>CM062605.1:34676331-35876331 GCA_031470985.1 Agastache rugosa
AAATTGGTTTGATAAATGCCTCAAAACTACACGGTTTTACCAATAATTTTATTTGAATAAATTGAATATTTTGATATTGATGTAGAATAAAAGATAGTTTTCTGATTGTAACTTTTAAAAATCGTGTGAAAAATATAAATTAGGATAAATTTTGTGTTATTTCCCAAAAGTAGCCCAAATCATTGTTAAATTATTTAATAGATGTGGCATGTAAACAGATCAATTTCTTTTTAGGGAATTTTTGAAGGCACAAAAGCTTACAGAAGAGAAAATGGAGGTCTCTTTCTCTTCCGCCCACAAGAAAACGCAATTCGCATGCAAATCGGCGCCGATAGAATGTGCATGCCATCTCCCTCACTTCATCAATTCATCGACGCCGTCAAACAAACCGCTCTCGCCAACCGCCGATGGGTAATCAATTTCTCTCTCTTCCACCAGCGTTCAATTTTCCTTTCACCAGTCGATTGCCTCGGAAGTTTCTTATTCTCTCTCTCTCCTGTCGTCGCAGATTCCTCCGCCGGGAAAAGGGTGTCTGTACATGCGGCCTCTGCTGATGGGGAGCGGGCCGGTGTTGGGTGTGGCGCCTTCTTCTGAGTACACATTTTTGGTGTATGCTTCTCCAGTTGGAAATTATTACAAGGTTGTCTTCATATTCTCAGTTTATTTTGGTAGAATAGGGGAATATTAAGAAGTTTGTCGAAGAAAATTTATCTGGTTGTGGTTGCAGGATGGCGTGGCACCGATCAATTTGTACGTTGAGGAAGCGTTTCATCGCGCTGCTCGTGGCGGCGCTGGAGGTGTGAAGAGCATCACGAATTATGCGCCGGTAAATGTTGCGTCTTTCATGTGTTTGATGAAAGTTCTAAATGAAGGTGGCGACTGAATAGTTTTATTAGCTGAAAGTATTTTAATTTTTATCACTCATTATGAAGAGGCTTTTTTTTGCTCTGAAATTCAATCTTCTGGTCGAAGCATTGGTGAAAGTATATATATATATGTGAAATATTTGGTTGGATGTAGAGTGTAGGATCAACCTTATGGAAATTTCACTGGCCTTTGAAGTGATTTTGTGGTTCGAGATGCTTTGTTAATCAATCCGTTTTCTCGATTCTCATATCTTACCTTATACTGTGTGATATTACTGTATATGCTTTTGGTGGAATTTTAACTCTGATGGATATGGCTTTCATACTGTGTAGGTGATGAAAGCCATAAAGATAGCCAAGGATAGAGGATTCTCCGATGTCTTATACCTGGATGCGGAAAATAAAAGAAACGTCGAGGAGGTCTCGTCTTGTAATGTCTTCATGATCAAGGTATTTATCACCTTGAATGTCTCATATAAATGTGTCAGTATGCCATTCATTTAACTCTTGTATACACACTGTACGAGCAATATATTTTATGTATCTGTTTTGGTAGATTGCAATGAAACTGCTAGTGAGATAAGAAAAGGCTCTATGAAGCTACTGTGAGTATGTTGATTTGTTGCATTCTAGTAATATTGACAAATCATTTAGTGAAAGATAGCCAATAACTTAAATCATTCTAATTATATGTTTTCAGGCGGCATTTTAAAGATTATTATGGCAGTTTAGGTAACTAATTATACTGTCTACTTTTGGTCACTCATGAATACTTTTCTGTTTACAGGACAATGTTATTTCCACTCCACCCACCAATGGTACTATTCTTGAAGGAATTACACGTAAAAGCATCATGGATATTGCACGAGATCTTGGTTATCAGGTAATCCATGGATTTCAGTACTAATTAATGTTGGGATAACATTTAACTCTGGTTCTGGGAACACAAGCTTAACTTGTGTGTTATCATTTAGTAAATCAATATTGGATGCAATGGAGTTTTAGGGCAACAGAAAAGAATATGCAGTTCAAGGATCATAATTATATTCTGTTAGAAAAACTTCATGCAGATTGCATACTAAAGAGTCCTAAATATAACTCAATTTGCTGAAATTTCTATCTAGGAATCTTGATATGTCTGGTCAGACTTCAAGTCCGTATTGATAAGTGAATACAAAAATGACCATAAATAGAAAACATCTATTATATAGATTATTCGCCACCTAATACATCAAGCATGCTGCATACTATAATTTTCTGTATTCTAGAATAACCTCGAAGGACTGATAAATTTAGAGAGTGTTTTGTTGCCTTCTGCTACACTGTAAGAAAGAGATGCTCTTGGTGCTTTTCTGTTGTGCAAGGAAGCTTTTTTGCCTTACTGTGAATTCAAATATTGAATTTTTATGATCATCAACAAATGAGATACACTTCCTTGTATGAGGATCTAAA
This sequence comes from Agastache rugosa, assembly GCA_031470985.1. Taxonomy (NCBI): domain Eukaryota; kingdom Viridiplantae; phylum Streptophyta; class Magnoliopsida; order Lamiales; family Lamiaceae; genus Agastache; species Agastache rugosa. The sequence goes on from CM062605.1 coordinate 34,678,650, forward strand.
TCTGTCTGAAAACTGTTAGACCCACACCCTGTATTTACAATAGAAAGCCTTACATGGTCTGTGAATTTGGCCAGGTTGAGGAGCGTTCTATTCCAATCGAAGAATTACTCGATGCTGACGAAGTTTTCTGCACTGGAACTGCAGTTGGTGTTGCTCCTGTTGGAAGTATTACGTACAAGGATAACAGGTAAGCAGCAGTAGCCTGCCATTTTTTCGAAATAAGTAGCTCCTACTGGACACCGATGCTAGGAACTAAGATTAGGTTATTAAGTAGTAACAATGCCAATGATAATGGTCCTGATGGGAGCCAATAAAGATTAAAATGGATTACGATTTAAGTGTAGTCGAAGCTTGAATCAGTTATAGAATACCATTGTCTTTTTGTCCCCAAGATATGAAAGTAAGGCTGCAGTTCATTTCTGGCATATCTGACTTGCATGCCAAAAATATCCAGGTAGGGTGACCTAATGTTGTAGAAGTTGATCTTTTTGTCTTTGATACGGCCCCATTTCTCCAACTCCAGTCGTATGTTCTATGTCGTTGAAGTTGTGTTGAATTTTGTGACAGGGTTGAATATAAGATGAACAGTGAGGTTGAGTCCCTAAAACTATATGCAAGACTTGTTGGGATCCAAAGAGGTGATATCAAGGATAGCAGAGGATGGATGGTTCAGATTGATTAATTAAACTCGGTTTCTTCCTCCATATATAACTTATTTAGTGTAAGGTATATGTTTTGAATGTAAATAAGATAGCCAGAATTGTGCAGATCCCCATTCATTAAGCTATCAAGATATGTTGTTACAAGCTCTAAAAATTTCTTTTATAATAAGTTAGAGAAAATTACATAGTCAAATTTGTACTCTTGCATCAGAATATTTGATTCTTTCGTTCTACTGCTACTACTACTACTACTACTACTTATTTTGATCTTGACTTGGAAAAGGAAAATTTGGTTGAAATCAATCATTGATTTCACAAGTTGAGTTTGAATTGTCCCCTTGGGTATGACGTATTAGTCGAGTGGGTATACTTGTGACTTTTGCTCATAGAGTTCGAATACTTTTATAGGTCGAGCTTGACATGCATGGTTTTCCAAGTGTGTTTTACCTTTTTATGGTTTGCAGACTATTGCATGTGAACGAGAGTTTTACAACTCGTAAAAAGAGTGGCATCAATGTACATGAAATTCCCATCAATCCCAATTAATATATATAGTCCCAATCAACCAAACCTGAACAAACCTTTGAAAAAAAAGAAGGAAAAAAAGTAGACCTCTAAAGTCTAAATGAGTAATATGGGAGTGTCAATTCTAATTATTAAACAAACCTAAATTTTTCTATTGGCACCTATAAAACGTTATTATGAAATTTATTACCATATAATTTCATTACAGCTGGTCTGAATATGACTTATACTATATTACTGCAACTAGTTATGATGTATTGATGTTGATGTAAGCGGGCATAATTAATTATTTACATTATAAAAAATATTAGAGCAACATTCGTGGATGTGGACAACACACAGTTGATCTTGTGAGTTATTTTGTTAAACTTTATGAGAATAAATTGAGATATTCCCAAATCAACTTTTCCTTAATTTCGATCCAGTCCTTGGGACTCAATTGCACTTTTCATAAACTTTAATCGAGTCTTCGAATATAAAAAAATTAGGCATCAGCCCCATCCAAAATTTTCAGAATTTACCAATTAGTCCCCCAAGTCAAAAATCAAGCTATAGGAATTCCAATTGGGCCAAAATGACAAATCAATTGTTTAATTTTAGCCCTCAAACTTCTATATGCACCCCCCAATACATTAGAAATATTTACAGCTTAGTATCCAATTTTCGTCCCAACCCTAATTCATATCCAAATGAACCTAAAAAATTAATATAGAATATCACTATTTAAGTTATATAAAGTCTATATTAATATGTATAATTTACAAATTTAATTATGTATTACATATATATTCCCTACTTTTTTAAAGGACTTAAAACCTAAACAAAAGACAAGGGGTTGTTTAAATGAGCCAAGCTGACTGAATATTGTGAAGCTCAACTTTATATTGTTTTTATTGAATCATACTCAAACTTTATTTACCGTACACTTTGAAGCTCGCAAGTTCAATCGAGAGCTAGCTTAAGCGAGCTTTCTAACTTTATAAATTTAAAAATATCCATCATCTATACCTATTATAAAAGAGCATTGTTTACAAAATTTGTTTTGCCTATTATATCCTTATTATAGTATTTTAATATTAGTATCTATTATCATATATTTATTTTATGTTTGATATATATCTATATATATATTATTTAAATCTATTAATATTACGTGCATCGCACGTACGACTCTATTAGTTTTTTAAAAGTGTATTAGTTTTTTTATTTTTTTTTGCACTAAACGAGATTGTTCACATCTAACAATTAAGTGTGTGCGTGTGTTAGCCTAGTGGTAGAGTGGACTTAATTATAACGAACCCGACCCGTTTCCGATCCAAAGGGAACATGTAGTTTTCAGAAAGATTATGAGTTGATAACGGTTGGTGTCCGTGTACAATGATTCTATACAGAGGAAGACAAGAAGAAAAATTAACCTTTTAAAATCTGTTGGCATATTTATTTTTCTAATCAAACATCCTCTTTTTGCCATCCTCCCTTTTTCAATTATATATGTCCGCTCTCGGAAACATGTCTCTCTCTCTCTCTCTATCTCTCTCACACACACACACACACACAGAAGTCTTTCAAGAGCTAGCAAGTTATGAAGATCAGAATAGATCCCCCACAGCACAATAATCTTTCATTAACAGAAATTAAATTGACAAGATAGCACACACATCAAGAAAGAATATACAGAAGCACATAGTAATAATTAAGTTAATAGGTAGAGAGAGAGAGAGAGGAGAGAGAGAAATGGGAAGAGCTCCATGCTGTGACAAAGCAAACGTGAAAAAAGGGCCATGGTCGCCTGAAGAAGACGCCAAGCTCAAATCCTACATCGATCAACACGGCACCGGCGGCAACTGGATCGCTTTGCCTCAAAAAATCGGTACATATATATATATATATGTTAATAATTTCATAACTGAAAAAAACCCTTTTAATTTTCTCTGTCATCTCATCAAATATTATGCATCTTAATTGTTACAATGAATGATTAGGCCTAAAGAGATGCGGGAAGAGCTGCCGCCTGCGATGGCTGAATTATCTCCGCCCCAACATCAAACATGGAGGCTTCTCCGAAGAAGAAGACAACATCATTTGCAGCCTCTATATTAGCATCGGTAGCAGGTAATTAATTACATTAGTTTAATTTCACCAATTTATAATATTATGTCACACTTCTATAATTAAATTAAATCAAATCTTGTCACATCATACTTTAGGTACTCTTAATTTATATCTAATATACCATTGTTGTTTCTCTTATTAATACCTAGCTAGAGCTAGCTAGGTCAAACTAATTTCGAACTGTACACCACAGTACGATGAAAGATATAAGCTGCATTTGATCTTTTTTTTTTTTTCAAGTTTCAACACGCACACTGACCCCAATCTAATGGTTGGAAGGGCAGCATCTTGCCAACTGAACTGTGCTGCTTCGTTGTCTAATTATAATTTATAAGCTGCATTCGGAGAAGTTATCATCTAAAAATAATTAGTCCTCTATTTCAGAAGTAAAAATTATCTAATTATTACTTAATTAGTAATTAAATTGCTAAATAGGTTTACATATACATAACATTTTCATGATGTGAAATTTCATGAGCAGGTGGTCAATAATTGCAGCCCAGCTGCCCGGGAGAACTGACAACGATATCAAGAACTACTGGAACACGAGGCTGAAGAAAAAGCTTCTCGGGAAGCAGCGGAGAGAGAAGAATAATGCTCGCGGCAAAGAAACAACAAAAGGAAAGCAAAATTCCGACGGCCTCAACGCCGCGCCGCCGCCTTCGCTGCCGGTGCTCCAACCCATACCCTACTCCGACGAGGAGCCGCGGTTCAACAACCACGCCTCCATCCGACGGCTGCTGATTAAACTCGGAGGGAGATTTTCGAGCCAAGATCAAAACAACCAACACCTCAAACTTGACCAAATTCATCATCAAAATCACTATCCCGCCATTGATGAACAAACCCTAGTTCAACCAATGTACATTAGCGACCCCATCGATCAATTGATAGCAAGTTCCGATCAAATCCCTTTGCTGAATAATGTGGCGGCCGCCGCCTTGCCACCAGCGACGGCGAATGCGCCTCACTTTGATTTGGTCGGAACGGAGATGAGTTCCATATTGCCCAATCAAGAGAGATTGCAGCTGCAAGGGCTTGAGTTCTTTTATGATGATTTGATGAATAGGAGTGTTTGGGGAGAGATGAATCCATGGGGTTTCGCGCCTTCGGCTTCGAGCAGTGATCAAGGGTTTGTGCAGGGATCATCGCCATTGGAGGAGTTTGGTGTGGAGAAAATGAGGTACCTTGGAACGTAATTGTTGATAATTTGAGTATTGTACATTCTGCATTGTATATTGTACCGTGTGTCGTCGTGTTTTAGGAAAAGTCTGGAGTCGCGGCTAAGTTCGAGTTTATCGATTCGATAGACTCGAACTTATTAGCTACATGGGGAGTAGAATGACATTTGCATTGTGATTGGTGAGTGATGTTGTTGGGACATTCACAAATCACATGGTAAATGTAATTTTCTTGCCATATAATTAATTAATTAGTTTCCATGGATTTCATGTTATATATATTATACCAGAAACCCTAGTGACATTATTTGTGGAAACCTTCTTAAGTTTATGTTTGGATTGCTTCTTTTTGCTTCCTATATTAAGGAATCTAGGTTATCAGTTTTTTAAAGGTCATATATATATATATATATATATATATTGGGTTAAATTAAGTTAAAGGTTGGTAGTTTTTTGTTACAAATAATTGAGACCTTGAACTTATCCCAAACCCTAATTTTTGTTAGTGTCGGTTGCAAGAGAATTCGAGGAAAATAAGTGAGGACGGAAAATTAAGTACATTCATATATTTTATGACGAGTATTTAAAAATTTATAATAATAATTTGAGGCACATGCGTATATACTATATTTTAAGGTTAATTACTTCTAAAATAACTTTGCCACTATTTTGTGTTTTCCCATAAACTTTAAATCATAATAACATCAATAACACTAACTTTCATCGGGGTGCAAATTTCTCACAAAATTGATTTCTAGCGCAATCGAAATCTACGTGGTTGCCAGATGTATACCCTGACACCAACCTCGGTCATTTGAAACGATATCGTCTTTTATAAGTATGAAATGCGACACCGTTTTAGCTATTTTGACAGAGTTGCAATTGTGGCTATGTGTATAATTATGTAAAATAGCTAAAACTACGTCGTTCTATACTTATAAAAGACACGACGTCGTTTTGAATGTTCGAGGATTGGTGCTAGGGTGTGCATCTGACGCCACGTAGATTTTGATTGCATCGAAAATTAATTTTGTGGGAAATTTGCACCCCGATGAAAATTGGTTTTATTGGTGTTATGATTTAAAGTTCATCAGAAAACACAAACTAGTGAGAAAGTTTATGATTTTAAAAGCAATTTATCCTATATTTTATATACATGAAAGTTCCTAATTTTTTTTTTTTGAACAAACATTACAAGAAATTTTAAAGGCCGCGTGACGGTGGATTTGAAAGTTCCTAAATTTTTACTGTACATATTATGCATGTACTAGTACTACCGCAACAATTAATTAAGGGATCGTGTTGTGGGATATTTGTGAAATACTGTGTGTTATATAATCGACACTAATAATTTAAGGGCTTGTGTATTTTTGAAATCACCGCTGAAAAATATAATTATATCATTGATACTCTCTCTGTTTTTCTGTTAATTGAGTTCTTAATTTGTCAACCAGCTTGAAGTTCACCACTAGGTCATTACAACAACTCAATATTTGGTTGTTACACAGAGAGAGAGAGAGAGAGAGAGAGAGAGAGAGTCGCATTCCGGCCTATTGTTTTAGTCGTAATATCTCTTGGGGGTTTCTAGATTTAGTTTGAAGAAGCCAAAAAGTAGCGTTTATCCATTGATTACAAGTTTTGACCACATATATGTTTTCTTAAAGTTTTCAGAACAGCGAATGCATTAATTTTTCTAAGTTACTAGTGTACAAAACATGTTTTATCTATGTAATTAATATGATTAATTGCAAAATTTTAATAGTCAACGACGTTATATACGTGTTGATAGCAAAATATGCTTTTAAATTAAGTTCAAACAATCAAATATATATGAAGAGAAAACATGCATATTTTTCGTTATATTTCATTTCATTTTCTAGATTCCAACTTTCCAAGTAAAAGTGTTTAAAAAACCTTTTTAGGGTGTTGCATGAAATTTATTTTATTAATGGTGCATTTTTTGTTTTAATAGTATAGGAACTTATTGTGTATATAAATTGATAATGATAATTAAAAATTTGGAAATTACTACATAGAAATAGAATAGATGTAGTGATAATATGATATTCATTCTCTAGGTTTGTATTGAATAAAAATAACTTTTAGTAGCATTAATTAAGAACAGATGTCAGAAAGAAGAAACAAGAATGTTGTCTCAGATTTTGTGTTTTGTGGTTGACATATACCAAAAAATAATCGGGGGTGATTAATTCAACCGTGAAAATTTAAGGAAAAGATAAAAAGTATATGCTTAATTTGCAGGAAATTCGAAGTGATGCATCAGAGTTTTATGTTATCATATATAATTAAGGACTCAAAATTTAATATAGCTGAAAAAGATTTCATGGATATGATATTTTTTTTTTGAGAGAATTACAAGGTATATATATATAATCTAATCAAGCACTACATCACCATATAGGCGGGACCTTTACACTACATAAATATGAGACCACTACACCACATAGGCGGAACTTCTACACCACATAAATGTGGGACCACTATCGGATGACCAAAAATGTCAATTAGAAAGTTGTACACAGCCATACAGGTTGTCATAATTTATAGTAGATACTACTTTTACAGTGAAATTAAATTTGTTAGGTAACCTAAGGTCAAGGTTTGTTACAAGTAGAAGACATTATTCAAAATTTCTGCAATATTATGTGCTTTTAATTAGTAGATGATGACATCTACTTATATTTCATTAGTTCCTGTCCAGTCCTGATAATTTACTATAAAAATTATTTAATTATATAAATTATTCTATTTTACCCTCAAGTTCAGTCCTGAATCCTGATCATATCGATCTTAATTTCCGTATTTTAGTCTTCAAATTTATTCTACAATAGTGCACATTTTAAGAATAATATTATGCAATATTGGTGAAATAAAGTAGGAAAATCAAAATAAATAGGCCAAAATGCATACAAATTCCTGACATTTTCTCAAATTCTGGTTTAATTCCAAACCTTTTAACTTTTGCAAAATAAATCTCTACCTTTCAATTTTGCTTAATGTTCTCCCGACGACGAATTTGGGTGAAATTCAAAGTGACGTGGCGTTCAAAACGACGGTTGTTCTTCGACTGCTTCGAATCGAGATTGTCGCGGATCCCTCCGACGCTCGACCCTGAATCCAACAGCGTCGTTTTGAACGCCATGTCACTATGAATTTCACCCAAATTCGTCTCGGGAGAACATTAAGCAAAATTGAAAGGTGGAGATTTATTTTGCAAAAATTAAAAGGTTTGGAATTAAACCAGAATTTGAGAAAAGGTCAGGAATTTGTATCCATTTTGGCCAAATAAATATGTTTATCTCTTCAGTAAAAAACTCCCGCCTGCATGTGGTGTAGTAGTCTCACCTTTGTATGGTGTAGATGTCCTATCTATATGGTGGTATAGCGCTTTATTTGACTTTTTATATATATATATATATATATATATTTGTAATTCTCTCGAAAAAATATTAGCTCGTAAAACGAAAAGTCAGGCCATTTAGTATTCAAATCTCAAAATGATACAATTGACAAAATATTATTTCTCTTAACCTAAAGGCCCCGTTTGGTTGGCAAGGATTCTGGTATAGGAAAGTAATCTGATTCCTAATTATTAAATTTTTGTTTTTGGTATGATAAGGAAAATAATCTGATTCAAAAATTTAAATTTCTGTGTTTGGTTTAATTTTAGAAAAATAAGGAAAGTAATCAAAATCTTAAAAACAAGAAAAATAGCCTAATATTCAAGAATTTTGATTCCCTGCTCCAACCCAAGTATTCTTTTTCCTGATAAGGGGATTTTAATTCATATCGCACAAAATAAGATAAAAATCTCGTTCTCGCTATCTTCTTCTCAAAAACTCGTCGCCTTCTGATCTCTGCAAGTCTGTTTCTTTCTCTTTTTCTGTTTAAGTCGATTTTTTTTCTCTCTTCAAGTTTCTGAAACCTTCTTCAATTCGCCTATCGCTCTGTTTCTCTCTCTTTTTTTCTCTGCAATTCATCTATCGCAATTTATTTTCAAACCTTCTTCCATTTTCCGGCGGTCTGCAATTCGACCGCCCGGCAGCGCTCGCCGAGCCACTCCAGTACCCCCTTCCGTCCGCTGCTTTGTCGTTCACTGCTGCCTTGCACCATCGTCACTGCCGTTTGTGACACGACCATCTCAGTCAGAACTCACTCCAAAAAGTCCCAAGATCGAGCACAACCCGACAAGAGTTGTATAAATCCCCCTCCTATTTCTTTCCTAATTTCTTATATCAATGTTTTAATCCTTTAATCTGGGTTATGCGTGTATTTACAAGGGGTGTTGGGAGATTTTTGGATTTGTGCTATAAACATGTAATTTCGATATTTTATTTTTCTGAGAATTAATTAGAATGGTATATGCATTTTGATTCTGTGGTTGATTGTCATTATTGGTGTAGAAAACAAAATTGATGAAGGGATTATTCTGAATTTGATTAGTAGTTTTGGTTGATTCATTTTTTTGGATTGAAAACTTGTTGAAATATACTGTGAAAAAATGAGTGGAAAGGAATGAAAATTGGAATGACAGAAACTTTTTACCCACAACAAAAATCAGAATCCTCATAATTTTTTGATATTTTCCAAACAAAGGATAATAATCTTCTTGGATTTTTTTTTCTTAGAATCATATTCCGCGGAATTACATTTTCGGAAAAACTTTTTATTTTCCTTAGAATAATATTCCATAAAATCATATTCCCTATCAACTTTACTTTCCTGTCAACCAAACGGGCCAAAAAAGATTGAGACTGAAGTTGTGGCTAAGGAAATTTGTTCTTGGTAGATTTATCTAATGCACACCGAAAATAGCATCAGTAAATACTCACGTCATGAAAAAAAAAAAAACTACGACTATGACTTTCAACAATATCTATGTAGGGCCGAACAAACGTGAACTTACCATAGAGTAATAAATTTGCGAATTATGAGGGCTTATCAGTTATTTTACCAACTTGGTGTGGGTCTAATGGTCTTTTCAGGATTTGTACTTTCATGCTTTAAATTTTAGGTCATCTTGTTATATTATGGAAAGGGCTCTTGAGAAAATTTTGATATAACTTTGGCGAAAGAAAAACGTGTAGAATAATATTATATGATATCAGCTAATTTAACATAATTACCATTATTTATTTATTTTGCGTAAAGTTATGTTAATTTGCATTAAGAAATTTGAATAAATCCAAAGTAATACTTTGAATAAATCCATTGGAGCAACCACCAACACTTTTGCTATTATGGATTTTAAATTGATATTCAAATAATTGAATCCATGTACAACCCCTAAAGTACGATCAAGAGTTGCAACTTCGAAAAAAATTACATATATATATATATATATTAATATTGAACTGAAAAAAATGTATTTTAATTGAATCCATGTACAACCCTAAAGTACGATCAAGAGTTACACTTGGTCAATCGCTTCGCAAGCAGCACCCTAGTGTTACAAATTTTTAGTATCGTCGACGGATGAAACCCAATCAAACTTCGACGCCTCGTCAGATTGCTATAAGCGAAATTACTTTTAGATTATTCTCGATGGTCTTCAAAAACCCACAGCCAATTTTACTTCTAGTGTCGAATTGAAGCTAGAGTGTGACGTTCTTAAAACCGAAAAAAACCCTAGTCGCTGCCGTCACCTTCTCGGCTCAGTTACGCTCTACCTCGAGGTATGAGGCGAACTATATTTATGTTAGAATTTTTTTACGGTACCATTTTGGCAGAGACGTTATGTAGGGTGTCAAACTTAAGAGGTCAAATGTAGGATATCAAGAAAACGAATTTTCCCTTAAGGCATGCATGAATGGAAATTTGAATAAAAAAATTAATTTGAAATATATTTGGTTCTTATTTGAATGTGTCAAACTTATAGTCGAGACTAAACACTACAAAAAAAACTACATTTAACGACGGAAAAATCCGTCGCAAAATCATGATTTTCCGTCGCTAAACGACTCTAACGACGGAATAGCGACGGAAAACGGTCGACGCGAAATGGCTCGTCGTTAAGACATTTAACGACGGAATTTAGGTTCCGTCGCTATGGTAGCGACGGATTTGTGACGGAAATTCTATCGCCAACATTACGTCGTCAAGTTCGTCGTCATGAATCAGCAACGGAAATTTCCGTTGCTAGTAACGACGGAATAAAATCCGTAGCTAAACCTATAATCATTAGCGACGGAATTTAACTTTTTTTATTTTTTTATTATTTTTTTGCTGCTGCTCTAATTTAAGTTTAGCAAAGTAGCGAAAATTTCAAAGTAACAAAAAATAAAATTTCAAAATATTAAACTTTAAAAATATGAAATAAAACAGGGAAACAATATATGTCCACAAGAAAAATGGTATAAATTTCTTTACTTAACATAGAGCCAATTCGTGCATTGAACTTGTTAAAATCTACAAACAAACTAACGTACTAAGTTGTATTCTAAATTCACTCGGTATACAAGAGTTGAGCTTCACCCATCTCCTGCTTCAACCGAATAGTGGAGCTCTCCAACTTCATCTCCAGAAAGCTTCTTTCATCCATTGAGCTACTGTTAACAAAATTCAAAACCTCCTCAACAGAGAAGGGCAAGAAAGATTCATGAATTAGAAAAATGTATAGATCTATTTATCAAAAAATTGGAAAAAAAAAACTTACAGTAAACAATTGTGGACGAATTCTTCAATTATCTTTACTAACCAATAGTTCAAACAGTAAAAGAAAGCAAAATAACATTAACATTCTTACATAAAATGCCCCAATTTATGCCTCAGACAGGTTTAAGCAGAAAAACCCCAAAATTAAAATTGACAACAATCGGGAAACTCAAACTCACGGGAGATCAGAGAGCACCCAGAATGCAATTAGTAAAGGGATAGAAAGATCTAGATACAGGTTTGTACATACGTAAACGTGGAGAGACTTACCAAGAGAGAAAGAAAGAGGTGGTGTGGCAGTGACAGTCAAGGTCAGGGCAGTGGAGAAGTCCTACGATAGTGACGAGCGGCGCTCCGGCGAGGCGCCGAACTGTGGCAGTGAGGAGCTTAGAGTGAGAGAGAGAGAGAGACACATACACACACACAAAGAGAGAGAGAGAGAGAGACCGATTGTTTGGGTGAGGGTGCGGCAATGCCGGAATGAAGGCTTTGCCGGCGGTCAGAGTCGACAATCGAAGAGGGTTAGGGTTGTGATGGTCGACGGCCACACCGGCGACTGCACGTCAGAGGATAGAGAGAGAGAGAATGAAAGATGGAGATAGTGAGAGGCACAATGAAATTAAAGAGAGATAGAGAGATAGGGTGACTTACCTGTCGACGGTGAGAAATAGACGGAGCGGCGAGAGACGCGGGACGAGAGACGACAGAGATTTGGGAATTTCTGAAACTAAGGCTCGTCTGATATAAAAAGCAGAGTTAACGACGGAATTATTCCGTCACAATTCCGTCGTTAAGTTTTAAGTTTACGACGGAATAATTCCGTCGTTACGTTAATCATAAATTAAAAATAAATAAATTTAATACTCACGACGGAAATTCCGTCGTAAACTTAAAATTAAAATTATAAAATTATATTTTTATATTAACGACGGAACATTCCATCGTTACACGATAAATTCAAATTTAAATTTTATTAAATAAAAATTGCGACGGAATAATTCCGTCGTTAGTTTATTTAAAATAAAAAAATTGAAAAATAAAATGTTAGCGACGGAATTTCCGTCGCTAAGACCGTCGTTAGCAGGATTCCGTCGTGCGTTCCGTTGTTATTTCTGGCCCAGTGTTTCCGTCAAAAGTCCGTCGTTATTCCGTCGTTAGTTGTGACGGATTTTTTTTCCGTCGTTAAGTTCAGTCGTTATTTCAGCATTTTTTTGTAGTGAAAAGAGAAACGAATAATTGAAACAAATTAGGTTGATATCAAGCTTTTCTAATATCATCAAATAAAAAAAAATTATGTATTTAACTTAATATATATGTCTAGAAAGTACCAAAGCTAAACTAGTTTTTTTACTATATTATATATTTAGAATTATATATTTAATTATTCCTAACGTGCGAGTCCGACAACTCAGGCATGCATGAACAGTGGATATTACAGGAGTGAAAAATAAAAACAAAATCCCCTAAAACATAGGTCGATGTATATCCTACAAATTGCTACATATTGTCTATTCATTTTCAGATTTATGAGTATCATTTAGCTTAGATGGAGTCTTGTATAAGACAGTATCACGGTGAGACATGACAATGATTCAGACACACATTCATATTCTATGAGATATTTGTAATTATGCAGTTTCACATGATGAGATGGAACTAAATTAATCCGGATCCAACTTATTACATGTTTTTAGTTATGAATTACAAAATATATTATTGAATATAAATTTGAATTCGAATATTTGATCCGTCTCACCGTACAGTCATCTTACACAAATTTTTATTTTCCCAAATCGGAGTAGCTAGTTTGTTTATCGAATGACATTCTTGTCAATTTCTATAACCAAAAAAAGTATCCCGTTGTGTAACAAGTAAGGCTGCCAATGATATCCAAAGTACATGGGCAGCATTTAAAGTACATAACTTCAAATTTAGAGTTCTAAAGCAAGATATATCTTTTAATAAAGAGCATTTCATTTTATATTTATATAGATTGTTTTTTGTGAATTAATCAAGATATAACTTAAATGATGTGAAGGTCAAAATCTAATAGTCTCAACCTTGCTAGAGTCACATTTAGAGTAGGATTTCTTGTGTGTGCTCGTATAAAGTAAGGGCTAACTCCAGACCTAACTCACTAAGAGCGATTTTGCGATTCATCTTCTCACAAAACTCTAGATTGGGGTGTAACTAAACTGAGTCGAGTCGAATACTACCATGCTCAGATTTGGCTCATTTATTTTCGAATTGAGTCTCGAGCTTTATTGGTTGAATACGTTGAGGTTCATGAGCTTATTCAATCTAAACGAGCTTTCTAAATTTAGATGTACATTTAAAATATTATTTTTTTATATAAATTATTTTATTCACAATAATATCATATATTTATTATTTTTGTAATAAAAAATAAAATTAGTTAGAGACTTAATATATACAATTATTACTAATTATAATGTTTATATTTTCAACCTACATTATTTATACGAGATTATTCACGAGCTAAGGAGCTTTACTACATCTTGAACGAGCTATTATCGGACTAAGCTCATAATAACTCATGTTTAATTAGATTGACTCATTTGCCGCCCTAATTAAGTGGATAAGTGGAACCTCGAGGACATGATTTATTTCTTTTTAATACTCCCTCATATTCAAAATGTAAGTCTTTTTAGGCTTTTATAACTTTTGCAAAATATATGTCATTCTAGCATTTTTTCACCTTCAAAATCCATAATTACCCCTAATTAACTCACCTCCAAACTCACATTTTCACTATTCACTAATTTCAATTCATAATTTATCAAGGTTAAATTTGATAAAAATAAATTTCCTTAATTTATGTGCACAACTCTAAAAAAGACTTACATTTTGAATAGGGGGAGTATAAATTTAGACATGATTACATACTCCTTGAAATAATAAAGGATAAAGTATATGATATCAATTGGAATGAAGGAATGCAAGTACACATTATTGTCACAAATTTAAATGAGTACTCTATTAATTTTCAAAAGCACATTATTAGCAGCCACGGGAAAAAAATAAAATAAAAGGACAACAAGATGGTACTATTAAATAATATTTTACTCAATTATTAATCAATACCATAAAGCAAGAATGAAATAAATAAATTCCCTAGTTTCTGTAAAGTGATGAGGAATATCCTCCAACAAGAAGCAGCACATTAGATAAAGCCTCAAGAATAAAACCAAATTTTAATTAAAGATTGGCTTTATTCAGAACGCGACATTCTGTCAAATTCCATTACACAGTGATAAATAATTAGTGACAAAATGAATTTATCCTTCAAGAAACGACAAATTTGAAAGCCCAAGTGAATTTTTTTTTAATTTAATTATCGCATTAAATAATTAATCTCAGCTATTTAATAGGTGATTTTGACACTCACTAGGATTATAAGAATATTCCTTGAGAATTGTTGTCATTTAAGGACAAATTAAAGAGGCTGCATTAGAGGAAACCGCCGGAACCGAACCGCCTGTTCCGGTTCGGAACCGAGAACCGCATCGACGGCGGTTCGGTTCCAAAATTGTGGAACCGAGAACCGTCGGTTTCGGTTTCGGTTCCGAACCGCTGGTTCCTCTTATTTTTTAATTTTTTTTACGTTTTTATCTATATTTATGTTACAATTCATATTTATTTCACCTAAATGTTATGTTAGAATACCCAAAATTATAATTAAACAAGAAAAAGTAGCAAAAAAATGAAAAAAAATTTGAACCTCAAAACATGCGGTTCCGGTTTGGAACCGCCGGAACCGCGAAACCGAACCGAACCGAAAGTTGCGGTTCTGGTTGGAACCGAAATCGAAGTGGTCGGCGGTTCGGTTCCGGTTCCCTTGGGATGGAACCGAGAACCGCCGGTTGGGTTCCGGAACCGAACCGCGGCCACCTATAGGCTGCATGTTGAATTGTGCATTGAAAAGCGTGTTTTTTTTGCCTAGAAAACGCGATTATGATATAAAATAAAGAAAATATTATGATTATTCTGTTTCCAAAGAGAAGAAGATGACTCTAAAATTAGGCTTCATTCTCTTGTCTAACCTAGAATACTTGTATTTAAAAATAATTTATCTGATCCGACGCCCTACACAGAAAATCATAGAGAATCTATACAACGAGAATTTGTGTATTTCTATGGAATTTTGGTAGTGTTTTTCTGTATTTCGTGTGGGCCCTCTTGCTTACGCACTTATATAAATAATTAAGAGTTGCACTTGGGTGATTTATCCATACATCCGGTTCAACCCGACTCGCGACCCGGTCAGCGTTGACCGGTCAACGTCTGACCGTTGACTTTAATTTATAGATAATGATTGTGGCAACATTAATGTTTTTTAGCTCGCTCCGAGGCCTTCGGCTTCCCTCGCTCGACTCTTGAAAAAAATAAAAAGTAAACGCGGTCAACATTGACCATTGACCGGTCAACGTTGATCGGGCGGGTCTGGCGGGTCGGGTCGGGTTGCAGGTCGGGTTGAACCGGATGTATGGTACATCATAATGTACTTGAGTTTTTGCCTATAATTAATTATTCATCCTGTCAATTTTATTTTTAGCTACAAGAGTTAAACTCATCAATTGTTACTTTAATTCTTAATTAGGAGGGCACTGTGGTAATTTTGTTTCACCATATGGATTACTCCAAATATACTATGCATAAAAATCTTTATTGATATTATTCCAAAATATGAGAAGAGATCATATCAAATATCTATCGATATTCTTCCGAGATATTCAGTTGATTCACATTCACATACCAAGCATTAAAAAAAAAAATTGCATCTAACATAATCCACAAACTCTGCATACAACAATAACAGCTGTTGAAAAATCGATAGTGGGAAAATTTTTAAGATTTTGAAGGGCTCTATACCTAAGGGCAGATGCGGAAATATATTCGCGGGTGCTAAAATTGAAAATTTTCTTAAGCCGTGCTAAAGTCGAAACTTAAAAAAAATAAAAATCAATAGTACCTCCCTAAATCCGCCCCCAACTTTACCATACTGCACAAAGGAGTCGAAATTTTTGTTGAAGGTTAGGCAGAATGGCACCAAATTAAGGGTCGCTGCGAAGCCAAAGAAATCCGTCGAAGGTGAGTTTCTAGTTCACATTGTAGAATTTTATTTTGATCAGTATAAATGAAATTGTGTGTTAGGGTTTTAAGAATTTAAGAATTTTAAAACCTAGAGCAAATTTTTGGATTTTGAGACGTTTGGGGGTATAATTTTGATGTGTTTGTCGTAGTTAAATTTGTGAGTATTATTTTATTGTTAAATTTGATAAATTTGTTGGCACTAATTGTTTAAATTGCCGATGTTTTGTGATCAATATATCCCAGTTTTGAATTATCTTCATTAATTAGCGGGTCTACGCATACAATTGCATAATTATGCCATGTATGTGAAGAATCAAATAAATAAAAAAAAACACATTTTTAAGAATTTGAGAGTATTAAAGACGGAAGTTGAGAATAATTGAGAGGAATTGGAATGAAATTGTGTGGAAATTGTGAAGGGAATATGTGTATTTATAGGTGAAATTAAAAAAAAAAAAATTACAACGGCTAGCTGACGTCAGCACTAGCCCTTACAAAATCCGGCCGTTGAATGTCGAATTCAGATTTTTTTTTTTTTAATTGGCGCGTGCATTGCATGCGCCTTACTTACCACACATCGCGCCCCGTGCGATAAAACGAGTTGAGCCTCGTTTTGCTTGGCTCGATCTCCAAGCCGGGGATCGAGCCCCTCACAGGTGCTCTTAGTAACAATTAACAAATCCACACCCTTTCTTATTTTTTATTTCTTTCTATGGATAATATTTTTTTTTTTTACTTCAAAAACCGATGAAAAATTTAAGATTAGTAGGATAATTCTCAATTTCCTTGTAACCGTCTATTAGCTTATTATTTTTGACATACATCATTTTTTTTGGGTTTCTGATAACTAAGTTATGAAAGTGACGTTTGGTGGGATGTTGATGAAGATGTTTTAAGTAGATCGGTTTATTAATTTTCTCTTTTTTCGAATTTCAATCTGCTTGCAACATCGGTTATTAATTTTTCGATTTTTTATTATTTTTATTTTTATTAAATCCTTCTGAAGTTTTTGAGTTATCCTCAACAAATATTAATTTGTACGCCTGAATGGCTATTATTTCGTTAGATATGCTTATATAATAATGCATTATGTCACGTGCATTTGTGCATTTTATTAAAATAATTAATTCATTATATCATAAATATACAAATTTTGTTTTATATCTGTTGGGAAAATTCTAAAGTTTTGATTTGATTCCAAAACCCAACTGTTCTCCAACCTAGTAGATGATTGTACAAACATAAGTTAAGTTTTCCAGTTCACTTGTTTGAGCCTTAGATTTTCTAAGTTCACAGGTTTGGAAGCTGAAGACAAAAGAAGACCCTGAGAATCATGGACCCAAAGTCACGAAAGATCTCTTAGCCGAAGCAGTCAGACCGAGCTGAGTCAGACTGACTCAAGAAAAGAAGAATGGATCCAGCCAAGGAGATCCAACGGAGCAGAATAAATTGAGCTGCATCAAAGTCTAAGAAAGACAGCTGAGCTGACCAAAAAGGGAACTAACTCTGAAGACGTCACTTCAAGTCAGTTTACCCATCCAGCTCTAAATTCAAAGTCAAGCTCAAAAGACAGAAATCCCGGTTTCAGAGGAAGTCAATATACCTCGACCAATGAGGGATTGACATCTCAGCATCCTAGAAAGGCGAACCTAGGATCTGACACAGTGATGAAGACAGGTGAAGATACGCTCAACGGCAGATCGACAGATCAGATAGTAGGTAAGATTCAAACGGGTCCTCCAACGGCTAGTTTGAATCTCTACCTATAAATACCAGTCTTCAACCTCAGAATCATACACGAAAAACTCCCCACAAGCTTTCAACTTTTCTGAATCTCTCAAGTATTAAAAAGCTCTCCAGCAGTTATCTAACTCTTTAAAAAGAGCACTTAACTTCTTAAGTGTTCAATTTCAGAAACTGCTTTAGTTTTTCGTCTGATCAATAGGCTGTAATCATAGTAAATCCAAAGCCTAGATCTGAACGAGTTCATCTTTCAAAGTTCTTCATTGTAAGAACTCGTTCAAAGTTGGAAACCCAAACCCTCATTTACCCAGAAAAGGTTAGGTCAAGGTTACGCCCTCTCGAAGCGCGAAATTCGAGTGTAAGGTTATTCAGTACCCGAAAACTGAAAAGGTGCAGGCTTCTACAGTGCCCGTAAACTGTTAGAACACAGCTCGAGGAAGAGCTGCGAAGTTGCTTGGTACTCGTAAACCAAGTGGTCATCCTTAGTGGATTTACCAGCTAAAACCTGGTCGTGGACGTAGGAGTTTTCTCTCCGAACCACGTTAAAATTCTGTGTTCTTTATTGCGTTATTCAGTCTTTGCTTTATATTTATTTAAAGAACTAACCGCATTTGCACAGCACAAGTTTTCAAAGCTTCAACTTTCTGGCTGTGTGACCCAGCCAGCTGCATATTTTTCAAACCTGCTTAAACTGAAAACTGAAACTAAGTTTTTCTGAGCTTTTGTAAAAGAAACGAGCTAAGTTTTTCTTTCCACCACTTTCCGCACAGCCAGTTAAGTTATCAGTCCAGCTGACCATCTTCTTTAGAAGTCAGTTGAACTCATAACTGAGCTCTCACTCAACTCTGTTTTAACTTGATAAAAGTTTTCAAAAATCCCTCTTCGGTGTATTCACCCCCCCTCTACACCGAAGACCTCGTTCCGGGACCATCAATTGGTATCAGAGCAGTGGTTCAAACGACCGCTGTTTCTGAATCAAGAGATTTGTCTTGAAACTCTGCGTCAGTGGTCAACTGAACAGATCCGTTTTTCAGAAAAACTCATTCTAGTGCATTCTGTACATCTCTTCATGGATTCCTATCTTAACAGGAATCTTCCTACCTTCTCAATTGATGACTATGCAATCTGGAAATTCAGATTGAAAAGCTTCCTGTGTGCGCATCACGACATGATGTGGGACGTCATTTCAGACGGACCCATCCTTATTTATAAACAAGGAAATGAACTCGTACCTGCTCATGATGGAGGACAACCAGAATACCGGCCAACTCTCAAGCCAAAGAAGGAATACTCTTCAGAAGAGCGAAAGCAAGCTGGACTGGACAGCTTCGCAAGGAACACCATCTCATCAACAGTCTCAAACGCCTACCTGAGTAAAATCATCAAGTGCGAGACAGCCAAAGAGATGTGGGAAACACTTGCCAAGCTATGTGAAGGATCAGAAGAGATCAAAGAAAACAAATTCACAATAACTTGCCAAAAATTCGACAACTTCAAGCAGCTAGCCAATGAGTCCATTGAAGCGATGGAGCTAAGGTTCTCGAACATAGTCGTCGAGATAGAGACAATCAGAACTGGGAAGTATACCCAGCGGAAAAAGAATCTAAAGGTTCTTTCAGCTCTTTCAGCTGAATGGAACACTTACAAGGTAGTTCACCAAAGTCGAAGTGACTTGGGTGATCTATCTACAGAAAGGTTGTTCTCACTCTTAAAAGCTAACGAATACAACTTGAAGATCACTCAAGAAGAATCTTCAAGCAGACAGAATGACGGAGAACTCACCCCAGCTCCAAAAGAAATAGCTTTCAGAGCCAACTCTGAAAAGTCAGCTCATGTCAAGTCAGTTGAGTCCTCCAAGAAGAAGAAGGACAAAAAGGATATGAGCAAAGAGGAGCTACTCGAAGAGATTGCCATGTTGGTGAAAAATTATAACAGACTCGACACCAGCAAAGACAAGTACAAGAAATTCGCCAAGACGTACAGAGACAAGTACACAGCAGCTGATGAAAAATCAGCTGACACCTCAAAACGGACAGAGGAAGGCTGCTTCAATTGCAAGGAGCCGGGACACTACAACGGGGATCTGTCCCAAACCTGTCTAAGAAAGAAAAGATCTTCGAAAGCTAAGGCGGTGACAGAAGAAGAGCATATATAGCTGATGAAGAGTCCGAGTGCAACAAAATAGATGATGATATGCCCTTCTCAGACTCAGAGAAAGATGCACTCATGGCCCGTGATGATCAAGACTGGGATGCTTGCTTCATGGGACAGACAGAAGGACTCGACGATGATGAGGTAACTTCTAAAATTCAGAACATATCTAACCCATCACTATCACACGAACACTCTACGCAGGTCTCTGAATCAGAAGGACAACCTGATTGGAATCTGGTGGAGAAAGTCATGAATGACTTCAAGGATTTACAAGAAATTCTTGATGTCATAATGTGTGAAAATGCTGAGCTGAAGGTAGAACTGAAAAAGAAAGAAGCATCAGAAGCAGCTGATGCTACACAGCTCAATGAGGAAATAATGTTGCTCAAGGAAAAGTTAGTCAAACAGGATCAGCTGATGAAGGAGTTCTACTATGAGAGAAAGCAGCTGATGGACAATTTGGAAAAATCCACAGCTGAGTCAGACAAAAAGACAGCTGAGATCTTGGAGTTAAAAAGGTCAGAAGAAACACTATCCACAAAGCTGGTAGCACTCATCAAAGCTACATCAACGATGGATGAAATAATCAGCGTACAACGATCCGCATCATTAAAAATGGGATTGGGTTATGATGGATCTAAGGATCTAACAAATGTTGCAACTACAAGTGGAACGAAGGTAACTTTTGTGAAAGCAAAAGAGAATCCAATTCCAGCCGCACAAAAGACTGAGAAACAGAAAACACAGCAAGGTCCAAGAAGACAAGCTGTAAGGCAACCCCAAGCTCAAATCAGACCACATTGGGTTCAGCAACAACGAAGGAATGACGCTGGACAACATCGACACCAGCATCATCAGCAGCAAGTGACAAGATATCAACCGAGATATCAGAAAAGATACCCAGCTGGATATCAGTCTTATGATTACCAGCTGGATTATCAAGTCCAGCCGAGATTCCAAGTTAGACAGCAGAGACAGAAGCAAAGAAATGTCTCAGCTGTACACTCAGCTGGAAATCAACGAAGAACTGAACTATCAAGAAATCAAGCTGGGAGAAGACAGAGATCAAGACCCAGCCAACAGAGTCAAACAAAGAACACAAGGAACGTGTTCATAGACACAGCTGGGAGAATTATCAGATCTAACGATCCAATCAGAGTCATCAAACAAATATGGATCGTAAAGGGATCTCTAACTAACCCATAAGGACCCAATCACAACTGGGGACCTAAATTTTGATTTCTGTGACAGGCTGCAAGAAAAAGATGCATCATAGAGGAATCGATGAGAACAACGTAATTACTTGGACAGTGGATGCTCAAAACACATGACTCATCTAAAGCATCTACTCCAAGAATACGAAGAGCGTCCAGGTCCTCAAGTAACGTTTGGTGACAACTCCAAAGGTTTAACCAAAGGTTACGGTACATTTGAAACCTACAATGTTAAAATATCTAACGTGTCATATGTACAAGGATTAAAACATAACTTGTTTTCCATTAGTCAATTCTGCGATAATGGTTTTTCTGTCAAGTTCGATGCACAGGGATGTACAATGAAAAACAGAGATACCAAGCAGGTATTACTGAGAGGGAAAAGAGAAGCAAATATATACTTTCTTGGCCGAACAACAGCCTCCGTACACATGTCTTGTATCAAAAAACAAGAATGAAGTCGGTAATGTACAGACGGCTGAATCATCTCAACTTCAAGACAATCAACAAGCTGGCTAGAAATCAGCTCGCTAATGGAATTCCAGATCAAGTTTATGACAAGAGTCATATTTGCAGTGCTTGTCAACAAGGAAAACAGACAAGGATTTCATTCTCTCTCAAGCCGACGCCCTCAACTGATCGAGTTCTTCAACTCCTTCACATGGATCTTTTTGGTCCAGTAACACCAGCAAGTTTCAACGGTAGGAAATACACTCTGGTCGTAGTGGATGACTTCTCCAGATTCACTTGGGTTTCATTCCTGTACCAGAAAAGTGAAACAAGATCCAAGCTGCCGGCCCTGCTGGAAAGGTTGACGACTCAAAAGGAGTGCAAAGTTATCTCAATAAGATCAGACCGAGGAACTGAGTTTCTGAATGAAACCATATATGATTATTGTGAGAAGAACGGAGTACAACATCAAACCTCAGCTGCACGCACACCTCAGCAGAATGGTGTAGCTGAGAGGAGGAACAGAACACTCAAAGAAGCAGCTACCTCAATGTTAGCAAGCTCAGCCATTCCAAAGAAATTCTGGGCTGAAGCTATCAACACAGCTTGCTTCACTCAGAATAGATCGCTACTCACATCCAGACAAGGAAAGACTCCGTACGAGCTATGGAATAACAGGAAACCCTTCATCGGGTATTTCAAGGTTTTCGGGTCTAAATGCCATATCCTAAATAATGGGAAAATCCAGCTGAAGACGTTCGACGCCAAAACTGACCGAGGAGTATTCCTTGGTTACTCAGTTGTAAGTAAAGCTTACAGAGTCTTCAACAGGAGAACACAAACAGTCGAAGTGACCCCTCATGTCACCTTTGATGAAACATCCTTCGAATTCAGAGAGTCGATCAAACAAAGAAACACAGCTGGAACATCATGCTCCGATCCAGCTCAAACAAGATCTCAAGTAATTCGAATCTGGAATCTAGCTGAACCATTGATTTGGGATGATGAACTAGAAGAACCTCAAATCAATTCAGCAGAGGCAAATCAACCAGCTGATGATCCAGAGGAATCCCCAATATCAGATCAAGGGGGAATGCCGCCAGCTGGAAATCAAGACCCAGCTGATTCCACAACTCCCTCTCCAGCTGGATTCACTCAGTCTACGCCTCAAGATCAATCTAACTCTAATCCAAATCAGAACGAGTCTCAGGATATGACTCCAGAACATCTCCAAGCAAGGCGTGACTTAGCAACTTCAAGCATCAATGAGCTAGAAGAAGAAATTAGAAGAAGACGAAGATGGATCGAAGATCATCCAGCTTCAGCAATCATTGGAGAACCATCAGACAGAGTTAGAACAAGAAATTCAGTTGCTCAAAACCTGACATCAAATCCGCAAGAACCAAATAATGAAGCTCAAGTCTCAGTAGAGCTAGATCTGACTGTCTACAACGAAGACACAGCTTTCATGGCATGTTATGTAGCTCAAGTTCCAGAGCCTCAAACAATTTTCGAAGCCTTAAAGAGTGTGCCCTGGACAAATGCTATGCAAGAAGAACTGAATGAATTTCTCAGAAATTGCGTCTGGGAACTGGTCGATAGACCAGAAGGAGTCAAAATAATAGGTCTGAAATGGATATTCAAAAACAAGCTGGATACTCTTGGAGTAATAATCAGAAATAATGCTCGCTTAGTTGCCAAGGGATATACACAGTAAGAAGGAATAGACTTTGAAGAGTCATTTGCTCCAGTAGCAAGATTGGAAGCCATCAGATTATTCCTTGCATACGCAGCACATCACAAATTCAAAGTATACCAAATGGACGTAAAGTGTGCATTCTTGAATGGGGAAATCAGAGAAGATGTCTATGTAGAGCAACCCCCAGGATTTGAAGTAGAAGGAAACAAAGTTTACAAGCTAAAGAAGGCGCTTTATGGTCTGAAGCAAGCACCTCGAGCTTGGTATGACACTCTGTCAGGATTTCTAGTATCCAAAGGTTTCAAGAAAGGTTCAGTTGACAGAACCCTCTTCACCATCAAGCTAGGTG
Organism: Agastache rugosa; assembly: GCA_031470985.1. Taxonomy (NCBI): domain Eukaryota; kingdom Viridiplantae; phylum Streptophyta; class Magnoliopsida; order Lamiales; family Lamiaceae; genus Agastache; species Agastache rugosa. The sequence continues at coordinate 34,702,529 of CM062605.1, forward strand.
AAGATATTTTAGTTGTTCAAATTTATGTGGACGACATCATCTTCGGCTCAAGATCAACTTTCTTATGTGAAAGATTTGGAGAGATGATGTCAAAACAATTCCAAATGTCAATGATGGGAGAAATGAGTTTCTTCCTAGGACTCCAAGTCAAGCAATCAGCAGAAGGAATATTCATAAATCAATCCAAGTACGTGAAAGACTTGATCACCAAATATGGAATTCAATCCAGCAAAACGGTGAAGATCCCTATGAATACAAACTGGAAGATTGAACCTGGAACCGAAGGAAAATCAGTGGATCCCAGCAAATACAGAGGGATAATTGGTTCCCTGCTGTATCTCACAGCTAGCCGCCCAGATATATCATTTGCAGTTGGAGTATGTGCCAGATTTCAAGTTGATCCTAAGGAGGCACATATGCAAGCGGTCAAGAATATTCTCAAATATCTAAAAGGCACTCGTAGCGTTGGCCGTGGTATCCGTGAAGATAATTTGCGGATTTGGATACTCGGACTCGGACTATCTTTGGAGATCGATTAGACGGAAAATCAACTTCGGGAACATGTCGGTTCTAGGAAGCAAGTTGATATCATGGTTTTCAACGAAGCGGACGCGTGTCGCTACCTCTACAATCGAAGCGGAGTATATGGCGGTGGAAGGCTGCTGCTCTCAAATTCTCTCGTGAAGCATCAGCTGGATGACTATGAAGTGAAAACTGGTCAAGTTCCAATCTTCTGTGATAGCTCAAGTGCTATTGCAATTTCTGAAAATCCAGTTCTTCACACAAGGTGTAAACACGTTGACGTTCGACATCACTTCATCAGAGATCACGTGGAAAAGAAAGACGTCATTGTTGAGAAAATTCATACAGATATTCAACGAGCTGACATATTAACAAAGCCGCTGATGGAAGCAAGATTCAAAATGCTGTGTGGATTGCTTAATCCTGATGAAGAAACTTCATCCAACTGAGGGGGAATAAGACTCAGCTGGAAACCTTTTGGGATATCAAGATGGAAGAATCCAGACCCAGTCGTTTCGTGAACTCAGTTCAAGAAGGGAAACCAGCTGAGGGGGAATCAAGCTCAGCTGGATAAATAAACTGAAGGAGTAACTTAACACAAAGAAACACAGCTGAGGTATTAGCTGACTACAAAGTTCAGCTGACAGGTTTGCAGTCTTTCATTTATTTCCCTGAGGAATATGCTAATTAAGGATAAAATTATTTGAATTTAAATTCAAAATTCACAGACATTCCTTAGAAGGATTCGTCAATAAGCCATCCATCAAATCGAATCCCATCGCATTTAATGAAAAGCATGCAGGGTACGGTAGCTCGGGAAAATCGAGGCAGAAGTCAGAACGTTTTGACTACCTCACGCGCGCGTGACCTACATTCTACATACGCACGTCACTTAACGTGTTGCGCAAATCTCTCCCAGCCGCAGATCTTGAATTCAAATCTAAAGATCTCAACCGTTCATCAAGATAGACGGTTGATATATATATATATCAAAGATATGCATATCGTCGCCATTTTTACTTATTATCTCTGAAATTTTTCTGCAAATCAAGTTCTTGCTTATCTCTCTGCAAAACTCTTTTCTCTTGTATTCTTCTAACTCTTCAATACAGAAATATACAATGGCACCAAAGAAGATAACCCCAAGAGCAAACCAATCGGAGAACCTCATGTCAAAATTGCACTTTGAGAGTTGCTTAACTCTCAAGAACTACAAGAACTCGGAGTTCCAGGAGGTGCTGGATCTCATCGAGAAGGCAGGCCTACTTCAATGGGCGACGGCGCGTCCGAAGAACATCTTCCGCCGGGAAGTAGCAGAGTTCTTCATGGAGATGACGAACAGAGATGAACGCCTCCGCTCCAACATCACCCTCCAACTCAAAGAAAAGACAGGGCATACAACTCCCTGGGACGTCGACATCAACATCAACCGGATATTGAACAAGCTATTCGGATTGAAAACTCTTGGGGACCGCTACCCAGACAACTACACCAGAGAAGAGATCCAGGCCGAACCGGACGATCGTCGTTCAAGCCGGAACCCTACAGGGCGAGTATGTCCAAGCTACTGCTCAAGCCCAAATTCAGACTACTTCTGGATGTGACCCAGAAGTGCATCCTAGGTATTGCTGGATCTCAAGGAGAGATCAGCATACCCAAGTTGAAGCCCATGATAGCCATCCTCAGGAATGATCATGTGGATTGGTTCTCCCACTTTATGGGAAAACTGGAGAAGAAGTCGAAGAAGATTCACTTCGAAGATGACAGCTTCACCAAGTTCAGCTGTAGGGAGACCATCTATTTATGCACCAAGGTGGCGTGCATAATAGAACACTACACAACTGGACGGCAAATCAAGTGGAAAGACACAGAAGAGTTCTCTGTGTCCAAAGTTCTTTTTGAAAAGCAGAGTCAGCTCTCTGACTTGATGAAGAAAGCAGCCCCTGAAGGGAAGAAGAAGATGCAGGAGGCAAAACAGACCGCCTCTCCCTCTCAACCGGGAAAAGGAAACGGCGGAGGAAACTCGGCCACCGGATCTCCACCGCCAAAAAGAAGCTCAAATTTAAGGCGGCAGAAGCCGAGGAGACAACAGAAGCCACCGACAAGCCGGTAGAATCGAATGGAGATCAGTCGCTGAGGAGACAGCTCAGGATTCCTCCTCCAGCACAGACCAAGGAAGGGAGTTCGTGATTGCTTCACGAGAAGCTGAGGAACCACGCGTATAGTGGTCCCCCACCCTGACCCGGAGGATGCTATTCCACTTCGCCAAATCCTACAAGCATCCTCACAACCCGCTCCAGTTGATCTCACATCATCTGGATCTCCTCCTCAACAACACTCTCTTCTCCTTCCTCCTCATCAACACTCTCTTCTCCTTCCTCCTCATCTTCAGGTACCTCTCCAAGAATCCTCCCCTACTTCTTCAGTACCTGAAACCACCCATCTTTCAAAGACTCAAACCACCTAAAGAGCCCCATCCAGCTGACGCTCCTTTGCAGCTGGATGATGAATACCAAGCTGAACCATCAAGCCCTACTTATTCTTCTGAGGAAATCGAAATCCTCAGTCCTAGAGCCGTTGCACGTGCTGCCACAGTCATGAGGGTCGAGGACCTCAGACTTCAAGGAATAAAGAGCGCACTGCAACATTATCCCTCTCTTGCCTTGCTTCCTGCTGCTTTAGTCGCTGTAAGCGACTTCAAATTTTATTTGGCTACTAAGATGGCCACTTGGTACGCAAATGAAGAAATGGTGGAGTTCTTCACTTTCGATAAGCTTAAAGCCGAAGAAGCAGCTCTGCAGGAGACATTTGGTTTTGGAAGTCTTCAGGATGCTTTTGAGCATCAAGACGAGCTAATCCAGATCCTCATTCAGAAGGTTGAACAGGATGAAGTACCACCTTCTGAGGAAGTCATTTCTCGAGCCAACTCCTACCTACACAATCTCAGCCGGATCGTTCCAGTTGAAACTGCCAATGAAGATGTCCCTGCCGACACAGCTGAGGTAATGATGATTGAAGAAGAGCCAACTGATGCAACAGCTGAGCCAACCGAAGCTGCCCCACAGAGTCCATTTGCCAATGACACTCGCTCACTGGTCGAGATCGAGGCAGTAAAACCCAGCCAAGCCGAATCCGGGACCCAGACGGATCCTGTTGAGCTTTCTGATGCTATGAAGGACGAGATCGCCAAACAAGTCGAGGAAATCCTTTATCAGGATAGACTCAAATCAAATGTGGACACCCTTCTGCGCATCACAGCTATTGAATAACAAGTCCAATGTAATGGACAATCCATTGATGACGTGCACAGATTCGCCCAGAATCTGCAGGAAAGCTCCAGCAGAGATCTCAAGCAGTCTCTCGTTTCTCAACGTATTGATAATTCAAATCATCTAGAGAAGAGAGTCCCTGAGATCATCTCAAACCTCCAAGCTCCGCTGGAAAGCCGCGTCATCGATTTATCCAGCCAGCTGGACGCTCTCCAACAGCAGACTCTCTCCCACAGAACTGACATCCACCAGCTGTTCAATCTTTACAAAGAGCTGGACAATCAGTTCAAAGCTGGAAGCAGCAGCACAACACAGCTCAATCTCGTCACAGCAGACAACTCAGCAAAGATTGCTGACATTGACAAAGCCTTGGCCCAGCTGAATGAGACAGTAGTCAACCTCTCCTCCACTCTTTTTGATAATGCCAAAAAGGGGGAAGGTAATGACAAGAGAAAAACTTCAAAGACGGGCAAAGGAAAAGGCATCGAAGTCCAAGTGATGCGATCGGAGATTGACGAAGTTGTTCTTGAGGAAATTTGGATGCAGAGGAACCAGCTGGACGGAAAGGGAAATGGAGCAGAATGATCATCCCTCTTGCCAAAGCTAGCGGAGCCACGCCAGAACAGTTCAATGATATTCATTGGCTCTGCAACTTTGTAACTCAGCAAAAGCAAGAGATGAAAAGCCTCCAAGAAACGAAGAAGAAAGAAAGTCCGCTAAATGCCGAAGAGAAGAAGCGACGAGGAAAAGAGCAAGCATAAGAGCTGCAAAGAAAAAGTCTCAGATGCCGATGAACTGGAGAAGAGTTGATGAATGGATCCCAGAAGAGCTAAACGACGACTGGGAACATACAAAGTTTGAGTTCATCGAAGATTTCTATTATCTGGGAGCTTACCCAAATACGCCCCCAGATGTTGCTTTCATGATGCATCTCAATGAGCTTTTTCATCAAGACAGGATGACGGCAAAAGCATTCTTCAACGCTGCAAATACCGCGAAGATCCAAGTCACCGCTCCCCAGCTGTATCATATCCAGCCTCCGTTGATACCTGGAACTCATCTTCCTGACAAATCAAAGATTATCGCTGAAGTAAACAGATGGGCGATCAGGAGGAAAATTTCCAAGGCAAACAACGAAGAAGAATACAGGAAGCTGGAGCAGATGATATTTAACCGGTATAGATTGAGAACAGATGAGCAGCTGGAAGAAGATCGACTGAAGAATCAGCAGAAGCAGCCGAGATGAAGACCCAGCTTACTGGGATTTAATTTTGTTTGTTTTCAGTTCGTTGATCCTGTATCTCTTGTAATCATCTTTTATGGATTAATAAAACTGAAATATTTTGCTCTCAAGCTCACCCTGATGACAATAACTCTTTGTCCAGGCACTGAACTCTGAATTTAATCTTCTGCTGAAATCTTTTTTTTTAAAAAAAAAAAACCCAGTTTCTCATTTAGGGGGAAGCAGGTTGTTTTTCTCAGTTAGGTTTTGGCATCATCAAAAATGGGGAAATTGTTGGGAAAATTCTAAAGTTTTGATTTGATTCCAAAACCCAACTGTTCTCCAACCTAGTAGATGATTGTACAAACCTAAGTTAAGTTTTCCAGCTCACTTGTTTGAGCCTTAGATTTTCTAAGTTCACAGGTTTGGAAGCTGAAGACAGAAGAAGACCCAGCTGAGTAATCAGCTGGACCCAAAGTCAGCTGAAAGATCTCTTAGCTGAACAGAGCTCCAGAACTGAGCTGAGTCAGACTGACTCAAGAAAAGAAGAATGGATCCAGCCAAGGAGATCCAACGGAGCAGAATAAATTGAGCTGCATCAAAGTCTAAGAAAGACAGCTGAGCTGACCAAAAAGGGAACTAACTCTGAAGACGTCACTTCAAGTCAGTTTACCCATCCAGCTCTAAATTCAAAGTCAAGCTCAAAAGACAGAAATCCCGGTTTCAGAGGAAGTCAATATACCTCGACCAATGAGGGATTGACATCTCAGCATCCTAGAAAGGCGAACCTAGGATCTGACACAGTGATGAAGACAGGTGAAGATACGCTCAACGGCAGATCGACAGATCAGAGAGTAGGTAAGATTCAAACGGGTCCTCCAACGGCTAGTTTGAATCTCTACCTATAAATACCAGTCTTCAACCTCAGAATCATACACGAAAAACTCCCCACAAGCTTTCAACTTTTCTGAATCTCTCAAGTATTAAAAAGCTCTCCAGCAGTTATCTAACTCTTTAAAAAGAGCACTTAACTTCTTAAGTGTTCAATTTCAGAAACTGCTTTAGTTTTTCGTCTGATCAATAGGCTGTAATCATAGTAAATCCAAAGCCTAGATCTGAACGAGTTCATCTTTCAAAGTTCTTCATTGTAAGAACTCGTTCAAAGTTGGAAACCCAAACCCTCCTTTACCCAGAAAAGGTTAGGTCAAGGTTACGCCCTCTCGAAGCGCGAAATTCGAGTGTAAGGTTATTCAGTACCCGAAAACTGAAAAGGTGCAGGCTTCTACAGTGCCCGTAAACTGTTAGAACACAGCTCGAGGAAGAGCTGCGAAGTTGCTTGGTACTCGTAAACCAAGTGGTCATCCTTAGTGGATTTACCAGCTAAAACCTGGTCGTGGACGTAGGAGTTTTCTCTCCGAACCACGTTAAAATTCTGTGTTCTTTATTGCGTTATTCAGTCTTTGCTTTATATTTATTTAAAGAACTAACCGCATTTGCACAGCACAAGTTTTCAAAGCTTCAACTTTCTGGCTGTGTGACCCAGCCAGCTGCATATTTTTCAAACCTGCTTAAACTGAAAACTGAAACTAAGTTTTTCTGAGCTTTTGTAAAAGGAACGAGCTAAGTTTTTCTTTCCACCACTTTCCGCACAGCCAGCTAAGTTATCAGTCCAGCTGACCATCTTCTTTAGAAGTCAGTTGAACTCATAACTGAGCTCTCACTCAACTCTGTTTTAACTTGATAAAAGTTTTCAAAAATCCCTCTTCGGTGTATTCACCCCCCCTCTACACCGAAGACCTCGTTCCGGGACCATCAATATCCATTATTTTCTTATTGTTTGATTAGTTGTTGATCAAGAGAGGGAACATGATTTTGTGTCCGAGATTACAATGACAAAAGAACATGTACATTGTGTTATAAAACACAGTGTTAAGAACTTCCAATTTAACACGCAACGGAATAAAATAAATAACATAATAGAAACACTTTTCGCAGGTTGTTTAGATCTGCGGTTGCCTTACGGTTAAAATACGATAAAATCGAGTGCCCATTATGATAAAACAACAATTTGTGTTCAAAACATAAATAGTTAAATCACGTGTCAACAACTGATTTAATATGCAATGGAAATAAATAAAGAACAAAAACGAAGTAACTTTTTACAGGTTGTTTAGACCTGCAATTGCCTTACGACCAATACAAACTGTTCATAACTTTACAACCTATGAATGTGCCTAAGAATAAGAACATTTAAAACAAAGACTAATCTATGAGAAGATTAATCTGAATAAGATTATCTATTTTCGTGTTTCGTTCCTCACACGTCACCAAGTTCAACATCTAGAAGATTTCACAATCTGAATAAGACTACATAATGAAAAGTATGTTGGAGTACAATCTGAATAAGACTACGTAATGAAAAGTATGTTGGACTTGGAGTACAAAATTATAGTATTCTTCTAAAATATATCCAAAGGAGTTTGATAATCATAGCCGAAACGACACCAATTTATTGTGATAAATTAAATTCAAACTACGTCATTTTGATGTCCATGTTAGCTCCATTTTCTCAAAATTTTATCGATCTTTCGATTCCAAATTAGTAATTTAGTTTTAGTGTTGTTATTGCAGAAATTTAACGACCGTGTTGTAATCTCAAAAGTACCAAAGTTCGTTAATTTTAAATGGGTTAATTTTGTTAAATACACAAATGTTGCACCAATTTTGGTATTTAACCATGCATGAACTTTCAACTTTATGTGAAAATACATCAAGTTTTCTTCAGTTTTTCACACAATTCTCATATCAGTCAAAATTGAATTTTTTGTGTCTTATATCTGCTGACTTGTATTTAATTTGACGACGTGGCTAATTGAGAATCGTGTGAAAAAAAAAATGAAAGTTGATGTATTTTAACAAAAATGATAAATACCAAAATTGATGCAACGTTCGTATATTTTAATCAAATTAACCCATTTTAAATCAGATTACCAAAAAAAATCATCTAATATAATAGTATATGAAAATATTTGAAATAAAACATCATAAATTAGCTTTAATAAAATAAATTTGTTATTCACCCACAAAACAATAGAAAAAGAAAAAGAAAAAAACACACACACACACACACACACACATATATATATATATATATATATATCCATGCCCCTGGTGGAATAAGTAATAAAAAATTAAAAGATCATTCAAATAAGTATAAATATTAGAGTAAAAATTCATAGCTCTCAAAATCGTTCAATTTGAAATGGAACCTGAAATCTTTCTCTGCATCAATTACAAAATGTGCAACACAACAAATTCATCAGAAGAGAGAAAAGATTTAACTTCTGTCATGCATCTTTATAAAAAAACAAGCACTGTATAGGCAGAGATATTATTGATCATCTATATGTTGTTTCTTCTATAATATCAATCGGATACTTCCAACTCATCAGGTCCAGATCGATCGATGGTTATCCCGAAGTAAGATTTTAGCGAAGGCCGTACGTGCATATTGCACGTATGACATATTAGAATGAGAAACGAGAGGAGGAAAACCTTCAAGCATGGGAAATGTCCCCCTTCTCAGTTCCATCCAATACAGAATCTGTCCTACTCATCTCTGCCTTGTTATTCTTTTTGGATTTTTTTGAGCTGCACTGAGTGTAAGCAGATAGCAAGTTCTGATGGATTTCTTCCATATGCCCGCTTTGCTCGTCTCTACGATCCATTTCAATAACACTCTGCACGCATCGGAAAGAAATTAAAAAAGAACATGTTAATTAACATAATTTTTCCTAATCATAGAAGAAATGTCATGAAAACATGAAGACTGATCAAGTTGTGATTGATTACCTTTGCTGGAACCCTGAAGAAGACTGGTAGAAACCTTTGCCTGCAGTACTCATTGAAGAGGAGAGTGAGAACGATGAGAGGAAAAGTGAAGGTTGACGGGCCTGGCGCGTCTTTGATTCCAAATACTCCCAATGCTATTATTTGTGTCAGCACCAGTGAGAAAATGGCTGTGTTGTGAACAATAGGCCAATAGAGCCCCCCACTGTCGTACTCGGACACGTACACATTGAGTATCTGAAACATACATTGAAAGAGAAGAAATAAACTGAAATAAGGCAACTAGAGTTATTGATGCTAGTTAAAATTGTCAAAAGAAAAATCTTAGTAAGCACGAATGCAGGGAAACAAACAAAATTTCGAAGAGACCTTAGTGCAAGAGTCGTACCTGATTACGGTACACAAGATATGCAAGACAAAAGTAAAGCATCAAGAAGGGCAGAATTAGAGGTGCCAATATGGAACAAGTAAAACCCAGCACTCCAAACAGGAGGACTCTCGGGACTTCTGTATGGTATGGAAAGGAAAATGGAGTGGAAGATGAATCGTCAGCTTGTTGAAGAACGTATTTAGTGAAAAAAATGGTGAGAAGAGAAAAGGGCTGAATTAGTTCACAGGCCAAGCTTGCCCAGCCTGATGTCAGAACATAAGTCATAAAGAAGGTCGCCTGAAAAAAAAAAAAAAGAAGCATTTCAAATGAATTAGCAGACAAATAAAAAATCGAACAATCACATCAGATTGTATTATAGCTTGATGTTTTTCATCAGTGGCCATGACTATGATGAATACAAAAACACTGGAAACATAATAAAGTTTTGATGACAAATCAAAATTAGAAGGAAGAAAAAAGATCACCGTTTGAGGCACAGCTTTGGCAAGCAAAGTTGGTATATTCTTTGTATCTCCCAACTTCAGGATTGAAATTTGATAATGATCGATAGCAGCCTCTGTTAGAATATTGGCAAAGAACACATTCCATATGACAAAGTATAGAACCTTAATGCAAGTACTTCTTTTCCTCTCGCTACGAGATATAACACCCTCCAACGTGGAAAAAAAATACATCACCGGTGGGGCCATGTATAGAAAGATGGTGATCACAACACTAGGTAGATATCCAGTCACCAGCTGTTCCAAAACCTTCCTGAAAAAGAAGCATTGAGCAGAAGGGTGGACAGAGTAATTATTTGAGTATCGTAATCTCAACCTGTGCTCTAATTACTTTTTCAGTTATACATGAAGTTATATGAAACAAAAAGGATGCATATAAACAACATCTAATGCATAACCTTGAATGTTTTAGGTCATATAACTTTGTGCATTTTGAGCTTCACATCAATAAAAATAATAGAAATATTTCTATGTAGATATATTACCTCCGTACAACACGACTCAATAATGGCAACAACCTTGTTAGTTTATCGAGATGAACGAGACTTTGTGTAAACACCACAGGGACAAGGAAGAAAGTGACGAAGAAAATAGAGGCCACAACAACAATAATCTTGCGGATCCAAAGGCTTTGATATGATACGCATAAATTTGCCCAAAACATATCGTGTGGTTCTGGAGCAGCATTTGTTACCCAGGCCATGGGATTTGCTGATTGAAGAGCCTCAGAAGCAACCAATGCAGCATAACGAGTCCTGAAGAAAACCAGTGCAGCTCCACACTCCTGTAGAAAAATGTTCGCATGCCTTAAAATTAGCATACATAAAAAAGAATTATCCAGTTGGCTATATTAATTTCATAAAACAAAAATAAATTCCCATCAAGAATATTGGTCTATAATAAGTATTTGATAATTCTTTTTTTTAGATGATGTGCTGGAGGAAACGAGGTATTTTGCTGTAGAATATTGGTCTATAATAAGTACTAGGAGAGAACAACCTACCTCATTCTACTACAAATAAGCACGATACTTGCATGGTTTTCCAAGTGGTATACAGATGGCATGCAAACTATAATCGAGTCAGTCGACATACTTATTAGCAAGTGCAAGTTTATTACTGAGCAAATTATATCATTTGGAATTAAACATTTTTCCTTACATCTGAATCATCAAGGAAGGTTTCCTCTTTAGTAATACTTTTAGACTCATCAGAAAGTGACTTGAAAGATGTTGAAGTGCTTCCACAAAAGCCACATCTCAGTAGTCGTCTTACATACCGTCTCTCCATGTGGATAGATCTGAGTATCTTATACATCCTCTCAGCATCACTCTAAACACAACACAAACAAAAAGTCATAAACATATCAGCAGAAAAAATAAATCGCAAAGGCAATACTACAAATGAAGATCATATCGTAAGTTCTAAAAGGGTAAATTCAATACACTGCTTTCATTTCAGTTACAGTGAGTCGTTTATTTGACAAACGAGATAGAAGGTTTTCAATTATCCTTAGCATATTTGTACCACAAAAACAGAATTAAAATACTTTTTTTCTTTTTCTTTGAGAAAACAGAATTAAAATATGGGAATATAGCAACTATGAAATCTATGATGATATATAATTCATATAATATTCAACCTTGCAATTCACTTTTAAATTCTTACCATCAATTTCTGGATTGCACTCTTCTCATAAACCATTTGATGTGATAAATAGCTTGATGCATAGAAATCTGTAAAGAACTTGGTCAGAGTATCACTGTATGATTCCTGATCTATCCAAGGGATCGCCCGAACAACTACTGTAAACTGACTAGGATGGTAAAGAGGTGAATTGATGTGGGACAATCTCATCTTCATGATGTACTTGTATTCCTGGAAAGCAGCGAAAAAGTCGTAGATAACTTAGGCCTTTATTTACTATTTACTAAAATCAAAAGTAAAATAAATGGTGCTAGTTACAGTACTTACAGAGTAAAGAAAGAGGCATGCACATATAGTTATTATATGTAGTGCAAGACAATGGAACCCTAGCCTGAAAAGGAGAGAATTCGAAAGTCCGATTAGGATGAGCTGTTTTATGGGTAAAAAAACATGAAGAAGCTAGTAGTATCATGCCTATAGTATTATTTCAGTAGCAGATATGTAATGCTATTAATATTCTTTCAAATCCAACGTTCAATAATATTTACAGATATTACAAGCTGATTTACTCCTTATGCATAGAACTCTTAGATTTTTGCACACAATGAGAGGACATTTAAGACGGCACATACAATAGTTGAGCAGGAACACAAATAGATACTAAAATACGACTTTCCGTACCATTGTGATCCTTTCTTGACATTCCCAATGGTGAAGACACTCAAGAGTTCTTCTCTAATTTCCTTGTGCAGCATTTCTTTCCCAAAATAATTAAGAGGAAGAATAAGTCCCAAGCATACGAAAGAAGCAACAGTGAACACTTTGATACTGCAAAAAGCAAAGCCGCAGTAAATATCAAATCACAGCAGGAACAATAAGGATAGCAGTCTAGCAAAAAAAAAAAACCATATGAATTCCCTGCACCATCTTGACTATTAATAATAACATCTAAATATAGTCGAAAGCATTCATTTACATTAGTCAGACATGATTTTATAGAAATGAAGCCCAAATTGATTTATAATAACAAACATGCTTTTAAACTACAATCATCTAAGACTATATGGACGGCGGGATTATATTTGTAATGAAGAAAAATGTCAAACTATAAAGAAGGCATACTAAAAGTTAACAGCCTCATTTCTTAAAACTTGCACACTGAAGTTTTATGATTAATAAAGCAATGCTATATCACCTGAAGACAACTCCACGCAAAAAAACAACAGCATCGACACCCCCAGAGGCATATAATTCGTCCTCGGTTGCATCCCATGCCTTTTTTACCCAACTCGCAGAAGGAATAAGTCTCCCTAACCAAAAGGGATCTTGACGTTTGGATTGTGCTCGAGCAAGCTTTTGCCCGAAGTACACACTCACAAGGCTTGGTTGTTTTCTTAAGACAGAATACAGAGAAAAGAGCCCCAGGCATACTACAGTATTGACACCAGCAGAAGCCAATAGACCACCAACGTTCATCTCTATCCCTCTTTACCAACAAATATGGTATAATGTCATTATGAATCCATCGTCTTTATAAGATACTTCATCAACTAATCGAAACGAGCTGAAGCTGCAAGGAAAATGAGTTAATTTCGCATACCATATATTGTACCACCAATATACTATAGAGAAACTAAACAAGACATATTCATTAGCAGTCAACAGATCCACATGCATGCCTATATATATGTGTGTGTGTGTGTAGAAACTCCTCACCAATCATATATCCAACTAAACCTAGAAAAAATCATCTTTAGTATGGTGGAAAATTCAGGAATTGATATCAACACTAAATAATATCTAAGCCTGGCATAACATATCAATCGGATTAGAAAATTGGGAAATGATTAGCATTTACTCTGATTATACTAAATCCCCATTTCCATGTGAAATCAGAATCAGCACAAAATCATATGAAATAGAACTTCAGAATCCAACCCAGACAACATGTCATTCTGCATACGAAGTATATATCCGAATAAATGTATGCAATCGCCAATCGATACAATTAAAAAAATCTCTATTTCATTCAAATTCAGAAAAAACAATGACATGAATCGCGCATCATAATCGGAACGAATACGTATTTTCAAATTCGTCGAAGGAACATACCGTGTTCTTATTATTTCCAGAAATTCCGAATCGAAATCAATGCATGATATAGCTTTGTTCGGACTGCGTAGGGGAAACGAGTTGGCGAAACCGATTAATTGTGGTTCAATTGCAAGGAAAGGAAAAACAGAGAGAGATTGCGAAAGAATGATATTTAGATTTTAGGTGCAAACTGAAAGTTTGAAACGGAGCGAGCCAGCTGAAGAGAGAGAGAGAGAAAGAGAGAGATGAGAGCGGGATGTGTCGCGATGATACGGATCGGAGTGCATGCACATGTGGACGTATATTTTTTCTCGAGTTCAAACCTTTTTAATTGTGTTTGAAATACGCGGGCCCGCATAATAAGCCACGTGGATGATAATTTTAGTTAATAACATCACACAAAACAATTTAATACAAAATAATAAAAATGAATAGTATGAAACATTATACTATCTCATAAATTCTTTGAAAATTTGGTTGTATACAACATTACCGGTTAAACAATTCTTAAAAACATACTCTGTACATCTAAACAGAAGATTATTTTATTAGAGAAGACAATATATAGCTCATGACACACATTATATTTTTAGTTTTTTACTTATTACATTACCAACTTTATGTAAATTTCGGATTCCAGATTTACTTTTTATTCACTTAAGTGCAATATATTTTCTTTTAGATTTAATATTAGAACATGAGGGTCTCCTCAAAAATAAAATAAAAAATTAAATGAGCCAACAGATTAAGATCAATAAGCATTCCACATAGCACTTGATAAATACACCAGTGGTCTTGGGCTGGACTAGGTCGTTATGATGTTGGGTTTGAATAGGCATGATGTTACCCAATTCATAACTCTAATGTTGATCGCGTCACTAGAATTAAAATACAATAATTGGTCATCTTACTTAATTGGGTGCTATCATAATTTTATTATTACTTAATATTTTTAGAATGCGAATAAACTAACAAAAAAATATTTCCAAAAGAATAAAATGACCAAACTTAAGTAACTTTAAATGATCATACTTTTAAGTTTACAAAGCAGTTTCCCTCAAAAAAAAAAAAAAAGTTTACAAAGCAGCTAAACTTAATACTTTTACAGACAACAATAAATTATTTGGTCCCGTAAAAAAGGTAGAGTAATATTTTTCTTCTCAATTTTCTTTTTATTTCTGCAGCATGAAATCTGGCGAAAATTTGTCCATGTTAGAAAATTGTTGTTCAAGATATCAACGATCTTCTTACCCTTCTTCTCCACTCAAGTTACCATCTCTTTGCTGCATTTCTTCCATTCTAGTTTCCGTCTTCTGTACCAGAAAGTTACTCCATAGATTTCATTTCAAAAATGTAACGCGAATTTTGAATTAATATTATAATTTTTATATTTTTTTATTTATTTCAAAAAACAATTCTGAAATTGAGTAGGAAAAATAGAAATATCACCAGTGAACCTCGTATCACTCTTCACTAGACTTTCCCCAAATCAAAAACCCTAGCCCACCGCTCGCCGCCCGCGCCACTGTTGACGCCGATCCCTGCTGCCGACGCCGTCACGCCGGCCCTTCTGCCAACGCTCACCGTGCGCATTTGATTAGCAGAAAAGCCCAACGTTTTGTGCCTTATCAGTCAGGTTTGGTCACATACATTTTTTCGTTGAGAACTTTAATTTACTCCCTTATTAGCAGTATGGGAAAATCTCAATTTGAATCTTGTTGTCAGTGGAATTGGGATTTTGCGAATGATCTCTTGATTTGGGATTGTTTCATGGTAGTTACTCACCTTCCTGCAAGGTTTGCATATTCCAGAGGTCTTCAGATGCAGTTTCTGTAGCCTTATTTTTGCGTTATAGTTTGATGATGTGTAACATTTCATCTACTTTGCTTGCTTACTAAAAGTGTTATATCCAGAAATTGGATTTAAGATACAATAACTGTAACCTTCAGGCGACTTCATTTTTATTTGTGTGCATCAGCGCATGAGTACCTCATAATTTATTTACATTCTTCAAATGAAAGGAAGTATGCTTATGAATGCAACTTGAAGAGGGTTTCCTCTAGATATCGATCCTTAATATTTTCAATTTCTTGATTCCCATTTTGTGAACATATTGGATTGATATTGCTTTGGCTGGTTTTGAAACTTGGAAGTTGGAACTTAGGTGAATTTTGAATTTGAATTGTGGTGATTGTTTTAATGAAGGTTAGGTTATTGTTTTTCATATTCACGTTTAAGGTTATTAGTTTTTTTTTTTAATGTAGAATTTGTATTGTGGTGATTGAATTTTCAGGTTTTTAAAATTTGGGTTTGAATCTATCAAAAACAAAATATAAAAAATTCGGTTTGGACCAAATCTAACTGAATATTTATGTTTGGGTTTGGTTCAGTTTGTGTCCGAACCACCCAAATGCTCTAACCAATGAATCTCAGTTACCCAATTTCAATTTTGGTATGGCATGTTTAGCAATATATACCCCTACTTAGCAGGAGGTCTGGCCTTGCCGCCCCATCCCTGCCATACACTCTTTGTTATTGGAATTTTGGTTGAAACTGATTTGTTTTGCTATTCACCTTGCAGGTGGTATGGAAAAAGGTACCTGACATGATGCACTTCCTAGTTAGGGTTCGTGGCTGGGGGTATGATCGCCTTCCTGCTGGTGTACTTGGCTCTCATTTCATCCTTTCCCGTTTTGATTTTGTTACAACAGTCTTGCAACCTAAGTTCTTCCACTCATTTTCTGACTCCGAAGACCAGAGTTCACCCCTAGCATGCACCGGTGTTGGGAAACCATCTCTTCCACCCCTCCAACATTCCTCGGAGGCAGACTCTCTTTGCCAAATCTTAATCCGGCACCATAACCCATTCCACCACATGGAGTCCTCCATCCAGCTCCATGGTATTTCCCTTTCCCTGCATTTAGTCCACCAGACCCTACTCCGCTTGAATCACCATTCCAAGATTGCCCTCGCCTTCTTTAAGTATACCCAATCCCACCGTCCCAACTCCTCATCTTCCCATCTTCTCGACACTGCATCGTACAACATTATAATCAACATTTTGTGCAAAGTTCGCCAGTTTGATGTCGCCTGGCAGTTAATTATGCAAATGGATAACAAGAATAGTGCTTCAAACCCTGATTTCACAACTTTCTTTGTCTTGATCAGACGCCTAGTTTCTGCGGGCCTGACAAGGAGTGCAATTCGTGCATTCTATGATATGAGTATTTTTATTGGCACTGAGGTTTTTGATTCACAGTTTAGTTTTTGTTTTTGTTATCTGTTGGATACGCTTTGTAAGTATGGATATGTGAAGGTGGCAGTGGAGGTGTTCAATAAGGAGAAGTATAGAATTGAGGCAGATGCAAAATTGTATACTGTTTTGATCTATGGGTGGTGTAAGGTGGGGAAAATTGATATGGGGAAGAGGTTTCTTGGGGAGATGCTGCAGAGGGGGATTGAGCCTAACGTGGTTACTTATAACGTGTTGTTAAATGGGATTTGCAGGCGTGTGAGTTTGCACCCTGATGGGAGGTTTGAGAGAGTTATTAGGGAGGCAGAGAATCTTTTTGGCGAAATGCGTGAGAGGGGGCTGGAGCCTGATGTCACAAGTTACTCGATTTTGTTGCACGTATATAGCAGGGCACATAAGCCGCAGTTGTCTTTAGACAAGTTGGCGATGATGAAAGAAAAGGGAATTTGCCCGAGCGTGGCCACATATACTTCTGTTGTAAAGTGCCTTTGTTCTTGCGGAAGGATGGACGACGCTGAGGAGTTGTTGAATGAAATGCTGCATTATGGGGTTACTCCCACAGCAGAAACGTACAATTGCTTTTTTAAGGAGTATAGAGGTAGGAAGGATGTGGATGGTGCAATGAAGTTGTATAGGATGATGAAGGAGGGTTCTTCACATTCCTTGAACATGCATACATATAATATATTGTTAAGAATGCTTATGACATTAGGTAAAATGGGTCTTTTGTGGGAGGTTTGGGATGATCTGCGTTCGAGTGGAATTGGGCCAGATTTGGATGCTTATACGATTTTGATTCATGGATTGTGCGAGAAACGGAAATGGAGACAGGCTTGTGAGTTTTTCGTGGAAATGATCGAGAAGGGGTTTCTTCCACAAAAGTTTACTTTCGAGACACTGTATCGAGGCTTGATTCAAGCTGACATGTTGAGGACTTGGAGGATGTTGAAGAAGAAGCTCGAGGAAGAATCAATATCTTTTGGTTCAGAATTCAAAGAATATCACTTAAACCCATACAAGAGATGAATTTTGCTGTCTATGCCCTTCAATGGTCAAGCTCTGCTTCATCCCATGCCTTCATCATCCTAGAATCGAACAAGATGAAGGCCAGGAACGAAGGAGGAACCATATTCTCGCCTCTGCCCAGATCGATGGAAACCATCAAGTGTCAGATGGCCCTATCTGAAAGTAGTAATCAATGTGTAAACATTGAAACTGAGCTTCATGGTTTCTGGTATTGAATGCCTGATGCAGATTGTTCGGATGCTTTCTTGGAACGAGACTTCACTCGTTCACGCTCATACATTGTGTGTACCCATGATGGATTGTTTACACATTCTTGAGGTGAGATTTTTCGTGTAGGTGAAAGAGATTGTCACATTTTTGTATACCTGGCTGTTCCATTTGGTATAAATATGAAGTTTCTTAGCAATTAGTATGTTACATTCTTGAGAAGTTAGATTTCACTGTTTCTTCAATCACATTGGAGGACTGGATTTTATTAAGATGTAAAAGGCTCCTTTGAAATTGCAATGATGATCTTTCTTTAATCTGGAATGTTGTTCATACCAATCATTCTACTAAAATAGTAAGCAGTAACCCTAATGAGATTCTTGAAAGGGGGAAGCAATATAGTTAGGAAATGATTTAGTGTATAAAACTCTAGGATCAGATGGATAAAAATTTAAATACTTAGTTGTTTGCTTTCAAGAATGGACGAAATATAGTTTTGAGTAAAACTAGAAGTTCATCGTATAATAAACAATGAAGATTTTAGTAAACTCATTCAAACGATTGAAGCAAAATCTGTTTCTCAAAAGGGCAAATACATTTAAATAACCTAAACTATATTTGTTCACACAAAAATGATCCATATTAAATGTTGGGTATAATATAGTAAGTAATAACTTAACTATCAAATTTTTACACTAATTGGCATCCTTTAGTTTTTCAAGAAAAAGAGCTACGTCATTTAGGTATTAATAATATGATTCGCTTAAAAGAAATTTCACGTTGTTATTCCATGTTGATGAGCTTGGACTAAGTCAACAAATTCAAACGCTTTTGTCCATAAAAAACTAACTGATGTCAGATTAGTGTAAGAATTCGATAGTTTGAATTTATGTGTAATAGCTATAGTACAAGCCATTTTCATGTAATCGAATCAAATTTAGATTATTCTAGATATATTTACCCTTCTCAAAAACAATTTTTTCTTATTTATTTATTTATTTTATTTTTTTTCAAAAAGAATCGGTTTGGCTGTACCTTTTTGGAAGGAGCACCGGCTCTTAACAGAATGATTTTAAAAGCATATGTCTTCTTTAAAAGGAAAACTGAACAAATATATCCATTACACACAAAGCTAATTAAATTATAGGCTACATGGACAAATGTGGTAATATACATACCATCATATTATTTGAACTTTCTAATTACAATAACTGTACTCCGTAGATATTCAGATTTCCCCAAAAAAATTTAAACAAGAGAATATCAACATACTCTGGGACAGGACAGTGGATTTTGCTTTTACTTAATAATTTAAAGGAAGAGATCCAAAAACATACTTCTAATTCAATATCAATTATAAGGCTTAAGATGAAAAACTTGGCAGTGTGAGATGTGTGACATTCTTTCTGCAGCTTGCTGGAACTTCTTACGCACATCTTCGTTCTCTTCTAAGCTCAGATGATCAAAATATTGAGTCCACCAGCTCGCGCTCCTCAACTTAACCTGTCGGAGGAAAGAGGTTTCGAAGAATTTATGTAATCGGATGAATATGAACAGGTTTATCGCGCAAAAACAAGCAAGAAATAGGTTTGAGGGATTGGAGGGAATACTAATGATATCTTCAAGGTAAGTTTGATCAAAGCCATCTTTTCTGATTGCTGTCATTATTTTGTTGTTTCTAAATGTTGTCTTTGGAAACATATATAAATCTCTGCCTTTCTCTATTAAAAATAATGATGACACATTTGTCTTATATTTGGTGACAAAAATGAAAAAATGACTTGAGATAGTATGTAGAGTATCATTCTTGATCATTTTCTTCTCCCTCAACAAAATACAATAGTCATGTTGTATAAAAAGAACGAGAAAGGTAAACATTAAGATGATAACATGAGACAGATAGATGAGTTACCGAATAACCATATCTCCCTTTATCAGATTTAGCTTTCACATTACCCGGGTATCCTACGAAGTACGAATGCACACGATTAAACATTGAGAAAACAAGTTCAATAGCATTATTAAGAAAAGGTAAAAAATGGTGGGAAGTTTTTCTCTTACCAGTGAAAATGATGAGGCCATCAGATGACACCCTTGCTAATTCAGGAATGGTCCTGTTCAGATACTTTGGAGACAGATAATCCAATGCATCCGACACGATCACAAGAGAAAACGACTTTGCCCTGTAGGGAAGTAAGAACCTTATATCAGCCACTCGAACGAGGCCTCTGTGCACCATTCTCTTGCACCTACGATCAGCATCCTCTATATCATACGGCTCCAGACCCCGGACATCAGCCTCCTCCTCTCTTAACAATCTGGAAACAATAGAACAAGCATCTGGACCGACGTGCAGCACCCTGCGCAAGCTATCACCGTATGCTGCTTTTAGAATTGGAATGGCGCGTTGAACTTCTCCATTACATGAAATGTCACCTGAACAGAGACTAAGAATCTTTAGTTGGATGCAGCATATCAATCAACATCTTTCTTTTATCTTTGTTCAATGTACAGAATTATCTTAATGGAAATATCTTCGTCCAGCATACGTATTTAGTTTGATGCTGAAAGATTCTGTTTTGTAGAATACTCTCTATTTTTATAATGTGTGAAACAGATCCTGCAGCAATTACACAAAGGGTATAAAATAACATGCAGTCTTTCCTCCAGCTAGTTATAATGGGCGAATGCAAGAAACGACGTGATTTATATAAGAAGCAAGGGAATGTGATTACCTCGAACCCAACTGAGAGCTAGTTTATTTCCAAAGGAACCTACCACGCGCAACCACTGATCATCAGTCAAAGCAAAACATTATGCCTTATTGCTTGAAAGCATAAACTCAAGAAACCTAAAAGCTAACCATGCAATAGAATGCACATATGATAGAAAAAAAAAAAAAGAGAGAATACAACGAAGAACTGTACCAGATTGGAAATAGAATGAGGTAAGACATTTGGATTTGTAAAATACTAACATTTTGTTTCTACGGTGATCTCTGTTGAAGTTAGCTCTGATACTTGAACATGACTAGATATATAATGACATAACTATCTTTAGCATAGCTAGAGAAACAATGAAAGAACTATCTTTCTAAACAAGAGCAAGCAACTACAATCTGCAAATTTGTAACTGAAACTGTTTGATTGGAAGCAAATCTCCAGCCATTTGTCAAAACTAAGTCTATGATTCTCTTCAAATAAATGTTTCAATATTTTAGATTTATAGTTCCAAGAGCTCACTCATCAGTAAAAGCAACAGTAAAATCATCCAAATATGGAGCAAGGAAAAGTAATATACCTTGACCGAGATTCAGATAACCAATCAGAAGGAATGCTCCCTGCAAAAAAATCCATAATCACAACTCATATACATAAGAAATTGAAATCCCGATCCCACCAAATCTCACTGCTGAAACCCTAATCACATCGCAAACCAGCACACTGCAAATGAAATTGAGAAATAATCAAAAAGAAGAAGAAGGAAAATACCAGAATTATGAGTGCAATAGATAAGTAGGGATTCGAGCGCGATCTGGAATGAGTGGGCGATGAAAATGAAGCTGGCTCGTCCTCAGATGGGCGCCGAGAAGGATTCACCGGCCGTCTTGAAACCTTCATCGATCTCAAACTTGAGTGATTTACAGTTTTTAACGCATCAACATGCACCGAGGAAATCCAACGACGGAAGGATTACTGTCGGTAAATATGGGAGTGCTCATCAACAATGGCGATGATCATGAAATCAAGTGAGACCCTTCCGATTTCGTGAAAATGATTTTGCAGGAGAAGTGTTTGTTGATTTGCCCGATCGAATGAGAATTGAGATTGAAAGCATAAATTAGTTGGTTGGCGCGTTAAGTCTATTCCGATCCAACTGTCGACTATTATAAATGTCCTAGTCTCGTTTGATATCCATATACGTATATCAGGTATGGGTAGGGGTGTCAAAATTGGCCCGGCCCGAAACCGGACTGGGCTGCCAATTTTCAGGCCCGCAGCATTTTCGGGCCGGGCCGGGCCACATAATGTTAGGCCCGAAATTTTTTCGGGCCGGCCCAGCCCGGCCCGAAATTGGTAAACCGGCCCGGCCCGAACAAATTGCACTATAAATATATTTTCGGGCCGGGCTGGGCCGCACATTTTCAGGCCCGAAAAATTTTCGGGCCGGCCCGGCCCGATTATCCCAAAAAGCCCGACGGGCTCGGGCCGGGTATGGATATGACCCATATTCATACCTTGTGTTTAGTATATCGGTATATGGATATCAAATTGATATCTTTGATATACTTGATACCCTAATTTTCAATATTTTGATATACCAATTTTTCTGTAGTATGACTCATATTTCTCCTTTCTTCCCCACATGATATGAGTTGATATCTTCAACATATCAAACACAAATATTAAATATCAATCTCATATCCATACATGATATCTTATACACATATCCATACATGATATCCATACCGTATGGGTATGGATATGACCCATATTCATACCTTGTGTTTAGTATATCGGTATATGGATATCAAATTGATATCTTTGATATACTTGATACCCTAATTTTCAATATTTTGATATACCAATTTTTGCTAGGGTATGACTCATATTTCTCCTTTCTTCCCCACATGATATGAGTTGATATCTTCAACATATCAAACACAAATATTAAATATCAATCTCATATCCATACATGATATCTTATACACATATCCATACATGATATCCATACCGTATGGGTATGGATATGACCCATATTCATACCTTGTGTTTAGTATATCGGTATATGGATATCAAATTGATATCTTTGATATACTTGATACCCTAATTTTCAATATTTTGATATACCAATTTTTGCTAGGGTATGACTCATATTTCTCCTTTCTTCCCCACATGATATGAGTTGATATCTTCAACATATCAAACACAAATATTAAATATCAATCTCATATCCATACATGATATCTTATACACATACCCATACCTGATATCTGATATACTGGTATATGAATACCAAACGAGCCCTTAAAGCTTATGTAATGTTGTTGGAGGTTCGATTTCTCAAAGGTCTAATCGGCATAATAAGATTCTCTATTTTAAAATCGTATTTTATTTTTCGTTCTAATTTTGTGGGATTATCTCGTGTGTTTAAGATATTTGATTAATCATTTTTCATGATTATTATGTACTCCATCCGTCCCCCAAAAGTGTGGTCCAATTAATAATTATACCTCACATATATTTTATACCTCACATATAATCAAATTTGGACCAATTAATAAAAAATCGTGACAATAATATAATGATTGGAATAAGAGATGAAATACGACTTCGAAACATATGATCTATTCTGATAAAAATATAGGCACCGTGTACATCACATGTGTAGGTAATTCATCCTTAATAATATTAACGTAGATTTGTTTCGTCGAAAAGAGGACACAAAATTCTCATGGAGTAGTTCATAGTACTCCATCTGTCTCATAACAAGTGTCTCGTATATCATTTTGGATCGTCCGATGACAAGTGTCTTGCTTCAAAAATAGAAAGTCATTTCTCTCAACAAAAAAAAAAAAAAAAGTGGACTCCACCACTTTCTATCTTTTTATCCTATACTCATCCCTACTTAATATACATGCCTATAAAATATGGGACACTTGTTATAGAATGGAGGGAGTAGTTCGTTTTGAACTATTACACGCATTGGCAGCCACGGTGATGAGAGGTGGGGCTATTATTACCCCTCAATTTATCTTAAGAATGCCCCAAATTATGTAGCAAAAATTAAAAGATAAATAAATA
The DNA here is from genome assembly GCA_031470985.1 of Agastache rugosa. Lineage (NCBI taxonomy): Eukaryota > Viridiplantae > Streptophyta > Magnoliopsida > Lamiales > Lamiaceae > Agastache > Agastache rugosa. The sequence continues at coordinate 34,726,312 of CM062605.1, forward strand.
TATAGTCTCTTTCCTTAAATGTCTGCAATGTGTTAAAGAGAGAGGGGTTGGAAAAAAGCTGAAGTGATATTCGCTGGGTTTTCTAGTACGATACATTGATGAGTTTGATTGCAATTTTTTTTTTTTACTACAAATTAAAATTTCAAACGAGAAGCTATAACGGATGAGAGATAATGGTGTTGGTATGGTTAATTAGATAAAGTAGTGAAGTATTTTAATTGTGATGATATTGAAATTAGGTCTGATAAATTGTGTGGTCGAGTCGTTATCGTGTCGACCTGTTAATGCCAAATCTGAACACGACCTGTTAAGGATTTGCTCATTACAACACGAATCCGATCCAAAATGTTCAAATCTGAACACGACACGAACGCGAATATTACATGATTTCTATCGTGTTGACACGATACGATAACGACACAATACGATTAAAACATAAATTTACAGGACACTATAAGCTATGTAGACAATAAAGACATTAAAAATTAACTTAAAATCCTACGAAAAATAATAAATTAATAATTAGTAATTAAAATAAAAAGATAATAAATAAAAAATAAGTCTTTTCGGGTTATAAGAATCCGACACGAATTCGACCTGATAATTTCGTGTTCATATCAGGTTACACGATAACGAACTGATTCCGATAAGGCTTGATACTAATCCATTAATTTTGTGCGTGTTTGCGTCGTGTCAAAAATTGTAAGCCCTAATTGAAATTTCAAGCATAGATGTTCAATATTCTTGTTCTCAGGGGCAAATCACAACGTAAGACTCCAAGAATTACAAATTTACACTACTACAAGATAAGTGTATTTTATGAAATTTTGTATATACAACTTCAGGAGTTCAATGAACAATTCATAGAAGACAAATACAAGAGTTATTTCTTTGCATGGAATGCATCCTAATCCAAATTATATTTTTTTCTACTTTTAATGAGGGTAAATTGTTGTTTTTTGCAAATTTTTATCCTTTTTTTTCCAATTGATATGATATGATGGCCCTAAATAATGAACTTTAGAACCATACTAGTGAAGATAAAAAGAGTTGTGTATCCATTATAAGTTGATATTACATCGCTACAAAATATGAGTTATTGTAGAAAATTATTACAATTTGTAAGAATATTTTATTATATATATTATATATATGTATAAATTATTTTAATTATCTCAAGTAAAATAGGTATATTTAACTTCCATTAACAATTTAAAAAATAACAAAATCCTACCCTGCAAGAGCAAGAGAATGAGAGAGAATAGAAATCTTATATACACAGGAGAAAAAAGGTCGTATTCAATTAAAATTTTGAAGGCGGTGTTTGAGAAAATAAAAAAATTCACTTTTCCGTGATAAAAAATTGAGGTTTAAATGATTTCAATTTCTTCAATTGAATCAATCGGAGCTTCAACAACTTCTTCAATTGTTGAGTAATATCAAGCCAAATCGGATAAAAATCGACGCAAAATGAGCAAAGAGGAGGGAGATAAGCGGAACAAAGATAATCCATGGCAGAAACAGAACAGAGGCTATCAGGATAAAGATGAGGACATGAAGCTATGGGGGATTGTAGTTTTTGGATTAATCGGAGCCTCCGTCACCACATTAGCCGTAAGTCTATTGCGTTTCCTTTGAATTTGTTGATTCTCTGGTTTTTTTTTTTTTTGGGTTACTTTGAGAATTGGGTGCATTTGGAAGTTATTAGTTTCTAGGTTTTTTTTTTCGATGCTAGAAGTTAGTTATCGGCTTTCAGGATTTTGAAATTTTAATTTGATTGTTTGTTTTGATGGCGTTTTGCTTTAATTTGGTTAGTTTGAACAGACGTGGGAATTTTACTTTATTTTTTAATAAGTTTGTGTGATAATGATGCGCATTAAGATTAAGTTTCTACCTTCTGATATCTGAGCTAGAATGCCGACTGTTGCTATTTTTAGGTATTTTATAAAACATTGGAACTCTTTGTTGTATACAACTTCTGCATAAATTATGGTATTCCATAATAGAAAATAAGCCTGTGATAGGAGGAACTGGCATACTGGGTTAAAGATAGTAGACGCATGGAATTGGCTAAGCATTTTCTTCGAACAAATATAGAACCAGAATGGATGGTTTTGGACATACAACCTTTGGCAAGAACGGCGTTCGGCAATTGGGAATTTTTTTGGAAATTGGATGCAGTTACTAATTCATGATCTGGCATGTACAGAATCATCTTGGGGTGGGCTTACTACTTAGATGCTTTCAGCAGTTATCCGCTCCGCACTAGTAACTAACAAATACCTGATTAGTGTTACATAACTGTTAACAAACAAAATGTGGTATATTCAAATGGAGGATTGAATTTGTGGGATCTTGGCTAAAAGATAGGTCTAGCTGTTCTGAATGCTGCTAGGTATCTTAATGGCTATTTGACGGACTAATAATCTTCTATTGCATTCTTCGAATGCGATATAATTTTATAATGTTATCCTTTTGTGAGCCCAACTGGTATAAATGCTTTTGAGGGACAAGTACAAGGTTGAGTTTTGTTCTTTCTTTATGATGTGTTTACCTTTCTAAGCACAACTTTGTATTCCACTACTTGTTTGTTTCCCTACCCTTGTTTGGAAAGTTCAACCTTTTCACATATCAGAAGTAGGGATGGTAAAGAATTCTAACCCTTAGCCTCCTCTCTAGTAGATTCCATCTATGGTTTGCCTCCTATACTTGATCTACTACTAGTAAATCCTGCGGTTTGATTTCTTGTTTACCTTGTAAATTGTAATACTTTTTTCTTTCTTGCTTACAAGGTGCTGGGAATTATTGTAGTTCTTCTTCTCTCTTTTTTCTTCTACTAGCAACAGAATAATCCTTAAAATGATTCTTGGAGGCTATATTATCTCGTCCATGATCTAAAACATTGTGCAACCATGATGACGAGTCTGAAAAATCTGTAATTCAGATACATTTCCAAAGAACCATGCTAGAATTTAATTCCATGCGAGATTTCATGAAAACAGAAGAATTATTTGATATGTTGATTCCTATGTGAACATTGTCTAGAAAATACTTAGCTTTTGTTTTCTAGGAGGCCAGCCTGCTGGTGAAAGTTGGCAAATTTGATCATTTTGGCAGCATTTCTATGTGCTGTACATATCATGATTTCCTGATAAATATTGCAGGTCACTCAATTGCGAAGGACAGTTGATTGGGTTTCTAAACTTTCTGCTCAGGTAATAATTGGTTTTCTATGATTTCGCCTTAGTACTCTTCCAGTTGTGTAGCAGAATATTAATTCCTGGATAAGACTGCTCTTATATTTATCTTAACAAGTACTAATATTTAATACATTGGTCCATGAAAAGTTGAGCAGTTCTCAATCATGGAAGAAGGGCCGTTCTTTTCGATCTAGTTTTCAAGAGGAAGCATGGAGAAAATATAACCGTCGTATGCAAGAAGAATATGAAGAAGAAATGGAGAGAGTGGTGAGGTTTTTTAAAGCTCTCTTAGTTTATTATTTGAACATATAGTTGGACATATACACTCTTTTTGTTCCTGTATCTGTTTTATTCCTGTTTCATTCAACAATTGAATGGATTAGCGTAATTTAAGTTTTAGAGATGCTGAGATTTCTTATTCATGTTTTTCACAGTGTGAAAACGCTATTTCTTTCGGAGTAGTGGAAATCTTTATTCTTTAATAAAACTTACCACTATTCAGGCTCTTAAATTAGGTCCATTTGTCAAGGACTTGATCTTGTGATAAGCTATGTGTAGGATCTTTTGTAGCTGAAGAAAGTTGTTTTGCAGGATATATCAGTTCTGGTTATCTACTTAATTGTCTTGTTTGTTGCTTTTTTCTTCTATTTTTCTCATTACAGGCTTACAGCTACTTATTTAAGAAACTTGGGAACAAAGTGTGGTATTATTTTTTTTACATGACACTTAAATTGAGATAGGTTTCAGGTAAGATAGGGAGAATTCAAGGAAAACTGCAAGAAGAGTGAAAAAAATCGGAGACCGTTTGGATATTGAGTCTTACTAATGCAAAAAGCTGTGAATGTGAATTGTGAAATATCCTACTGATTGATTTGAATTGAGAGATATGTTAATGGATTTGAATTGAGATTTGAGAGATTATTTGTCTTTAGTTTACCTCAATGCCTTAACTTCTCATTCTACTAGGAAATAATCTGGTAGCATTATGAAAAAGGCAAATCTTTTTCCAACTAGTATTTGATATACTTCAATTCTAAATTATGTGCTAAATGCTAATGAATGAATACAGAAAAAGAGGAACTCTGAAGTGACCCCTAGTTGGCAGTGTAGCTCAAATTGCTAGTGATACTATCGACTTCTATTGATTCTCTGGTGTCTCCTTTCCCCTTTCTAAAATGAAGTTGTCATTCATCATGAGACATAGTTAAATTTATGGGAACAATAATGAAAGATTTTGGTAAAATTACACATAAGTTTCTTGCAATAAATTGATATTAGGATATCATGTTAATGTGTATGTGCTGTTATATCTTGTCTTCTGACTTCAAACACAGAGGTTGGTGTCTATGATACCTTAGACACTGCTTTAATTCTTTTTGCTGAGTAGGTCTGGGTTTTTGGTATAAAGTCAATATAATATAAGTCGATATAGCTTGTTATTAATCCAACCAATAAGTGTGATTTGGCATAGTTCTGTTATTATTGATGAATTTTGTAGGAGCGAATTCGAAGGATGCAAAGTGTATTCAACCGAGAGAGAAATAAATTCAGAAGGGGTTATGAGAGCTGGCAAGAAAATGGTTCAGGTCCATATCATCAGCATTTTCAGAGGAATGATTGGTACTGGAAGACAGAAACTTCGTACAGAGATCAACATAACAATTTCAGGGAGACTCCTAGGCCCAGTGCAAATGTCTCGTTATCACATCACTACTCGGTCCTTGGCCTTGACAGGTATGTTATTTCCCGATATAAAATTCCAGCCAAACTTTGACGAACAGCAGAGAAAATAGAATATCTTTGATAGTTTTCCTACTCTTGAAATATCTACAAACCAAATGACTGCTCAAGGGGCTCAAAATGGGTAGCAGATGATACATTGGCTTCTTTGGTCTATTTTATCATTAGGGGCCCATTTTCCACTTCTTCTGTTTGTATATGTGTGTATGTGGAGAGAGGGGTTAGGGTAAATATATAGGAATAAAGGCACTATTAACTCATAAGCTAGCAGTAGAACTGTAGCGGTAAGCCAGCTGCAGAACTGGACTAATGTAGAGGTGGTTTTTGTTGAAACTCAGGTTGCATTTGGTTTGACATTCTTGATTTGGTTCAGGTAAAGATTTCAAGTATTAGAGCATTATCAGTCACCAAAAATCACCCAATAACTTGGTTAAAATAAATTATTTCGCCAGATGACGGAGATAATTTTCATGGATATATATGTCTGATATGCAATCTTTAACAGTGACACACGCTGATAATCTAAGGAGCTTTTGTTTAATGATGCACGGTTTTGAATGAGAGGAACAAGCAAGGTTCCTCTTTTCGAACTGGTCTCTCGTACTCCAGTCATTGCTTTTCTTTCAGTTATTTCAAAAGTAGCTGATGAATGAGATTGAGTCCCCTCAGATCTAAACAATCTTTACCTTTCTATGATGATTATCACTGGCAGTTCACCCTTTTTGCATGTCTTAATATTTTTTGCAGGCGAAGGATGGAGCCCTACACGGATGAAGAGATAAAGGTATCTCTTTTATCTAATAATCTTATACATGTAGATCTTGTAGATCCTATAACCTCTAATGAGTTGTCGTATTTCCATGTAATCAGCTGTTTCTGGAATACCAATCTGCAAATCTGTAAGAAAATGTATGGTTTTTGGTAATAGTTGTCAACTCCAACTTACTATGTTCACAGCAGTCTTGACATTGTCGATCAATATCCTGAAAAGTTCCTTATTTTGGTGGGCCCACTAGAATTCCAGCTTTACTCATAGTTCAACTACATAACACCTTTCCTTGATCAGTCTCTGAATATTGCCTATTGTGGTTTATCCATTGAATCTTTAAGGTGTCACATAGTTTGACTAACCAACATCCTCCGTTACTAAGTGAGACAGAAGTGCTTGCATGTCAACTATAAGTCTATAACTATTTCAGCTAGCACCGCATGGTTCAACTGTTTGTCCCACTCCGTAAAAGGAGTAACAGTTTTCTAGAGATGTGATCAAATTCTCGTATACTGTTTACTGATTTTCTTTTGATAACATACGTATCAGCTTATATTCATCTGACCATCAATACCTTCAGTTCTGGCGCACAATCCTTACAGCTTTAGTCTATGTCACATGTTTTGTTTACCACAGTTATCATGTAAAATTATAATAGAAGCAATCAACAGAGCTGTGATCTGATGATGTCATTTAACTACACGACAAGTTTTCTTCTTGAGTCCTGTCATTTTTGGTTTGTTAAAAGGTACCATCATCCAGTTTTGATATTGTCATTGGGTATGGTGTATTTATCTCATTATGATGCTCCTAGAACTCCTCTCCTTCCACTATCTCAGATAGGGTGCTGTTATTGAAGGAGTCGTGTATCCTTTTCTTGTACGTGTCGCATACTTAAAAAGGATTCCATACTTCTTTTACCTTGATGTCTTCCATAGAAACATTAACAATTTGCACTGGTTCGTGCCAAGCATATATATGAATGGCATTCTTGTCACTAGGTGATTCTAGTACTTGGTATCCGAGATTGATTTGCTATTCTCATGACTGGCTTCTTTGGCTATTTCTACTCACAGCTTATCTCATTTTGTTTTCAATGTCTTTCTCTAATACGTTCTTTATTTGCAGTCGGCCTTCAGAACAAAGGCAATGGAATTCCACCCCGACCAAAATCAGGACAAAAAAGGTGGTGATTAACAACAGATAGCTTACAAAACTGTTTTATCTCTTGTCTATCGATTAATTGCACCAGCTGTCTGATGCATACTTCTTCTACAGACTATGCTGAAGCGAAATTCAAGGAAGTGATGGTGTCTTATGAGGCCATCAAATCGGAAAGGAAAAACAATGGCACCGGTCGATAGGTGACCTTGAGAACTGCTCGCACAAGGTGACCTTGAGAACTGCTCGCACAAGCATCTCAACATTCGTACGACTCCCCCTATGAGGTCTAATGCAGTATATTCTGTTGGAATGGCTCGAGCATTTTTGCTTATGGATAGTCTTCTGGGCAGCCATAATCAAGAATTTGGCTGTTCTTTTTTCTGGTTGAGTTGCTAATGTAATTATAGGTCGACATAGCAGGTATTAATCATATGAAAAAAGAAATAAGGCGCTCACGGTCGCTTGATGGCGATGCTGAATCTTGTAGTGTAATATCTTTGATGGTTGATTTTTTGCCAGTATAGTTTCAAATGTAGAAGAAATATTTTACACTAAATTACACTTCAAAGTTGAGGCAGGCTTGTTGAAATTTAGGTGGAAACTGTTTTTCTTTGGTATTTAGCTTGATAAATATTTCATATTTGGATGGAACAGCTTGTATTTAGAAGAAAAATAGTTTTTGTTTTCAATCAATAAGCATCATTCACTAGAAAACATATAGAAATCATCGTGGGGATCTCAGTTTATTTGTTGTTATCCTCATCGATATCGATACGACGTCGCAAGTCCAAACAAAAGAGACAGGAGGGACAGTGTATTTATAGATGTTGAATAACTGTAAATTGCTCAACCAAATTACATCAAGTCATCTTGAAAAGCATAAAAACAACAATAAATAAATTTGGACATTCAAATTGCCATTGTTGCTATAAAATGACCTGCAGTTGTATTAAGCAACAGGAGGAGCTCTGTAGTAGGCCGGAACGGTGGCCGGAAAGAACATCTGCCTCACTCCCTCCGCCTTAATGATCGGAAAAATTATTCCCGATGCACTCTGGTACGACCAAAATCGAGTTAGAGATAAAGAACTGCAAAAAAGACTAGTTCTATGGATGGAAATATGCACTCACCGAAATCAACCTGGCCCCAATCCACATCCGTTTAGGCGAGGGGAACGGGAGCAGCAACCGACCAACGCCAAATATAGCCACCGCGAAGAAATGGCAGACGAGGCTGAGCGGCCGCGGGTTCAAACCGGAGAGGAGAGACACCGGCCCACTCGAGCACACCCCTCCGAGGCTCAGATAGTCAAAGCATGCCTGACGCATCTCGTTCCGTGCTTGATCCGGGGAGGCGCTAAAGACCTTGTATAGGGCACCTGCCAAGGTGTTGATCGTCGATGCCACAGGCTGCAGATGAGAGATTCCAACTTAGAACAGTTCTATGTAATATTAGCATAACATAAGCTGATTATCAACCGACCTTCCGCAAAGTATAGAAAGATTCGAGATATTTGCAGAGCGTGGGCGCGTCGTTGAGATCGTTCAACGGCCTAAGGAGATTGCGTAGGACGACTATATCGGATAATGCTACGGTCATTCCTCCACCAGTCAAGGGATGGCGCATGTTGAATGCATCTCCCATGAGCAGAGCTCCCGGGGTAGGATGAGGTGCAGCCGGCATGCTTCTGTTCGGCATTGTCCTCATGTTTCCTCTCTCGATAGCAGAGAGGAACGCATCGTGCAGTTCAGGAGGGACCTAAGAAGATCCAATATTAGCAATTGTGTCGACTCGAAACAAACACTACAAAGATTGATCTAAGAGAGTATATCAATAATTACTTGGGGAGCGATCACAGTCTTCAAGTATTTGGCCATTTCACCATTTGATATGGAAGGCACCTTCTCACCGGGAACGTCGACCAGACATCGGATCTCACTGCTACTGATGGGATAAAATAAGATGGGTGAAGGGTCTGCCAAGATCACATGCCCATGGTTTGCAAAGGGAAGTTGGCACTTCTCAAGAACCAAACCTACGAAACAAGACGGGACTTCTACCTGCAAAACGAAGACTCAATACTACAATGAAGGTGCAGTTAACTTATTTATTTGCAGCAAACAAGCTTGCTTGTGAAGACCCTCACTTTTGGAGTACAAAGAGAGCGCCGCAAGTTGGAAAAACATCCATCACAGACGATGGTTAGAGGCGCGTAAGCTTTCGACTCCTCACCAGATTTTGTTTTGTACTGCACTCCTGTTATAGTTCCTCTCTCTTCAAGGAGAGATGTCACAGTTCCTTGCTCTAGTTGAACACTGCAAACAAAGATACACAAGCCTGAGAATTCATTAATAAGCCCACAATTAATCAACCAGTCACAGTTTTCTAATGAAGTATGATCTCCTACTACTCCATTCAAATCGCGATCATAATAAAATTCAAATCAAACATAACAAGAAACCGATTCCTTATCAATCTATCTTGAAAGAATATGGAACAATGCAGAAAGATAACATTAGCAGGTAGAGGCAAATAGTAATACTTGGGAAGCAATGCAGCTTTCTCGCGCATTCTCTGTATGAAGCGTCCATTGTGGAAGCTTCGTCCAGATACATCGGAGTGAAACTTCTCGAGAGGGTAGGAAAGCCGAGTGGCTTTCCCATCCTTGAATAGAGCATATCCGAATACCCTCTGAGCATCGATTTCATTCACACAATCTGGAGTAGAATCACCAAATCTTATGTCAACTACAAACTCCCAATCCAAATCAAACCAACACTTATAAAACCAAACATCAACAAGCAGCAAAAAGTGCAAACTATATCCACTCAAACAAAAACAAAAACACACACACACACACACACACACTATATATATATATATATATATATATACCTTGCAGTTCCAACTCCATCAGCTTGAGGTATCCACCTGGTTGTAAGAGTTCTCCCACAATTCTATCTGGCTCTGACAAATCTCTCTCAATCACCCTAACTCGTCGCCCATCCTGAATTCGAATCAACATTCCATTAAATCACAAGCACATGTTGAAATCAGGCTGTATAACTTGAAATATAAGCAAAGAAGATACAAATTCCAAATCACTCTTATGTGATGTATTCAAGAAAAAGAAACCATCAATGATTCTGCTCCCAAGGTACTAAATTTGGATGAAATATTCATGCATGCACTAAAAATTGAATCGAATCAATATAGAGAAAACTGAAAAGGAAAAAGGGGTTACCTTTCCGAGAGTGTAAGCGAGGGCGGCGCCGGCGACTCCAGCACCCACAATGATGATGTCATCGCCGCCGTCCCTCGATCTGCATTCCCTCTTGTCGACGACGGTGGCGGCGGCGGTATCTCCCTTCTCCGACTGCCTATTCTCCTCAATGTTCCTCAAGAACCCATAGCGGCAAAAGAGGAAAAATCCGAGAACGGCGACTAGAACGGAGCCCAGAAGGGTAAGATCAACCATTTCCTCCGGCAATGCAGGCAGCTAGAGCCCAACTGTCTCTGGCCGGCGGCAATGCGGTGGCGCAAGCTGCTCTCTTCTCTCTCTGGATGAAGGAATATATTCCTCTGTTTCTTGATTTAATTAAATAAAGATGTCTCTTCAAAAAATTAAATAAAGATTCAAAAATCTTTTTCTTCCCGAAATTAAATCAATGTGCTGGCGTGATTTGGCGTATTGACATCTATATATATGAGGACATTGCATTTGCATAAATGGAAAGACAAAAAATAAACAAAAATTACAGAAATGAATAATCTCCCACCACACACACACACACACAACAAAAGATGAAAAAGTTGAAGCTGATTAAAGAATAAAGATGATTTGTTTTGAAGAAGAATGATAATCAATTTTTATATCCTTTTGCATTTAGACAAATATCTTAATCTAGAAGATTCGATTAAATGGTAGTCTTATCATTTTTTTATTTACCTTGAAAAGGAGATCGGTAGAGATTGAACCCGAAATCTCTCTGTTCACATACAAAATCTATTAGTGACTGCTCGGGGGATGATCTCTACGCGATCAATCGTGAGAAGGAAATCACCCCTACGAAGAGATCTCGAGATCGCGCGACAGAATGCGATAGGTGGCATGATTGTAATTTATAAAATAACCTTTATATGCTACTTTTTTATTGATAAACTATACAAAATAGTACATGTTTAGTGTGGTGGCTGAGCTCTTTGTCTGCTTATTTCAAGCGGGTTTGAATCCTTGAAGTATGCTTTTCGCGCTTGGATGTTTCCGAAAGAACTTATAATCTTTATCATAGGGGTATTTAATTCGAAATTATAGATAATTACTGTAATATCCCGAATTTTCTCGACATCCCTTAACTAATTTTAGATATTTTAAGACTCTCCTATGATATTATATAAATAATCGTACTCTAAGAAATTCTTTTTATTCCAACAAAAATTATATATTCTCTAAAAATCGAGTTTTTAGTTGATCTTTCTAATTAAATCCTTTTTGAAAAATGTTAGTAGTATGAACATATTTTATTAAAATCCATACAAAGGAAATGTATTATATATATAATTATTTATAGCTGAAATTTAATCTATGTAATAGATATATATATATATATATGCAGGCTGTATATATTCACATATATATTATAAATAAGTATACTATATACGTAAATTACTCAATCTTATGATTTATTATATGTTATTACATTATTAATAAAGTCATTAGTAGTTATTTTTATATTATAATATTTGCTATATTATACATGAAATTTCATGATCAGTAGACACTATATTAATATACATGTGTCTCAATTGTATAATTAAGATATTACTAATGAGTAGTTAGTATATTTTAATTATAATCTATTATATATATACACGTAAATTATACAGGGAATGACATAAATTTATAATTAATGGGTTAATTAGTAGTCAATATATAATATTTTAATATGAATGAGTATTAGTACAATATTCGTATGCTATATATGCCTATAAACTGAATTGAGTTTCTTATTAAATATATGTATATATTTGTATGTTTTTATTCTTTTCGTATTTATCCTTACCAACACAATGCTTATCTACTAAAAAAAATAAATAAACACATGACTAACCAAAACTATAGGGTGACGAGTCAAAGCTAGAAAGGTGACTCAGTAAAGCTAAAACCTATTCTTCTCACCTTATAAATACTTCGAAATTACCTCAATTCCATTCATCACATACGTATACTCATAAATAGAAAAGTTTGTCTCAGTAAGGTTATATCTATAGAAAAATCGAGAGTTATTCCTAGCAAAAAAATTTCAGAAGTAGTGTACTAGTTGAGAGCAGTTCCATCCCTAGTTGCTTATATTATCTCAAGATTCAGGTGGGTTAAAGTTTTAAAGTAAATATTTGAGTGCTAGACTCTTTATGTTATAAAATGCAACTATCCATAAAATGTTTTATGTGTGTTTCAAGTTTATTACTCCAGTTAATCATCGAGATACTTAGTGAGTACTCAGGTACTAGCTGAGTATTGTACGCACCATGTTGCAATATAATGGGTTGATCTCCGTTATATTGTAGCTAGCGGTCTTGAGCCAAGGCTCCTGACCTATGTTAAAGTTAACTATGTTACTTCAGGAATTATGTCCCGAGTACTAGTTTAGATCCGTCGGTGACATGTGGCCCGGGATCTTGAGTAATCAGTCGGAACTACACATACCCAAGAAAATCATGTTTTGTGTATTCAGATGAGACTTTGATTTCTAAAACCATCTGTTACACTAATTATATGGATAAATTGCTAGGCATCACCCACTGAGTACCTTTTGTACTTAGCCCAAATGTTTTCAAATGTTTTCAGGGTTGGAGGCAGGTGGTGAGGCGCAGGACTGAGGCGGGGATTGTAGTTGTTTATATGCTTTCGCTATAAATATGCCACTCTGAATAAATGTTCTAAACATATGTGTTAAAACAATGATCGCTAAGATCCCTTTTGAATTATATAAATATATATACTACTATGTCTTTTGATTTAACTATATTATAGAAATACATTATTTATTGCGACTCTCTTGCATTATTTATTGCTTTCGATGGAGAGTGCCATGTGATCAGCTTCTCTTGGACGCTCGAATTCCCACTCACTCATGGTAACTCCATTTGGAGAAGTGGATGCTCGACTCTTTTTGTTATACTAGACACGGATTTACCCCATCTTTTATTTTAAATTGCCAGAATGTTTATTTATGGTCGTCTCACTTTACTATTTATATCAATTGTTATTAATATAAAATAATAAAATATGCCCCTTTCTTTCCCGCCTCTTTACTCCCCCTCGTCACACCTCGATTTACGAGCCTTTCTTCGGAAATTGGGGCGTGACAATTACACTTAGGATGTACAAAGTAATAGTAATTGTAAATATATAAGAATTTTTGTGCCTATATACATCACACTTGCAAACTCTACATCCATCATTTTGGTTAGAGAATCTTTAGGTTGGTTAGCGAAATCTTCAATGATTCATGAATGTGCTCTAAAATTCTGCACTTAATCGTAATAATTTTTAAAATTTATTTCAATACTGCATTATTATAAATCTCTGTCCAACCAAAATAAGTTCGGTGCTATATATTCTTCTGTTGCTGCTGGAGATGGCCTAGGTAATACTTTGATAAACTTACATTTAAGATGCAATTAAAACAATATTTTTCTGCTCACATGTATTGTACTATTAAGCACAAGTATTATCTCACTTATATACTCACTCCGTCCTGTTATTTGTAACTCATACTTTTTGGGCACGAGTATTAAAAAGAATGTGTAAAAGATAAAAAAATGGTAGAGTCCACACTTTTTAAAGAGTTAGTTTTTACTATTTTGGGTACAGACCACTAATAGGGGAACAGTCCAAAAAAGAAAATGAGCTATTAATAACGGGACGGAGGGAGTATTTGCTTAAAAATTTAAAATTGAGACACTTCACATGGAGTCGCATCTAGTTTACCTACACTTTATATAGGATTTGCTTAAGTTGCATATCATAGGTGTCTGAATATTTTTAAAACACATACAGCAAAATATAAGAAGAAAAGAATAATTGTCATAGAATAATTGTACTACATTTTTTCCAAAAGCATGGTAAGGTCAACCGCACTCAATTTTTTTTTTATATTTTTTTTATATACATATAAGCTTACTTCTTCCCATCTTTTCTATTTGTTGTTAAATCAATGATATTATGTAACATAAGATTTAAAGCAATGAAAGTTCAATAATTTGAATATCAAACTGTAATTTTCCCTTTTAATTATGTTATATCTCTATGTTTGGTGGTCATGTGTTATATACACACTCATGAAACAAATTAAATGTCCGTACCAACTTGGTGGTTGTGAATATGATGATAATGGACAAGATATAAACTAATTTATTTATATCATGTAGCTAGTACTCCTCCGTCCACAATAAATTTGTCACATTGTGGATGACACGGGTTTTAATAATTTGTTGGTTGATTATATTGTGAGGAATAAGGGTCCCACTTTTATATAGTTTTGATTAGTATAGTTGTAGCAAATTAATCATTAGTATATATTTCATTATTTGTAATGGAGTGGTCCATTTGGCAGATTATTTATATATTCCACAAGGATCTATTTTTGGGACCAGCATTTTTGGCTCAAGATATATACAAGTCATGTAGGGTAAAGCACATCATATTCAAATTCTATTCAAACAAAAATTGCACTTATTTTTTTTCTCTTTCTTGTTACTATATATTTGGATTTTGGACCACATTAAAATCAAAGACTTTTTCAATTTTTAACATTTTGTTTATTCGTTAAAAAAAAAAATTACATCTTTTTTGAAAAAATTACATCATTTTGTTTATTTGATTTTTCTCCCGAGGAAGTATTCCAATGCAATTAAGCTGACTTGTTAATTTTATTTACTTACGTGGTCTAATGGATTACGCGTGGCTCTTATGTGGCATAAATTACTCGCTTTCGTGGCAAGTTTGTTTGTGCCATAATCTAATATTCATGTATGTTAGATATGAAAAATGACGTCGTTTACACGTTCTTGAAACTACAACGTTTGTTTAGTTAGGGCGATTTGCCATATAAGTATTTCCGAAGTCCAACTCAGCTTTAATTTGGAAAAAATTTGAACGCGGAAGAAAAATCAAACAAATTAAAATGTGGAGATTTTAGACGAAAAATTAAAAGGTCGGGAAATAAAACAGAATTTCAAAAAAGTTCGGGAATTTATATGCTTTTTGCCCATATATAAATCTAGTGCATTATTCGTTCAAATTTCTTTGTGCCCCACATTTTGTCTTCATGTTCGTATAAAGGGGTAGATTGTGACCATAGAAACAAAGATGTAATTTTTTTTTTTAACGAATAAACAAAATGTTAAAAATTGAAAAAGTCTTTGATTTTAATGTGGTCCAAAATCCAAATATATAGTAACAAGAAAGAGAAAAAAAATAAGTGCAATTTTTGTTTGAATAGAATTTGAATATGATGTGCTTTACCCTACATGACTTGTATATATCTTGAGCCAAAAATGCTGGTCCCAAAAATAGATCCTTGTGGAATATATAAATAATCTGCCAAATGGACCACTCCATTACAAATAATGAAATATATACTAATGATTAACTTGACTTTGTCCATCTCAGTGAGACAGCTGAAGACAGAAGACAAAATTAGACAGGAAGCTAAAGACTGAGCAAGCCAGCGAGTCAAGATCATGCGATATCAAGACTCGATGTGACGGAAGCCCGGCTCGGTATCAAGACCCTCGGTGACGGAAGCCCGGCTCGATGTCAAAGACCGGCTCGGTGTAAAGACCGGCAGTGTCGATGACACGGCTCAGTACGAGACACAGCTCAGGTTAATGACACAGCTCAGGTCTGAGACACAGCTCAGGTTAATGACAGCTCAGGTTGAAGACACAGCTCAGGTTGATGATACAGCACAGGTCTAAGACACAGCTCAGAGTCGAGACGCAGCAGAGTCCAAAACGCTGAAGACACAGCAGAGACGCTTAGCAGCTCGAAGACGAAGACCTTCTCCAAGACAAGATCCCGATGTCGAAGATCTTGTCGACGCGGTCAAATCGGAGAAGGAATAGCACGCAGATACGAGACCTACTTCGTAGGTAATGGCCGAAGTCAACAAGAGTAGGTAAGATTCAAACGGCTCTCTTCCGGCTAATTTGAATCTTCACCTATATATATCTCTCCTCCACCATTCTTTGGTGAGGGACAAGACGATGAAGAAATAGAAGAAAACGAGAAAAATGAACAACGATCTTCAAAGCCGAAATCTTTCAAGAACACCCAAATTTGTGTTCTTAGTTGTTCACATATTCGGTCATAGGCGGATTAGATCGAATAAATATCTTAAGCCTAGTTTGAACGAGTTCATCATACTCCTTGTTCTTCATTGTAAGAACTCGTTCATAGTTGGAAAACCATACCCAAACCCAAACCCAGGAAGGTTAGGTAAAGGTACGCTTGCTCGAAGCGTGTAATTCGAGTGGTTAGGTTCTTCGCACCCGCAACCGAAGGTGTAGGCTTGATGTGCCCGCAAACCGTTGGAACACGGCTCGGGTTAGAGTTGTGAAGTTGCTTGGTACTTGGAAACCAAGTGGTAGTGGATTACCGAGGTGAATCCGGTCGTGGATGTAGGAGGGTTACTCAGGAACCACGTTAAAGATGCTCTTGTTATTTATCGCTTTGTTTTATGCATGTTACTAACTCTCATAAAGCATACATTTCAATCGCATAAACCGACTAACCGAAAAGTGAAACGAGCTTTGCAATATAATTTGAAGCAACGGACGGACTTTCCAAATCCACCACATTCCGCACACGACCGTGTCGATCAATGCCATCCAAATTTGGATCGAACACAACAAATTTCACTCAAAAGAGTTTTAACTTGGAAAAGTTTTTAAACCTTGGTGTATTCACCCCCCCCTCTACACCAAGGTATCCGTCTTGGGACCAACATTTTCCAAAAGCATGGTAAGGTCAACCGCACTCAATTTTTTTTTTTATATTTTTTTTATATACATATAAGCTTACTTCTTCCCATCTTTTCTATTTGTTGTTAAATCAATGATATTATGTAACATAAGATTTAAAGCAATGAAAGTTCAATAATTTGAATATCAAACTGTAATTTTCCCTTTATATTATGTTATATCTCTATGTTTGGTGGTCATGTGTTATATACACACTCATGAAACAAATTACATGTCCGTACCAACTTGGTGGTTGTGAATATGATGATAATGGACAAGATATAAACTAATTTATTTATATCATGTAGCTAGTACTCCTCCGTCTACAATAAATTTGTCACATTGTGGATGACACGGGTTTTAATAATTTGTTGGTTGATTGTATTGTGAGGAATAATGATCTCACTTTTATATAGTTTTAAATTGTGTTGTGAGTGGAAAAATAAGTGAGGTGTGTGGGGTCTATTACTATAAATGGATGTGTCAAATTTTTTGTGGACGAACCAAAAAGAAAATTGTGGCAAATTTATCGTGGACGGAGGGATTACTATTTGGGGTAAATTATAATTTTTCGCAAGCATTTTATAAATCGTTCGGAGCATTTATAGTTTTATACCATTGCAACTGTAAGAAAAAATAAAATCAAGTGACAATATTTCATGAGCCAACTAAAAATGCTAGATATATAAATCTAGTGCATTATTCGCTCAAATTTCTTTGTGCCCCACATTTTGTCTTCATGTTCGTATAAAGGGGTAGATTGTGACCATAGAAACAAAGATGTAATTTTATTTTTTTTTAACGAAGAAACAAAATGTTAAAAATTGAAAAAGTCTTTGATTTTAATGTGGTCCAAAATCCAAATATATAGTAACAAGAAAGAGAAAAAAAATAAGTGCAATTTTTGTTTGAATAGAATTTGAATATGATGTGCTTTACCCTACATGACTTGTATATATCTTGAGCCAAAAATGCTGGTCCCAAAAATTGATCCTTGTGGAATATATAAATAATCTGCCAAATGGACCACTCCATTACAAATAATGAAATATATACTAATGATTAATTTGCTACAACTATACTAATTTTTTTCTAGTTGCATATGAAGGTGTCGGACTTTTGTGGAGACAAATTTTAGGTCATATTAAATAATCAAATCTCATAAGTGTATTTTATAAGCGAGCAACTCAATTGAATTAAGTTGAGCACCCAAAAAAAAAACTATATAAGTGACCATGATGTTATGCTAAATCCTAAACTCTCGATCTTAAATAAATTGAAATTGCAGGGTATCTTAATTAAGATTCAGTTAAGACCATTGTCAGAATTCTAGATGAGATCGCTAATGCATGATGATTTGATCAGATCCACAGTGTGTGTGTGTGTGTGAGAGAGAGAGAGAGAGATTAAGATGCAGCAATATAAAAATTAAAGAAAATAACATTTTAATTGAATTGTATCTTGAGTGTTAAACTTCTTGTCCGATATCATTAATCTCACTTGATTCAAGATAAAGACTGGATAGTGTTTCAAAAATGGAGAATTTTGCATCTCTTTCCCCAAAATAATTTTAGAAGTAGTTTTAGAAAATTATTTATTTGATATCTGCAGACAAAAGATGATAAATGTCAATCGAATACAACGCGTACATTTAAAATGAAATATTCCCTTCGTTCCTTAAAACATGCCTAAATTTTCTTTTTGGTATGTCTTACAAAATATGTCTTTTCTTTTCTGGATCATTATTTTACTCACAAAATGTGGAATTCTTTCTCTACTCACAATATTCCATTCACAATTTTTTAAAACTCGTGTCACTCTAGAGTTGGTATATTTATGGGGTACGAAGGGAGTTTAAGCCCTATCAGTTTCTTTTAAGCTCTTCTCGAATATGTCGTCACATTCCGACATATTCTCGGAATCCCTCTCCTATGGGTGTATTTCGGTTCATTCCTGACCCACTCCACTTTAAAGTCTTATAGGAGCCGCTCCTTGTCCGTACCTCTGCACTGGAGATCACTCCGTACTTCTGCCCGAGCGTCACACTAATAGAGTATTATTAGAAGCTCAATCATAACTAAATATTTATATCTACATAAATTATAAGATTGAACTCTCAACGCAATACTTATCTGATCTAGTTTACACTTTCATGCAGTTAGACTATGAGACGAAATTAAATCAAACTTCCTTATCAAAACTAAATAAATGGGTGCTTTAATACAATTATGTAGTCTAATTTCATGGGCTTGAGCTTGGGCCTGGGCCTCGGTTATGTAGAAAATTATGGATAAGAAGGCCTTGCGATGACTTTTCCATTTGAACTTCTTATTAATATCCTCTTTTTTTTTTTCCTTTCTGAAACTTCATATTTAATTAAACTATTCATAATATTCGCATTTTTTTGTTTATATTTCGTATTGTCCACTGCTTAAATCTTAGCAGGAATTTAAAAAAAAAAATTAAAGCCCATAATAGATATAGCCCACCACGATTCTTCATAACTAAAAGAAAACAAGAAAAAAAATTGAAATGAAATAAATGCATTGGGTTGTTCTTCCTCACACGGCCATCGATCCATAAACATCCTTAGAATAAGTAAACTTAAATACTTTAGTAATCAATCATAATAAGAGATAATTTGGTAATCAATCATAATAAGAAATAGCTACTGTATGCTTCCCGTAAATTTAGAAATTATTTTTAGTTTTCTTTTTTTTAACTACCTGTGTCCCTCAGTTGTTGCAGAACCTTTCAGTAAAGATCGTCGCTCTATCAACCAAATTCAATTATTTGTAACTTTTTTTTCTTCTTCTAACTAGCTAGTTCCATATTTAACTAATTAGAATCTATGGTCATATGTATGCAGCTTATAAGCATACTCTTTTGGAGTTAAGAGATTCACGAGTCTTGAGCTTTTTAAGATTGAATTTATATATTGGGTCCAAAATAATGCATTTTTCTAGTTGGTTTCATATCCATACATCTAATTTATTTCTTTTACTTTTGATTTAATAATAAAAAATTGGGGCACTTATTATTTTTGCTGGGTGCTCCTTAAAGAGGCCACCTCCACCAAATCTTTGTTCATGTCTCCCATGTTGCATAAAAGGAGTGAATAAATACATTATAATATTAGAATAACACAACAATCCGTATACATCCAACTAACTTCTAACATTATAAACAGGGCAAATATGATTTTGTATTATAAGTTTGAGCTTTCCTTTAATAATATCTTAATATATAATAAATCATAAATCGATATCCAATTTTTCAATATTTTACAATTATGTCCCATGGTGATATTTCGACACCTAAAATTTCATGGTGCACAGTATGATGTGAAAATACATGCTGCTAAACATAATTTGATATCTTCGGCATCCCACGCGAGGTATCAATTACATAAAATATCACATGCACTAGGAAATAATTGTGAAAATGTTAAAAAAAAAAAAAATAGGTATCAATTTGTAATGTATTAAGCGTTGAGATGGTATTAAAATAACGCTAAAATATTGGGACGTAAATTGATATTTGCCCATAATAATATTATCAATTTTGGGTGTGAAACCTCATTGGAATATTGATAGTAGACACAATATGACTATATCGTTTGTAAAAATTAATATTCATTGAAACATTTAAGAAATATGTATATTCAAAAATACATCAGGATATATAGATAGGTCCCTCATTCTAGAAATTAATTAAGATAAAAATTAAATATTTAAATTAGCAGAATAATATTAATATTGATGATAATTAAATTAAAAGTGAAATCATTTGGGGCAGAAGTAGGTTACTACACCAACCTTATTAATTGGTATAGCTATATGCTCACGAAACATATGAGGTCACAATTATATCTTGATTTTAAAAGTTTGTCTCATAGCTAAGCTACGCTTCAATTATATGAGCTGTTATATGGGAAATTGGACACTATTATTATTATTATTATTATTATTATTATTATTATTATTATTATTATTATTATTATTATTATTATTATTATTATTAGACAATTAAAATGCTGATGGCATGTCAGATCAAGATCTCACTGTATTTTATGAGTGGTTAAAAATTTTAAGATTTTTATTAAATGAAATTTCTCAAAATGAAAATAAGAAGTAAAAAAGGGAAGGAAAATGAAAAAATAATAATAATAGGAAAAATCCAACAAGTGGGTATAGTTAAAACCTAACTAAAACTTCTACAAATTGCATTTGGATTTTGGACCCCTGCCAAATTTAAAATAATGAATATTGTATAAATGGATCATTCGGCATCTTAAGACGCTCCAACCATAGCTAATAGTTAATTGATTTTTCATAGAATCAATTCTTCTAAAACATAACTAATTGTAGAATAATGAATAAAATATTCAAGAAGTAGTATAGAAAGCGTTGTGCTCAACTTTTGTTATGTTTCCTTTTCTTTTTCTTATTTCTAAAAGATAAAGGGAATATCTTTGTTTTGTCTTTTAAATAAAAAAATTGCAAAAGTGGGCCCAATTTTGGTTAGATTGTCTCTATTAAGGGTGAGAGTGCATGTTGTTTATGAAGAAAATTCATTTAAGGACAAAGGTCGTATTCTTCCACATGTGTGTGTGTGTCACAACACAAATCTGCTAACTGTCCAATTCATTAACAACCACTCTCTCTCTCTCTCTCACACACTAAAAAAAAATATGATGAGGAGGAAGTTATGATTTTTTTTACCCTTGTTATATTTGTTGCATTAATGCCGACGTTTCCTTATATTGATCCTAATTTAATGGGATTTTTTAATCTATATTTATTAAAAACGAAATAGAGAAACTCTCATTCAATTTTGACCAGAAATTTTATTTTGACCAAAATTTTTGACAATTTCCTTTTTTTTTATTTACAGAGTTTATAATTTGGAAATAAGATTCACCTCACGTTCACCATTATACATCTTCAACCCACACCACACGTTCAACATTTATCTTCAGTATTTATTTACATTTTATCTAGTACTTTTTGCATTATAATGTTGCTAAATAAATTTAATTGAAAAGTTGTAAATAAATAAATACTCAACAAACAATACACTACTAAAATCAAGTATAATAATATTACAAATTCAAAAAAGTTGAAAAAACATGAAAACCATCATCACGAAACCTGCAAAATAAATCGACAAGTAATTAGTAATTATTATTAAAAATAAAGAATCATATAGTATTATAATTAAAAAAGATACAAATAATTAAAAAGAAAGATACAATGTTATCGAGTATAAAATTCTTTTAAGCCACCATTTTTACCTTTTTTGGATAATAGGCCAATATGTTTGTGGGCTGGCAAAAGTAGGACACTAAGTCTTAAAAGTTGCCAAAACATGCCAAATTTCAGCCCTAATAATACTCACAAGCCCATTAATGACATATTTGAAATAAAATCCATAGTAAATACTCAAGTTTATCATTTCTTCTCATTTTAATCCAATTTTCAATTTGGAGATAAATTATGCAAAACTATCAGGCCCATCACACTTCCGTATAAAAATTCTAAGCATACCAACTTCATACTTTTTTTACCGTAATGCTGCCGAGTATTTCCACCGGAAGTTTTAGGGACCTCGTCCAACCACACGATCGCAACCGATGGTTTCCAGACGCATACTCCTTCAGCAACACTCAGCACAGCCCTCGTTCGTTTCCTACTCGGGGCGTAGGGTATTTAGTCGGTATTTAGAGAATAATCAGACACTGGAAGGGATGAGCAAAAGCCCGAACTTTATTTAGGAATTATATAATATTTATTACAACATAAGTATATCTCCTTTAGGGAGGAGTCAGACTTGTTTGCTACCTATGGTAGCGGAATTGAGATACATAAACTATACTATACTAAAATAGGAACTATAACAAATTTTATTTTTGAGAGAGCAGAGAAGATGAAATGTAGATTTTTCGATGGTGAATGCTCTCTTCAATCCTGGTTTTTATAGAGGTCTTCAGTGAAAGTCCTCCTCCTGCATTATTGCCTTGGATGCTCTTATCCTTGGCCAGCTTGATTTCACGTGAATAGGGTCTTCCATTGTCTTTCATTATTGAATGAAGACAACCAACTTTTGGTGTGAGGTCCCTTTCTTGTGACTAATGGACCACTTTTTTATTGATAGTGGTTCTCCTGTTGTTTTACCCATCTGTTATTTAGTGGGTAATCATTTTTTTCTCCACCCACTACTGTCGTTTTCTTTTTAGTGGGTGCTCCAGCTCAGAGTCACATGACTCCACCAACCTGTGTCGGGAATCTACTTTTTTCCCGGGGCCCTGGGTGTCCTTGCTTTTGGCAGCGCCTTCTGCTCGAGATGCTCGTTGGACGAACCCCTTTCCCGAACTCTGGTTCCTTTTGGTTCTGACAATCCGAACAAACACGCTCAGATCAGTTTCCAAAATGAGCCATGTTGCAGTATTTGCGATGAGTTTCTTTGCTCGTTGCAATCTTGTTTTCCCAGAGCAAGGTTCTCTTTCTTTCGAAAGCTTCCTCTGCGAATCTTGTCGATTTTCCTGTCATAGTGTTTAATATGAATGATCCGTTCACTGAATTCTGAAATAATTTAAACGGGAACTTGACTTTGTCCATCTCAGTGAGACAGACCCATAATCCCGCAATTGTTCCCAATACGAAATCTTTTAGATTTCTAACTCTTTTATCGCATATAGCGATATCGATCGGCGTGTGAACTCCGGTAAAGAGAGCCGATTTTAACATCAACGGGATGGCTCCAATATGGATCCAGTTCATCTTTTCAGCGACTTCGGGCTTCATTCTTGATAGATCTTCCCTAATGTCACTAGCTGGAATCAACTGCATCTCCACTTGATTCCCTGTAAGCTCTATGGAAGCGACATTTCTCGTCTAGAAATTCCATAGACGATTTGTTGTTTCCTGCTCCTTAGATTTAAGTTCCTCAGAACTTGATCTATATTATTTGCTGAAAAGCCTTGATACTTTTGTATATTCAGATTCTTCTTCATGATTTTGTCAATCAGACTTTGAGAGAGAGTTGTGTGACTGGAGAATCCCGTCCTGTCCTCTTTCTCCTGATGAACAATCTCTGGATCAGTCTGACTCCGATCTAGTTCCATCAGACCATTCTGAATCTTCTTCGCTGAAGACTTCTTCTTGTTCATATATACTCTCATCCGATGGTATATCTTCGAACTGATATACTTGTATCAATTCTTGGTAGTAGATGGCATCTTCGATATCCGGAGTGGATTCGAATTTGTTGATACCTCTTCTCTCGTTGTCAGGGCAATTTGTGGAAATATGCCCCTTCGCACCACACGTCCAGCAGTTGCAATCCTTGAAACTTTCATCAACTCTTGTGTGAGTCCTCCTGAAAGTTTTCTTGGCAGGTGTCCTTCCTTGGAATTTATTATCTCCTCGGAAAGGATACCTATTCCTTGATGGTCCACTTCTTTGGCCTGATTTGTAAGATCTGGCTTTCTGTCTTGACCATCTGGTTCTTGGTTTCCAAGAATTTCTTTTTGGATCTCCACATTTATGATAGGGCTGAAACTTATTTTTCTTGCTTTTCTTCAGCCTCGGTGGTTCTCCTCCAATGATCGTTGGCAGATCATTGTCATCACAGTTTAGAGGAGCATATTTATTGATTCTCCTCAATTTCTTCATGTTCCTCAGAGCGGTTGCTTGTTGACACCACTCTGAAAGCTTTCGATGTACATATGACATCCTTCTTGCAACGTTTTCAGGATCTCCTGGTTCATAATCCCGAATCAGCATCTCTTTCCATGGGCTTGGAAATTTAAGAAAGAAAATTTCCAGTGCGACTCTATCATCAACTTTAGATTGATGTTGATAAAGAGTAAAGAGCTGTAGAAACTTGTTAAGCGATTGTTGATCTAGGACTGCAAGTCTTAGATTATACAATGTCATCAAGTATTTCTTCTTCTTTTCTTGATCGAATCCTTCAAAATATCCTTCTCCCAGAAAATAGTTTTTAAAAATCGTTGCCATATTCTGGACATGTTTCTGTGAAGTTTTCACTTTCAAAACATGAATTCTTGATGTCCACATGAAAGAATTCGATCCCATGCTATCTTGACAATTCCTGCAAGACTCATTTCGAGAATTCTTACGAATCCTTCCTTGCTCAAATCGAGAGTTGCTACTGTAATTCTTAGGGCTGACGTCCACTCGTCAATTACGGATTCTCGATCTCTGAAATTTACTTCATCAAGGTCGAGCATTATTCCGTAGGGATGGATCGCCTTTCCATAAGGTGTATCCTGCACTTTTGGATGCGGCCTTCTTGCCCTTGTCCTTCTTGCCGCCATGTATGCATCATTTGGGGTATGTTGATCATACCTTGCTCCAGTCTGAAAATCCTGGACTACATTAATGGCTCCGGATGCATTTTGAAAATCTTGTTGATTTCCAATAATGGCTCCTGGTGGAAGTTGATTCACCGGCTGTGGATTTTGGACCACATTCTGGTTCATTTTTAAATCAACCATCGTCATGTTAGCAAAAGATTCTGCTAACTCCTAGAGGTCGTCAAGCTTGATTCTTTCAAGATTATTCATCTTTTTCTTTGAATCATTCTTTTCAAGGCCTCCATGTTTGGATCCTTCTTGGTTTCTTCCACTGGAAATGGATAAGTGGGTTCATTACCAAAATGATTCCTCCTTTGACTGGAATGAGGTTGTTGCTCCAGTTTTTCGATCCGTGACTGGATCTCCTTTAGGATATGATAAATTTCATCCTGTTTCATAGCGATCTTGTAAAGATCGCGTGGTGCACCATATAGGCTATCGCCATAATGTTGTATTATTTTCTGTATTTCTCTCAGATCCTCCGATATCTTGGATGAATCTGGAGTAATCTCTTGATATAAAAGAGTAGATGATACTTCTTTATCTTTCTTTGGTTCCATCAGGGCTGTGTAGCATAGAGCTGATTCCAATTAATTTCCAGATGAATCCAATGGTCTCTTCTCATAGCATGTTCTATCTTCCATTCAAGGCAGATACAACTATGAAGAAGATCTTCTTTTCTTTTGATTCCTTGGATGCAGAAATCAATTAATTCTTTCTCTTGGTTTTGTTGGATTAGGATATCCAACTGCATTCTCCAGTGTGTCACCACACTCTGGTATCTCGTTCTTCTTTTCTCCAATATTTGGAGACGTTCCTGGAAATGTCCACACCTTGGACATCCTTCTAGATCCATCAGATATGATTGTTCTGATGGTTTCTTCTCGTGGTGTTTATCACCTCGAACTGGAGGGTGCTTAGATTTTCATCAAATCTCACCCTTGCCTCAATTTTGTGTACTAAAGGCTCTATGTATTCAAGCCTTCTTTCACGTACGACTAGGGAGTCGAACAATTCTCTCCAGACTGTTCTTAACATCTGGTTTCTTTCTCTTTTTATCTCCAGATCTTGGAGATAATTCCTGTAACACTCGCATCTCGGACAATTGTCCGGATCCGTGTTTTTCTTGATGTCTCCTCCGTTAGGATAATACTTAAAGCAATAAATAAAATATAATTCCTAGATAAACCTAAGGCTCTGATACTATTTTGAAAGTGTGGATCATTTAGCTGAATGCTAGAGTAGAAAAATAACCTTGAGTATTTATAATTTATTTTATCTTAAATATGTATTTGAATATTTGATCAAGAGCTAATGAGTTAATATGTTTACGGGCTTTTAATTCTTAATTTTCAAAACTGTGTCCTGTTTTTGGAACTCAACAAACTTACTGTCCTTTTCTTGCAAGCCCGAAAAATTATGACCTATATTTGCAAGTCACCCAAAGTTAGTGGTATCAAAATTTTTTTAACTCCAATGTTATCTATAACAACAAATTACCAATATTCATTCATGATAACTATTCTATAAAAAAATTGTAAATAATACTCCCTCCGTCCCAATAGCAAGGTTTCATTTCTTTTGGGCACGGGTATTAAGAAACAAGAATAAAAAAAATAAAAGGTGGTAGGTCCCAAGCTTTTTGAAGGGTTAATTATTTCCATTTTTGAAATGAGACCTTGCTATTGGGACACCCCAAAAAGGAAAGAGGGACCTTGCTATTGAGATGGAGGGAGTAAAAAACATTGATAATAAAAAGTCATTCATGATTGCTGACATAGGTGATGGAAAAGTTGGAGGTCCAAATGATGGTGAAGTCAGCATTGATATTCTCGAAGATATTTTGATACAATGGTCAGAGGATCCTATTGAGTGCATAGTTAATGACACATATCCATCATATTGTGCTGACAATGCCGACACGAGTTCTCTTCAGGAAAAAGCAATACTTGCACCAACTCTTAATGTAGTTGAATCTGTGAATCAACACATGATTTCAATGAATAAGAGTGAAAGTGTGTTATATAGGAGCTCTGATTCAATGTGCAAGTCGGATTCAAATACTGATTTGATGCAACAGATACATACTCCTGAATTCCTGAATAGTGTCAAATGTTCAGACGTTCCAAATCATGAATTATATTTGAAGGTTGGAACTCCTGTTATGTTATTGAGAAATATCGACCATGCAAATGGATTGTGTAATGGCACTCGATTGATGATAACAAGACTTGATAATCATGTTTTGGAAGCAAAAATTCTTACAAGAGAAAATGCTGATCAAAAGATATTGATTTCAAGAATGTCTTTGACCCCAGCTGATGCGAGAATTCCTTTCAATTTTGAGCGACGTCAGTTTCCTCTAATTGTCTCTTATGCAATGACGATCAACAAGAGTCAATGACAATCACTTTCTCATGTTGGTTTATTCTTGCCAAGACCAGTTTTTACGCATGGACATTGTACGTTGCTGTATCAAGAGTTCGGAGTCGTGGTGGACTTAGAATTTTGATTTCCAATAAAGGTAGAAATGATGATACTACTACCACAAATGTTGTATATAAGGAAGTATTTCAGAGTATATAATTGTATGTAACTTTTGGAGTTTGCGTACTCTACTTTTAATATTTTATATCATTTTAGCTTAACTATTGTTCTACTTAGATGATTCTCGTGCATCGCACGGGTTAGGGTACTAGTTAGGTAAAAACTAAATCAGGGTATGATGTTTTAGGGAGGGAAATCATAAAAAGTAACGTCAATCTTTTAGAATTTATCTTTACTAATTAATATCTCAATCTAAGAAATTCGAAGTGGTGTAAACATCATAAAGACGTAACTTAGGTCATTCTCACCAAATCCATCGTTTACTCATTGTATGAATGTGTTTGAGATTAAAAACAAATTTGAAGATAAAGAACTTTTACGGATATAAGTGTTCGCACACTACTTACGTATTTACTACGATTTGTCTCTCTTATATTATTTAGCGGTCTTTCCTAATTAAGTTGCAGATTTTACCTTGTAAAAAAAATGGCTTCTTTTTAGAAGAAAAAATAAAGTTTAATATTCAAACTATTGATCTTTTAACGAATATACCCCATTTAAAGAAAATTATAATTAAATATCAAAACTTTCACACTTTTAACAATCATGTCACGTACTTCAATTTCCGGCGAAGGAAAACACACATTGCATGCTAGAAGCTCAACTGGATTCTAACACACACAAAAAAAAAAAAAAATTGACGTCATTTTGATGTCAAATACCAAAAAATAAAAATAAAAATTCAGATTGTAGGTATTCAGATGGACCCGTTCATATCGTTTTGATGCCAGTTTATTTTTACTTTTTTGTTAAAATTCAGTTCATCTTCCACCATGCCATGTGCGTTTTCCGTCGTCGGAAAAAGTCAAGAATATAATTGTTAAATGTGCAATAGTCTGAGTATTTAATTGTAATTTTCTTAGATGAGGACATGTTTGTTAAAAGGTCAATAGTTTGGGTATTGAACTGTAATTTTACCTAAAAACTATTTTCCCTCTTTTTTTAAGTGAAAAAAATGGCTATTGGAATTTAGATAAATAGATACTCACATATTACTTGTGTGTGTGTGTCCAGACTAATTAATGGTGAGTAGCAATTACAGCGCAGAGTAACATATTGCTCAATGAATGTTCATTCAAGTTCTTAGCTGCAATGCAACGAATAGGGCCTTCCTTCATTAATATTCATTAATTTTGGGTGTTTCAATACTTATGAATAATATATCTCAACTCCAATTTTATTGTGACAAACAAAAATTAGAATAAATGCTGCTTAAAGAAGGTAGATAGTTGACAACATAAAGTAGACACGAATTATTCTTATAATGGTTTGACTCAAAACTAGTAATATTAATATAGCATCATTCTTAAATGAAAAGTTTCTACAGTAATAGGATTGTACTTGTACATCTCAAACAGTAGTTAATTTTTAGTTCAGTTAATAATATATAAAAAGTAATTATTCGAACATCGAAAAAGACATTTTTTTATTATCAAAATATATATAATATTAATATACTTTAGAACCTCAAACTCAATCTCTCTCAAAATTCAGTAGTATAATTTTTAAAATCAATCCAACGGTGCACTATTAAGTCTCATGAATTTGATTGATATAAGGGATGAGAGAAACGTAGTACGGTAGTAGAATTATAAATAATAAAAATATTATAAGGAATATTATTTTGTAAAATATTTTGTTCAGTTTGACACTTAGCACAAACTATTGGATCTGGATTTTGACAAGTAAAAAATTAAATAATAAATAATAATAACACAAATATTAAAGAATCAAATAATTAGGTTATTATTGGGCACGGGTCCATGCTAGATCGACCCATAAAATAAATCATAATAAATCGAAAGTACATGAAAAATATTTAACACAATTCAAAAGCTAAGAAAATAGTATCTACCATAAATTAAGCTCTTGTGTTTTTTTTGTATTGTTAAAATTATATTAAAATTTACTTTTACATGTAGAATTTGAAAACATTTCCCAAAACTTTTCGATTGATTTCAATTTATTAGTATAATTTATTTTGTGGATGACCTACCAACTGTCGACCTAACATGGCTTTCCCATTAGGCACTATTCGTAAAATCCAATCTCAAATTAGAATCTATTTCGACTCGACTCATTTACGGTCCTAACTACTACAAAGTTGAATAAACTGCTTTGTTAAAGGGAAGAGAGATTCTTGAAGTAAAACTGCAGATAAATGGAAGTATTATTATATACCTTTGCAGAAAGAGAGGTGAATCTCCATCAACAGCTCAAGAACAAGTGAAACACAATTATCAGAATACTGAGAATATGCATATATATGAATCACTATTTTCCTAAAATCCCTCACCTGTGAATGAACTGGGCTTTCATTCCGATTTTTCGACCACGAATTCTTCTTACAAAAGAATGTTACCCGAAAAAACAAAAGAATCCAAACAAGAGACAAGAAACTAAAATGGAAACAATCACCACCATTCTCAACTGTTCCCTTTCTGGTTCAAGAAAACGCCATGATCAAGTTAGGTAGTAGCTCCTGCGCCGTTTCCATACAAGGCGCGCTGAGGGAGAAGGCGAGGGGGGAGCACTTTCTTCCCACATATCGCGATTTTCCACATCATTTCGTGTCAAGGTAAAGAATACCTTTTTTCTCATGTTGTATAAGCATTTTCCAGTATCCACATCTGATCCCAGACGATTTGCCTACCGATTTACATTCTGAGTGTAACTTTCACTTTACTCGACCTGCTCACCGATCAAGTCTAGCCCGACAAGCAAGAACGAAATCCCTTGGAAGAGCAAGAAATAGAAGTGGATACCTTGAGCAGATAAGAGGCTTCTTGCTGAAGCTGTGAGCAGAAGGAATGCCAGAGCTAACTCTTTCGTGTATATCCGATTGTGCTTTGTCTTCTTCTTCTTCTGAGCTGCAAGCTGTTCCTGCTGCAGTATTTCCTCACGCATCTCCTCTAGATTAGGCTCCGAGTTATTTCTTTGGCGCGTTGTTGGCTCTTTCTCGACCAAGGATATGAGATCACCCTCAGATGAGCGGCCCGATTTCTTGGTGACAACCCACTCATATGCACTTCCAAGTTGGAATAGGCCAGAGATCATGGCATTGAATTTGGTCACTGACATGGTGTTCTCGAAGAGTAGGTAAGGGACGATGAATGGAAATGATTTCGGAGCTGGTAGTATATTGAGGAACGACATGGTGGCGGGTACGTAGCAAACGACCCATGATGGGAGTGTCGCCTCCGGAATGAACATTGTCATGGGAAGAATGATGCAGAAAAGTGTGAAAGAGTAAAATGGGAGTATAAGTTTTCTAAGAAGGAAGAATAGGAAGATCATGTTGGCTTTCTTGAAAATACTAATCTGCAAACACCAAATTTAGAATCATTAGGCTACATTCCAATTCAACTCAACAAAAATCTTCATTTAAAAGCATGCTTCCTTACATAAAAAGGAAAAATCGAGCATCTCCAGTACATACCTCTGATCGAATAATAGCAGGCAAACAGAGACGGAACAACTGCATCGGCCCAGAATGCCATCTGTGCTGTTGCTTTCTGTAAGCTTCATATGATTCCGGCAATTCACACTGGCACTAGATATACATATATTCGAAAAGCAACATTACTAATGTACTTCGACACATAAGGAAAGCATAAGGCGAAAACCAGTAGTAAGTAGAACATGTTAGATCATAGGAATGGCACAATAAGTACCTCAACGTCGTTGAGGAAAACAAATTTCCATCCATGAAGATGAGCGCGAACAGCAATATCCATATCCTCGACAGTGGTCCGCTCCAACCACCCACCCGATTCTTCCAATGCCTTAATCCTCCATATACCGGCAGTCCCGTTGAAGCCAAAGAAATTGAGGAAAATCCCATTAACCTGCTGCTCCACTTCAAAATGAAAAGCCAAATTAATCAGCTGCAACCTCGTAAGCAGATTTTCATCCTTGTTCACAAATGACCACCTTGCTTGGACCAATCCTACTTCTTCATTATCCTACAAATCCAAAGTAAAACCACACTTTCATTTGATCAAACTCAACTTCACCACACTTAGCTCATCAAACAAAAGCATCAAGAAGGATGAAAAATCCATGCATCCCGACAAATACGCAATAAACACTAATCCAAAAAGCGACATACAACATCACAAATAGTCAAGGCCAAATTCTTTCTAACCACAATCAATCAAGGCCAAATTCTTTCTAACCTAATCACTCAAAAAGTCAAAACTAAAGGTATATATACCTTAAAATGAGGAATGGTTCTCATGAGAAAGTCAGGATTAGGCTGGAAATCAGCATCAAAAATAGCAACAAATTCGTAATCTTTCACATAGCTACAGTTCATGGCTGACTTAAGATTGCCAGCTTTATATCCCTCTCTAATAACTCTATGTCTGTATATGATGTTAGCACCATTCTGCTGCCATTTATGCACATCCTCCTTTATCATCGACTGCGTTATCGGATCATCGGAATCATCCAGAATCTGAACCAGCATTCTCCCCTTAGGCCAGTCCAGATTACACACGGCCGCAATAGATTGTTGATAGACCTAATCGCAGTTCAAATTTCAAACCACTCAACTCAAGAAACAACAAATTATTTCAAGAAAGAATTTAAGGATGTAATACAGTAAGAAAGCATTAACTACCTCTTTTTCGTTGCACATGGGGATCTGAACTAAGACCATTGGGAAATAACCATCACCATCACCGGACTCAAGATCCACAATGCCGTGTTTGGCAACAGGTTTAACGTTCCTGAGCTTGATCCACAAGCAACCCAAACACAGAATTAGTCTGTCCAAGCTCTGGATAAGGAAGAGGATGATGCACACAGTGGTCAAGAGCTGCAGCGGCGGAGCGAGATAACCGACCCTGATCAGAACCCACGTGGAGTAAAGCGAATCAAACGCGGTCCTAACCGCCGCCGCGTCGGTGAGGCTGTAGAGGTGCTGCAGCTGGAGATCCGGCGGTCCAAAATGCCAGCCGTTGAAATAGGCGGCGGTTTCGAAAGCGAGCAGAAGGAGGGAGAGGGAGAGGAAGGCCTTGATGCAGACGTAGAATCTCGACGTCACGGCTCGGCTCTCGGCGTGGAGGTTGTCGGTGGAGTCGGTGCGGCCGGAGGCGAGGCGGCGGTGGACGATGGAGGTGAGGGAGAAGAATGCGGCGGCGATGGAGGCGAGGCAGCCGGCGGCGCGGTGGGCTTTGAGGAGGAGGACCCAGGTGAGCTGCTTGGCGTTTTTGTTGCGGCCGCCCTTGGGAGCGGCGTCGTTTGGGTAGATGAAGTCTTCGTCGGAGGGAGATTCCAGCTCCACCATGGACCAATTGTTCGGATTCTCCATTTTCACCACCACCGGTGTGCCTCTGTGTGTTTCCTTCGCCCACCATAGCGATGGAGCCATTCTGTCACCCAAATGTACCAGAGATTGCTTCAAGATTGAATATTTCGGTGGCCCCTTGAGCTCGAATCAAGAATTGAGGGAAATGTTGAGCTGAAAAGGGGGGAGTTGGAGAGAGAGAGAGAGAATGCTACAAAAACTTCATTTTGTATGAGAGAGAGAAGAGGTGCAGAGAGAAGAGGACGCGTGGGAGTTGTGAAGAAACTAGGCGTCTTCGAAACATGAAGACATTCGTATGGAGATTATAAGCGAATAGAAATTATTGCAGCAGAAGCAAATAAAATGAGAAAACAGAACTTAGTATACTACTACAGTATTACCATGCTGCTTGCTATTGCTATACTATACGGAGAGAGAGAGAGAGAGAGAGAGTGGAAAGACTATTACTCAGAAGTATAGTACAAAAGGTGCTCTACATAACATTCATTTACAGCTTGCACCAAGAAATTATAGAATTTGAAAAAGATGTCTAGAGAGAGAGAGAGAGTAAAATGGTAACAGCTCAACACGTTTTAAGATTTATTATTCTCAGCCCAAAGTAAGATTCAAAAACTAAAAAAAAACAAAATTCATTAAAACACCAAAACTAAAACCGACAGCACGTTCTACGCTAGAAATACTATCTCCTTCACCACCAAACCAAAACCCTCATTTCATTTCCAAGAAAAAAAAAAACTAAAAACTAATTCAATTGTATATCTTCTTTTTTTTTCCCTATAATTTTTGCGCTTGAAGAGAACCAAAAAACACGCAATTGATGAATTTTTTGGCCTTCCGAAAAGGAACAAAAATAGAAAGGCCAATCAATGAGGGTTGGGATACGGAAAATGGTAGAAAATAAGATTAGATCATACAACAACGAAATTGAATAAACCGACAAAATGTTGTGGGCATTAGGGTTTTTTTTAATACGAATACAATAAAAAAGAAAAAATGCACAAAATTTATCTGACAAATGTGTACCAGCCAGAAGCAAGAATTGTTCAATGGAAGCTAAGAAATGTACGAATTTGTCAAATAAAGAAAACCCTATAATACAAACAAGAAAACAAGGAAGAAGAATTTGTTGGATTTAATTTAAGAGGTATAAACTAAATTAAAATTAATTTTCCTTTCTCATAGTTTTAATTTTTCTCCTTGGGAGCGGAATTAAAGCAAAATTTCCTTCTTTTTCCTTTGACTTTCTTAAATTTATCTCATGTAAAAATCGTATGTGTTGGATTAATTTTACCAAAATTAACGAACATGATATATTATCAAACCGAAAATGTAAAAGATAGTATTATAATTTTTATTTACTTTAATTCATTGCTAGTTACCACTAAAATAAAATAAAATAATTTATAGTTTTATTCAACGACTTAGTCAGGCGTTAAGTATAAAACGGGTTTTGGGATATATATTTGGAATTTTCCAAAGCGGCTGCTGCTTATGTTATGTGTGTTTTAGTTTTGACTAAAATTTAGCATTATTCACGCTTGCCGCAACACAAATGTGCAAACCAAACTTTTGCCATTTCAAGAATCAACACCCAATTGCGCAAAAAAAAAAAAAATTAAAAATAATAACATGAATTTAGTTGGTTCCATTATGGCAACTTTACAATTAATTAAATTAAAGCAATTACTAGCACGTTCTAACAAAATTATATTATTTAAAAAAAATATAATAAAAACGATATTTATTTGCTTAAGTTCATCACACCGAAGTGACGTCCTTAATTACGGCTAAATTGGCTCGTTTCATGTTATGATAGTGAAAATTTGTAATTATTTTATTTTGGTGTAATATAACCTTATAAAGCAGAGAATGTGTGTAGTACTTTCTTTTAAAAAAAAAAGAATATGTACTTTTGAAAATCTTTAGTAGCAGATTAATTAATTTAGTTTCTTGATTTTCAGTCTTATTTTTTAGTTCATTGATAGGATTCAACCGTAGATTTCAATATTTATATAGAAATTGTCCTTGATCACTTTGAGTATATCCTTGTAAAACGATGTATTTGGCAAATTATTTTTTAAATTTTCAATTTCAAGCGAGTTGGGTTATTTTTTGAGAGAATTACACGATATATATATATATATATATATATATATATTTTGTTAAATAAATCAGTACATCATCATATAGGTGGGACCACTATACCACCAAATAAAATGAGAAATATACTACACATACCGTATGTCGGCCGAATTGAACTCAAGGCCAAGACTTCCTGCTAAGAATAAACTCGTGGTGTCTCAGCTAGAACAAGGTTAGATTATTATGTTATTCAAAACATAGATGCAGGCTAATAAAAGTACTAATTAAACTGTTGACAAATTCATTCCAAATCCAACGGGGTGGGACGATGTTGATTTATGATTTAATGTTCTTAATGAAATTTATATTCTCCGTTTACTTAAAATTCAATATAGACCTATAGTTTTAATTTAAAAATAATTTACCTTTCAATGGGCATCCTAAGTAGGATATTAAGTTTAACAAATTAAGCCACGTGTAACTACAAATGCCTTTTTTTTCTTTTCTTTTTCTTTTTCTCCTTTTAAACTAGATTCCAATAATAGTGTGATTAAATTAGCTACAACTGCTAGCTAGAGATATAGAGAAGTGATCCCAGAATCCCAATAACTAATTCTTGAACGCAATAATTACTGTAGGGATGCAAAGACTATATTTCTTAATCACACATGGGCAAATACCCCAAATATACTAAATTATTTAGGGTTACCCTCAAATAGCCCCTCCGTATTCCTTCAAAATAACCTCGACTTTCAAATTTTCGCTCCATTAACATTTGTTAATTTTACTTGACAGAGCCGGAGGTAATGAGCCCGACATACCTTTCATATTTCTCCTTTTCACTAATAATTATGACTTTAAAATTGAAGTGATAACTAAACGTTGTCGTTTTTCTTCAACAGTTTAGATAGGTCTACCTGAATTGAACCGAACCCTAATTTCTTTCCTTTTTCCGTTCTCGCGATGCGCTCTTCAAGAAATTGGTTTCGTACGTCTCAACAAGGAATTTATCTTGTTTTTTGGTTGGTGGGTTGAAATTCGAATTAATATAATGAGTTCACAGGGTTTTTTCCGCTAATGATTTTTTGATTTAAAAAAAATAACATTTTTTTATTGGCTGTAATTTAATTTTTAGTGCTCCAATAATTGGTTTGAGAATATATCTTAGATTAAATAAAAATCCCCGTGGCACAATCCAACTGAATCAACTCATTACTAACAACTTCGTCCAAATAAAAATAACGAATGTAAAGTCGAGGCAACTTTTAAAAAAAATATATTTATTAATTTGGTTCAACATTTATTTTTTTATAACTATAAAATCGGGAATTTGGGTACTTGGACATCCGAGTTGAGTATTAGGGTACTCGAAATTGGCTTGAAACGGAGCCAGATACACATTTTTTCTGAGTAGGGTACACGCCCCGTACCATTTTTTCAGCCCTAGATTTAAGCTTTTAGTTACCGATTATAGTTACTAATTATTGTTAGAATATCACTTTACAACCCTACCCATCTCATGCTAGAATTAACCGAAACTGGTACGCATACAACGCCTTTTTTTATTTTATTATTGTTTCTAATATTTTCATTTTTAATTGTTTTGAACGAGTAATACGATATTCACCAATCCGTAGTCAAAATTGAGCTAGTGAGACGTTAATTTTTATTTGAACATATTTTAGAATTTATTCAAAGTTATTAAATACTCCACTATATATCCAATGAAATAAAGAAAAAAAAATTCAAAAATATACATGGTGATGTAATTTAAAACGGTACTCTACCGAACACCGCACTATAACAAAGTAAGAATTTGACATCATATTAATGATTAAATAATCACTTAGTTGTCGAAAATACCCCACATGTCTTCTTGGGGCACCGACAGTTTTCAGACTGCGGGGCGTCAAACTCCGATGTCCAATTTCGTAAATTCACACAAAAGCGCGACATCCACAAGCAAATGCGGGGCTGAAAGGGAGTAAAGGCGCATTGATAAAGAAAGAAACGTGAATAACATATTTAAAACGTTACATCAATATAATATTATTATAAAATTTATTGAAATAGTAGTATGCTAGTAATTCCTCCCTCCCCAACTCAAAATAATACATGGAAAAACAAAACTAAAAATAGTAGACGTATTTACCATCAAAGCAATAAAAATATATTCAAATCCATATTATTTATTTGTGTATTTGTTTTTCCTTCTCATATGTCCGAAAAGTGTCCTATTTATTTTTTACCATGACTGCTATAAGGTCAAGTCAAAGAAGGAAAAAAAAAAAATCTAGAATAGAACAAAACTATCATATCAATGATATTCCACGTGCACATACTAAATTATTCTCTACTTAAAATTTATCGCACTGTATATTTTAACTATATGTATTAGATTTAATTGGGAACAATTCAAGCAGAACAAAAGTTCAATTAAATCGGGGTATTTCTTAATAAGTTGATTTTGAAAATATCTGCTTATATATATATATTAAAAAAATGGCGTCGAGGTGGGGAAATTAATATAATGTCGTTAAATTTTAAGCAAATAAATTGGATAGAAATGTTTGGTATAAATTCTAAGTATACGTCATCATTCGTTAAATACAACCGGTAATTGCATGGTGTATTGCATAAATTATTCGAAAAGAAAATAGAATGTATTTTCGATGGAAGCATCCAAATTAAGTAACTATTGAGATCAAATTCGCAAATATTTTATAACTATCAACATCATACAAGTCAAAAAGTTTAAGCATAACCACTTTTAAGAAATTAATTGCACGTCTACTATGGTAGCTAGAATTGAGATATTGTCCAAAACCCATTTTGAGATAGATCTTTACCAAAAAATAAAGGATAGTTGTAACTATATAAAATCGAGTATATAATACATACATGGGCTCGTTTGGTACAAAGTATGGGATAAAGCCCGATATGTTTGACTGAGATGTCTTATAAATATAAAGAATTAATATTCTGTTTGGTATGAAGTATTAAATTATCTGCAACACAAAGTATTTATTGTAATTTATTGCTATAATTAGTTGCAGTATTATTTATACCACCTCATAGGTAGTATACATAACAACAAAAATAAGTATTATTCATACGGGCCTGAACTTTATAAAAGCCGTATACTTTATACCAAACAAGATATTAGGGTGTCATAGACATATTATACACCCTAATCACCCCTACCAAACGTGCTAGTGAAATATACTTTTGTATGCAAAAGAATCCACAATAATAGTGTGTATTTAAGAAAAACATTAATCTTTAACAATCAAATCCATATGTATTAGTCACGCTACTTAATTTCGGAAAAAAATATTAATTTAGTTACAACTTTAAGTAACAAAATTATGATCAAATTGACAATAAAAAAAAATTGAATTTAAAAAACTTTAATAGTTTGTGTTTTCTTTCTATTTATTTTTCCAATACCGTTGAAACCAGCAGATGTTATTTTTTGTGCGCACTGGATAAACCTCTACTTTTGTACAATATCATGTTCTGGATAATAAAATCCTCGCTTATAAAATGTTTGTGAGATTCAAATTTAAGACATTTGACCTCATAAATATCCACTCTCCCATCGGACGGGGCCACCGATTTTCTTAATCCGTGAGATTTTGACATAAGTTTACGTAATAAATAATTCATTTGTGGAAGATATATATAGTAGTTTTGGAATTTTGTATGAAGAAGTTGCATGATTACCGGATGGAGTGACACGTGGCAGATGCATCACTTTCCAACTTGCTTACAACAGACTGTCGTCAGTCACCGCCGGCGAGCGGCGGCGGCGGCGTCGTTGGCGTTGGCACCGTCCATTTCAGTTTTTTTGTAACATTCTAATAACTGACCCACAAAACAAAGGCCTACCTAATATTTTCCATTTTGTCACTTTATCTTGTTTTATTAATTTA
This sequence comes from Agastache rugosa, assembly GCA_031470985.1. Classification (NCBI taxonomy): domain Eukaryota; kingdom Viridiplantae; phylum Streptophyta; class Magnoliopsida; order Lamiales; family Lamiaceae; genus Agastache; species Agastache rugosa. The sequence goes on from CM062605.1 coordinate 34,765,532, forward strand.
GGGCTTACCTTTAATTTAGAATTAAATATTTTCGCCATCAGAGTATTATTCTTTTTGAAGAATTCATATCGTCTAGTGTCATAAGAAAAAATACTATCGCGTCCCCAACGTCGTTTATTGAAATTTAATAAATGTCATAATTAATACTCCATATATTTACAGAAAAAAATAATCATTTTAGTGCTCAATGTTTAGATATATTATAACCACAATGTTTGGATTTTGATTTTCTAGGATCGGAAAATCGATGCTTGAAGGCCTAAATTGATGTTGTTTAATTAGTTTAATTCGTTGGCATGCAATTGGAAATCCACGTCGATTTTTGGCTTTAAGTGTCGATTTTTCGACCTAAAAAATTGTACTCAGAAACTTTAGTTATAATATCTAAATATTGAGTACTAAAGATCTTTTAAATGTTGGGTCAATGCTGTGAAAATCTCAACAAAAGTTATGACACTATATTATATTTTTCCTACATTTATCAAATTTTACGAGCACTTAGTGAAAATGTATATTTACATAAAATTGTGACGATGCCATGATTAAAAGATGATGAGTTCGAATTTTATCAATATTTTTATCATCATAACATAAACAAGCGAAAATTAAATATATGTGACTTTAACTTTATTTAAATTACCTTTATAATAAATGTATTGTAATTAATAAATAATTCCTCGCCACCACATTAACCTTCCCTGGATTCCATAATCATGATGGTCAATGTATATATAATTTAAATTATTAGGATGAAAAGAAAAGATAAAAAGGATTATGACAGTAAAATACTAAAAAAACTTCCAAAGATTGTAGGGTCATAAGTGATTTAGATTTTAAAATGATATCGTGTTAGGTGTCACGTAAAGACATTGGTCGTAATTAATTATTCTTGGCAAAAGTTTTAAATAATACCCATCCAAAGGCGGATTATAGATACTAGTTGGGCATGCATTAATCTAATTATTTAGGATAAGTTGTACAATTTATGATTCTTAAAATTTAATTTTGGTTAAAGGTGTATGTACCAAATGATATCATGGGCAGATTCAATAATTTTTCTTAGAGAGGCTTCACTGGTGTGCAACGGGACAATATTTCTCGTTTTTATATGTGTGTTATATTACATTCGAATTTTTTATATTTTCTTAAGAAATGAGGTCGCTTTCTTTAAAAATATTTTTATATACTCTAATCGTAACAGGGCCCGTGTGGTACCAAATTCAAGCAAATCATGTTTGCTCAAGTGTTAAAAAAAAAAATTGGGGAAGCTGAGGCTCCCCGCCATGATAAAGGATGGGTCCGCCCCCGGATGTTGCACAACATGCAATACTCACATATCGCAAACTATTGTATAATACCAAAATTTATATTACCTAAGTTGAACGCACCTCAATATATATCAATGAACTAGATTTAGAGAATTCATTTCATTAGTATCTACTATTATTTAGTTTACAAATTAACTTTATAACTTGATGTGTCACCCCAGTGAATCAGTGGGTTTTTAAGTGTTTAAAAATAAAAAATTTAAAATTAAGATCAACGGACAAGAAATATGATGAATTGATGATGACTCAGCCGGCTGATTGATTAATTATTGGGAAAGTCACATTTTTAATTTTGAAGTAATTAATCAAATGTTTGATATTAATAAACATGTAGGGTTACGTGTAGAAATATATTTGGCATCACATTTGATTTAAGAAGAAAAAATATATGTGGTGATTGTGACGAGTCACCAAGTAAAATTGATGTAACATTTTAATGTTTTTAGAGTTGTCTCGTAACTGTATCATTCCTAATTAACGTGGTGTGTGCCCTTCCAATTTTTGAAGTCGTTGCTCAAGTGGACTTCAATAATCTGTTATCCAAACCAATATAGTATATAAAATTTTAAATATATGTATATATATATATATAGGATTTGGTTCATATAAAAACTAGGCCTCATATAAAAACTACAAACTAATCTCAACCGTTAATCATGGTATGATCTATGGTTGTTAATAATCAAAGCATGAAAATAGTATGTAAAAAACATGATTTTATATAAGCATCATTTTTTATACAAAAAACATGAATCGAGAAAAACACTATTAAGCATCATTGTATATATTAAAAAACATGATTATATATTGAAAAAAACATGGTTGTAGTTTGTACGGGAGAACCGGTTTTTATGCTAACTCATCCCTATATATATATATTTATATATATATATATATATATATATATATATATATATATAAGATCAAATAGAAACTTTTCCTACGTAGAAATTAAAAACCAATATTGACCATTGATCTTCTTATAATCTACAATTGTTATATATAAAAGCATGACATGAGTAGACTCAGTTGTATTTGAAAAACATAACATAAAAAAGCAGAGGCGGACCCAAAAATATATATTTAATGGTGTTAAAATTGAAATTTTCCAACGAAAAAGAGTCCTAAAATCAATTTTTTTTGAGAAATACATAATAAAAGCATGATGCTTTCTATAATCTATACATTATAATCATGTCTCTAGCTATGACAATCGTGGACATGAAAAGCTCAATGGTTACACTAGAATTGGTTCTCATACAATCAAATAAATACAAGTTTTTTTCAATTTTATGAATACTAGTAGTTAATTTTATCCCAATAAATTAGGTTGGTCACAATTTTATCTCAACCTAATGTTAATTTCATTCTCAATAAATACAACATTTTCAATTATTCTAATAAATACCTAATAAAATATAAATTTATTTAATTTTATTTTTTTCCGAGTTTACATTTCAGCACCAGAATTCTCATGTGGCAATTGGAGTGACGTGTGTTGTCCTATGTAGCCAAAACGAGATCGTGTTTTAGTTGACATGACTTAATTGAATTGGGGATGTTCTGTCATGTGGATGACTGATGAGGGTGAGGAGCTTTAACTTTTTTATTTAAAAAAAGTAAGTTATATCAATTAAAAACGACGCGTTTCGGCTACATAAGATGTCACATGTCACTTCGAATGCCATATGTATTTTACGGAGTCTAAATTTGAACTCAGTATAAAATTTAAACAGATTTGTATTTATTGAGTATGAATTATCATTAAGTATTTAATGGGATAAATTGACACAAGGTATGAAAATTGTCATTAGGTATTATTGAGATAAAATTAACACCAACCTAATTTATTGAACTAAAATTGGCTATTTTCCATATTTATATGCACATAGTTAGAAATAGATACATTTTTAGTAATTTCGAGACACGTACTAATACAATAATCGTTCGGTGAAATTATATTAAATAGTATTTACATTCTATTTTTCATGTGAAATATATGTTTACTAGGTTTCTATACTGATGATGTAATCTTTAAATAATGTTCAATAAAGACAAGAAACTAATGTTTTAGTCAATAAAATCATTTGTACTTGGTCTTTGAATTTCTATGTTCTTAATTATGTACCCATGTAATCACAACCTCGGTTTAGAATTTTAAAACATATTGACATTTATTGAAATGACGAATCTGTCTTTTCCCTCATTTAATTAATAACGAATATGTCCAAAAAGAATACAATAACCCATATTATAAATTTCAGATAATTAAAGTAGTATAAACATCTCTTATCTTGGTTCCTGTCCAAATAGAAGATTCTAATTAGAACGTCCACTTTTTTTCCTAAAAAAAAAAAAAGAAATAGAACGTCCACTTTTTTACGCATGGATTTCATTAATTTCAGGAATTAATATATCATACTTTATTTTATTTTTATGAATATATCATACTTTATTATTAATTAAAGAGGTAGCACTTGGACTAATGAGAGTTTAATGGTTAGGTGATCTATTTCTAAGACAACAATATTCACACTGTCATTCTTTTTTTCTTGTTTTTAGCAAAAATTACGTGCATTCGCATGTAAAAAGAATTATTATTGTAAATAATTTTTTATGGGTGAATTTCATCTCATTTTTTTTTCATAGTATTTTTATCAGTGTATACTTTTTAAACGAAACTAGTACTACACCCACGCAATGAGTGGGAATCATGTTAAACAACGTTCAAACACTTTTTTCATAAGGTCACATACATATATTGGTACACTACGTTTTAATATTTTTTTTCAGTAATATCATAAGCTCCAATTTATGGTGCCGAAAATTATACGTGGCTTGTTGTGAATTCAAATAAGATCAAAACGACGTCGTTTTAGTCTATATAAATTAAAACAACAAATATATAACTTTAATTGAAAGCAAAGAAAATCTAAATTATAAATTAGTAAAAGTAGAGTAGAGGAATTGATGATTGTACATTATCTTCTTCATCCCTCGTTTTTACTACCACTTGAACTACATTAACTCATTCATATTCTTCTCTTCCAACCCATGTCATCTCTATAATAGTCTTATGCTCAATGATAAAAATGAAAAACGGAAAATACTACAAAAGGAAGACCAGCCTTGTTATTATAGTGTTGAGATTTTATTATTATATTATCGAGGGAGCATCTAATGCTTATTAATCCTTCTTCTAAATAAATAAAAAAATCCTAAAACAATATACCTTAATTATACAATATAATATATATTTACTTTAAATACTAATCCAAATTTTCGGCTTCTGATCTATGATATGAATAAAGAAAAACTATTAGTACTTATTAATACAAATAAAATTTAATTATATTTATTTATCTTTATGGAATGATGGAAATGAGCGAGAAAATCATGAAATATTTATACATATTTACATATAATATATATTTATATGAGATACAATGCTCTATCTGAAAGCAAACATATAATAATTCATTTATATATATATATATCGATATTGAAATAATTCTTAAATATATATAACATAGTAATCAATATGTTTATAGAAATAATTTGGGTCGGATTAAATAAATTGCTATAAAAAGTAAGTAAATGTCGTTTATTCCATTACAAAATATATAAGCACCAATTCTAACAATAATAAATAACTCTTTTTTTTTCAAATTTATAAAACTGACTACATAAATACAACAACGTATTTTTAGGATTCAAGAGCCTTGCATCTTCTTCTTCTCTCAGTGGTGGATTTATCAAACTATCTCTCCCATCTTCATATTCATCTTCCATTCTACCAAATTCATGAATTGAGTTTTCTTTTTTTCAACTTAGTAAATCTTCATCTTCGACCTATCTTAAACCTTATAAAAAAAACATACTCTAATCCACGACATAACATCTATGTCAATGCTCTTGGTACATCTCTTTCTTGTCAATCATGTTTCCTTTAGTCGGAATGAAGGAGCACAAAAAATGTGAAATGTGGATGAGATTAGTTGCAGAATTCTAGAATTTATAGGTAGAAAAATATCATAAAAATGGAAAATTTATTATTATAATTAATTTTTTGCCACAAATTATGCTTTTGTAACGTTCATATTAATTAGTTGATTGATAAATATTAATGAACAATTAGAATTATATCATTATGAAAATTATTTCTAAAATGGAAATATTAAAAAAAACTGAAAAATAAAAGTTTCTAAAAGCGGCAAGCCGGCCTTACTATTATAGTTTATAAAGATGTTGGACAATTTCTCAGAAAATTTTTCTATTCACTAATAAGTGTATAAAACAAAGAATACAAAAATATTTACTTGTAAAGAGTACCCTCGGTTAGTTTTGTGTTACTGATCTTCCAAAAAGAATAATAAGTTTTTAAGTACTAAAAAATTATAATGTATGTACAAATATGACAACAAAGCTTAAATTTTGATTCAATTATTCATTTACGTGTAACTGTAAAAGTGATATTGTCATAAAATAAATTAAGTCGATACAATTTATTCACCAAGACATAAATAAAACGCAATGCATATATCTCAACTTATAAGATGTTGGCGGGATTTAAAATACGAGGAAGAACTCACGTGAACCTAGCCCTACCGGCAATGAGCTTATAAGCTCCTAAACATCTTATAAGTTGTTTCAATGATCTTATACACTCAACAAATTAGGAAATTGGACTACATCAAGAGCCTTAAAAAATCGAGTAGAAGAGTAAATCGGTACAAACTATTAGGTTTTTGTTTTTTACTGAGACCAATTTTCTAAGGTCCCAACACAAAATGCAGAAATAATACAGTTGAACTTTGCAGTCCCATCTTCTCCACTGCACTGCAAATACCACCAGTAATAACAAAATACAGATTCTTGAATGTAGCCTAACACAAGTTGATGAATAATTAGAATACCTTCAGCTAAGGTCCTTTCCAATGACCACAGATCCAACACCGGGTATCCGAGTCCAAACAGCCACGAGACGAGTAGCACCATAAATCCCGTGTAGGAGAGAGAGTCAATCGAATTTCAACTATATATATTTTCTGGTCATCACTGCATGAACAGTTGGTGCAAGGGAGAGTAGTAAGAATAACAGGTACACTAATTTACCTTGTGCCCAATCTACATTGCATCTTCCATACGATGACTGACTTCAGCAGTGATGACATGTGGAATTCCCTACAGACCGGGCTCAGACGTGCAAGCATGTGATCTCTGTAAGTTAATTCTTCACTATCAAACTGTTTCAACGAGGACAGACGGGTAAGTTTTCAAGCAGTGGTAGGAATATTCCTCTATGGGTCCAGCTCATTATCTCCGTCATCATCAAGATGCTCATCAGATGTGCTCGTCATTGCAAAAAATTCTTCATTTGGATATATTTCTTTGAAGATCTGCAAAACGAACAGCCAAAAGGCCGTATCTAGTTAGCAATTACCTCGTGTATAAAAGAGGGAAGAAAGGTAACAAAAAGCTCTAGTTTGCTACTCAGTGAACAGGTCATAATTTACAAACATAGGCAGGCACTGAACTCGAGAACAAATAACCTTTTCTGTTGCATCTAGGATGTCAACATAATGCAGATGCTCATCTGGCATCGGTGTGAACCTGATGGAGTCGAAAGCACCTTTAAACTGTAATCAATGATGAACATATCAGATTAAGATTAAGGGGGATGAAATTCTCAAAGATTAAGGACAAGATGCAAAACCGTAGTCAGATCTTGAATGTACGAGGCGCTCCAAAGCAAACAGGGTTTCTCTTCTGTGTGATCACATAATTCATCTATCCCATTGTTTTCAGATGATGAAGATACAGCCGTAGAGAACAGTGCATTTATGGCCGCATTTAGTAATTTCTTCCCTTCCACAGCATTATCACATACAGCTGACAGGTATGTCACAAACCTGAAATAAAGTGGATACAATAATAAATTTATTAATATCATAAATGCAGCAAGAGAAAAGGTTATCTCAAAATGTCATTGCAAATGAAGATCTTAATGATCAAGATAAAAGTGTAACTCTGGAGACTTACATCTCAGAAGGGCAAACTCCCACATTACTGCTCAGCTGCAATACACGAACTGATGTTATCTGTTCTGGGTACAGAGCTAAACAGAAAAAAATAATTAGCACATGACATGTTATATTAGATAATTGTTCACGAAATTAAACTTCAATAAGCTCACATCTTGGAGGATAGAACACCAGGCAATTAGCAACTTCTGGATTTAGAGAATTCTTGGCAATGCAAATTCCCCGAGCAACCTTCCCTTTGGCATCTAAGGGGTTGATATCATCAGAATTTGTTGCCTTTTCAGCAGGCAGTGAAGTCAGTGGGATCGTGAAAGATGGAGCAAGAATCAGCTGGGGACTGGATAACTCCTGGCCAGATGCTAACCTCACACCTTGATAGGTACGACCATCCTGTAAAACGATCAAATTACTACAAGCGAATAAACATAAATGTGCATATAATATCATATAAATAGAATGTCCATGTGTGAAAAATCTGATCATGACTTGCCATAGGGAAAATTAATCGAGCACTCATGTAGTGTTATGACATATTAAAACAAACAGATATCAGTCGAACCTTATCCATGAGCAGAGCAATTACAGGCATCCTCAAAACCTGTACAATAAATTATAGAGATCGAAAACATTAGGGACCATCTAAAAAGTACAATATGAAATAAAAGGTCTAACATTGGCCACTGATTAGCAGATGTGTAGATAAAAAATATCGAGACAGCTAAATATGTCATTGTTTCCCAAACCTTTAAAAGAAAATCAGAAAGCAAAATAACATTATAGGGATAAATACATATGATAGATAAAGCATGTGTATCATAGATTAAACTTTACTAAATCAATATTCACCAGCATTACCTAGAATAAAAAAATGTAGTACTAATTAACAGCTGGTGCACAAAGTGTTACAAAGAGCAGAATCATAAAACACGGCAAAGAAAGACAAAGAAGGTATCTGGCAAATATCATAAGAGCAAGCAGTAAAGAGCACAAAGAAACACATAGCAATGGAAACAATTATCCAAGACAAACATATGTAATTATACTTACATAAATGCACCCCTTGACAGCAGCACGACGGCAAAAGGCTTGAGGAACTTCCCCTTGACCATAAATGGGGTATATTATGGCACCATTCGCATTAGGAAACCTAAAAAGGTCGAGCAAGAACTGTCTAATTAAGGCCTCCATATCTCTGATTCCTTGACCTTATGATTATTTTAATTATATCATCAGACTTTGCAAAGTAACCTGATAATTAGTTAGTTAGTATTGATACAGATGCAGGCTTCAGTACATATTATAAGTCTATACATTGGTTACTAATTAATTTTCTACAGTTGTTAAAACCATCTAGGTGGTTATTACTTATTAAATGATGATAAGACTTAAAGAGCAAAGAACTACCCAACAATATGAAAAAAATAGACAAAATATAAGGAAGACAGCATCCGAATGAGAATATAGCAAATAGAGAGGTGGAAATGAGATCTTCCTTGGGCATGCAACTCTACTAACATTGATCCCCAGCATTTACACTCTTCAAAATAAATGTTAAACAACAATGTAGTCAAAGACTCTTTAAAACGAATAAGAGGTCTTGGATGAAAAAGAACATCTCTTATATCAAGTTCTATTTCTTAGCAGTTCAAACACTGTCAGATGGTGTCAACCAGCAATATAAAAATTTTTAGGCAGGAAAAAGTAACTACAATTTTCAAGGCATTAACCTTCAAACAATAGTTTTCCATACCCAAAAGGTTACCCTCATGGGAAAAGATCATTTGCATATGTTCTCAGGAATGCACAACATGGCAAGTTAGCCAATTACCTCTAAAAGACTAAAACTATATAGTCTGCAATCTACAGATCCCATTTTCTTTACAATTCAGAATTTTTTTCACACGGATAAAGTTCTGTAAGTATGCTACTGATGAAAGTCAACCAGAAGTAAAGTCACATTAGATAGGATACACCATTCCAATGGTTCTTCACATGCCAACTCAACTTTTGTCTGCAACCTTGTGTACTACTCCCTCCGTCCCTGATAAGTGTGGTCCGGAGGGAGGGGCACGGGTTTTAAGAAGGATGTTAGGTAGATGTGTAGTGAGTGGAGAATGAAACCCACTTTGTTGTAGTGTTAGTTACTTTTAAAGGGTAAAAGGGTAAAATTTTAAGTGGGGTCATATCCATTTAAGGAAGGACCACAATTATGGGGGACGGACGAAAAAGGAAAGTGGACTACACTTATCAGGGACGGAGGGAGTAATGTTTACTGAACATGGAAGCCTCAAGTCAAAAGCAAAGTCATATACAACGAACTAGTTTTTCCGGTTTCATAAGCATTGAGTTCACTCAAAATATACCCTTGTTTTGAAAAAGGAAGCCTAAGTCTATAAGAACCTATTTAACTTAAATCAAGGACCCAAAAAGGTGAAAAAAGAAAAACAAAAGAATGAAAAGAGCAAAGTCATGTTGATTCACACCTAGTTTGAATCTTTCTTTCACGTCAAGGAATTATCACTTATAGCATGTCCTGTTATACATATCAATCACATCATGATGTAGAAGTTCACTCAGCATTCTCCAGGTTCATTATTGTGGAGATATTTTAGCTGAAAATGATTGTGGCAGGGCTTTGATCTAGATTTGATCAGTAGTTGAACTAAAGATTGTTGATAAAGGTTTCATCATGCGTCTGTTGATGTTTCTATTTTGTTAGTTAATAGCTGCTGACAGTTGTAACTCATGCTTTTAGCTTTTACGTTTTCTTATTGTAAAAAAGCACAGCTACATAAATAGAGTTGGTGCAGTCGTTGTAAACCAACTAAAATATAAAATATTTTCTGCATTATATGAAATACTTTCGGAGAATTTAACAAGTATACATACACAATGATGAGTGATGAGGCACAACTACCTTTTCATTTTACCCCTATCTAATAGGCCTTGCCTACAACTTGGCTAATAGTATACAAGAAACTTAGATGGTTCCGTAAATTAGGAAAATGGAATCTGCTTGAAAATTATGGGCGAGATCACAATGTCCATAGGGAATTTTCGATTTTCAACCTTCTAAGAAACAAATTATTCTTCTTAGGCCGAGTTAATGAAATCTACCAAATATCTGACACCTAATCTATAATTGACACAAATATCTCGGATTGAAGTAAGCGAGCTAGATTACCTAGCATGCTATAAATACAATTGTTCCATTAAAAATGAACAACATTTCTAAAGAAGGCAAAATAAACCAAAATTTTGCAGCAACATCACTACTACTACGGTAAAATGTCGGGAACTAAATCTTGATCATACTGTGTGAGATCTGCTTTATGGATCATATTTAGCTTAATGATTCATATCATGAGGTCTGACAAAGTTTTGTGCTGGCTATTAACCTGTATAATCATTACAATCAGCTATATTTATTACTGCACAAGCATTAGCTTTCCAGGTCTGAACAGTTCTTTTACAATGCAAAATTCTTGAGAGTGAAAAGGCGAGAACTGACCTTCCAATGGACGAGTGGTAAAGTGCCAGATGATTTATCCCACTTTTAGTACTGATAACATCTTTATGAACTTCCAACTTTTCCTGATCATAATCAGCCAACACTATAGTGTACAATATAATCCTGGACAAAAAATAAGGCAAGTCAGAAAGACAACAAACCAATAAAATGCCGAGAAATGCATATATACATCTGAATAAATGAGTAATCGTCACAATGATTTCTGAACTTCTGATAAAGACAACTTTTTAGATAAAATTCAACAGTAAAAAAATCGCAATCAAAATTATCCACAATAGCAATCGCCACTATCCATTATTGTCTGGAATTGCTGAAACTGTGACATGGAGACAACAATATGCTCCCTATATTACTCAAATCTATATACAAGTAGTTGAATATAAGTGATACCGGCAAAACATAACAATTTGGAAAGACGCGGGAATTCTAACTACAAACATGATGACAAAACAAATCAACAGCAAACTCAGGCAGTTGAATGAAGGTTTGATTTTGCCTAAAATCAGAGCAAATCACGAGGGTAAACGTGCCAAATTTAACGACATTGTCAAGACAATCATAATAATAAACATACGCAAAGAACATGCAACATTAAGAATACAAACAAAGCTATAATTTTAGCAGTCAAGCAAAATAGTGAGGAATTGATATATACGATTTTAGTTTCTGCGGCAACTCTTGTTTGGTCAAGAACTCGAAAAATGGGCTCTCCAAATCCTGCTCGGATATCTTCTTCCCGTTCCCAAGATGCCCCTGCACGAGCTTAAAGAAATTCATCAACTGATTCTTCTCCCTCCCTGACAAGCTCTTGGTCTTAAATATCGCGCTCCGGGAATCAGGAACGCTCTCCAATTTGCCCCCTGCGCAGCTCACGAAGCTCGCATCCACACTCTTGAACTCCATGTACTGATTGATTCCGGTCTTCAAAATCAAATCAATCATCGCATCGGCGCAGAGGAATACACGGGGAGCCACCAAGTCGAGGCTAAATTTTCTGGAATTCTCGAGTGGCTGAGAGGAGTACGATTTGACTTCGAGCTCGGAGTAGAGAGGGCGAGTAGCGAGAGGGATAGGAGCATCGCCGTCGGAGGTTTGAAGCGGCGGTTGACATGGCGATTCGGAGTGGGATCGGAGGAAAGAGATGAAGTCGTCGAGGGGGAGCGAAGCTGAGTGAGTGCCGTAGAACGCATTGGAGTCAAGGTGGAGGACAGACTTCCCGGCGGTGGACGCGGCGGCGGCGATGATGGATTCCGGGAGGCCGGTGCCGACCTTAGGTCAAAATTGGACGGCTCGATAGGTGGATACGACGTAGTTTCGTCCATCAGTGAGGTTTAAGGATTGATGGTTCGCCGCAACAAGCGATGAATACGGCGGCGCGGCGTCAGCGGATTGTAGATGCTTATGTAATGATGAAGAATTTCAAATTCTACTGTTGTATTCATCAAATTTAATACTCATATAGCAAGCAAAACAATTAATATCGTTTTGAAACGATAAATTTATTGTCATCAATTTGTGTTTTTGGTCAGGTTGGGCTAACTTCGCCTAAAAATCATGATTAAGTGAGAAGGATTGTTCATACTAAGGATTGTCCATACTATTTAAACCTCAACAGCCTCGCATATTTAATCGATGTGAGACGTTCTTCTCAGGCTTATTCGCAGCCAAGAACTCACTTGTCCAGGAGCACCCTCCCTTGAGAACCGTCCCCTCTAGACAGGCTTACCGCAGCCAATGAGTCCTCCTCATTGCCCAGGGACTGGAATCGATGCCTCCCCTGTCCAGGGGCACCCTCTCCCTTGAGAACCGTCCCCTCTAGACATCTTCGTCCCCTCTAGACATCTTCCTCAGGCTTACCGTAGCCAATGAGCCCTCCTCATTGTCCAGGGGCTGGAATCGGATGCCTCCCCGGCATCATCCACCCTCCCTTGAGGACCGAAGCTCACACCCGGCTCTGATACCAATCTAATGCAGACTGTCAATAGTTAGGCCTAACTTCGCCTCAAAACCATTATTAAGAGAGAAGAATTGCCCACACTATTTAAACCTCAATAGCCTCGCATATTTAACCGATGTGGGACGTCCTCCTCAGGCTTACCGCAGTCAAGTGAGTCCTCCTCACTTGTCCAGGGGCTGGATCGATGCCCCTGCATCAGTTTTTTATTCTTTGTAATCACATATTTATAGTTGTTCGCTCCGATTATCCGATACCTTATTTCAATTAAAGCTAACAAACATTGTATCTAATTTGTAACTATTCGCGAAGGTTATGTCTAATTTTTAACTATTCTCAAATAATGTGATTTTTAAAAACAAATCGTGTTCCAAAATTATGTGATTTTGCTTCTTGGAAGTTATGTTCACGTAGGAAAATTTTCATTTGTCGGTCATACCAACTTATATATGCACACGAGCGAAATTTTGGGAAATGTTACAAAATGCATCCAACGCCCGTAGTTTATAGGATGCCCGTCGCAATCTGACTTCTTTTAGCTTAGATGGTTTTAACATGTTCCAAAATGCATCCAACGCCCGAAAACCTGGCTTATAAGGTTTTGATGCTCTCCAATCATCTTCACCGGCTCGATAATAATTTTTGTGGACGAACAAAAATGATAATAATGCTACAATTTTCGCGGACGGGGAGTAGACATATAATAATTTAGGGTTATTTATAGTTTGTGGCCTCAACCTTCATCACTTTTCTGTTTGTGGCTTGAACTTTAAAATTTTCCAAAAACTCATGTACTTTATGATTTTATCTAAAAAAGACCCGCCTTTATTTTCCGGTGTTGGAATAATGAATCATTTGACCGACTATCTAATGTGGATATTAAAATGCTAAATGTACAGAAACAACATCGTTTCAGTTTGAACAAAATTAAAAATTGACAAGGTCGTACTACGTATAGCTTGCACGATGGAACCTTAAATATCTTTCTATTCTCTCCTTAAACTCTTTTATTCCCCAAAAGTTGACTTATAGTTTAGGAAAAGAATAGAAAGACAATTAGGGTTCCGTCATAAAAGTTATACGTACTATGACTTTGTCAATATTTAATTTTGTCCAAACTGAAACGATATCTTTTCAGTACACTTGTCAATTTAATATGCACATCAGATAGACGACCAACTGATTCATCATTCCAATGTCGGAAAATAAAGAAGGGCCTCTTTTAGATAAAATCATAAAGTACAAGATTTTTTTCGAAAATTTTAAAGTTCAGGTCACAAACAGAAAAACGATAAAAATTGAGGCCACAAACTATAAATAACCCAATAATTTATCATACGCACTCTAGTTAGACTGCCTTATAGGGTACGACTGACCCAGAACCTGACAACAAATAAATAAATAAAAGTCGGAATTTCATATATTGATTGGTTGCCAATTTTAAAATGCCAATTTTCGTGTGATGACTCGGGTTTGATTTCCCATGGGAACATACCATTCCATTTTTTGTTTTTTTTTTTCATTTTCTTTTTTCAATAAATATTTTTTTTATTTAAATAAATTAGTTAAATTATATTTATTTTTCTTTTCTTTTTAATGTCTTCTTTGTTGAAATTTGTATTTTATTTAAACAAATCATATGAAGTAATTTTATTTATTATTTAAACAATATATTAATTAATAATGTTTTATTAATTGTTGATAAGTTTTTAATTATTTCTTGTTGGTTCATAAGTGTCGCTTTCATCGATTAATACTATCACTTTGATTCATTAAGACTTACACTTTTAAGGATTACAACTATCACTTTGATTAATAACAACCGCCACTTATTTATTCAAAAAAAACTATCACTTTTATTCAAAAGAATAAATACTTTTATTTATTGAAATTGTCACTTTTAGCAAATAATATCATATACTCACTCCGTCCATGAAAAAGAGCCTCATTTGGGTGCTGGCACGGAGATTAAGAAAAGCTGGTAAAGTTGTTTTTAGTAGGTAAAAGTTGAATTGTAGGGGTAGTGTTAATGACTTCATTAAGTTTGATAATCTTTGTTGCTTTTTACTGCTCATCTCACATGGAATAAGTGTGGGTGAATAACAAATTCAATTAATTAATACCAAATAAATTGGGTGTTAATGTTGTTCATTTCACACGCACACACCATAATTAATCATATTCATTTTTTGTGGCTATTTAATTTTTGTCCAGTAAATAAAAATACATTAAAAACACACACGCACAAACATTAAAAAAAAATACACAAGCATATGAAATTTTTGGAGGGAAACAAAAACCATTCATTAAATAAGTAATGCAGCAACACAACAAATGCAGTAAATAAAATCTGCAGTGATGTGAATAAAATTTTTGGGGGGGAAGTTTAAACATCACCTAACCCCCCAAAACCTCAATAAATACAGCCAACATGTTCAGATTCTATTCATTACAGCAACTCAGCAATAACTACAACAATAAGTACATATAGAAGGAAATTATGGTAGATCCACGAAGTAAGCCAAATTTAACCGATGACGAGCGAAACACCGTTGCACAGTGGCTGCTACAGCACAGCAGAAATGGGAAACTCAACTGGGGAGCAAAAAAGGAAGCATTGGAGTTCTTCAAGCTAGATGTGAAGACCATTTGGAAGATATGGAAAGCAGCAACAACACAGCAAAGTCAGGGAGTCCCTGTCCATGTAAAATCAATGAAAAAATGATCAACACATGCAGACAAATGGAGAATTGATGAAAATAAAGTCAGAAATCTCTCAGTCCTACAGAGGTCATCATTGAGAGTAATGGCAGGTAATCTTGGTGTTAGTAAGAGCTTGATTCATATGTGGGTAAAAGAGAAAAAATTGCAGCCACATACTTATGCCATAAAACCTTTTCTTACCCCCCAAAATAAGCTGTCCAGACTGAATTGAAGTCTAAGTCAACTAGGTCACATAATTGAGAATGGTAAGATAAAGTTTCAGAACATGTACAACACCATCCACATAGATGAGAAGTGATTTTACCTCAGCAAAACAAAAGATAGATACTACCTGCTGGTAGGAGAAACTTAACCACATAGAACATGCAAATCAAAGAGATTTATCCCCAAAATCATGTTTAATTCTGCTGTTTCAAGGCCAATTATAGATATGGAGGGCAATGTCATCTTTGATGGAAAATTTGGCATTTTTCCATTAATCATAGAAGAGGCAACTCAAAGGAATTCCAAAAATAGAAGCAAGAGAACAATGGAGATTCATCCAATACCAGCAATCACAAAACCAGTCATGAGGAATTGCCTAATCAATGAGGTCAGTTTTTTATTCTTTCAACAGTACACTATCAGAATTCTGGACAGAATTCATCATTTAATCTCATAAATGCAGATGATACCAGTATTCAAGGCCAAGTGGCCATCATGTCTCATCAAGGATATATTTATTCAACAAAACAATGCAAAACCACACATTCAAGACAATGATCCAGAATTCATGGCAGTTGCAAGATTTGATGGATTTAATATCCATCTAGTCTGCTAACCTGCTAATTCTCCAGACACAAATGTCAATGATCTAGGCTTCTTTAGATCCATACAATCACTGAAAGATCATAATCCAGCAAGTGGGGTTCAAGAATTACTAGAAAATGTGAAACAGGCATATGTAGATTACTCACCAAGTAAGATAAACAATGTCTTTCTTACTTTACAAGGCTATTACACAGAAATCATGAAGGTGAAAGGGTGCAACAATTACAAGATTCCTCATATGGGAAAGGAAAGACTTGCAAGGCTAGGAAAGCTACCAGAATGTCTAGAAGTTGAAGAACAACTTGTGAGGGATAGCTTTGAACTTCTTAAAGCAGCATGGAACTGGTGAGGACAAGTTCTACAACTTAGACAATCTAATTGATGGAATGAAGAAGGTTCCTGTAGAAGAGTAGGGCAGTTTCTTTTTGCATAAAATGGTTTACAGGTACAAACAATGTAATGGCAGAAATCATGAATTGTTTGGAATGTAATCTACATATATTTTGGTTGGTTGCAATGAAGGATCTTTTTGTCTCAGCAATTTCATTTTGCATCATTGATATCATATTTCACACTTTTAGCATCTCAATTCAACCTCCAAAACTAGGGTAAACTACACCTAGTGGTGGCATCATAGAGATAGCATCAAGTGCAAAAAATATAGTCAGCAATGCAGATAGGGACAAATGCAGATGCAGGGACAACAGAAGACCAAGTGCAGAATCTGTTTCATATCAGAAACCAACAAATAACTAGGCCATCAAAGAACAAGTGCATAATCTGTTTCATATCAGAAAATTAACAAAAACGACAGCCTCATATCATAGAATGAAAACACATATAGGCAGCAATACAGATAGGGACAAATGCAGATGCAGGGACAGCAGAAGACCAAGTGCGGAATCTGTTTCAAATAAGAAACCAACAATATAATTCGGCCATCAAAGACCAAGTGCAGAATCTGTTTCATATCAGAAAAATAACAAAAACGATAGCCTCATATCACAGAATGAAATCACATATAATGGCATCACCAGCCCCCAAAACCAACATATCAAGAGTAGTATCATCAGATCATAAAAAGGGACAAATCGAGTGCATCACTTATTTTTCACATATCACAGCATGAAATGCACAGATAATGGCATCACCAGCCCCCAAAACCAGCCTCTCGTATCAGAACAAGAGTAGCATCATCTGCACAGAACGTAATGACCTGATTTTATGAGAGATAATACACTAGGAAAAAACATCCCAAGGCACTGCAGATACTGAATTCTTGCTTCTTCGCTAGCATACACGTTTGGAATAAAATGAGGCATCTCTCTTTCAGCACCAAGGTCGCGGATCTCCAAATCAACGGTGGAATCGCAGATCAGAAAACATCCACCCTCGACCGCCGTCGCATCGGAGAGATCGAGCATCTCCGAATCAGAGAGAGAAACGACTTGGGATTTACTCTCTGTGACAGTGAACAAGGTTTCGGGTACCATTTGGACGGAATCACTCTTCAAATATGGAGATTCCCACGAATAGATGGGAATATGAGAGAAATGAGTTGCAATCGGGGTCGATAGATCCTCTGAGAACACGAAATCATCTGCAAGATTAAGGCCATGAGTAGGGCTAAGCATTCGGTCCAACCCGACCCGATCCAGACCGACCCGTCCAAACCGAAGACCCAAAATTTTTAAAAATTTGGACCGACCCGGACCAAATATAAAGTAAAAACCGACCCAAGCCCGGACCGAAACCGATCCTCGGGTTCGGGTCAGTTTCGGTCCAACCCAAAATAAATTGAACATTTTGGGCAGATTAATTTTCCCCTATTTTTGCATCATTTCCAACATATATTCAACATGTAAAATCAGCAAAAACTCATAATAAAACATCATTTAATCTCTAATTTTCTCGATCCACAATAAAAATATAAATTCAAATCAATCTATGACCCATCGGGCCGGGCCAAATTTGCCAGTTAGAAGAGGACGGGTACGGAGGGGCGCGACGGAAGGCGGTGGTTGTAGAGAATCTTGGTGGAGGTGAAGGAGAAAACAAGATTTGGTGACTGGTGCGAGAAGAGTAAACGGAGAGGGTGTCGACGGCAAGGAAAGTGGAAGATACCTGTGCGGGGAGGGTGTTTGGGCGGTGCCACAGTAAAATAGAGAGAGAGGCCGGTGGAATGGACGGTGGCCGGCGAGATGAAAAGAGAGAGAGATGGGCTGGAATGGAGGAGGGAGGCGCAGAAGAATGGAAGAGGATTAGAAATTTAGAGAAAGAGAGAGGGGCTGGAGGGAAAAGGGATAAGAGAGGCGCAAAAGTGGGTTTAGAAATTTAGGGTTGGCAATTTAATATATATATGTGGGTCGGTCCGGGTCTTGGCGGGTTTGGAAAATTAGACCCGGAACCGACCCGTAGAAATTTCGGTCCCTATTTTCTAACCCGCCCCGAACCGAAATGCCTTTAAAACTGAACCGACCCGCCCCGAACCCTTCGGTTCGGGTCGGTTTCGCGGGTTTGGGGCGGGTCTGCTCATCCCTAGCCATGAGAGAGCGGTGGTGATTTGGACATTCTCAGTAGAGAGTATCGGTGAGAGAGGATGAGAGCTTAGAGTTGCAGAGAGAGGAATGCAAGAAATGAGAGATGTCGGCGAGATGAGAGAGAGATAAATTAGGGTTCGTGAGAGTGTGCGAGATGAGAGATGTTTTGGGCTGGGTAGGTGGGTTGGGTAATTAGTGGGGTAATTAGTGGGTTAATAGGTTCTGTTAATTTAATTGGGGTGGGTCCATAATGGCAAAGGATAGTAAATAAGGGAAAAGTAGGAGGGTGTAATTGTACGAAAAGGTAAATGGGGCTTTATTTCGTGGACAGATTTTTTGTGGTAAGTAGGGCTCTTTTTCATGGACGGATGGAGTATTATCTATTCCATCGTGAAAATATAAAGGAAAATAATTGCCGCTTTCATCCATTAAAACTATCACTTTGATTCATTAGGACTAGAGCTGTCAAAACCGGCCCCGCCCGAAATGGGTAAAAGCTCGGTGGGCTTGGGCTGGCCCGGCCCAGCCAGGTAAATTTACACTATAAAATGATTTTCTGGGCCGGATTGGGCTTCACTTTTTTTGGCCCGAAGGATTTTCGGGCCGGCCCGGAATTTTGCCAGCACTAATTAGGACTAAAACTTTTACAATAATATCAATTCCGTCAAAACTAAAAATAAAATAGAAAATAGAAAGGAAAATAATTGTCACTTTCATCTATTAAGATTGTTACTTTGATTAGCTAAGATTTGTTACTTTGATTAGCTAAGATTTACGCTTTTAATGATTAGAACTATCACTTTGATCCATTAAGGGTACTATTGCTTTGATCCATCAAGACTATCACTTTCATCTATTATGACAATCACTTTCATTTATTAATGCTAACATTTTTACAATATAGTGTGTATGTTTCTATTCCGTCAAAAATAAAAAATAAAAGAGAAAATGAAAAGAAAAATAATTGTCACTTTCATCCATTAAGATTTTCACTTTGATTAACTAAGATTTATACTTTTAATGATTACAACTATGACTTTGATCCATTAAGACTATCACTTTCATCTATTATGTGTATCAAAGTTAATGTAAGAAAGAATTAAAAAATAATAAAAAAATGAAGAATGAAGAATTTAGAAAAAGAAATAAAGAAAAAACAAAATAAATTTTAATTGAGAATAATTAAGAAAAAGGTAAGGGAAAAAAATTGACTAACAAAAAAAAGAATTAAGAATATTTTTAAACTCATTTACTAATATATTCCTATTTAATTCTTTGATTGACTCATAAAAAATGCATTGTCAAAGAATAAATTGGGGCATATCAAGAAATTTACTACTCCATCCCATCTGAAATGTAGGTCGTTTTGGCGTTTAAGAATATTTATGTTTCATTTGACGTTTTAGAATTTTATACCATGAATGCCCATATTAATTCATCTCTCTCATTAATTGTATATAATGCCATTAATTGTATCTAATCTCATTTCAACTCTTCAATGTTCATGGATCGTTCATTTTTTTTCCTTTATATTCTTTACCTTTTCAATCTAACTTCTCCAAAATTCTGGAGTTCAAAGAATATCGACGGATATATCGAATTGGGTCTGCGTGGTGAGTTCTATTCCCAATTTAATTTGTATTTCATGCTGCTTGTCGTTCATTTTTTTCTCCTTCATATTCTTTACATTTTCTATTTTAGGAGTGACAATCCATCCAAAAGAATGGATGCGAATGGAAATAACGAATTAAAACCAAATATGCAATTGCTTGTCGGTGATTCCCTTGAGGAGACTAAAGCATCATGGGAAAAGCTTTTTAAGGAGACAAAGACATCTTTGGAAAAATCTGAACATCTTGCTTTGCAAATTTCTAATGCGGTAGGCTCATTAAATTTGTATGTGTCCGATTCAGAAGTTGAAGATGATGTTAATCATTTTTCTGCACCTTCCATTCGTCGTCATCGTCGTCGTCCTGCAATTAAGATTTACTTTTTAAATATTTTTTCTTAATTCTTGTGAAAATTTCAATATGACTGTATAAATGAGACAGATGGAGTATATATATATATATATATTATAATTGAACATGAAGTGCATTATCGTAACAATGCATTGTAGTAAATAAAAAATGCATTATTATGACAGTGTATTGTAATAATACATAAAATACTTTATTTTAGTGCATAAAATGCATTATTATTTTTTTTTTTTTTGTAAATAGTTGTTTTATTTCACCAATAAACGTGGAAACCAAAGCTTACAAACTCAAAATGCGAAGAACACACAGCAGCCAGCAAATCTAAGAAGTGAGAAGTCTAGCTAATTTCCTATCCTTATTGCTACTCATATCAACTAGAATCTGGCATAATTTCACTACTTGCTCAACACTACTAGCAGTAGCTTAGAACTTCCTGCAGTTCCTTTCTCTCCATAACTGATAGACTATGATTGTTATCACCATTCTATAAAGCTTCTGTGTACCTGAGCTCGATCGACATTGCGTCAACAGGTACTCTCTCTCTCTTTCCCAACCTTCAGCAGCTCTATTGATGCCACACCAAGTTGATACCAGCTGCCAAACACGCATGGAGAATTCACATTCAAAAAACAGATGGTTCAGCCACATGATGAAGACACACTTTAGAGCAACAGATCATTTTCTTCCTCTCAAGCCATGATATACCTGTCGAATGGAATACTTAGGAGCTGAAAGTGTGTTTACAGCAGCAGTAGAGACATGAGTTCGAGCTTCAAGTATCTTCCTCACAACCTAAGATGCTTGGGATGGAATAGCCATTGATGTTATCGCTTGATTCTTCACATATAACCCATGCACCCATTTTACATATTTTATCTTTTTTCTGGGCCAAACACCATAACAATTTGCCAATTGCAGCCTTGTTCCACCATTTCATGTTTGTGATATTCCAACCTTCAGCTGACTTTGGCAAATTACCTCTCACCATGTCTAAAAATCTCTTCTTGCTGCCTTTGTTGCACTCCCCCACAGTAAATACAACTTTTGGCTTGATTTGCTTTAAGCCCTGATGCCTCTGAGAACTTATGAAATGCCTTCATCAATTGTCTAACGGAATTGATATCTCCTCTTGAAAATAACAGAAGGTCATCAGCGAAACAGACTTGCACCAAGTGAAACTTTTTGCATCTTGGATGGTAATGAGCATAAAAAAATGCATTATTATTTTTTACGGGAAAAAATATTTTATCTGTGAATCAACCCATATATATATATATATATATAAGGATTGGTTCATATAGAAACTATTCTAGTGTGGAAATTAGGAATCAATTTGAACCGTTGATCTTGGGTTCAATCCCGCCTGAGTGCGGTGTAGTATATTTCCCATCTTGTTTGGTGGTGTAGTGGTCCCACATTTATGTGGTGTAAAGGTCCCACCTATATGGTGGTGTAGTGCTTGATTAGATTATATATATATATATATACCTTGTAATTCTCTAAAAAAAATATAACTATATTGCTTAAAAGATGTCATACTGCATATTATAATATATGTACTTTCAAAAAAGAATTGCCAACACTATATATGCGTATGTACTAGCTAATAAGCATGGTGCTTATTTAATATAATTATATTGCTTAAAAGATAGTGTCGTATTGAATATTATAATATTCGTACATTCAAAAATGAATTGCGCACTATATGTGCTTATGTACTAATATGCATGATGCTTATTTAATATAATTATATTGCTTAAAATATAATGTCATATTGCATAATTATATTATTTGCGAACTTGATGGATTTTATTTTGTTGAATTGAAATAATGTTTATTTATTATAAATTAGAATCCATATATACATGTACACATTAGGGATGTGCATTCGATTATTCGATTTGGTTTTGACCTAAACCAAATCAAACCGAATAAATCAAATTTTTAAAAATTTAAACCAAACCAAACCAAACAAACTGAATAACCAAACCAAATAAACCGAATTTTTAAAAATTAAAACCAAACCAAATAAAACAAACCGAATGCTCACATATGTTCTAAATATTCCATCCAAGATTAACAAAAATATATTCTAATACAATAAAATGACAATAGTATTTTAATTAAAAATTAATATATATATATATATATACACATATTATATATAACAAATATAGTAATATAGTATATATTATATAATAACATAAATAAATATATAAATCAGGTTTTCGGTTTGGTTTGGTTTGGTTGTCAAAGTATCAAACCGAACCGAATCAAACAAATCAAATTTAAAAAAAATTAAACCAAACAAACCTAACAAATCAAACCAAATTCTATTTTTCGGTTTGGTTTTTAGTTTTCAGTTATTTTTGCACACCCCTAGTACACATTGCTTAATATAAATATACACATTGCTTATATATAGCACATCATTAAAATTATTGCTTAATTTAAATGTACACTATGCTTAATTTAAATATACACATCTATATATTATTAAAATGATTGCGGATTCGAGTCCTCTCCTTAATTCGAGGTCCTACGTGGCGCTTTCTCATTTCAGTATTCTTATTTACCTTTAATCCTGATTTTGAGCAATTTTATTCATTTATTCATTTAAATTTTCTCATCCTACATTGATTCTTAATAAAACTTCACTCTTGAATAACCTATATAAATACTCACAATCCATGTATATTTTCTAATTTCGCGATTATCTTTCAAACCCAATATTGGTCTCGTGACATCAGCAAGCTGAGAGACAACATATAACAGTTTCCACGACCTTTTTTTCAAACTCCATACATGGAGCTGAATAGACAACTCGGAAGAAGAAGATAGTTCTGGTTTCAAATAGATAAGAGCTCCCAACAAACCACGATACCCGACAAGTGTATATGTAGCGTCCTCACCAAAGGGTGGCTGCC
The DNA here is from genome assembly GCA_031470985.1 of Agastache rugosa. Lineage (NCBI taxonomy): Eukaryota > Viridiplantae > Streptophyta > Magnoliopsida > Lamiales > Lamiaceae > Agastache > Agastache rugosa. Next base: position 34,789,370 of record CM062605.1, read on the forward strand.
GGGAAAGGGAGTTTATGGAACCTTTCAGTAGTAAAATCAAAGGACACAACATGATCGAACAGGCTATATGGTGAAGCACCAGAATTGGCCAGCTCGTGTCGTGATTCAGATTCATAATAGTTGAGGTTATAGGATGCTGGCCAATAACACCTCCCAGTCACATTAACATATACACCAGAAGCATCTTGGATATCGGTAGTGGTATCAGGTCCCCTAATATCCCTCCACAAAGGACGGTTGAACGAGCACACCTCAAAGTAATTAGTGAAACCAGCATACCTCTTGTGTCCGTCTTCATCTGTAGTTACCAGCATACCTTGTAGTCTCCAAATTTAGAGTCATAGCCCACACCAATAGCTACCAGCCAGCCCAGATCAAGGGGATTGAAATCGGGCGGCGGAAGGACTTTCGATTCTTTAGTTGTCAAGTTCCAAATGACAATTTCGCCCTTACGACAATGGAAATACAACAATCCACCACAACTACCACCATATACTACATTATAGTTTTTATCAAAGGGAAAGGGAAAGTTGAGACTTTCAGACACAGACGTGCCTTCCGGAGAAAGAATTGATAAATGATACTTACGATCAACACAATCATTACCACCATGGCGTATCACACCAAACCCACCCATTCCTTTCCTACCAAACAAAAAACAAAATTAACTTATGCACTCAATTTTTATCATCCGATCCTCATCGAATTTCTAGTGCAACATTTGAAAACAGAAACAATTAATTAACTCGATTTATAGTCAATTTATATCATCCTCCGATCCTCTGCATTCACATAACAAATTTCTAGTTCACAGTTAATATATATATGAAAAAATTAACTCGATCGATCTCGTAAAAGAACAAAAATTAAGGAAAAACAATATCATCAATTCGTAAATCCACACACCTCGTCGCCTTCTCTGCAATCGAAGATCACTTTTGGTTCAAGCAGGGGCACCCAAAATTCGCCCTAAGATTTCTTTTCCCTTTTTTTTTCCTTTTCCCCATCTTTTCTTTCGGTTATACATAACCCTAGGGATGTCAATTGAGCCCGAACCTAACGGGTTGACCCGAATAAATCGAACAAAATAAAGGGTTAGGGTTAATTTTTTACAACCCGAATACATATAACCGGGCTATTTGGGCTGACCCGCTAGGGTTGAAGGGTTATCCGGGCAAGCCCGATCACGGTTAGGGTCAACCCGAATAATCCTGATGTATTTTAAAAAAAATAAAATAAATAATACATAATACTAATTACTTGTAGTAGTTGTATGTTGCGCACTCTTTTGCTCTACACAAAAATCATAGAAGATGAATGTCATTCAAGTGTTTAGTTTCATTTGTGAGATAACTAATTAATGTTGAATATTATTGTTATTTTTCATGTCGTGTAGTGCTACTAGATTTGTTTTGTTGGATGCTATTTTTTGGATTTAATCAAGTTTCTATTTTTTGGGCCACTCGTATTCTTGTTTTGTTACTTTTTAATTTTTTTGTGTGTAGTTTTTTTGCGATAAATATTGAATAGTCAAGAAAATATATACATTTTAATTTTTATTTACAAACTTTGTGACCCGACGGGCCAGCCCGAAAACCGAAGGGTTAGGGTTAGGGTTGAGTTTTTTCAACCCGAAAAAAAATCAACCCGATTTAACCTGGACCGAATAGACCGATAACCCGATAGGATTGATCCGAAACCGAAAGGGTTAGCCCGATTGACATCTCTACATAACCCTACATTACTTGTATTTATTTTTAGCCTTTTTTCGGTCTATCGCTAATTGGGTTGTGTTTTCTTTTCCCTAAATAGTAAATACTACTGTCAGCTATTAATTTTTTGGAAGCAAAAAAAAAAGAAAAGAAAAAAAGAAGAAGAAGCTAATATATTAGTTAGTTTAATATATTAATATATTTTCATACCTTGCCATTGTATCTATGAAATATAAGGAAAATAGTAAATTTTTACATGAAAATGTATATGAAATATTAGTTAGTTTAATATATTAATAAATTATGTATATGCAAAGGAAAATAGTCAATTTTTACATGAAAATGTAGCAAACACTTTAACCAATAACCTTAAGTATAACGAAAATAAATACTATTATGAAATATAAGAAAATAAACAGCCATATATTCCACAAACATTAAAAAAAATAAAATCAACATATATATATATATACACATTGCAAATAAAAAATAAAAAATAAAAAATAATGTTGTGCAACTCAGTGAAATAAATGGTTGGACAATCTAATAAGACTTAAATATATGTATTTGGAGTGATTACATGATTACTTTTGTAAATAGAAAATTATGAAATAACATTCAATAAATTTCAATATTGTATAACAAATTTGTGATTTTAATACTAATAATTTAAGTGCTAATCCATAAAAATGCACACTTTCACTTTACACAAATGAAAAATACACACCTCCTTCAAAACAAATGAATTTTACACACTTTTCGTTTGAAGAGCCGAAATGACCGTTGATTGTGATTTATTTTAATCAAAAAGTGACTAATGATTGCTAATCACTTACACATTGTAAGAAAAGTGTACTTGTGTCTTGCATGAAAGTTTGATAAAGTAGTTAATCATTGGTTATTAATATTCTTTTATATATATTATTAATAGTAATAAATACCTTGCTGCATATTTAAATGAAGGCGAAAAATATAGAAATCATACCAAAAAAGACAATAACCCCATGAAGAGCCAAAAAATGAAGATCCCACTCGACAAAATGAATATCCCGCTCGAAAAATGTAACATCCCGCCCGAGCGGGATATTCAATTCCCAGAGCGGGATCGTCATTTTGTCGAGCGGGATATCCATATACTGGAGCGGGATCTTCAGCCTTTGTCGAGTGGGATCTTCAATTCTCGAGAGGGATATTCAATTTTTTTTTCCGTGCACCGCGTGAATTACTTGCACAATGTGTGCACGCCACACCTATTCTTTTTGACCGTAGTATAGTCGTAAATTAAATTGTACATTTTATGTACAATTTTCACGTGAATCCATACTCGCTTTACTTTTCACTTCTATATATTTCTTACATTGAAGCGAAGATCAAAATACATCTACGAAGAATTAGAAAATTCACTACAAATATCTACGAAAAAATTAGAGAATTGACTTACAAATTCACTCATCTTCTCGGAGGTTGTTGATTGAGGTGATTTTTTACAACATTATAGTTCATTTAATTTCTAATGTTGATCTTTTATTAATCTATTTAGTAATTATACAAAATAAATCGGGATTCGTTACTAGATCAATCTATAATGATCGAAAATTATATTTTAAGATATAAATTATGCAACGCATTAAATGGAACTATTTCCTCTCGCATAACTCATTTCCCGCTCGGTACATCATAATCCCGCTCGAGCGGGAAATAGGTATACCGAGAGGGATTTTGGGGTTTTGTATTCTAATTTATTTTATTAATCATTTTTCGTTTTTAATTTTATATAGATGGATGAATGGAAGTACTTCACTATCAAATACGGCGGACAATGGCACGATTGTACGTACGCTGGGCGGATTTGAACAGATTATTCAACTTATGGCGGCCTCTCAATCTCTCATAAATTTGAGATACAACATCGATATTATGTTGAATGGAAATTCGATTAGTACACAAGACGAGTTGTATTATTTATCGCGGTCTCGTACAGACGCACCATGAAGGCCTCTTGCGCACCGATCACCAATTTGATCAAATTTGTGCATGATGGAATCTTTCCCAACCGTATACGTGATTCACAACAACACGGACGTATATATTCCTTCTTTTGAAGAACCACGCTCTTCATCCTTTGGATACGACTTCGGCGGAACATATTCGGATGAAATGGATCATATCCAAAGACGATGGTTTCCTCAAATTGGTTTGATAATCCATATTCCGGCGGAGGTAATTACGGATCGACATCCACACCCGAATATTCCTCTATCCCCCAAATGCCTGCGTTCCGCAGACCTCTTTCCCAAGGAGAGAGCAACTTCTCGCAATGATGAACAAGAAAGCAACGATGATGAAGATACAAATGAAGGAGATGATGAAAGTTATATTCTAGAATTCGAACCCGAATCCGATAGCCAAGAGTCTGAGGATAACATGACGAATCCACGATTGCAGCATGCAGCATGGATTCGTAGGGATGAAGGAGTGAATTCCGAGGATCTCGCCGCTGGTTGGTTCCGTGATTCCGCTCGATGCTACGATTTCACTCGTTGCACGAGAAAAAACGACCCGACGATGATGCCGAGTTAAAGGCTGGTTCTATTTTTGAAAGCAAAGATGATCTAAATATTGTAGCCCGTTTGTGGCACATGGAGATTGAGCCGAATACAAAGTTGTATCATCCGATACGAAGCGTCTCGTATGGATTTGCGGTGCATTTGCAAAATTGCCCTTCGAGTCATGCGAGCATCATCCCGCGTAAACTCGATGCTTGGATAGTCCGCCAATTTAATTGGCGATCATGCATGCACGCACGTCATCTTGGACGCGGCGCCCAAAAAGTCCACATGAATGTTATTGCAGTTCTACGTTGCCGAAAAATACGGAGGAGTGTGAAATCACGGCCGAAAGCCATTGCGGAGGAGGTGCTCCGCGAGTTCGGTATCACAATCCAATATGATTTGGCCCCCGAGAGCACGACACACTGCGATACGTATGATATACGGAGGGTATGTTGAGTCCTTCCGCATGTTGCTCGGCTATCTTCACATGCTTAAGGAATCAAATCCCGGCACCGGTTCACGTATCCGGGCTTGGAAATTATGGGAAGTTCCAAAGATCTATTCGTGGCTCTCGGCGCTGCGCACTTGCTTATCCACTCAACATGAGACCCGTGATCGCAATTGATGGCACTCATCTCAAGGGCGTAAATGAGGTATCTTGTTTGTCGCTCGGTGGAGGATGCCAATGAGCAGGTATTCCCATTGGCGATAGGTGTTGGACCAATCGAAAATGATATCTCTTGGAAGTGGTTCTCGAGCGTTTTAGAGTTGCATATGGGAACCGACAGATACAAATATTCGTCTCTCCCCGATGGTCATGTCTCGATAGGTAACGCTATTAGTGAAGTGTTTCCCGATGCAGCTCACGGTCTCCGTGCTACTATCACTTACTCAACAAGTTGAAGCGGTTCGAAAGTGGTTACTACCTTGTATGAACAAGCCGCATATGCATATCATCATTCGCCTTATGAAAATGCAATGAACAAAATCCGTCGAGAGAGCGAAGCCGCATACCGTAAATTAATGAGTGTCGGACCGGAGAAATGGGCTCGAGCCGTTGTCCAGCTTCCACGTTATAGCCAACCGACATCAAATGCAGCAGAAGTCGTGGAATGGCCAGATTGTTGTGGGCTCGACGGCTTCCCATATGCTCAATGATTGATGCAATCGACATGTCATCGAGAAATGGTTTGACGAGAGACGTGAAGAGGCGAATGGCGATGACGACATATTAACCGCCGAAGCATCTAAAACCGACGCAATCGTATGAATAAAGCATTGAGGTACAATCGCTCGTGCACCGGGATTGATCTTCAACGTATACATGATGGTAAAGAGATATTTCAAAGTAGATCTCCATATGAAGACATGCACCTCGCCGTGAATTTCAACCGGATGGAATGCCTTGCTCTCATGCTATTGCCGCAATACCGTAAGTTTATCACATTGATTTTGATAATTTTATCACTTAAAATCTCTAATTGTGTGATTGGTTGAAATTGCGAAAAATGAGAGACGATATATGATTACGCGCAATTGTACTACAAAAGAGAAGCTTGGATAGACGCATACAAATATCCTATACTTCGTGTTCCGCACAAAGAAGATTGGACTATTCCAATTGAAGTAGACAATACATTGGTCTTGCCTCCATCACTTCTCTTCCCGACGTCCGAGAGTTAACCGGCGACGCGTCGTTACGAGTCAAGCTCGTAAGAAATGTAGTATGTCATGAATATGGCCATACTCGCCGAAGTCATGTATCACATAATTGAATAAATATAATCTAATGAATAAATAAAGAAGTTATTGCATGGAAATAACATCACAAAATGTAAAGATCCCTCTCGTGTATATACGTATCCCGCTCGCAAAGTGCTCGAAGATCCCTCTCGAGAGGATCTTCACTTTGCAAGCCGGCTTTTAATACATAAAGTGTGTATATAAAGATCCCGAGTAGTGCATATTAATATCCCGCTCGAGAATGTGAAATCCCGCGGCTGAATGTGAAGATCCCTCTCGAGAGGGATCTTCACATTTTCGAGCGGGATCTTCTATTTCCTGGGCTTCGGTCGGTTTTAGTCGCTTTGAATTTCTCTTAATATTTATAATAGTGGCGATGAAAATTGTTAGGCTAGATTAATATATTCACGATAAAACCGGAAATATATAGCATGAAAATAATAAATAATCAAGGTACATATCAATTCGGATAAGTGCCATTACAAAATTTAATTTCTACGGGAAAGACAAGGCTTGCCCTACATATTTCTTGATATTGTTCCCGTCTCGCTCTCGTCGGTGGATGACACATGCCATAGATTGCGGTCGCTACCCTCTTCCTATACCGTTTGGTGTGTGTATTACCCCAAGGTATAGAGGGCGAACCACTCGATTAATCGCTCAATAGTCATCAATGCATATAGCCCACAACTCGTAATTGTCTATTTGCTTGAATTGATCCACCGGCAGAGGGACAACGAGCTTCAATGGATCTTCCTCTACCGCTCTTCCAATCCGGTTATGCCTCCAATAAAATGAACAATCGAGCACCCGAGCCCACAACTTCGAAGTGGTGCTAATTGAGTAACTCTCCCTCTTGAACTTTCCTTCCTATCCTTGTCGTAATAAGAGGGTCATACAACTCGGCAAATTCACATGCTAACATATCAATTCGACTACTACGTAATGGCCTCCTATGAGACATACCATAATGATCCGCATTAAATGTACACATGATAGTTAATTTAAAAATAAATAATTGCGTAAAATCCAAAATAGAGAAGTTATTTACTTACGTGACGTGCATCAAAAAACGACGACCGCTCGTCACCGCATCGAGTCCATGCGCTCCAAAACATATGCTCTTATGAGCCTCCCGCCTCGCATACAACGCCCAAGTTCCCCTCAACGGCGTCTCGATCTCTATGCTTAAAATCTTTTTTTCCCATTCACCTTGAGTTGGAGCCGTTTGAAATTCACATCATAGTTATAGACAAAATAGAAAACAAATTGGAAATAAGAAATGAATATTAGTTAGAAAATACATGCAATAAAACTTACGAAGACATCACAATCCAAGAGTACGTTGTTTCTAGCCGTGACATTCTCCAAAGACGTTGTCACGGTGAGCAATTCGTTTCCTCAACCATAGCAGTACAGTCTAAAACCTACAAACACAAATACAATTCATACGTCATTCAACAAATATAACCAAAATAAATAAATAGACTAAACAAGTGAAGTAAATATAATAATTATATTTACTTACCCCAATGATTATGTCAAGCTGTGTGGATTTTCTAACACCCTCCACCACCGATGCGGAAGATAACCCCCACTGGCAAATACAACCATAAATTGGTCGGGTGGGCCACTTAGAAACAACTCGTACGCCCGAACCAACCGGATATCAAGCTCCGCCGGTGCCCTACTAGCAATCATGGGTGTACGGACCGCGGCCGCATGTTTCTTCTTCCTATTTCCTCTTCGAGGTACCCGAACGGCTCATCATCTTCATCCACCGAAGCACCCACCCGAGAAATAGGCACCGCATCGATGGGCGTTCTCATCACAGCCTTCTTGTCCAAAGATATGATGCCCGGACGTTCTCAAATGCTTTTCCAATTGCCTAAATTTATACGGAAAATTAAATTAGTACAAGTGCTAAATTAAATGATAAATAATTGAAAAATACGTGCTTATTAAATAAAATACTTACCGCCCAAGCCCTCGCCACAAGGCTTCATCACGACCACCGGGGATTTCCAATGAATGACGATACGGGTCGTGCGTAAAACTACCATACCGCTCAATCGGGGCAAACGAAGATCCAAGCTCGGCAATGAATGACGCGAACCTCCGCCGTACAAAGCGTGTGTCTCATGAACAGACGGTCTCGCGGAGGAACTTGTTCATGAAACGTACGGCTCTCGTGGAGGAACTTGTTCATGAACGTACGGGCCGGCGTCGAGCGTTGTCGCGTGTGCAGTTCATGAACGTACGGCCGGCGTGATGCGAGAGTAGGCATTCCACGAAAAGTGGGCTCGTATACGGGGGCCGCGACGCCGTGAAGATCCACATCGTATATTCTCAAACAAATCTTCAAACCACTTTTGAAATCGAGGCAACCATCTCTTATCCATTTTTTCAAGCAAACGATCTTCGATTTCTCCAACTCCTCGTCTCATCCACCGACGGTCACCGTATCGACGGTGGTGATCTCCTCCGCCGCTCGAAGATGATGATCCCTTTGACGAGTACGCTTCCCTTATCTTGAGGAGGAGGCACGTTCCTCCTTAGAATGATCTTCATGCTCAACAAAATCGGCGCCTCTCTCTCGTGCTCCTCTCCTTCGAGGACATGCTCCACCGCCTCATCAACCTCCTCGCCAGCCTCCCGAAACCGCCTTGCTCGACGCTCATGACGGTGAACTGTTCCCCATGCCGTAACGGATTGCGCGGCACCACAAAGTCCACCGCAAGGGCATTTGGGTACAAAGTGGACTGCATGTACAAACTCGCGCCTCGTCGCCATATGGTTCCAACAGAGTGACACGAGGACCTACAATAAATACAAAATAAATATTAAATACGTAATAAATGTCCATATAAATTTAATTAATTAAATAATTAAATACCTGTAGAGAAAATATGTGCTCAAGCTCCATTCCAAGCTTCGCTCTTAAATTTCCATCTAAGGCATCTCGGGTCGTGCATTCGGCGAAGCAAGACTCCCTACAACGGTAAGCAATCCTGAAGTACTTCTAGGGACCAAACGCGGAAAGCCCACACCGAACCGTAGAAGTGGTACTTCGGCGAGCTCGTATGTTTTGAACGTAGTGCTTCGTATCTCGTATAAGGTAGGACCCCAAGGAAATCCGTGAAACGCCTCTAAATCGTCCACCAATTTCCACACCCACGCAAAGCAACATACCTCTTCGGATCGTAAGCAAGTAATAACGGTATATAATACTAACACATGAGCCACCCGAGATACGTCACCCGCTTCATCTCTAACCGCTCCCGCGTGTTGGTGAACCGATCCAAGCAGGTTTGCGACACTAATCGGCATCCCATTACAAAAATGCCGATACACCTCCACCCTTCGTACGTCATGGTTGTTCGAAGGTCTAAAGTCGGAAAAACGGATGTTTGCCCCATTTATATGAAACCACATGTCGTACTCTTGAGCGCCCGGATAATTAATCTCACGTGACAACACGTGATGCACGGCCATACTGCACTTCTGCCCCGGCTTCAATAAATAAAGTGCCCAAAGACTCGCTATAAACCTATCCATTAGCTCCCGCCCACCAACGAACAACAATGTCTTACGAACATCTTCTAAAACCTTGGTCTTGTAGTATGTGCTAATCGTCGACCGACGATTAATCGTATCACTCCTCTTGAACGTAATTCGAATCAACCGTAAAATCAATCAAATTTACGAACATCGCAATTATTTATTTAAAATTTAGAAAATTAAATTCACGAAATTCACGCAAATTAACTCGCACAATTTAAAATTCGCCAAATTCAAACTAAAATTCACGAAAATAATACTAAAAAATGACTCGAATTAATACATGAATATAAGACAATTTCCCGCTCGAGAACAATATCCCGCTCGAGCGGGAAATAGGTTCGAGCTGAAATAAATAGTACATTACGAGCGGGAAATAGTTCTATCTACATGAATCATGATATTACCTCATCGAATTCTAAAAATCACGCAACACAAAATAATTATACCCACTTTAACGAAATATTACTAAAAATTACGAAACAATTATGCACGTAACTTAAATTCACCTAATTAATACGGAAATTCCACCGAAAATAATACTAAGAATTAGTATCATGCATTTAAGCCTATTTCTCTCTCGACAAACCTATATCCCGCTCGACTACGTAATACCCCGCCGGAGCGGAAAATAGGTAAAATCAAGCGGCAAATAGTTAACTAAATAACAAACCTATATCCCGCTCGACCATACTATATCCCGCTCGGGCGGGAATTGTGTGTTCTCGAGCGGGAAATTGTTGTATCCGAGAGGGAAATAAAATTAATATAGATCCCGCTAACCTGTTGTCCCGACATGATTTTGTATCCACCAAACTTTGAAGATCCCTCTCGGTGCTCTCAAGATCCCTTTCGGTGCAATTTGGGACCACCGGCGTCGGATTTTTTGGGGTGGAGGGACCAAAGACGAAATAGTGGTCGGGAAATTGGGAATTGGGCGAGAGAGGGATGGGTCGGCCGGGATTTAGGGTTTGCCGTTTTTTAGATGGTTTTTATTTTACACACGGTAGGGGTCGGGAAATTGGGAATTGGACTGGGAGAGAGATGGTGGCTGTCGGGATTTGAAGGGGTGGGTAGGGTTTGTCGTTTTTTTTTTTGAGATGGTGGGGGACCTGGGGTTATTTAATGTAGAAATGTAAAAAAGTGGTTTTTTATTCAAAATCCTCATGACCGAATCTTGGTCGTTTTTTTCTTCTCCTCCTTCCCGCCGCACGCATTTTTTTTTTTCTTTCCCAAGGCATGAGCCTTGTTTTTTGTGGAATGAAGTGATGTTTTGTGGGCCATTGTAGGGTTACTTTTGTAGGGTTGTGTATTTTTCATTTGTTTTGGAGGAAGTGTGTATTTTTCATTTGTGTAAAGTGGAAGTGTGTAAAATAAATTTTACCCCATAATTTAAAATCATACAAAACACTAAAGTGTGAGTTGATCCAATTACATTGATAGTAACATCATATTGTTCTCTAAAGTGACATATATAGTATGAATATATTTCTATGGATGTCATTGTATTCATTGACAAAGAATTTGATGAAGTTATTGCTCCCAAATATGGCCATTGATGCTTAGAAGATTTTATCTTTCCCCAGGATGGCGTTTCTGCTAGGAGCTGATGTGCGCGTTGTTTATTTAAAAAAAAAACTTTATATGAAATGCTCTTTGTGCGGTAACCTCTGTCTCATCAATCATGTTTTTTCTCTAATCGAAAAAGTCAGAATGAAGGAGTATAAAGAATATGAATTGTGAATGAAATTGTTTGCTGGATTCTAGAATTTATAGGTAGAAAATAGTATAAAAAACGAAAATTTATTATTATAATTAATTTTTTTCAAAAATTATGCCTTTGTAACGTCCAATATTAATTAGTTGATTGATAAATATTAATGAATAATTAAGATAATAATAATTGTAGAACCCCAAAATTTTGGGCCTAAAAATTTCGTTCTAAGAAAAATAGAATCGAATAAAAAATTGTAACACCCCGATTTTTCATACATGTTCAAATAATATTATTAATAAGAAGAGAAATTTGGCCAAAAAAATTTTATTTCTAGGTGAAGCTATTTTTCATGTAAAAAAAAATATTTTCAATTAAAAAAGAGATATTGATATGTCAAGAGTTTTTAGTTTTTTTTTTAAATAGAAATTTTAAAATAGAGAAGTTATCTCTAATTAGTAGTATTATATAAAACGATTTTTTTAAAGTTTATCCAAAACAAATCCACCTCAAATCTTCTAGTTTTAATTAATTTCGTAAGATTTCATATGTAGATATCAGTTTCAAATTTCAACATGTTATGATAATATTTATTGTAGTTCTTGGGGAGCAAGTAAAAGAGAAATAAAAGATTCTTTTATTATTATTATTATTATTATTATTATTATTATTAGTTAGACTTCTAGTACAAATAGAGTTACATTAAAATAATTTATATAATTTGTAACACGTGAATGGAATAAGATGAGAGCATCAATTTGTTTCAATTTAATAGAGCTTTATCACTTATTTTATTTTTAGATTTATTTATTCCATGCCTTTATCTTAATGATAGACTTCATTAATGCTCTAATTATTCAAATCACATGTTTTACAGTGTATAAATAGGAATGCTTATTCATTATCATAGAGATATCAAACCATAAGATTTCGAGATTAAGATTTAGAATTTTTTTTTAAGAGTTGCTTTCGAGTTTCGTCCAAGTTTTTCACAAGTTCAAGTGGGGAATTTATGTTTGTGGTTTTATTATCCATGCATGTTAAACATGCTAATACATATCATATTATCATAGATACATAAATATTCATGACCATAAAGACTTGATAACCGTGAGGGCAGAGACATGGCCCCGACTTTATAACCATGAGGGTAGAGACATGACCCTGACTTTATAACCGTGAGGGCAAAGACATGGCCCTGACAACACCCAATTAAACACTTAACCTCATTATTGAGCAATCATGAATCATAATTTATTAATCAATTAGATCCACCGATTTGATACCATGCATGAAATACAATCACTTTGTTTTAAAACAACTAACATTTATCTAAATAAATTAATATAATACCCTTCACCATAGAAATTGATGATCTTTATATATATAAAACCGTTTCTAAAGGATAAATTGAGTAGAAATCAATTTAAATACATTCTCAATTTAATTAATTAACACGGCAAGATCTTATTATAAAACCAAATTTTATAAATAAAAGGAATTAAGTTTTCAAACATGGAAAAATCTGAAAAAAAAAATATCTAAGCATTATATTAACTAAAACATGAAACCAACATACTAGCAAAATAGAAAAACTAAATATCCTAATAAACTAATGTACTCAAGATACGTTTTAAAATAAAGATAAATAAATCTCGACTAAACTTCTTAAATCACGCCCTAGTCATTCTCGGCCTCCACGACTGTTTCAACTCCAAATCCTGCAAATTTGAAATCTAAAAGGGGGTGAGCAGATCAAAATATACTCAGTGAGAAAACATGCAATTATCCATATACGTTTAAACATGTAAATAAAACATATAATCATAATCATATGAAACTTGATGCATGAGATTTGAATCTCCACTTGAACATATACGGCTGTATCCCTTTAGCTTGACATGTAGGGTTGTATCCCTTTTCACTTGAACATATATGGTTGTATCTCTTTAACTTGAACATGAGCATATGTTAATCAAACATGAGATATAAACATACATAGATAACTAATCAACTTGCATAAATTCCCTCACCTTAACCTTGTATTGAGAAATGCTTGATGAATTCTTCACTACGTATCTCCTCTCTAAATCTTATATATAATTGTTCGAACGAAAAATTGTGATGTCCAACTATGGGTCATAAATCCCATATTTATACAAGCATAACCGTGAGGTTTGGTCACTAAGGTAAGAATTGATAAAGTTATATTAAATTGAAACAATTTGCTATCCCCATGCAAATCCATTCACATGATACCTAAAATATATTAAATATACAAAATTTTTATCCTCAATAAAAAGCTCACGATTGAAAGCAATAAACTTGATTAAAAAAAGATAGAATTCTTGACAAATTAATTATTTTAATATACTTCTTAAAAAAACCTAATTGTACTAGAAGTCATGGATGAGAAATCACTCTACTCTTCTTTACTTAATAATAATAATAATAATAATAATAATAATAATAATAATAATAATAATAATAATAATAATAATAATAATAATAATAATAATAATAATAATAATAACTCTCGATTGAAAAATTAGCTTAGCTCTAAGATAACTTTTAAATTTAACCAATAAGGAATTTAAAGGAATAAAAATATTTTCGGATAAACTTTCAAGAAACTCTTTTATTTTAGAGATAACTTTTATACTTTTACAAACAAAAATTATAATTTAAAAATTTCTTTCTTAAACTTAAACTCTCGACTTATATATCAATTTTTTTTTTTGACTAAAAAGACTTTTACATGAAAATAGCTTGAGCTAATAATATTATTTGAACATGCATGAGAAACCGGGATGTTACAAAATTCATATGAATAATAGAACGGTCACTTATTTCCGGAGTTTAAAAATATCGGAACGTCTTTCTTTAGAGAAGATGAAGACTTTTTTTTTTTGAAAAAATGATCTCGAGATTAAGATAAGGATTTTAACTCGTTTTGATCATCAAGTTTTGCACGAGCATGAGCATAACATGTTATATGTCTAAATGTGAAATTCATACGTTGCTTATTTATTAAATTCGAGCATAGCATATTTTTGCTAATTAATTTCTTAGCTCGATTTATTGATAATTAAATTGCGTGACGATCGAGAAGGATAATACTCGGATAAATAGTACGAGATGAACTACGTGCAAATGTGTGTATATGTCGTGTATATGTAGATGTATATATATATACATGAGATTAACCTCAATTGAGGATGTAGACATCATAATTAATCCAACACTAGTATAATAGGTTTTATTCTACCCAGATGAATAAAACAAGGGAAATCATGAGAGAGAGAGAGGGGGAGAGAGAGGCCGATGAAGAGAGAGTGAGGGAGGGAGAGATATGGTTTGATCTCACACGCAAGATCTCATCATTGCATCAAATCCTCACCTTTTTAAATTGGCCAATGCATGTCATTCTCTTCCTTACACACACATTGTCCTATGCAAGTAACAATCATCACACATTCCCTTCCTATGGCGACCCGCCACCCGGGCCTATGCGGATCGAGCAAGCCGCCACACGGGGTGACATCATGAAAGCATAACTTGATAGCGGAATAAAGATTTAGGTATACATGTTAATAATTAAACATGAATATGAACTTAAAATAAGTTGTCTGATGAATAACTTGCCCAGATATTAACTTAGGTTCGAAGTATGAGGACTTCGAACCCTGCACGGCGGAAGCAATTTATGCTTGAGGTTCATCAATTACCCGCGATCGGATAATCGGCACAAAAGAAAACGGAAATAAGTACGGAGTTCGAGTTTGTTTAAATTAGTACATTTTAAATGTGGAATCAGGTATCATCATATGTTAAGCAAAATAACGATGACGATCTAAATGATCGCCATCCAAATAACTTCGGAAGCCGTCACACCACTTGCCATCCCGTCGATCATTCTGCATTTGAAAATAAAAGATTTTGGGCTAAGTACTAGCTTATTCAGTGAGTTCTTGCCCTCTTTGGCAAACATTTATTTAAATCATTTTCGTAAAGATATTGCATGCTCTTAACATATATGGGATGATACTTTAAAAATAAAACATTTGAATCCCATATAAGTGTAAAACATTTATCTTAGAGCAAAGCTCATCTAGTGCGCACAATTAAGTACTTACTCCATTGTGTTACCAGCCGGAACAATCAGTGGGGTAGCTAGCCTCGTCAATTGGACCGAGTTGCTGCCATGGGAAATCTATTTTGATTTCAACCATAAACAGTCTTCTGTGTACACATCCCTGCTCGATCAAAGCCGGAGATCGATCGTTTAACTGTGGTCACCACCCTTTGGTGCGAACCGATAACGGAAAGAATACCCATTTTTTGGTAAACACAACAATGAGCAATAAAGCATGCATATCATTTTCATAAGAAAACGCTTAGGGTTTAGTAACCCGAAATTTACCTCCATAGGATTCTAACCAACGGTTTGAAAATAGGAACTCACCTTGATTCCTCCAAAAGCAACTAGATCTCAAGCTCGATCTAAAGTCCGACGTCTCCTACAAGACCGTCTCAACACTTAGGTTCTAAACATAAGGAAAGTCAAAAGCACAAGCAACTAAGTCCTAGGCCAACCTATTCCCAATTTACCCTTTTAAAACTTGAAGAAAACCAACGAGTCTCCTCGTATTTTTTTATTCTTAATTATAGACCGAATTAAGGCCCAAAATTTTTAAACTTGATTCTAGAAATCCATGTCATGCCATGTAATGCACATAAGAAGTTCACGTAGTTCATATATGCATTTCATCCAATACTTATGCTCAAATAATTATATTCAAAAATGGCTAAAAATAATTAGTAAGCTCCCGTTTCATTTTTACATATATAACTAGCACATATATTCGTCATTAAAGTCATATCACATATTAGAATTCGTACAATGTCATAAAAATGAGAATTAAAAGTAAAAACTGCACTGAGGCATTTTCACAGACAAGTGGCGTGCATATAAGTACTTGGAGTAGCCATATTTGACGTACTATAATAGACTGATCAATAAACCTTTATAAACGTGTCTCATGATTCTGGAAAGGCTACACTACATATGTTAACATGAAACTGACCTCACATAAATATAAGCGATGGTTTGAGAGTTACGCTCAAATAAATATAGGTCACTACACACTAATTACATATCTCAATAAAGTCCAACACAGTAAAACAAGTCCAAAAATTATATAATACAAATTCTTAGTAATTTATATACTTAGAATATTATGTAAATAAGGTTTAAGATCAAACCAATATAATTATTTTCGAAAAATCGCTTTTGTATTCATGCTTGAGCTGAATATTCATTTAGAAAATTTATAAAACATGTGGCGTGCACAAAACTGTGGTTTTTATCCATATTCATAAGGTTGACATTCTCTGTATACTTGACATATAAATGCATAGCTTATCATTACAGAGATATTGTTAACTCTATTTTCACATGCAACTAGGTTCACTCAAAAATATTGGATGGTTTGAAAACTACGCTCGATTTAAAAGGGGTCACTGACCATTATAAAGTTTAGACTTAGAATTTTCTGGAAAAATAATACTTGTGCGGCAACTTAGTTTCGATTTTATAAAAATTCTAAACGTGGTCCAAATTCCACGAAATTTGGACTGTATACCTACATATCCTACTATACTCAGAAAATAATTCTCAATATTTTCAAGGTACTTAACCATTTTCAATGTGACTCAAAAAACTGACCAAAACAAGTTTAAGCTGCATACATATAAAGAAACTTATTCGGATAACCATATTGCAGAGATTACTACGCCTATTTTGCTTGATATAAAACGCTCTAATTTCACAGGAATATAGAGAAAATGGCATAGAACAACATATGAAAATTTCAAAGCATTTAGAGCACTCTAACCCACTGAAAAAGTCATCGACATCTTACGGCAATATGCTGTCAAACACGAAATGACCTTCCTTCTTCAAGCCTTAAATCTCAAATAAATGTTCATGAATCTTGTAAACCAAGCAGATTATACATTAAGAAATATACGGGGGTCGATTCCCGACATATTCGACATCAAACGAGGGCATATATCATCTAAACTTAACAAAATAAATAATAAACCTCTACTTTAAACATGCTTACTCACATCATCCCATTTTCCGTCATGCTCAACCTCTACTCCTCCTAGACATGCTTCCAACGTCATAAACAATATTAATACAAAAATAAAATAAAAGTTAGCCAAAATACCTAGCCCCAAACTCTCTACTCCCGATTTCTCCCTCTCGATTTCTTGCGAACTCCCTCTCTTGTCCAGTTGTTGCTGGAGCTGCTCCTCCTATGTTGTTCCTTATGCTTTTCCGCCGTCGATCGCAGCGGGGGCGAAGTGGTGGTGGTGATAAGGTGGTGACAGTTTTGGTGGAAGAGGAAGGGAAATAGAGAGGTGGTGAATGTGTGAAATTATCGAGAGAGATGTAAGTAGGAGAGGAGGGTGTTTATATTTTTCTTTTCTCTTGCCTTGCTTGTATGGTAAAACTGACATGAAGTGTGGCCTTGCTGCTGCCGTGAAGAAAATGAGGGTAAACAGAGTGTGTTGGGAAAATTATAAGGTTTCGATTTGATACCAAAACCCAACTGATTCTCCAACCGAATAGATGATCGCGCCAACCTAAATAGTGTTTTCCAGCTCGCCTGTTTGAGCCTTAGATGTTCTAGGTTTACAGGTTAAGGAAGCGGAAGACAGCAATCGACCCTACCGTGTCTACGGCAGAGTCGGCCTAGCGGAAGACGACGGTCGACCCGGTACCGTGTTCACAAAGTCGGCTAGCAAAAGACAAGAAGCGTCAACCTTCACTCGAGTGATCCGGCGAGCTCGATCAAGCCGAAGAGAATTCGAGCCGAGTTCAAAACACACCGGTCCAAATTGTACGAGAACAAAGGAACTATCTCGAAGACTCTACGTCGAGATCCGGCTACGAATTCAAAAGCCGGCTCCAAAGGCGAAGATCCCGGAATCGGAGGAAGTCAACCTACCTCGACCAATGAGGGATTGCCGGTATCGCATCCTAGACTTCGTAACCTAGGATGTGACACAAATGAAGACAAAGTGCGAGATACGCCCAACGGCAGATCTTGTATTTAAGAAGAGTAGGTAAGATTCAAACGGCTCCTCCAACGGCTAGTCTTGAATCTCTACCTATATAAACCCGTCTTCAACCTCAGGATCAAACACGAAAAACTCTCTACAAGCTTTCATTATCTGAATTCATTATTCTTTCAAAAGCTCCCAAGCAAATCTACATAGATCAAAGAACACTTTATCTTAAAGTGTTTCTAGTTAAGAAACTGCTTAGTTTTTCGTCTGTTCCCTAGGCCAAACTCATTGTATATCTAAAGCCTAGATTTCGAACGAGTTCATCATACTCTGAAGTTCTTAATTGTAAGAACTCGTTCACAGTTGGAACCCCATACCCAAACCCAAACCCAGAAAGGTTAGGTAAAGGTACGCTTGCTCGAAGCGCGTAATTCGAGTGGATAGGTTCTTCGGCACCCGCAACCGAAGGTGTATAGGCTTGATGCTGCCCGCAAACTGTTGGAACACAGCTCGGGTTAGAGTTGTGAAGTTACTTGGTACTTGGAAACCAAGTGGTAGTGGATTACCAGTGAACCTGGTCGTGGACGTAGGAGGTGTTACTCCGAACCACGTAAAAACTCGCGTGCTTCTATCTCTCTCTTTACTTTTGCTTTATATTCAGCTGTGTACTAACGCCTTCATATCATTGCATACTTGTTCAAAACTGCACACACAGCTGCTCTCCAAAGACAGCTGTGTCTCTCAAAAAGTTGCACAACCTGACTAAGCTGAAAACGATAAGTTAATATTTTCAAACTGAGTTTTTCTAAGTAACTGAGCTAAAGTTTTCAAACCACCACTTTCCGCACCGCCAGCTGAGTTGTTTACCCAGCTGACCCTCCCCAGCTGGATCAATAACTGAGCTCTCACTCAACTCCGTTTTAACTTGATAAAAGTTTCGAAAAATCTACTTGGTGTATTCACCCCCCCCTCTACACCAAGTACCCAGCTCAGGGACCATCAGAGTGTGTTAATTTTCTTTCTTGCCTAATGATTTAGTTGCAGCATCATGGATTGGAGGAAAGGTGCTGGCAATGGTTTAGGTGCATGGGGTGAAGTATGAGGTTGAATTTTCATCATTAACTTTGACCTCTCTCTTTCCCATGTAGAAGACTGCCGTATCTCTCTCTCTCAAATATTTCAGATTTTTCTTTCTAATTTCTTGTCCTCTAGTAGTTGTCTTGGATAATATATGAATAGTATAAATTGTAGGGTAGGTGATAGTCTCACAAAACACTCTTGCTGCAAATATGTGTATATATATACACACACACGCTTAACACATATACACATATATTCTCATACACACACACGTATGTGTATATAATATAAAATATATAATATACTTTTATATCTTATTTCGTTTCTCGGATCGTAGCGTGTCGTTTCTTAGCCGAATCGTATTTTCGAACGAGTACTCTAATAGGATTTAATATTACGATTCTAACGAGCCCAATATTAAATATTAAATCATAGAAGAAATTAATTAACAAACAAATACACAAGATAATTTGCATTATTATAAATATAAATTTCCTCACATAAGATTAATTATTTCTAATTAATCAAAGTAATGTATGCACATAATCACACAATCACATAATCACATTTTCATAAATCGAAGTTAAATGAAACCATAACATAATTTAAATAAATATGAAATTATGCAATACATGAAAGAAATGAAAATTAAATTTTTTTGGTTTTATTTTCAAAAGAAAGTTTTCATCTTCTCAAAAATTAAATTTCTTTTCATTTGAAATTTTCAGGGAAATAGGGACCTTCCTAAGGTTATCTTATTCTTAAATCAATATATTCTAGGAACGAAAATTCGGGCTCTCACACTTCCCCTACCCAAAATCGGCAGCCACAACACACACACCCTCCACAATTCATTTTGCATCATCTTCATCTTTATTCCTCTCCATTTTGATCTCAAACGTCACCACCACCAACTCCCCTTCCACCGCCACCTTCACCGCCACTTTCCACCACCACCACGACCAACTAAGCTTTAAGAGGGCCGAGACCGGCGATGGGCAGCAGCTAGGAGGCGAGAGAGAGGAGATCGAGGGAGGAGAGAAAGGGCTGAGAGAGAGAGAGAGAGAAGAAGGGCTAGGTATAAAAGCTTGACTTCATTTCTTTTACTTTAACTCTTAGATTTTCTTCTAGGATCCACGTGCTAAGAAGTTATATAGGTTATAAGCATGCTATGAATGAAGCTATATGATTTCCAAGGTTAAATGTGAAGTTCTATGGTTAAAATTGAAGATCTACGGCTATATATGTATTCTTGAGGAACTATGAACTTTTCTTGATAATTTAGATGTTTTGATGTGGAAGCATGCTAGGATTTTGTTTAGTATGAATGTTAAGCATGGTATATGAGTATATCTATGGATTATAAAGTTGATTTGTGAAGCATGATGTGAGAATGTTAGATCCATGAGAGTTTGAAAATTCCAACTTGTTCTTGAGAAAACCTTCACACCACAGCCGATAAAAACCCTACCAAATAAACTCCGATTGCGATGAAATTTTAGTATGTTATAGCTCTAGATGTCTTTTATAAGATATCCAAAATTCAGAATTTTTTATCGAACCGAAATCCTTCTATGGTCAGATCTGTCCTCTTCCCTATTTTGAAACCCTAATCTGGACAGTTTCCAAAACTTCACGTATAACTCTTTGGTTATTTGGATTCAATGAAAATAATCTTCTGAAAAAATGTAGTAGACATCCTAAAATTTCCATATCCATAAAGAAATAAAAAATTGGACGTGTGGTTTGTCCTTGGTGAATTTATTTGTCTGCCCATTGTGCAATAGACTTCAAGAAATTGGACAGAATATCTTATGTCCTTTGTGCTCGTTTTTTGTGCACTTACGATTGATGAAAATGTGTTTTAACACTTGAATATATTGATTTGGTCAGTATTAAAGGTTGTGTTAAAAGGGAAACTCGATCGAAGATCGTTTGCTATTTTTCTTCGAATTAAAGAAGTTATAGCCCAAATTGTAAGTTATAAAAAAATGGCATAATTGATTTTTAAAACCTTAAATTGATTTTATTAAATTAAAATAAGTATTTTAATTCTAATTCCTAACCAATCATAGTAATATATATTATCATGATTTTCTATGTTAGTGTTTAATTAATTGAATTGGTTATTTAGTTAATTAAATGGGCCCTAAGCCTTAAGGATTAAATGTTTTGGCCTTAAAAATAAAATTAGAATATATATGAATTAAAATTAGACAAATTACCAGAATAAAGGAAAATCGGAACGGAGCATCGAGAAAATGGCAACTTTATTTTCCTATTAGTAATAAATTTTTATTTTTATTAATTAAAATTTTATTAATTTCATATTCTTGAAATATCACATGTTTATCTATTAATCACATCTCATATTTATCTTTCCCTCTATTTAATTAATTTCTTCTATTACACATATTAAAATAATAACAATTTCGGAATGCATTCTTATAAATCCTTATTTTATACATGCTTAATTCATATATAATAATCTATAGAAAATTTGTAAATGAAAATCCCTATGAATACTAAATAAATATATTTAATCAACATATCTACGTGGAATTCTTTTCATTTTTCATTCATGTTTTTCTAAAAACTTTGATTAGTGCTTTCTAGAAAATATATAAATTGAATCAAATGTGGGATATGTAGCTAAAGAAAAGAACAAAAAAACTTGAAGATGTAAACATATTTTTTTTCCATATTTTGGCAAAGATTAGAGATATCGATTTAACATGAACTAACGAGACGGTTCAAGTATACTTAAAAAGAAGGATTTTTACTAATTTTAATTAATATTAATTTTATTTAGATTTTTATCGAGTAATTTAGCATAAACCAACGAGACGGTTCAAATAACATAGAAAAAAAGATTTTAATTAATTTTACTTGTAGTGTTCATATTTTTGTCGAGTATTACTCAACGAATTTTAGACGGGTATGTACAGTAAAGTCACTATTTTAACCGAGATTAGGACGAACATGTAGAAAAATTTTAAACAAATTTAGATTTAGAAAATACATAATGAATGACTATACTCAATCCATTATCATTCCTAATTATAAATTTAAATACGTGAAATAAAATTAATTTTCTAAGTTTGATTAATAATTAACGCGAACAATATCACAACTTTTAAATAAGATATAAAATTATATTAAAAATATATACATATAAATTAAAACATAAAGTTATTTTCCGTAGAATTCCGACGGGCTACTTACTAGTAATAAATAAAGAGACAACTAATTAATACTCCCTCCGTCCCAATCATATAGGCTTATTGGAGTTTTGCACTTGGATTAAGAAATTATTGGAAATACAAATTATACAAGCAAACTTCCTACTATGACCTTATTTATTGTTTGATTATGAGTCAATCCAAGAATTGAATAAGGATAAATTAGTAAATGAGTTAAAAAAACATTACTTTTTATAGAAACTGGCCTATATATTTGGGACATTCGAAAAAAGAAAACAAGCCTATATAATTGGGACGGGGGAGTAGTATTTTCTAATAAAACAAAATTGTAACGGTTAATATATAGTATCATCAGTTCATCACCCAAACCTCTTCACTTAAAAGGTCACATAAGAGCATTCACAACTTTTGGGCCTCTTAAAAGCAAGATAGTGATTCGTACCTACCATTGTGTCCATTACAGACTTCACAGTATTGGTTGGGCTGGATAATAGACAAAATAAACTAATTTTGGACAAAAAATTGGGACAGAGTAAAAATTGGGACAGAATAATTGCTCAAACCAATTTCTTTTTCTTTGCTTTTCTTCTTTTGTTTTGCTAAAGCAAATCTTTTGTCCATCTTGGTCCCTGACGAAATTTTTTTACGTGGACATATCCATCCGTCCCATCCATTTTGTCTACCTTTATATAAATAGACGTCTTATCCATTTTGTCTATCCCAAATAAGGAAATATTTAACCCTTCAAAAGTGGTGGGACCTACCCACTTTCTATTAACCTTACTAAACAACTTTTCCTTAATTTCCGTGCCATCCAAGGGTAGACATATTGGATGGGACGGAGGAAGTATAATATACATAAAATTATAGAGAGGAAATTCAATACACCCACTATATAGATAGTGTGTACCGTGTATACCCACTTTTAAATACATGTATAACATACACCACTGGCCCACCTTTTCTTTACTTTTCAGGTGTTGAGGTTGATAGAAAGTGAGAGAGAACCGAGATTCTCTGACACTTTGACCGAAAACTTAATTGCATAGAATTTAGGGTTTTGTTTTTTTTGTGTTTTCTCTCTCCCACTTCCCCACGACCCCACCTACCCAACCACCGCCTGTTGCGGTATTCAATTTTCAATTGAATTGAGCGGTACAAAGCTCACAATAAATATCCTTTTAATCTCCATACCGATGCAGTAAAAAAAATTTCCAAAGGCACCCAAAAAAATTTCCCAAGGCTCACACCACCGGTACACCTAAAATCAAAAAAATTCACCCCTTCTTCTCTCATCAATCCATGGCGTCATCAAGTTCAAGACATCAATCTGAGGATGAACGGCAACGTGAAAATCAACGACGTCTGGAAGAGGTTAGTACTTCGTACCGATTTGAATAGGGACGAAAGAAAAAACTGTACCGACCGTCATAATATTGTACCGATAGGTTATGAACCGGTCGGTACCATTTTTGAACCGGTCGGTACAGATTTTTCGCATCGCCGTACGCTTTTCAGAACATGTTATTGATTTTTTCTTAAAAATAAGATGGTTAATTAGGCTAATTTCGTGCTAATTATGTTAATTCGTGGTAATTATTTAAATTTCGTGCTAATTAGGACATTTTCGGTGGCTATGCTTATGTGCTAATTATGTTAATTTTCGTGCTAATTAGGATAATTACGACGATGCCTTATATGTTTCATAAATTTTGTACCGACTGTGTAGAATATTGTACCGATCGATAATAATATAAATCCTATCGGTACACATTTTATTCCCATCGGTACAATATATTTTTAATACAGTGTGTTTCTGTTCTTATTCTAGATGTTTTGTTATGTTTTGTTATGTTTATTATTTTTTTTTTGGCACGCTTAATAGTTAATTTAACAAATAAGATCATTTGGTGTTACGTTTTCACTTATTTATAACTCATTTATAAATTTAAAAATCATGATCAATTGACATATATTACGTAGATGTGTGATAATTTTGAAAACATCGTACCGATCGGTAAAACTTCTGTACCAGTCGCAGTAAAATCATGTGTTGATTTTACTGCGAGCGGTACACATTTTTTCCCGGTCGGTACAATTTTTTTTTCTACAGTGTGTTTGTGTTCTTATTTTTGAATCGTATTGTGTTTGTTTCAGTATGGTTGGATCTGGATCCGAGAAGATGCTCAACACTGTTCTCCGAGGATTAACACGTACTACAAAGTTTCGATTATAACAGATATTAGGCAGAGACTTGTTGCTGTTGGGAGTCGAGCACTGTTGGATAGATTCATGGCTGGCTGTTTCGGGCATCTTATGAGATGGCCATTGGGCAAAGCGTGCGGCAAAGCGCTACACATGCTCGTATCAAGAGAGGTAGAGGTGTACGGTGAATTGCCGTACGATACATGGTATCGTATCTGCGACAAAAATATCCGATTCTCGGCTCAGAAGTACGCCCTAATTTCGGGATTGTGTTTTGGAGTTGCTTCATTTGATCCACATGCGGATCACACGCCGGATAATGTGGAGGCTTATCAGAGATTTTGTGACGGGAAGCCAATAACTGCCAAAAAACTGCGGGACCGGTTTGTTACAGGGTATGGGATAGTTGATCCTGAAGGCGAGCTCCACCTTCGGGCAGCAAATGTTATCATCGCTTATTATCATCGCTTATTATTTTGGGTATTGGTGGATGATCTCGACGTGTGGAACAGATTCCCATGGGACGGGTATACATTTCAAAACTTGAGGAACTACACCAAGAATTTGGAAACGAAGGGGTCGAAAATGATGCCCAAGTACCATTATTACGGCCCTGTGTGGGTACTGCAGTGTTGGATGTTCGAGGCTATTCTTGGTTTAGCTCGTTTGGTTTCTACTCCCGTATCAGACACTGCCATTCCTCGCTGTTTGAGATGGGTAATGGCAGCAGCGTTGCGGGTGGATCTTGATGATCAGTTTCGTGCAGGAGTCATCTGTTTCGACTCCATTGAGCCAGAGGCAGCGGAGGAGGAGACACATTACTGGAGGTCCCTACTGATGGACGACGTGCTCGGAGTGCATTACGTGAGGCCTATCAACCCAATAAAAGAAGGAATACCAGTTGCACGTCGTCCTCCAGTTCAGAGGCCTAGCAGTCCCCCCCCACGTGTCAGAGCCATGCACCGATCGTGACACGTACGACTTGAGAGACCGGGCCCCGTCGAAAGATACTTCCAAAAGTAAGGAAAAGCGTGCTCGGAGAAACATTCCATCGTCGTCATCGAACAGCGGCGCCGACACCAGTGGACGATCTCGTGATAGGCGGTTTATGAAGGAGCTGCAAGAGATGACAGCAGCAACTGTAAAGAGAGAGATAACTTCACAATGGAGAAATGTATTTTTTTCCGGAGATCAAGGCCTTCTTCACATACCTTTTTAGTAAGAGTTCCCGCCGTTCCACACCTCGTCGAGATACACCTCCACCACCGCGTCGTGACACACCACCCCCCGTGCATTCCCCACATGTCAGTCCAAGAGGGGAGACTGGAGGTGCATGCGCCGATCCTGAGTTCATCCCAGCACGCCATTCCACTCCCGCTTTTGTTACACCCGAGTGGGTGAGCATGGGCGGTCCTGAGCATGCATACGACCCTCCTCGGCATTCTGAGCATGCATACGACCCTCCTCGGCATTCTGTGCCAAATCCCGAGATATATTGTCAGCCACCTCAGGTAAATAATACGTTAGTAATTTATTAATTTTTTAAAATTTTAAATTTAATTGACTTTAATTATTTTATTTGTGTGTCCCTCCTAACCTTGACTACAACTCCATTTTGCACAATCCTGAGTTGTACAACTCATACTCGAGGCAGAGACTTGAATACTTAAATGACAACCGAGCAGAGGAGCAGGAAGGACAACAATCGGCTATACAAGTTGAGCCACAAGAAGAAATTCCACAGCCTATTGGTTCGTTGCCTCCTGCCGATTACGCCGAGGAAGAGAAATGGCGTCGCTATGCAGCCTTTATGTTAGTAGATGATGCTTGCGTAATCATCGGTGGCTCCGCCGTCTATCCTCCGTACTTCCGCACAATTGAGAACACAGAGATTGACCTTGATTATACTGTAAATAATCTCTCAAATATATTCTTAAATATACTATCATTTTTATACTTATTTTTTCTTCTAATTGTCCAATTTATTTTGTGTGCAGGTGTTCGAGAGGTACATTGACGTTTTGCGCGGACGTCTGGAAGAAAGGAACCATGTCCTCCCCGATCGAAATGCTACGAACACAATCATCTGTTATGCCGAATTCTTTGTGAGTTACTAATTCATTATGTTTTAATTGGTTCACGGATTTTATATGTTCTTTTTGTGAATTTCGTGCTTTTTATTTACACAGAGGGACGTCGAGTTCTACTTCAAGAAGATCAAGAGTAACAAAAAATTGACGGCGTCGCTACGAACTAATTTGGATGTCAATGCAGATATTACATCTTGGAGGCAAGCTGAGCAGGTAACTTACATCTTATATTAATTATAACTTTTTTAATAACATATGACCCACATCTACGTGATTTTTATGCAGATCATCGTTCCAGTGCTATCCGGAAAGCATTTCTATGTCGTCCGTATCATTCCAAGGTTATGAACGGCTGAGGTGCACGACTCTTTGCTGCACAAGGCAGGAGTTCAGGAGGCGCGTAAGAGGTAGCTGAAGCCGTTTCAGCAAAAATTCTCAACTGTGCTCAATGAAGGAAAGTATTGGGATACCATAGACCTAACCCAGGCACCACGCACGTCGGAAGCATTGAGGATGGTCTTTTTGACTAAGCCTACACCACAGGAGCCCGTTAGGCAGCACATTCAGATCGACAGTCACAGTTGTGGTACTTTTGCGCTGATGAGTATAGAGCGCATGATCAGTGCCCGACCCTCCATTGCATGGGGCAATGAAGAGGGAAGTGTGGCTTTGTATATACGTAAAATAGCTCGTGATGTTTTCTTATTGGCTTTGCAAAGTCATGTCAATTATGTTTGATAAATATTATTGATTTGTGCCATAAGTGTTAATCATTTCTTATTCTAATTGCATGTGCCATTTAATTGCTTTGGATAAACATTAAAATGATAACATTAACATATAATCATTTCATTTAAATGGCCATTACACATATTAACATTAAATTGATAATAAATTACTCCTACTGATCTCTGAGCGGGCATGTTCTTCTTGTGTGGCCAGTCTCGTGACATATTCTGCATTTTTTCGGTGCCCGTTGACGGCTACTGGAAGGTTCATCTACGGTGACTGGACGTCTGCTGGAGGACAAATTCTCAACTGCAGATCGACGACGGGAGTTCCTCGGGCGCCCCGCCTGACTGACGGGCAGTGGTGGCAAAACAATTATTGCCGCAACATGTGGAGGTAAAGACCACTCAGTCTGGGGAGGGACCTGATTCACCTGTTGGGAGTAAATTTGTAAAAGTGTAGATCTCTTGTAGTAATCGTCCACATAGTTGTATACATGCTGCCCATTTCGCCTGTCATACATATAACATATAATCATTAGATTAAGTGCAACAGAAATAAATATAAAATTAAATATAAAAACTTGAGGTTTTCTTACTGAATGGCTGCAGCAGCATGAGAACACGGTATCAAATCAAAATCAAACACACGACACGGGCAAGTCCTCGCACGCAGATCGACATTTAGATTCTGTTTTCCGTCATTCACTTTGAAGATCAAGTCTCTGACGGGCGTGGCAGTGTAAGATCTTGAGAGTTCCACCTCTGTACGGAGCTTTCGCTCTGCCTCCTTCGTGAGAAAATCAGTAGACGATGAATACAATTGACGTCTTTCATCAAACCATTTTTCGACGGTGAGTCTAATTGTCTCCAAGCATGAGCAAATTGGTAAGCGTCTAGCAAACACCAATACATTATTGAATTGTTCTGCAGCATTGGATGTCAGGGAACTATATCGTCGAACAGGGCACATTGATCGAGCCCACTTCTCTGGACCAATGTTCATGAGCTTATTATACGCTTCGGGCTTCCCAGCAAGAATGCTATTCATTGCTTTCTCATAAGCCGACTTTCTATATGCATATGCTGCTTTTTGAAACAACTTGGTGATAGGTTTTCCAAAACTAACCATGCTCTTGAGGATGTGATAGTAGCACAGACCGTGTGGTACGCCAGGATAGACTGCCCTAACTGCATTCGCGATACTTAAGTGGGCGTCTGAGATGATGACCATATCCGAACGACAACCGTATGCCTCCTTCAAACGAGTGAGAAACCATGTCCACGAGACATCATTTTCAATTGGACCGATCCCCCATGCCAGTGGTAGCAGTTGCTCGTTTCCATCCTTTGCGACCGCAACGAATAATATGCCATTATTTTTTCCCTTCAAGTGTGTTCCATCCACCACGATCACCGGTCGAAGACACCACTGAAATGCCACGATACAAGCTGACAACGCCACAAAAGCTTGTTCGAACCGATCATCATTCGGGCTAACACTGTAGTCAATTGTCGAGCCCGGATTTTCTCTCTGCAACATGTGGAGATAGCCGGGAAGCATCTTTCACGAGTCTGTATATCCACCATATATCATCTCGAGGGCTCGATTCCGTGCTTGCAGACATACACTGTAACTTGCATCGCAGCCATATTCTCGATGCAAATATGCTCGAATTGACTTCGGTTTAGTGATTTCACCTTCATTGATCATTCTACCCGCAAAATGAGCTGCAATAACCTTAGCACTGACCTTCCTGACAGCTGAATGGTCCATATTAAGATTGCATGTATGTCTCCCAATGAACTTGTGAATATACCAATAGTCGCCCTGTTTCCGAGCACGCAAATCAAAAGAACAGTTACTTCCGTACTTGCATTTGAAGTGAACCCGTTCAGTATCTGAACGTGGAACACTAAACTCAGCTCGTTGTTCCATGTGCCACAATCCAACAGCAACTTTCAAATCGTCTTTGCTGTAAAATATCTCGCCCTTATTCAATGGACCGTCTGGCAGCCTGTCAAGATCACTAACAACGAGCGAAGCAGTAGAGTGGAATCATTGGAACTAACCAATTATGCAGTGCCTCCGCTTCAGTGACGCAGTCTGTGTCTTCAACAAGGGGCATACGACTACTCTGCATCAGCATTGACAAGAGCTTGTTCACGCCGCCTTGAGTATGCACCCACGTAACGAAGTCTGCAAAAGTACCAAGGGTCAGATGCATAGACTGTGACAGTTCGTCCTCCTCATCAGACTCTGATTCCTCCTCATCATCTTCGTCAGAATCGGCGGTAAATTCAGCCTCCTCGGGTACCTGCGACTGCCGTTCCCCCCGCATAGGAATGTTCGCGCCACTACTAGCACCCCATTGAGTATCACCAAGCCAATCAGATGAAGCCAAATGTGCGAGCGACTCGTCGTACTGCGAGTACTGAGGGATTTGATCGTCATAGACATACGGCGAAGATTCATTCAAATCAAATGACGGCATGTACACAGCATCAATATGCACGATATACAATGTAGGCTCAGGCTCGGTAACATACAATCGACGAAGTTGTTCATCGTTACTCAAACTATGTTTAACACTTCGGCCAGTTCTAGACGTCAATAAATAGAATATTTCATACTCAAGACTTAACGATTTCGACATCATTATGAAATCAATATATTCCTTAATGCTAGAGAAACTTATCGTATCCACCGAAAGGTAGAAAGTTCGTTCTTCCCCACCATTATACACACAATCGTCCCATGTCCCGTTGTATTTAACGATGAATCTCTTACACTCCATCTGCAAAAATACAATATTATTAGAAAAAATAAGATTATTAAAAAAAAATTGTACCGCTCGGTACAAATATTGTACCGATAGAGTATTTGTGAACATTTGTCTGTACCGATCGGTACAAATATATTACCGATCGGTACAGTTTTTTTTTGTTCCGGTACTCATTTACAATTTTATTTCAACTGACCTATTCAATCTCCGAATGAAAATTCCTTCTATATCTCGATTAACCCCAAGTGAAAATGTCGGTACGTGTGTGACTTCATTTCTACAAAACAACGATGAGATGGTTAAAAAAAAGAGCATATAATGAAAGAGAGTTGAATGAAATAGTGTGTGGACAAAAAAAACATTGTACCGATCGATGTTTTAGTTGTACCGATAGGTGATGTGTACGGTCGGTACAATAAAAACACGATCGGTACAATATATTTCTCTTCGATACCATCATTAAAAATAAAATCAAACTCACCTATAGTAATTTTGAAAAATAAATGTCGTCTGCTATGTCATTTCTCTAGCAAACGTGAGTGATATTTACTTGTTTTTGTGGTATTATGATTCTATCTCTTTCATTTTTTTTTCTGAAGTGTAATTTCATGTGCTTCTGTGTGTGATATATATATAGACAGAAGAATCAATTAAACTAAATAGATGTACCGATAAGATTTTACGCGTGCATTGACACTATTTAATTTCGTACATTGGCATGCATGATAAGCTTTATATTAAAGTCTTGACGTGAATGATGCATGAAAATATTCAGAACGCTGAATCTGTACATTGTATAATATTGGGAATCATTTTTGTCCTCATTCATAAAGCAAGTCAACAGTTATTTGAACAATGATCGGACACGGAAATTAATGCATGAATTTGACAATTAACCTATTTTAAAACAGCCGAAAAGTGCAAAAAAAAAACCAAAAAGTTGTCAGTGGATATAGCTTATACATGCCACCAAAAGTGGGTATGGGTGGTACACACTATCTTCATACTGGATAGTTATGTGTATTAAGACTAAAATTATAAGTACTACAGATAAAAATCATAAAATACAGTACTTTTTTTTTTTAGGTATAAAATACAAAAAATTTAAAATATTACACAAAGAATTGCAATATTGTTTCATGAGACTTTTTTTTTTGAATTGTACTCTCTCTGTCTGTTACTCTTGTCTTGTATTCTTTTTTGGGCTGTCCCGTTACTCTTGTCCTGTTTCCTTTTTTGAAAATAATTAGGGCTCAATTAGTTTGTTAATCACACCCACTTTAGACCTTTCAACCGAAAACTCTACCCACCTACTATTCACTCTCTCTCTCTATCCACTTTATTTGACTTTTTGTACCCTATTAACTATTTAATTAAAAATTCCACTAACACACCTTCTATCCCTAATTCTCTTCTCCTTAATACCCGTGCCCAAAAGAAATCAGACAAGTCTAGTGGAACAGAGGGAGTATAACATTAAATTTAATGACCGCGCCACGGTGAGACCTTTGGCCTCAAGAATAACCTCTACCACTAGGTCAACTGACGCACACTTGTTTCATGAGACTTACATATTTGTTTTTGCATTATTATTATGCATTGTAGTGGTATTTATTTTGGATTAATTCAAAAATAATTTTATATATTATTAAAATTAAATAAATAAAGAAAATTATGGAATATTTCATTTTATCTGCATAAATATATAGATGAAATATGAACTATTACGGTTAAATGAGTAGAAATAAAATCTCATATTTGCTTAGAAAGATACTAACACATTTTCCATCCAATCTTTTCGTTGCAAATTGGATGCTTTTTTTCTATGATATTAATCAAAAGACTTTTTTAGAATAAAATTATAAAATAAAAACCAGAGCATTAAATAGTAAAAAATCATTATTTTTTTCCAAGATATCAACATTTTATGTCTCCAAATATATAGTGATATATAATAGACAATAATAAATCAAAATGCAATACAAATGCAAGATTCACAATAGAATTAGGATACATCTAAAATAAATAAAAATAGATTTTAAGATACTGATTACAATTATTACACTTGCTTAAATTATACTATAGGATGCTAAATAATTTAGAGTTAATCTATTTTTAAATGCCAAAGCATAAAAGCCACAAGTTATATATCCTATTCATAAAAGTAGATGTTTTGTATACCAAAATCACTTAAAAGACAAAAATAACCCTTGGTCAACGCGGGACAACAGTGGTCACGCCGGAGTGCGATGATCGTGGCCACGATTGTCATCACGATTGTGATCACGATGGTGGCCACGGTCGTGTCATGCATAGTATCTCCGAAACCCTCCATTTATTGACCCTGCAAATTCGGATTTGATGAAGATTTTCGGATGTACTACGTATTTAATGAAGCTACTTTAATAAATTCTTGTCAGAGAGTTTGTTGGTGCAAAGAGCTATTATTTAAATCACATAACATCAATGAAATCAACATTTATCAACCAATATTCTCTTCAAAATATAGATAAAAGACACAAGAAAAAGAAACGAAAATCCTCATAAAAACCATTCGAAACATCGGCCAAAAGGGAAGATCAACTTCAAGGGGGTGCCTTCGTGTTTCCATCTTATATAAAGGTACGCATAATACGTATAGTAGTCGAAAAATATATTTTTGAGGAACGTGATCTTAAGGTCACGATAGTAGTCACGACCGTGAACACGATGATGATTTAAACCCCACGATGGTGATTTATTGTCGGCTTTTATGATTGTGTTGTTGGTTTGATTTCATGATGATATGTATGTTGAGCATGAATATTGCTTATTTTATGTTAAATAGGCCGCACATGATTTTAGATTTTAATGGCACGTTCTTAAGATATACTATTAGGGTTTTAGTACTAGGAATATTTGCATGAAATATGTTTATTTGTTAGATAAAGAATTATAAATTTCATGTTTATGCAAGGGTAAAATCAGTTCAAAAGGCTAAGAGTATCGTGCTCACGATCTAGGGTTTTTAGTTTTTTTTTTCTCGGCTTCAGCCATGCCCACGACCGCTGCCATGACCGTGATCATGATCGTGCCCACGATCGTGCCCTCGATCGTGACCACGATCGTGCCCACGATCGTGACAGCGGTCGTGGGCATGGCAGGTGAAGCCCTAAAAATGAATTCAATTGATTGCTGACGATTGTTTTTGTTTTTTGTTAATCACAGATGTCGTGGCAGCGTGTTTTGATACATCACGGCGGTCGCTGGGAGCGCTCAACGTATATAGATGGAGATTCATTTTTTGGCTACATTGATGCGGGCAAAGTTAGCCGAGCTAACCTCGTGGATGTTATTAGAGATGGTTTGGGTGGTCGAAATGAGACTGAGTACGTATTATGGTATTTGACACGCATGGCCAACGGCAACAAAGTAAAAGTTTTATTGCGAGGCGATACCGAATTACTTCGATTGCTAGTGGAACACAAAGAAGATCCGGAGGTATATGTGATTGAGAACAGCGGCTCATCCGTCCCCGACGTTAATATGGGAGGTAGCAGCTCGGGAGTAGAGCACGACAACATAGACCATAACATGTCACAACATAGCATGCCATCTGAAGATGAAGAAGACGAGGAATATGAAGACGAGGCAATGTCTACATCCGAAGATGAAGAGAAAGATTGTCGCAAAAACTTGATTGATTCACTGACAGAGGAGTTTTTTGCTTGGGTTCGACAACCTGCACAAATGGATAGAATTATCGGGCAACGACACTTCTCATCGGACCATCATCAGTCTGGAACCGATGCTGAGAGTCAGCATTCACTGCGCAATTGGATCATTCCATTTCCCGACTATGACAGCGCATTACCATTAGGATGGGTTGAGCAGCCTCCGCCAGTCACTGGTCAGCTCGAGGTGGGGTCTATATTTCGGTCCAAGGAAGAGTTGAGGATAGCTGTAGGAATATATCATTTGGAGAACATGTTAGAGTGTGCCACTGATCGTTCCGCCGAAAAACGTGTAGTGTTCATCTGCAGGAGTGGTAGAGAAAATTGCACGTTTAGATTGTGTGCTTGTGAGGGAGCAACTCTTTGGAGAATCAGTAAGTTGACATTGGATCACAGTTATCACACGGACTTGAATCGTGTTGTTGTACGGTCGGTGACTTCTGAGGTTGCTGCATTTTATTTTGCTAAAAAATTAGTCGGTGAGGGTGTCACTTTGAGGCCAAAAGAGATGATTACAGAGATGCGTAGTAGGTACGGCGTTGGGATGTTATACAGCTTCGCTCTTCGGACGAGGAACATAGCGATAGAGAAGACGTACGGCGACTTTGACAAGTCGTATCAGAGGCTCCCATCGTATCTGTATTTGTTGAAGCAGCGTAATCCGGGGACTATTTATGACTTGCAGATGACTAGTGAAGGAGTGTTCTGTCACATGTTCGTTGCCCTCGGACAGAGTATTCGAGCATTTGAGCATCTTCGGCCGGTGATTGTAGTTGACGGGACCCATCTTAAGGGAAGAAACAAAGGAGTTTTATTTGTCGCCGTCACAAAAGATGCGAACGAACAAATCTTTCCGCTTGCAGTTGGACTTGGTCCGATAGAGAACGATGAGTCGTGGACTTATTTTCTCTACAACCTGCGCAGATGCTTCAATCCTCCAGAAAATTTATTGATTGTGAGTGACCAACATAAGAGCATCGAGAATGCTGTTCAAGCCGTCTATCCGAATGCAGTGCATGGGTTGTGCTACCACCATCTACAGAAAAATCTAATAGGCTACGGCGCTACTGTTGCCACACTCTTCAAACAAGCGTCATACTGTTATCGGGTTGAAGAGTTCGAAAATCTCTTTTCGAAGCTGCATGTTGAAAGCCCTAATGGGGCTTACAGACGACTTTCTCAAATTGGACCGGAGAGGTGGGCTAGGTCGAAGTGTGCCATACGACGCTATGGCTTTCTGACCTCCAATGCAGCCGAAGTCTTGAACTCTCGTTTGTTGTGGGCCAGACGTTTACCAGTTTGCTCGTTACTTGAAATATTTCGCAGAATTCTGGAGAATTGGTTTGATGAGAGGCGGGAAGAAGCTGCATCGAGAGATCATGAGTTGACAAAGAATACTTTCGATAAGCTTTCTTTATCTGTGCAAGCTAGTGTTCATCTAACTGTTCGAGCTACAACAACACATATTTATAAAGTCGAAGAAGATAATATTCCTTATCAAGTCGACCTTGAGAGTTGGACATGTGAGTGTCGGGAGTTTGATGAGGATCAGATTCCATGTAAGCATGTCGTCGCCGCTATAAGGTAATTGTTTATCTTTGGCTATAATTTCTTTTAAATTTTATTTAATAATATTTTCGTTATTGTAACAGGCGCGCTAGCAATGGTTTGTCTGTGTACGATTTCGTTAGTCATTATTTCAAACAACACAATTTTAGACAAACTTATGCGGAGCATATTCTTCCAATACCACATCCTGATGAGTGGAATGCGCCGCCTTCGATTTCATCAATCGTATGTCTCCCTCCAGATGAGGTGCGTCAGGCCGGCCGTCCAAGAATGAGTCGTGCTCGGTCAGCAGTTGAAGATAGGACAACCATACGACGTAATCAGGTGTGCTCTAGGTGTAAGGGACCCGGCCACAACAGAAAATCTTGCACAACATCTATTCCCATAGGTGGTGTCGATTTAAACGTCTCCCCTGAAGAAACATGTAGAGAACAATCAAGGCAAAGACGACGGAAGAAAAAAAGATGTAACAATTGTCGTAGAGAAGATCATGATATAAGAGGATGTCCTTTACCCCGCCGAGAAGAAATTTAGCAATTATTGAACTTGTTGTGTTTGAGGGCAATGTATCATATTTTGTGACCTTTTCCGTCAATGATATCTCTCTTTATAATCATTTATCTTTGAGTTTGATTAGTTTTGTGTTGCATGAGTATTTTTTGTCGTCGCCTGCCGAAATCACGATGGACAAACTCAATCGTGTCCACAGTCGTGGCTAACCACCGTGACCACGATAGCCGCCCACGACCGTGGTCACGATGGAACACCCACCGTGATCACGATCACGCAGCCCTATCGTGATCACGGTCGTGAGTAGACCATCGTGATCACGGTGGTTTGGCCACGACTGTAATCACGGTCGTATGCCCAACCATCGTGAGCTGAAGAACAATCTCCGATTCCGACTAATAAACAATGATTAATGTCTTTTCGTATGTTATATCATGTTTCAAACATCATTATGCTAACAAAGTTCGAATTGTAATATACAAATAACACTAAAAAACTTAACATTTATTGATGTATTGCGATTTTCACATTCTTAGTATATATTATGTAACATTTCTCTAATGTTACCATCATATTACAAAAGTCCACGCTAATATTAAATTATGTGTTCTAAGATGATATTGTTCGATCAATGATGTATAAACATGATACTAAGGGGTTAAGAATACGTTCAAGGTAGAAAAAACAAAAAAAATGTCGTTAATTGGTCGATTTTGGAGAACCCCACGAATATGGTGCATGATCGTGGGTGTCCATCGTGGAAAATACACCGTGCCCACGACCGTAGCCACGATCGTGGCCATGATCGTGCTCACGACCGTGGCCACGGTCGTGGACACGATCGAGCTCACGAAAGTGGTCACGGTCGTGGCCACGATCGAGCTCACGACCGTAGCCACGGTCGTGGCCTCGGTCGTGAGATCGGCAGCCCACTGTCTATTTAATTATGTACTCCATAAATATACACTGGTATTCAAAAATAGATTAACATATAGATTAACACATAGATTAACACTTAAGAAAATATAATATAATGTAGGTAATGTCGGTAATGTCAAAACACGGAGCAAAATATTGTCTTAAACGTAAATACATATCTATCGTGGATCAATGCTAAGCCAAAAAATCCTACACCCTACGAGCCATCGATATCTTCTAACGTACTTTTCGTCGATTTCACCCGAATGCTTGACTTTGGAAGTTCTACGGGCCACCAGACGATCCAAATACATGCAAGCGAAAGGGGCCGCAGCTGTGGCTATCTGTTTGGGCGAACTGTACACTAGTTGGCATCTTAACAAGCTCCATTTCATCGTCTCTCCTGATTCTTGATGAATTGTTTCTCCAATAACCCGAAAGAGCTAACATACGAGGCACAAGACGAGTAATGGGCTTCATCTGGAAGTCGCACTCTGTCACACGATCATTGTCATACTGGTGTGACATTGAGTCATACAACTCAACCTTCCAGTCAAGAAGATAAATCCTCACAGTGACCCAGTGATTCTCATTAATACAACAGATTGCAATAATATGTTCAAGCAAAAACATATTCAAATAAATCAATGAAGTAACATGTTATTCAGTATATGTAAATATTATTAAAATATTATATACTTACATGATAGGCATTTGACCATGGAACTGCGGTCGGCGTATCTAGCCCTTTTACCAACTCATCTATTCCATCAGGCATTCTCCATTTGTTGTATGTTGACTTTCCCTTCACTCGTCTAAATTGTGGATCCTTCGGATGCAGCTTTTGTAGCTCGGAAACTAAAGCCGCCTAGAAAAGTAACCATGACCAAGATCAATATTATTTATAAAAAATAATAATAACAAAAATAAATAAATTAAAACTTACATAAAATGCAGAGCCCACGACGATCGTGACAGTTGCACCAACATTTGACCGAGTACTGAGATTCCGCCGGATCCTCGCGCGAGTGGAAGACACGTACAAGTCTATTACCTAACAAACATAAAACTTATATTAGATGACAATATAAATACAATTTAATTTATGCTTCTGATAATATAAAGGATGTTACCTCAGCAGTGAAGTCTTGATGAAGATCTTCTAGAGTGTCGAAGAACTTTTGAGTTAGCACGTGCTTTGTCTCATAAGTAATTGCATAGGCCTCGGGTCCTGAATTTCTAAAGGCTCTGTACTCAATCCTCAACGTCTCGGCATCAGACGGAACATTGCCCTTGTAAGGGGTCTTTAGAGCAGCAGACGGTCTGGGTTGTCGAAGACCCAAGCTCCTGTCACCCACCTCCACATCATCCTCATCCTCATCATCATCCTCATCCTGAAGCTCGTGCGATGAATACTGATCAGGTAAAATGGGATGAGGCGTCAGTGAACTAGAGACTTCGGGCCCAAACGACTGGTAGTTCTGATAAGATGGCCCCTCAGACTGAAAGTGCGGGTAAGTAGGCTGCACGGGCCGAAAGAGCTCAACAAATAGCTCGTGCTGAGAGTGGTGGGAAGAGGCCTGCGTGTGCTGAGAGTGGTGGGAAGGAGCCTGCTCGTGCTGAGAGTGGTGGGAAGGAGCCTGCTCGTGCTGAGAGTGGTGGGAAGGAGCCTGCTCGTGCTGAGACTGGTGGGAAGGGGCCTGCGTGTGCTGAGAGTGGTGGGAAGGAGCCTGCTCGTGCTGAGAGTGGTGGGAAGGAGCCTGCTCGTGCTGAGAGTGGTGGGAAGGAGCCTGCTCGTGCTGAGAGTGGTGGGAAGGGGCACGGTCGTGCTGAGAGTGGTGGGAAGGGGCACGGTCGTGCTGAGAGTGGTGGGAAGGGGCACGGTCGTGCTGAGAGTGGTGGGAAGGGGCACGGTCGTGCTGAGAGTGGTGGGAAGGGGCACGGTCGTGCTGAGAGTGGTGGGAAGGGGCACCCTGCTGAGAGTGGTGGGAATGGCGCCCCTGCAGACTGACACCAAAAGAGTGACGGGGACGATCCTGGATGGGCTCCTGCGCACCAGACCATCTGTGTCTGTCAACGGCTGACGTAGAGTGACGGTGTGGCTCTCTGTTCATTCTGTGACTCCCAACCGAGTGCTGTGGAGAGTATTGTGGATGACTGATAGACCGCCTAGGAATGAAGTAGTCCTTCATCTGAGCAAACATCTTTCGAGTAAGTCGAGCAAGGAAGCCAGTATCAGACTCGTCGTTCAAAACTGCCCTCAGCCGGCGCTCTATGTCATCCCCGCCGCTAGTGCCCTCCTCGTGGTCTGGACAAGGCCGTCCGTGCACACAACAAACCCTGTCTGGCTGCCCTGAGTGTAGCAGCTCGTCTGTAGCACCTAGTGGAGTACTCTCACGGCGACGCTTGGGCATTGGTCGCCTCGTCTCAGGAGTCAACACCTTCCCCACTATACTCTTCAATTTTCCCATAGCCTTTGACTTTCCTTCCGGCTCCTTCCTTGTTGCAATTCGTACAGGAAGCTTGTATCTCACATCAAACTCATCTCCGTTGTCAAAGCTCATCATGTACCACGTTTCTAGCTCTTCAGCAATAGGTTCCAACGAGGGATATACTACAAGCTGCAAAAAATAATAAAAATTTAATATTACATATTCAACATTGAATCATTCAATCAAATTTAAAAAATAAAATAAAATAAATGTACCAGTGGATTGTCCAAGAAACGACTAAAATCAACCATTTTCATCTGCCTTGTGCTCCACCTCAAACATCGGGGCAATCTGACTTGTGGGTCTCGCAATCCACACACGTCTCCGAGTGCTGGAATGGCCTCATACGACCAAATCTGCAAAGCCCAAACTGGACCGTAGAAGTGGTAATCTCTTTCTGCTTGATTAGGGCGCATCGCCACGTTGTCTATATAGTAACACAACGTACCATACGTGTACGAGCCCCATGGAAAACTATCCCAAGTTTCAAAGTCTTCAACTAATGTCCATGCCCAATCCTCTATCTCGGGATCGTCCCGACATAAGAGGAAGAGATAGTAAACTAACAAGTTAGCCGCCTTCAAATAGTTTTCAACGTTTTTGCCCAACTCTTTGCTTTTGAATTTCTTGCGCAGCTCACTTACTTTTGTAGGTTCACCTTTGAAATATGTGTAGTAAATGCTGCCGCTAGGAATTTGATGACTTGAGTGTGGATCAAAGTCGGAGAGTCCGAAATGAAGCCCAGTGATGAGGGCATAATCCCTCGCCGTAAAACGAATGGTCTCTCCACCAATCTGAAACCAACTCTCGATCTGAGGTATATCATCACCCTTCAACTGTCGGGCTAGAACGTGATGTAGGGCATTACTTGCACTGTGACTTCTTCTCACGTCAATCAAGCGCCCCACAATGCCGAATTGAAATATCTCCAATGCTTCATTACCACCAACTTCAGATAAAATCTTTGTAACCTCTCGGAATATTTCAACCCGCATGTAAAGATTGATTCCACGAGTGACATAGAGCAATGTAGGTCTCTTCCAAGAACAATTAACCTACAAAAACCAAAGCAACAAAACATTAGGACCATCATCATGTGTTGGAACCAACCAAAGCAACAAAACACAAGAAATTGGAGAGGGGTCTGCCGTGCCCACGATCGAAGGGTACGATCGTGCCCACGATCGAGGCTGCGATCGTGGGCACGGTGGTCACAACCATCGTGGGCACGGTCGTGCCCACGATCGTGAGCACGGTCGTGCCCAAGATCGTGAGCACGGTGGTGACCGTGGCCACGGTCGCCACCACGATCGTGGGCACGATTGCACCTCACGACCGTGGCCACGATTGCACCCCGCGATCGTGAGCTCGATGGAGTCGTCTTCCTCACCTCCATCGTGCCCATAAGAACTTAAGAACACACCCAACCAACAATGTCGAACTATATACACCCAACCAACATAAATTTCGAACTAAACACCGAAGAATTTCAAACTAAACAAACAAGAACTATACACCCATCCAACAAAATCGAACTAAACATGATCATCAAACACATTTTTAACACATAAACATGCATTTAACAGAAAATTTCAACAAAAATTTCGAAAAAAAAATCCAAATTGGGGTCGAATTTAGGGCACTAACCGGCGGTTGAGGAATTTCAAAATCCTCCTCGTCGGAGTCCGACGACGACGGCGCGGGTTGCCTGTCGTTTCTCCAGTTGCTCATTTTTGCAGACACGACGAAGCGAAGATCGTGGGCGGAGATGGTGGCTGTCGTGAATGGTTGGTTTCGTGAGAGAGAGAGAGAGGCGGTCGAAGAGA
Organism: Agastache rugosa; assembly: GCA_031470985.1. NCBI lineage: Eukaryota > Viridiplantae > Streptophyta > Magnoliopsida > Lamiales > Lamiaceae > Agastache > Agastache rugosa. The sequence continues at coordinate 34,830,852 of CM062605.1, forward strand.
GAGAGAATGAGAGTCGAAGAGAGAGAAAGTGGGGTTTGGGAGGGGGGACCGATTGTGATTTGGGGGGACCAATTTTGTTTTCTTTTTTTTTGTCTTTTTATTGTTTCTTTTAATTGTTTTTTTTTACTTAAGGTTATTTTAGTCTTTTGACACATTTTTGGTATGCAAAAGATCTAGTTTTATGAATAGGATATATAACTTGTCTCTTTTATATTTTGGTATTAAAAAAGTCGGAACTCAATAATTTATAATCATATGTGGAAAAAAAATTCTAATGCAATAACACCAAACAATTTTAACTACTTATGATAATTTAAACCCTGAAATTGAATAAAATTATTTGGATATAATCACATACCGTAAATCTTAAACATTTGAACTGGAAAATGAATAATATATGTTCACTTTTTAGAGGAGTCGATCTTCAAAAGACAACATTATCTCATGCATTTGATCAATTTTTGCAGCATGCAAAAGCTTTCTGAATAATAACTAACATTTATCTGAAACAAATGTACAAAAAGATTGATACTACACAGATTACAGTTGCATGTACCTATCTTCTACAATGAGGTTTTCACTATCACAATCTGTATATACTGATGTTCCAAAAAATCGACCCGAATCGAGTCGACGATACAAAATTCTGCAAAATTGGATCATTTTTACTATACTCAGGTCTCAACTTGTGCAATTTTCACATAAATACTTGGAAGAATAAAGGTACATCCATATTCTCTAAGAGTGAAGAGAATGGTCAAGCTCAACCCATATAGTGTTCGAGTCGAGCTATACCTGAGCAGTAGGTAGATTGAGTTGCGCGGCCAGATCGGAGCCACAGAAATCTCCTGAATGCAAAACTATGCTTCTGCAGTTTCACTGCCATATACAATGCTGTAAATGTCACTGCAGATGGCGACAGTGCTTGAAGACACGGCCAGAAGTATCATAATCCACGAGACTGTTCTGTCGTGTTTTGTAGCAATTCCACGAGTGTCCCTGCACGATAAATCATGTGGGTGAGGATCAGCAGCCACACAACATTGTAGTGGTGACACTGAGCACTAACCTGAGGGCAACTGCAGCAGGGAAAATGTAACCAACGGCAACAGTAGCTGTGGCGCCAGTAAATTGGAATGCATCCCATATACTAGGAACAAAATTTGCTCCCAAGAAGATGAACCCCATGAGAGCTGCTGTTACTGAGAAAAATCTCCGATCATCATAGATAATGGGGATTGCAAATGGGAAAAGGAGACCATCAACATTGAGGCGAAGGGAGTAGAAGACGATTGGGAATACAAGCATCAAGTGGATGGCGTAGCTCACTCTCACAATGTCATTAAGCAATGAGCTGAATGGGATGCCAAGATCTCCATCGAAATTGGCAAGAATATCATCCATTGTTTGATTACCAAAGAGGAGAAAACCAAAGAAGCTCGTTGCTACATATACTGAAGTACACAAGATCATTGATGTCTGGACTATGGACTTCATCTTTGAAGGGTCTTCCAACTCGTTCTCTATCGGGTGAACTACAGACAAAGTTAAGCAACAACAAAAAGAATTAAGTAAGAGATAAGGTTTTGATACTTCATAGCTAATATTGTGACCGCAGATTGGCACAATCAAGGGGTTATCAATCTGATGTATTCACATAAAGATGAGTTGAAGAGGAGAATGGTTGTAGATCATCCTTGTGGCAAATAAGAAGTCTTTATATGTATAAAATACAGCATTAACAGAATTTCTTACAAAAACATGTAAAATATCCTGTAATCTTATAAATCTATTCACAACCATGAAAAATTCTAACCATGTTCGGATGAAGAAACAGAGAAAATGCATCGTTTACTGACAAACATTTGGTACACATTATCAGATAGTAGACAACTACCAAGTAAAAGGTGAGTCAAACAGATGTAGCACCGTAGGTTCATCAACCCTTTATGGACCTTTTTTCTACAAAATCACATTTAAGGCTTCTTTCCAATCAACCAAATTGATATTCGATCAAATATGCTTATGAGTTTCAGACAAACTTACTGTTATGATGACAAATATAGGCAGTGACCAATATAGGAACTGTTGTGAAAAGTTTCCAGAAAGATGTTTGATCAACGACGTTAGGCAGCAATTGAGGCATTGCAATGCTTCCATTGATCATCTTGACAATAGCAACTCCTGCTATGATCACCACGAACACAATAGCCAGTCCGACTGACAGTGCTGAAGTGTATCGCAATGAATCTGGGAAACAGATGATTCTTCATGGTGTTGCCTCGTACTTTTTAATGGAAAAAAGAAAGGAAAGAGTTCCGCTTCAACTAAAAAAAGCATGTAAATATCATTCCATAACATTGGAGGAATGACCTGCAGGTAGAGGTTAGGGATACCAGATTTAAGAAACAAGGTTGTGAACAGAATAGCCTAAAGTTTATTTAAACCTCATTCCACTGGGCGTAGACATATCTTAAAAATACGTACTTTTTTTTTTTTGCAGATCCATAAACTTAAGGTATATTAGTGTGTCGATTCAACATAATCTAAGATCAATCAAGACGAAGAAAATTGTCTAGAAAACACATCCACAGGTGATTTAAGTACTTCAAATTCCACCAAATTGAAATAAACAGCTCCACATCCAAATAACAAAGGGGTCATTAGAGTGAAGTCCCACCCTAGAGGAATAGTAGCCTAAAAATATGCATTTTTCCTGTTATCTTAAAGTAGTAGGAGTGATACTCTAAGCAATGAAGTGCTGGATTAAATCTACACAGCTTTTGGAACATTTCACTTTCTTTTAAATGTATAATTTCTTTTGTCAACTTTCAAATTTTTCTATCTACCAAAAAAGAATAAATAAAATTTAAAGGTATCAATTTTAACTGCATGAAAGATCAAATATAGCAAAGGCAGTAAATAGTTGGAACGGATCTAACATGAAGATCGCGTCTGTGTGATTATCCACCAACCCAACTCACATCCATACACACCACATGCGTATAAAACTAGAGAACGTGATTATCTTTGTCAAATTACTCAGCATAATCTACCTAACTATGACAATATCAGCAGTAAATTCAACCTAGGGTTCCACATAATCAAAACCTCTAACACAGTGGATGTAACAAACCATATGTTTAGCTTGTCAACAACCAAACTATAAATAAAAATCATAATCTTTAGTGTGGACTGCTTCACATTGACACCAATGCAGTTCATTGATATTACAAGGCATGTTTGGCAACAAAAAAAGTTATCTATACTGTTATGAGCATTTGATGGTTCATTTAATAAATTGACATTTAAAAATAATACAATCATGATGAATGATTCAATCAGTTCTTGAGAGGTCAAATAAACAAGAGCAAAATCTCACCAACTCGCTTGAACGAAATCAGAGGGCCGAAAACAAAGATGGTTGTGAGAAGCAATATGGAAGAACGTGTCGTCCACCAGTGCAACCCAAACCATTCTTCCACCACACCAGTGTGGTGCACCCCTTGTGACCATGTCTCCGATAGAACATCACCTGTACAAAATCCAATATAGAAATACCGGCATCTCATCATTAACCAATGACGACCATATTGAATCAGTAATCCAATAAACGGTAACTGAATTATACAAATGCACAAAACAAATAGTTTTAAATAAATTCAATGTGATACGATTGTTTCTTAAGCCAGAACGGATCACACATTATCCAAATCTGGCATTCTACATTTTCTAATGCATTATCTGAGCTATCACGTGTGGCTTTTGCTTTACAACCATCTAGACAAAACCAAGAAAAGCAAGAAGATCCTTTTTGTCTAAACGGAGTTCATATCAATAGCCGGAAAGATGCAAAATTGAAAATCTGACCCAATTTACACAAATCATAAATCTGCAATTTACCAAAAACCCTTACGAAAACAGAAACGAACTCGAATAATGCAAGACAAATTTCATATGAATAATCAGTTGAAGAGGTGAATTAAGGAACTTTACCAATAATAATCATGTAAACTACGAGCATGCCGAGGTTATTTATGACGATACAAAATTGCAGAATATTCCGTCCGGCACCGGAGAATGCGTCTCCGGCCAAACCGGAGTACGAACTGGTCTTGGCAGCACGGCTGAACCGGAGAATCATCTCTATCGATTTCTCCGTCAGAATACCAGCCAACACGATTACGATCACCCCAGGAATCACGCCGAGTTGCTTGAACGTCGCCGGTAGAGCCATTATCCCGGCGCCGACAATGGTTGTGGAGAGGTTGAAGACTGCACCGGAGAACGACGCGCCGTCGAACTCTCCGCCGCCATGTTCCTTGGGGATAAGCGGGGCCGCCTTCTGGCTCCGGCGGTGTTTGCGGTCCGAAAATGGCATCCCGTGAATTCGGCGAGAAAGAAAGAAATCGGGAATCTAGAGAGAGAGAGAGAGAGGGAAAAGTTCCGTTTCACCGGCAACGGAAACTGATGGATTTAATAGCGCGTCGCAGGGGATTATACGCGGGAACTAAACCAGTCTTTGGTGTTTCAACTAATAATATATCGACACGTGTAATTTGGGCCGGTGAGGGGCGCATTCTGTGCATACTTAGGAAAACGAAAATTAGTACTCCTTCCGTCCCAATTGCAAGGTCTCACTTACTTTAGGCACGATTATTAAGAAATAAGAGTAAAAGGAAAAAAAGTGGAGAAAAAGTGGTAGGTCCTACGGCATTTAAAGAGTTAATTATTTCCATTTTTGGAATATGATCTTGCTATTGAGACAGATAAAAAAGAAAAGCGAGACCTTGCTATTGGGACGGAGGGAGTAGTATATTATTTCATTTTGGAAATTCAGCGTGAATAAGGTTATTTTTGTATTCTACATTATCATTATTGAGAAAGGAATATGTTAATAAAAAGAATTACTCGTATTGAATATTATTATATTTTTTTATCTAATAAACTGGGTGTATGAATAATAACAAATAAAAAGAAGCAAGTTGGAGAATAAAATAAAAATAAAAAGAGGTTATCTAATAATGCCGTAACGTGCACCCAAATGTAATGCCAACACCACCATCCTTATGTACAACTCATAAGTATTGAATTTAGTTAGTTGCATAACAATGGAATACACATTTCAAAAATTATATTGTGGTATATTTTATTTTAATTTAATTATCCAAATTAGAAGCTATATATGGTACCGTGCTTACAAAAGGGACGGAGAAATACCTCTAATCTACGATGTTTGTGGTAATGTATAACAGTATAAGATTGTATATTAAAAGGATTAAATTAAAAAGTTGCACTTGAGTACATCATGATGTACCCATACATCTGGGTCAACCCGACCCGACCCGGTCAGCATTGACCGGTCAACGGTCAACGTCTGACTGTTGACTTTTTCATTTTTTTCTCTCCGCCTTCGGCTTCGATTTTAATTTATAGATAGTGATTGTGGCAATATTAATGTTTTTTAGCTCGCTCCGAAGCCTTCGGCTCCTCTCGCTCGACTCTTGAAAAAAAAAAAGTCAATGCGGTCAACATTGACCATTGACCATTGACCGGTCAACGTTGACCGGAAGGGTCGTCGGGTCGGGTCGCGGGTCGGGTTGAACCGGATGTATGATAAATCATGATGTACAGGAGTTTTTGCCTAAATTAAATCCATTACTGGTTGAAATTTGAAATAAGTAAATTTGGTTCTAAGTCCCACCAATTAACACTATTAATTCTCTTATATTTATACGAGACTCCAAGTTAAGCCTTAATTGACATTTAATTAACACCTAAAGATACTTAGTACTAATGCAATATAGGTCAGGCTAGACTATAGCTAACTATTTCAAGAATCAAAGCATATTTTATCGTACGACTCCAAATGTCGCACAAATTAATATTTTAATAAATATAGTAGATTCTACGTCCAATATAATAGTACAAATTTTTTTATAATAAATATTGAATCCATATAAGTGGGCACATTATTATGTAGATCGTGTAAAATATACGACACAATTCATAAGAATTCATGCTCAATGTACTACACCAGTCCATTCGACGACACTCAAGTAGTAGATCTTTTTTATTATGTATAATTAAAGAGGTCTTATATTCAATATTTATTGCTTTATTCTTCCCCAACTTAAATAAAGAAAGTATATAATCTGCATGCATGTGTATGCTTTTGACTTAGAAAGTTCAAATTTTTTTCAGATATGTAACAGATCGACTCGACCTATAAGATATTAGTGAAATCGGAGATGGGTTCAATCGAGAAATGCCATTTCGTATTTGGTACAAGTTGAGCTTAAGGAAATATACTGTCATATTTTAATTAAGTTAATTAAATTACATCCTGGTAAATTTCAGTTTCTTTCATATTATTGCTCATAATAATATTAACAGTTATATAATTAAAAATGTTAGATATAAGTAGTTAAAGCGATCTTGCTAATTAATTAAAAACTTCATAACATTAATATCCATTCTGAAATATTATAAAATATTCAAAATTCTTCTAAACCAACACCTAAACAAATTCCAATTTGATGTGACATATCAATACTTATAGAAGGTCAAAGGTGAATTTAATTAAGACATTTAGTGCTCTAAATATTTTATTATTGTGCCAATTAACTAGCATGGATGCAGTACATTTTTAAATTAGAAGTTAGATTACTGGCAGATAAAAGTTGACGTAACCTAAATAAAATAATTTAACTCAATTAATAAAAGTTCACATATCTCTTACTTCTTTTCCTTTATAAATAGATATATCTTCTTATAAAAATAACATCAATAAGAATAATAATAAATAAATGTCAGAATTACTATTGACATCTAGCAATAGTAACACATTAATGACGAAGTAGATTCTCAATTATGAGTTAAATATTTTTTTATTAATCTCAATAAATATATATGCATGTGTAGAGATTATCTTTTGTCATTAGATTAAAACAGTTTTTGTTAGCGGGGGAAGGAGCTAGGATTTTCATTACGGAGGCTAATATAGATAACAAAATAAATATTTAATATTTATACAGATTATACTTTTACTCATTTATATACATGTATATGTATCTTCCACCAGAAAATACGTAAAAATGATAAAAAAAAATAAATACTTTCAATTTAAATGACAAAAACATTTGGCATATCTAGTAACACCTAAGATTGAGGAAATGCATTATTTATTATTATTATTATTATTATTATTATTATTATTATTATAGGGTTTGTCAATTGCAATGTGAGGCATGTGTCTACAGTTGTCAAACTATCGGGCTTGATCGGCCCAAAAGATCAGTCGGGCCTAAAATTAAAGCATAGTCCAATCCGATCCAAAATAGGAATATTTTTAGTTGTTCGTGGGCCTAATACATAATTTTGCGGACCGATCCCACAATCCCATCAAGCCTAGAAAATGTGGTTTACTTCATCCAAAATCGAACAGGTCGAGTCTATTTTGACAGCTCTAACTACGACAGAGGGAAGAGGTAGGCCATAGGGATGAGAGATAGCCCAATACCATGTGGCTTTCTATTGGGCTTCAGCCTCTCTTATTTTTAGAGTAAGCAAAAGAAATGTCAAAAGTCTTCATCTCTCTCAATCTCAATACAAGAAGCTCCATATATGAGTTTTCCTTTATTATTTCAAACAATGCAAAACCAATATTTATCACATAAGAATTTCCTTTCATTTTTTGGTATCCACTTGTTTCTCCCATAAAATCAATCATCTGCAGCAATTGAATTGCAACTCTCAATATACATGGTTTTGTAAATCTAAACAGTCAATTTTTCTTCTGTTAAAACTCGAAGAACCAAGCGTTAGGGGGCTTAAAAAGAACCTATACAACACTTGCAAAAATAAAAAATATGAACCTTCAACATTTTTATAGCCTTCACTTCAAAATTCTCACACCATGAATCATCCTTCAATATATGGTTAGGGGAGCAGCAGCCTCCGACTATGCTCTATAGCTCCCTTTTCGACGACCCTGTAAAAACACGATCATTATGAGAATTTTTGATGAACAGGACTAGTTGTGACGCGTCAAGAAATGTGATCAGCTGCAATTACCATTCTGCCCCATGCTAACAGAAGGATCGGGATCAAATCCCATTTGGAGAAGACTTTGGAGTTCAGTATTCCATATATGCTGCAGAAAATGCTACAACATTACCCTCTATGACTAGACAAGAAAAGTCGAACCATTTATGTTGAGAGATGTTTGTGTTACCTGGGGTAATGAATGAAATGGTGCACCTGTACCCGGGGCGCTGCTGAAGGTTCCTTGGGGATATACAGGGAACGGGAGGGACGAACTCAGTCCTGGAGTAACTCCGAGTGGGGTGGCATTGCTACCACGCAAGTGAAGAATCTAGTTGAAAGGAAATGAATATGGAATGTGAATTTGGTTGTTAAGAAAAGAAGTTGAATAATGTGTAGTAGAGTAGGTGAGAAATTCTCACATCTTTGGACAAAATCCTGTCTATATCCATGTTGAGCTCTGGATTTACGGTTGCAAGCTTCATCGATAAAAACTGCAACAGAAAGAGAACAGATATTTACTACTATATTTTTTGGTGTCAATATTTACTATATTATTACTCCCAAAAATTAGCAAACAATTTCCAAATACTAAGTAGTAAGAATTAAGAAGGGCAGCATTACATTGTCTGATTTCCATAAGATTTATGGTCATGATAGAGTTTTTGAGATTGTTCGTTTGAGAACTCTGTAACAAATCGAAATTCGTCCTCGCACATATATTTCTCCGTAACAACATTTACATACAAGATTTAAGAAATGATATGGTCAAAGTACTATCCAAAAATCTAAAACAAACATTGTTAAACAATTCGTCCAAAAATAAGTTATCTCATTTCCTACGTCCCTAATTCTCAACCAAACATCCTCTTAGCCTACTTAATCTCAGATATTGGTTATACAAAATGCAGAAATCTATCAAGTTGTAGATTGGAGGTTCGTCATTTCCAAATTGCTCTTTGTCATACACGTATTGTAACTCAACTTGAGTCTCAGATTGAATGCTTATTCTAAGCTAAAAAAAGGCAATTATTACTCCAGTTATGAACATGCACATCAGGAGGGAGGGTGGCTTGGTTGAGAGGAAAAGACACTAACTAAATCCATCATTTTTATTTCCGGCTCTCTGATGAAGTTTCATGATGACGACATGATGTAAAACTGTTTCGTTATCTAAGCTTTTATTGACACGCACACACAGTATATCGTGGAAAAAAAACTAATTTTCAGCAAAGAATTAAGATTTGAAGAAATTAATTTTCTCATTCTATCTTACATAAAAAAGTAATGCAAGAATTTTTCTAAGCAAATCACAGTGCATCATACCTCAACTTGCTGCTGAAGTGATTGCACATAGTTGATAATCTCATCAAGCATCATTGCTTTTCCAGTAATCTTAAGCACAAAAAAATTACAAATTAGCTACAAAATTTCTTGGATTCAATTACAAAATGGAAGCTGAGATGAAAACACCAGTACCTTATTGCAGCCAGGAACCAGTTCCTGAAGCAATCTCATTCTCTCACTAATCCTCTCTCTCCTCACCTGCATTCGAACAGTTCAAATAGCTATTTTTCTACAAGCAACCATATATATATCAGAGTTTTCTTGGTTTCAAACTAAGAATTTACCCTTTCTGCAAGGCTGTGACTGTTTGTTGCCTGGCCCCTCTTGGCTCTCACATGAATGTAATCATCTTTTGATGGTTCCGCACCACTCGGATCATCCTTGGCTTGCTTCGCAACTTGCTTACCGCGAGAGCCTTGAGCAATATTTTTTTCGAATTTCTGTTTCTTTTCATCATCTTCTTTAGATGTATCCCCGGATGGATCCTTTTGATGTTCTTCATCAGCACTCTACATTAATCACAATGGAGCCACAACCCACAATACATTACACTGATTGCCTTATGAATTACTATGATAAACACACACAAACACACACGAACACGAACACACACTAGCAAGAAATTCACCTTTGATGAAGCTCCTTGTGGCACTTCCCTCTTCCTCTTGCCATAAGGTGAAGCTCCTAACATCCCATTTTCCGAATTCGGGCAATGATCTTGCGAAACCCCCTTCGTGTGAGGAAGATTGGGGCGACAATCGGAGTTATGGCCGAATGAAGTGATCATCTCAGAGTAGCTGCCACTCCCAAAACTGGGGATTCTTGGCACCAAATCAACAAGACTTGAATCAGAGGGAAACTGAACCAATGAGCTATTCTCCAACATAAGTGGATTAGCAAACTCACTCTGAGAAACAATGTTAGAATTCCCAAAATTCCCACTTTGACTTAAAGACATAATTGGATCCCAACTAGAACCATAGAACATGGATTCTGAGCACATTGTTACTCCTGAAACTTTGTCAGAAACTGAATTAGTGCCCACCATTCCTGAATTCAGACCACCTCTGTGTTGGAACACTCTATCCCCACTTTCCTCAGAGCCCATTATCAACCAAACAAAGAACTAGAGAAGCCCAGAATTTGGAAACCCCCAAATTCTAGAGTTGAAGTTTCACAATAGGGGGGAAATGAGTGATTTAAGTGAATTAGGGTTTTAACCAAGAATGACTGGTAATATCTTGCAGGACTCAACAAGGCACAAATGAACTTTGCAGCTTTACAGCACTGAGAGTTGAGTTAAAGAAAGCAAAAGTAATAGTACCTAATTGCAGCATCCAATCTACAGAAAGGAGAAAAAAGTTGAAATCAAATGCAGCAGGCAGAATATCAGCACTTCACCATCTCTCTCTCTCTCTCTCAAGATCAAGAACTACTCTAAACTGAAAAAGAATGAATCTTTCAGAAGTTAAAGACAGTGGGCATTGGCTAAGTAACAGCTCACAGACTATTAGGAGAAAAGCAGATTCCCTTTCCTCTCTTTTAATTTTCTCACTAATAAGAATTTACAAATAACAATCTTGAATCTGCAGAATGGTTGTCAAGTATAAATTAAGGTAAGTAATTTTGGGTGGAAGATTTGACCCAGAACTGAACAACCCCACAAGAATCCAAGAAAAGCTAAATTGCAAGGACCCTTTTGTGATATTCTCAAATGAAATGTTTGCAGCTAAAATTGAGTAGAGAAAAGCAGCAAATTCCACTTTGACATATAAACAAACAGGATATGGGCAGAGTTTGAGAGACAGTACATTTTTATACTGGGCTTATGATTACTGTCAACAGCATCATATGCTTGCTTAAGTTATACAAGAAAAAAGGAGCAAATTTCACCAACTGGGTACTTGCACAAACAGCAAAGGAAGAAGCATCAAGTTTTTCACCACTTTATATACTATCAAAGACAGACATATGTATTCAAATTATATCATTCACATTACATATATAGTAATAAAATGTGCTTCATTCTACCCTCCCTACTTTACAATTATAGTGTTCCACTTTATCAATTTTAATATTTTTGCTCTTTTTTCCTTAAAAAAAAAACAAAAAAAATTGCTCTTTTAAAATAAAACAATGCAACTTCTTTTAATCTTTAATTTAATGAATGTTGTCCCAATTCATAATTTGCATTCTCTATAATTTTGCATCTTTTTTTAAAATAACAAAGGTAATGTGCAACCGCTATATATAATTTGCATCTTATATCTTATGATCGCGTAGTAGCTATTTTATTCTATCCTTGTTCACCCTTCACATACTAACGATGGATGATTGGTATTATTTAGTAGGTACGTATTGACTAAAATTTTGGGTTAATTTTTTAAAAATTGACCTGAATTTGATTTTATACGTGTTTTATAAAATATTTTAATAATGACTTTATTTTTTATTTGTAATAAAATAATCGCGCCTAAAATTTCTGGAAATTAAAAATTCCAACGAAAGAAATTGTTTCGATCTTGTTGAGAATAATAATAATGTCGTTACAGTTTTCCGATCGTCGGAAACTTTTGGAACATGTTTATTTAACATGAAAAATGATGTCGTTATTGAAATATTTTATAAAGGGTGCCTAAAACTAAGGTCGGATCAAATTTTATATATTTCTTGACAATTAACTAATAATATTTTTTTTGTGGGAATTAGGGGAAATTTAAAGAAAAAAAAATATTGGTATACCTTTTACCTGCCCAAGAAGTTACATGTAGATGATTTTAAAAGACAGTCTAACTACTACTGCCAACTGCTCTTGCAGGTTAAATTATTACAGAACCTAATCTTTTCCCCCCACACTTTACTCCTTGTAATTTTAATTTTAATTTTAATACCACACCATAACAACAAGATAACTTTACTTTTCTTTTCTTTAACAAAAAATAAAATCCTCATCATGGTTTGGAGATGTTCCTCTCTTGAACATCAAGATTGCTTCACATCTTTATTGTATTTTTTTTCATTTTTTTACTGACACATTTGCCAACTATTTTCTCTCACATACTTATCTTTGCTGTTACACACTCATTTCTCTCACTGCCAACTAACCCATAACAATTCTTTTGAGAAACCCCTTCATTATGTACCTTCTTCACCTCCATCATTCTGCACTATTTCTCACTCTTGCCCTTTACACACACCACACACACTAATTTATGATAAATTTACTTTCAAAACAAGATTATGGGATATCATATGGACATACATACATACATACATACTATGTTAATTTTCTTGAATTATTCACATGAAAAAATAGAGGTGTGTGAAAGTATTAATCTATGTCCATGCTTTGAATATGTGCCACGTGGGAAAAGCTAAGGGGGGTTGTACATTTTTTGTGTTTTAAGGTTGTACCTTAACCTAGGTGATGCAGATGTAGTGTATAGTTTCCCATGTTGGTTTACTATGTTTTTAAACAAATTATTAATACAATTAAGTGTCAGAGCAGTCTTTTTCTTTTACTTTAGGGCTTTGGTGATGAGAACACAAGGAATAATGGAATCTCATTCACATAATTTTACTTCATTGTCCTTGTACAGGCTTCCAGCTGTCGGTGTCTATACTATATTTATATAATAATATACTATATATTATACTTATAGTATATTATATTTAAATTCATATTAATAATTAATTAAATCTTACCAGCTCTTCCTGAGGAAGGAAGAAAGAAAATTTAAAGAAAATAAAAATACCAGCTATTTTCTGGTCAAAGCCTGATCTTCCAGTCAATCTTAAGGCTGTGATCTTGCTGGAAATTGAAGCCATTCCCAAATCAAATAGATGCCTCATTTTGGCCTCAAATCTCTGTTAGATCCGAAATGGAGATGCTAGATTGCTAGTTAGTTGAGAGCTAGCTTCTATAAATTGAGAATAATTCAATACTTATATATTAGGAGTAATTTTCATTATTATTAATTACATATTCTTACCCAAAGTATGCATGTTTTGTTGAGAAAATAGACCACTTTCGATATTTGATATGATTTTTGATATGCAAGTTACATTATCAGATCATATCACACTTTCACGTTATTAATACTGAACAGACTAGTATGAGCTAACAAGAATAAATTGATTTCCTTCTTCAAATCGAGAATGAGTTTACTTTTTTGTATTGAATAGTTGTATTGGCAACCGAAAATCTAGTTATACTAATATTACTTTTAATAGGGTACAAAGGCCAGACATATTTTCGGCTGCTGAAGCGATTATCCTATATTAGAAAGTGAGCTCAGTTTTGATTTGAAAGCTAAATTTATTTATTTGGTACTAATTTGTCAATATCGAAAGTGTGATCTATTTATGAAAATAACGGACATACTTTGAGCGTAGAAGGGTAGATAATCATTATTGTTAAGTTTACTTGGGTTTTATTGAATTTAAATTTGTACCCTGACTTAATTTAGTAATTAATCAACTTGTGGTTAAATAAATATTATTAAATTGAAATTGAGTTAAGAAATTATAAAATAATTTGACATGTTTACTTTTCCTTTAGTTGAATTGAGAGCATACAATTAGGTATACGTAGGACAGCTAGGACTGGAAAAATGGTCGGAAGTTTTTCTTGAAAAATAAAATAGAAGGTTTAATTAATTATTAAAAGCCAATCAGCTTAGAAGGATTTGTTATTTTCAATAATAACCTCAAATTATGTTCGAGGCTTTTTGGATTATAATTTAGCTTGACGTCATATCTCCATCACACTCTCAGCCAATTTATCTTGACCTGAAATTTCGTTGCAAGTTACAACATATATAAGAAATTCAAAGTTAAATAAATCCAAATGAATTAATACTAAGTGATGTGGAATTTTAATTTCTTAATCAACTATCTACTGTCATAATAACTTTAGGTTTTGAATTTTTTTTTTCAAATTAATTTATAGTTTTAAGAAATTTTAATTATAATTATTAAAATTTAATTTCCAATTACTTAATTTTCGATACGGTGCGGCATATGAGTCCTTGTAATAATAATAATAATAATAATAATAATAATAATAATAATAATAATAATAATAATAATAATAATAATAATAATAATAATAATAATAATAATAATAATAATAATACTCTTGACTTGATATTTATTTCACGTTAAATATGCAGAAGAAAATCATATGGCTTTCCACAAACTTCTACTCGTAATACAATCAAAAGTATTTTCTACGTAATTTTTATGGACGAGAATGCCCTCGTATGATCGCCTCGTCCCACCTCTTTCACCGGCAAACATATTTATTGTCTATTTACTTTCAATCTGTTATGTTTTTTTAATTCTTTATCATAAATTGTCTAACTTCATATTTATCTCAGTTTCAGATTACTACCGACTTCAAATTTAATGAAGATTCAATTTAAAAACAATTTTAATGAAGTTTCTGAAACAATATAATTCTACATACGGAAACATTTAAATCGCGTCATTTTATTACACTTCTGCAATTTGAAACGGAGACCGTATTCCCATAAATGGGATCAAATTTAACTGTTTTTTTTTTTTTTGCCTTAAAAAGTTAAGAGCAAAATTATAACGTTGACCATAATAATTAGATTATATTTGGGAATGGAATCGACCTTCTTCTTCTTCTCACATAACAAATACTATCATTTTCTAGTCAATCAATCGTGTTGTAAATATCTTATAGATATACATTATATGAGTGTTGACTAAGTCATCTACCCTAAAACCCTAGCTCTGTACCATTATAAATAGAGGCCTTTGGTTCTCATATTGTACATACTTTCAATACACTTCAATACACAGAATTCTTATTCTCTCTAGTTTATAACACGTTATCAGCACGAATCTCTAGCCCTGAGTCTCTAACCAATCGAGTGAGTATTGAAGGTATGCCCTAGGAAAGAATCGTGTCTTTCCTGCTAGGTAATATTCTTAACAAAGTAATTGAGTAATTCTATTTGATGAATTGAGCAAGGCATTGCATGAATTTTCCATGAAAAAAAAATAATTGAAAAAATTATGATTATGTCATTAGAATATTATAGTTAATCTACTTTTCGTGATTAACTTCTACACAAATTAGAATTGTTACGTATTCTAGAGATCTACGTGCACTGTAAACTTGAATTTGTTTATATTTTTGAAATATGGTATACTGCATAAATATATTATGATTTATTATGTCTATATTTCTTATGATATAATAATCGTTGTTTCCGTAGAAACACAAATTTATGAATAATCTTAAAGATTATCAATTGATGCTATTGAAGTAGCACAAGTAATATTCCTAAAGAATATTACATGCCTTGATGAGCAATAAAATATTTGGATAATATATGATTATCCTTGATTTTTGTGCATATATATTGCACAAATGACAAATGGCTCCGGAAGAGCTGTATCAATTTATGATACTAAATTAACAATAGAAAATCTCAGTAAATCAAAAAGAAACTTACTAAGTTTTGTGATATCCGCAACAATGGATATTGCATTGAGACAAGATTAGTTCGTATGAGAACTTGATGTTTCTCATCTACGAAGTTTTGATTTCAAGTCTCAATTGCACACCCACAACATACAAAAGATGGGTTCCCAACAAAAAGTTGGAATATATGTTGAATTAAATATTCACGCGATAAACTTAAAGTTCAACAAGTTATTACTGCTAAATGAGTGATCAAATCTCATATACATATTGTATATGCACCATAAAGAATTGAAGTTCCTCGTGAACTAAATAAATTAGATGACTCTTCAACGCCATAAGCGTGAGAGATCTATTGGTGCTAAATATAAAAATTCGTGGAATAAAAAATTAAATAGAGAAATTATATCACTCTATCAGTCTCCTAAAGAGGATCGTCATGAGGACGAAAAAACCAGTGCATATGCACGTGCACCAAAGATCAAAATACTGGGATTACAGAACAACCAGTAAAGAAAAATATCATTGAGAAATGATGAAAATCTGGTTGATTGAAAATGCCATAAATTATGTGAATTCAAGAGAAATGAGAAATAGAAAAATATTATAATTGTCGACAATACTTTTGCCTCGACAAAATTGCTTATATCATTTTGAAATGATAGTCTGGATCCAGAAGTGCCATAAGCTAGCACTGAGTAAATTTGAAAGAAGCAATTGAGGCAGAGCTTAACTCGCTAAATAAATAATCTTTTGCTCTGTAGTACACATGTCAAAAAATGTTGACACAAATGAGTATTTGTACTAAGAGAAAATAAATTGATGAGATGATGAGAAATAAAGCGATGTAAATAGCTCAAAGATTTAGGCAGAGATCCTAAATTGATTTTGCTTATATATATTCTCCTAATATAGCATCACGTTCCATTATTTAATATCTATCGCAGTAATGAATATCATTAATCCGTATATTGATTGGGTCATTGTACGTGAATATATATGAAAGTCCCTGATGGACTCAATATTTCTAAGAAAGAGAAATATAAATTCACAATAAGTGTGAATTAATCCTTCTGAAGTAAGGAAATGCGAATAATGATATATGTACTTGTGTATATATCCAAAAGTCTTTGAATGACTCTTATTTATATTGATGAAAAAGCCAACTCATACATAAAGAGTTTGGAATGGAAGACTTGTTAAATCTAAGTATTAGCTCGATATGAAGATCGAACATCTCCTAAAGAAGCATATTATTTTTACACCAATCGACCTATTTGAAAGGTTGTAGAGAGATTGATTTTTATTATAAATCACATCTAGTGAGACCCCAATGATTCTCTCTTCATTTGACTTGAAGTGAATATAGAAGATAACGATTATATTATGGGATCAGAAGTTCCCTACTTTGAGTGGTGAAAGCACTATTCTATCAGATCTGATATAACATTTAAAGTAAACTTGCTAGCAAGATTTAATGCTCTCACTAGGAGACATTGAAATGATATTGAGAATATCATTCGTTATCTACTTATCTTAATGGTTAAAACGACCTTAGTCTATTTTATGAAAGATATTGAGATTCACATTGATGGCTACTGGATGTTGGTTATTTATCTCATCCTCATAATTCAATATCTCAAATTGGTGTAAGGATATGAGATATATTCTCCATTATTCTCTATGAGAATAATTCAACTTGTGTTGCACAAATGAGTTCTATAAGAACTATGGCCACAAAAATTTATTTTGAGATAAACTTGTAGATTTATTCACTAAATCTCCTCCCAATCTTTATACGAGATTACGTTTATAGTAGTGAAATATGTTAATTTTGAAGATTATTATCTTCAGGGGGAGTGAGAAACTTCTACATATTTATGAAGATTTGGCCATGAAGGTTAATTTTGAGTAATCATAAAGATTATACTCTAAATGCCAAATGGTTGTACTCGTATTTTTCCCCTTACTAAGTTTTTCTCCCGATGGGTTTTCTTAGTCAAGGTTTTTAACGAGACAACTAATGCAACACATGAGTAAATGTATGTCATGTAATATTTTTTCCTCTATCGAGTTTTTTTCCCACAGGATTTTTCAGAAGAAGTTTTTAACGAGGCATGCACATCAAAACAATAATGTCAAATGTGAAGTGTTATACTTGTATCATTGTTTCAACAGAGACTCGCTCAAGTGACAATTTGGCGGGTTTATTCACAAAGGCATTGCCGACGTCAACATTAAGGAAGTTAGTACACAAGATTGGCATGCAACGACTCAAAGACTACAATGATCAAGTTCAAGCAGAGCAGTTGTACTCTTTTTCCTTCGATCAGGTTTTGTCCCACTGGGTTTTCCTGTCAAGGTTTTAATGAGGCAACAATTTATTTTAGGGATTGGTCACTCAAGGGGGAGTGTTGTAAATATCTTATAGATATACATTATATGAGTGTTGACTAAGTCATCTACCCTAAAACCCTAGCTCTGTACCATTATAAATAGAGGCCTTTGGTCCTCATATTGTACATACTTTCAATACACTTCAATACACAGAATTCTTATTCTCTCTAGTTTATAACAAATCGCTTTTTTATTATTAAATTAATTTTTGCACCCACTTCTAGCAAAGTAGTTAGATAGTTTCCTTTCCGAAAATTCCCGCAACATCATCTTATTTTGAATTCATTTTGGTGTATCCTTATATGTAAATTTAAGATTTTTTGCTATATATAAATTTTTATTTTAATAGATTCAAGAAACACCCGCTAAAAATAGCAAAGAAGTTATGGATTATTTTATCTTAGTTGGCTTGAGTGTATCATAATCCTAATATTTACTATAAAAACTCAAAGAAAACAAATCACTATTATATTATTAAAATGAGTTTTAGCAGTGAGACGTGAAGTAAGATGAGGTCGAGAAATGATGATAGAGAAGCACACGTAACTTAGGAGTGTGTGAGCCCATCAACATCAATCACACTTCATTTTTAAGTTTTAATTTGAGTCATGCATAAAGTTCTTGAATTTTGAATCCATTTCATATTTTGAGAAATTATTTTTTGCTTCCTTTTCTGAATATCAATTTCTTTTTACTAATAGGGCACAAGATAATAACATATATGTCTAGAATATATTTTCAAATTTGAATCTACAAACAAATATAAGTTTGAGAGGTATATAAAGATAGTCTAAACTATATATCCATGATTTTGGTTCTTTTTATTTTCATCTAACACCAATTGCTATTTAATTTGCAACTCTCCTTTTCATTTAAGTTTGATTTAATTCATTCTAATAAAATCCATTATAGTAATTACGTACTTTTCATGAGAAATTAAAAGGCACAAGAAAAGGCAGAGCTAAAATATATTCTAAGAAAAATATGTACATTTTACTAATATATGTTAGAATACTATTTTATATAAGAATATTATTTGTAGTTAAATAAATTTTAAAAGTATATATGAAAAGAAAAGGGATGACTGTGAATAAAATGACTCAAAAAGAAAAGGGAGGACTGTATTTTAATAAGCACTGGACCAACCAACTTGGGTTTAGGGGTGTAAACGAATCGAATTAAATCGAATATCATTCTAATCGAATTGAATTTGTAATTACTATTCACGAATTCGAATCGTGGTCGAATATTAAATTTGATTTGAATTCGAATACTTTAATAATTTCACGAATTCGAATCGAATACTCGAACCAATAAATGAAGGAGATGAAGAATGACTTGTCGGAAATTTGTGAAGGAATGTGATGAAGAACGATGGAATAGAGAGACAATGTAAACTAGGGAGAGATAGTGAAAAAAAGAAAGAGACTGTGACTTACATTTGTACCACTCAAGATATTATAGTTAATACAATACATATCCATTAAGGAAAATGTTGACCTTATTTTGGAATGGGCTTGGAGAGGACCAAATTAACATTAACACATTTAACATATATTTAAAGATTTAAGTATATAATCCATAATCAGCTTAAGAAAGTATATTATATAAATATATATTAAAATTATATTACTCTTTAAATATATAATCGAATCTTTACGAATTACGAATCGAATATCGTAATTACTAATAAGTATTTGAAAACTAATCGAATCAAAAAAAATATTTGAATTCGAATTCGAATCGTAAAATTTCGAATAAAAATCGCGAATCAAATCAAAATATTTGATTTGATTTACACTTGGGTTGCCAAGTGCCAACCCAAGCAGCTTTGAAGTTTAAATTTCGTTTGTTCATATCAAACCAGTTGGGTTTATAATTAGTTTAGGTGTTATTTTTTTTGTTTACGATGAAGGTAATTCCCATCCGCTATCTCAATATGCATATTAATGATACTAAAAAATTATATATTAAGAATAATACTCTAATCACACGCATCCGCTATAAAATACTCCCTCCCTCCAGTTGATCTTCGCCTAGTTCTTTTCGGCACGGGTATTAAGAAGAAAGGTATTAAGTGTAAAAGTTATGTTTAGTGTAGTTTCTATATATTATTTTATTGACTTATAGTGTTTTTTATTGACTTTTCAATCATGAGTGTTTTTATTGACTTTTGGGCTTAATTAATGTACTAATTGAGCCATAATTTTGTCCAAAAAATGAAACATGCCAAGATGAGTGGGACGGTCCAAAAATGAAAAACAAGCCAAGATGAGTGGATCGGAGTGAGTAACAAAAAGATAAATAAAGGAGTGCACGCATCCGCCAAACACCCTTAATAGAAGGAGTTTTTTGTCTATTTTAGTTTTTTTTTTCACTCCCCATCTTAGCTATGACTTTATCACAACTAATAAAAGCATTACTCGATCATTTTATGCTTACTGCTTATGTAGTTTTTTTTTTAAATTCAAAGATCGCGACACGGTGGACTCGAATATGAGTTAATTTTGGTCTCGGATATTAATCACATCACCACTAAGCTAACACATATGCACACTACTGCTAATGTATAATAATAGCTTGTATTTATACTAACTACTTTATGTTCCGACTTCAATATGTATATGTTTATTTATGACTGTTTGAAGAAGAAGAAATTAATTAAGGTTCATCTCTTAAGATATTTTAGTCTGTTACGAACTACTTTAGTGTCTATGCATGAATTGATGAATCCAGCATTAATAATTTCATTCTCTTTGGGATGGTCTTGATTTCCCAACGGGCAACACATTAATCTCTCTCTCTTTTTTTTTTTTTGAATAAATACAATCTGTTTTTAGTAAAGCCCAAAGTACTAATTTTATTGCAAGTCCAAAAAAAATATTCATTCAACAATTCGTTTAAGAAACTGTGATACACTTTTAGGATATATTCGGCAACGTGTGAGTTTAGTAAGAAAATTATTTTTGCATTCTTCTTTTGAGATAATTTATTTAAGTTTAATTAATTACACAGTATTTTTTGTACGGGGTTTCATTGATTAATTATGATCCTTCTTTATTATTCAGAGATGTTGAGTTTCTTTTCGTAATTTATGGGAAGTCTTATGTTGAGTTTAATTGTTATGTTTTTTTGGGGTTGTAAAGATGATAAGATTTTCGGCATTGATATACTTTATTAGAAATTTCATGAGATTATCTTTTGTAATTTTCATGAAAATATTAGGCTTAGTTAGATTCGATTCAAATGAGAAATTTTATTTTATGTTTGATATTATTTATTAATGATATGATTATTGGTTGACGCGCGCATTTTTTTATACATATTCTAAGATCGTGTCATCCCTATTCATCTACTATAATTCAATTAGGGTTTTTCTTTTTTCCAATTATGTGATACTATTATATTATAGATAAATAAATTCAAAACTAGAAGGTCATGGATGTTATTCTGTTATGCTCAGTATATTTTTGCCTAAACAAAAAAAGAAAAAATGTATTTTTAATTCTAAAAACCATACTTTAAGAAAATGGAGATGCGGGGGATCGAACCCCGTGCCTCCCGCATGCAAAGCGGGCGCTCTACCATTTGAGCTACATCCCCATTTATCATCATTGCTAAAACTTTATAATTTAACCAAATACATCATAACGTAGTGCCGATTTGAGAAGCACAAAAGCCTATAATTTTGCCTTTTTCTTTTCTTCTCCTTTTCCTTTATACTAACTTATTTCAGGAGAAGCTGTTTATCCTAAGATTTCATTCATAGATTACGATTTCTTGTGTGGATATACATTAACCATAACCTCTACTATATGTTCGTTCGCACGAGTTATCGTCTACGAGCGTGGTGGAACTCAAATTCATGACCTCCCAATCACAATGATGGTGCTCAAATGGTTTAGTTTCTGCCCTTCTCTTTCATCTTTACTAGGGTGTTCATTTTTTTTTTTTGGTTTTTTGAATGTGAGAAAAAATAGAATGTAGAAAAAATTTGAACGGAACGTAATAACGGCAGTCATGTATGGATCAATTAAAATAGATTGATAGATGGCACAGAGTTATTTACTACTAATTTCATAATCCGAAGTAGACCCTTTAATTAAGGCCACAGTATGATCCATCCATCCATCAGCATGACAAATAATCGTTATTGCAGACGAGATCCTTTATTCCAAAATAATAGTATTTCGATATTCCTATAGACCAACGAAGACGAAGACTGTCAAATACATGTTTAAAGAAGACCTATAATGATCATTATGAATCAGCAAGACAATGTAGAATGGCTAGGGATGTCCCAGTTTCTTCACGATTCACAATCTCAGCAAGTTGCAGACATTTAAAAAAGACTCCTCACAATAGCAGAAACTACATAGCTCGACAGGAAAGTGGATTTATTAGCTACTGCCAAACCCAAGATGTTGTTCCACAAGCTTCACCACAGAATTAGCTAGGCCGTCCGCTGCTTCTTGGGTCGATGCTTCAGCATACACCCTCACCACATCTTCGGTCCCTGAAGGCCGTATGAAACATCTTCCTTTTGGGTATTTGACTGACAAAAGGAGTCGAACGAGAAATTAATGTCAAACACCGTTGTGTAGTAGTATGAGTTGAGCAACACCAAAACAATTTCATAATAGAGTATAACTAGTACACTTAGAAGCAAATGAATGCTTCAGCTAAACAACTATTCCTGTGATATTTGGTATGCATCACAATTAAGCATACCAGTTTCAGCATCAATAGCTTCTTGTATACCAGCAGGGCTCGCAACTTTAGTCTCAGCATTTTCAGTAATGACAGCACTTCTGTCAACAACCTTTACCTGAAGAAGTGAAAGAAGATTGTAAAGCACGTGATATTACATGAATGAAAAATCTTAGGCTATATGTTTGGGAGGAGTAGGATTCTTTGGTGTTATTTTCTTTTGCACTGAAACAAGGTTCGCGATTTTGTAATTCCAATAAGTTTGTAATTATATATAATATATCAATAAATATTATCTATACATATTAGCCTATAAAAAATGTATATATTAGGTATTATTGCATATTTTAATAATTTGTTATTTATTTATACATCAGATGTACTTCCATCAATAGATATGACAATCTGCTTGAGCTGCAGTTATTAGAGAATACATAAGCTGTCAACCCGCAGAAATTCGACATTCAGGAGCATCAGCTAAACCATGGATTACTTTCTGAAGGCTAGGATATGGCATATGGGTGATCATTTCTAATTGCAACAAGCTCTAAATAAAAATGAAGACAAGATTTGGCATGCTCTGCAGTCAAGCTAGTAACTTTCCAATAATCTTTTCACGAAACAGACTAAATTACTGTGAAGAATATATAATATAACAGATAAACTAACCTTAAGTTGTCTGCTAGGTAAATCTCGATAAAGCTCATTCCATTTATGGATAGACCATCCCAAATGTTTCAAGATAGCCTCCACTAAAAACAACCCGCTTAATGCATCTCCAACAGCCTGATTAATCAATCTGCTAACAGCCAATAATCTCAAAGCAGCCTTGTGTTGATCCGAATCTGGAGATACCAAACAGAAGAACTTGCTTTATAGAAGCAAGTTTATCACAGAAAGAAGGTAATAAGAGAAGAGCTCACTTAACCTTTTGATGTCGATGAAAGTTCCTGGTTTTTAATCTCCAACCAGGAGAGAAAATTATCTGAAAACAAGATAGTTCCATGTCCATTGGCCTCGAAATAAATGCCAATATCATACTCGTCAGCTTTTTCGTGCAGGTACTTGACTCCTGTTGGAGTCAGAACAACTTCCAGCCCCATCTGCTTCAGGTAATCAGTGGATGCACCATTAGCATAAGCAGTTTGTACAACACCAAGAGAAGCTTTATAGGAATTATTTGCTTTTCCATCTTCAGGTCCATTAAGAAGGCATAATTGCTCCTTGATAAACAAAGCAAACAGAGACAATATCTTGTCCCCGTCAACAAGGTCAATCTTATTACTATTTGATATTACAGAGAAATATACAAGTCGATCAGCATCTCCATCCAAACTGGCACACCTGAAACGATAGAGCCATACAAGTTTAGGGTTTTCAGTTCCCATTAACAAAAGATTTGAGTATCCTCGAAAATAAAATTTGCAAGACTCTGCAGAAGATGCAAAACCCATTTCATGTTGGTTTTGACATCAAATATCACGTCAAACATTATTTAGGTCTCGGAGGAAAATCATAAAATAAATTATTTTATAAATGATAACTTGAGTCGTAATTTACAACACATAAGCTATGATGAGTCACCAACAAAAGTATAGCTCTACAGTAATTTCACCACTTAGCAGCAATTTTCCATATAAGATTTAGACGAGCACATGATAGAAGTCCAACAAAAGTGATTCAGTCAGTAAACGCTCATGAAGCCTTCTCTGACATGTCCCCAAAATAATTATATATATATCCAAGACGAATATTGTACAAAGCAAAATGTCACTTCCCACTTAAAACAGAATACGCAACGATTTTTATAAAAGGAAGATACTTTTACCGTCGCTCAGACTACAAAGAATTTCTGAATAACAATCTATGATTTATATGCATTTTAGAGATTAGCCTTAAAGTTATAAGGCTCTGACATAAAAATGTGTGGCATACTTACAATATGAATCAGAAGAAAGATAGCTCACCTCATGCCAGCATCAGCAGGGCTAAAACTGCGAGGAACCACCTTCTCTTTCTGTACATAGTCAGCACCTACCCCTTCATTAAGTACACCATCTCCACGATTGCGAACATCAATTGTCAAATTACCTAACCTTGTCTTCAATTTTTCAAGCTTTTCTCCTCCCACTCCATCAGCGCCATCAACTATCAGTTTATCGCTCACATTATTGGTGCTATTTCCTTGGGGAATATAATCCAACAAGCACCTGAAATATCACATAAGAATTAAAGAGCTACCTCTGACAAAAGCAATCTCGGACCAATAGTCTTATTAAAAATAATACTTTCAAAAGAGTAATCTAAAACTAACCTAAAGGACGTCAATATCTGGTCATAATAATTGAGTTCAGTAGCTTCAATGCCCTTATTTTTTGCACGAACCATCCAGTGCAGTTGAGGAGTTGTCACAATTCCCATATCTGAGGCAGTGGCGCCCAAAAGTGAAGTTATGCCCTAATAAATGCTAATCAGCTTACTCCCATGAGTACTTTCATACAACAAAACCCTATGTTGGAACGAAAAGATCGTGCTTGTTTAAGGATATGAAGATATATTTATCTAGCACATGCAGTTTACTCACTCTAAAGAAATAAACAGGAAGAATCGAATTGCAAGAATGATTGTACAAAGGACACAGGGAGAGCAAAAAAGTGATGGAGACAGGTAACAAGCCCAAGTTAAAAATAAAATGGGAATGAATGGGAAAAATTTAATGCTGATGAGAAACAATATTCATATCTTATGAGGTCATCTGTTTCGAAAATACTTCTTCAGATAAGAGAATGCATGCTAGATATACAAATTCTGTAAGAGATAGATATCCAAATGCAGCATTATATAAGTAAGATCCTCACGAGTAGACCACCGGTGGTTAGGAATTACAATGTGCCACGCGAATATGAAACACACAAAATAGGAATAGGATAGTAATAAAATGCAGCAGTACTTGTTTAGCTGCCTCGAGAAGATTCTCCCCGCTGGGCCTAGTGTCTCTTCCCAATAAAACTTGTGCTGCAGGGGCTGCTTCAAGTACGATGCTTTCCTTCTTAATGAAATCATCTAGCAACTGTTTTTATAAGCAAAACAAAATCTCATTCAACCGAATAATCACGAGGGAAAATAACCTTCACATGAATCCCATTTTACTGATATCAATTATCAAACTTCAAACACATCCAATATCTCATTACTGCAACCCTCTATTTCCAAGTATAACAAATGCATAGCTTAGCTCCAAAAAGTAAAGCAGGAATATCATCACATTCACATACAAGATAGAAAGTAGCTTCACCCAAATTTAGAGCATCTCGACAAAACAAGATCACACATTAAATGAAGCAAATATTATGAAACATAATTGTTATGTTGATCAACCAAGAAAGCTAACAAATACTTCAATGGGTAATCTAATGAATGGTACCTGGAGAAGGGAATGGGGATCTGGAGCATTAGCAAGGGCGTCGGCAAAGGGTTCCCAACTCTGAGCGAGCATTCCACCAGATGGGTCAGCCAATTTGACCCCATTATCAGAAACCTCGTTGTGGGAAGCAGTGATCATCAGCCCAATCACTGACCTCGTCTGGATCGACCTCAAAGCCGCCAATATCCCAACGCGGAATACAGTTGATTCCAGCAAAGATGCATGAGCCCTAAATCCCGATGTGCCGTACGAAAATTTCGCTCCTGTAGGTGTAGGGGAAAAGAGAAGAGTGGATAAAAATGCATAGAATATTGAAATTAAGCGGATGAATGGCGGGTGTTGTACCTGCAGGAAGGGGAAAGCGAGATGCAGAGCGGAGGAGAACTGATCGCTGCTCTTGGTTCATACTGCCTTCTTCTTCTTCTTCAAGCCTCAACACAAAATACAAAGTCAAAATATGAGGGAATAATTAGACTTAGGGGATGTTTAGTTGAGTGATAGGATAGATAGATAAAAATAGTACAGATTAATTCACCATTTATTTTGATGGATCGATTACTTTTGAATTTATTTGATTATCTAATCATTCATATAGTCAATCTTATCTTTTATCAATCTATCTTATTTTTCAAAGTACTCTTTTAAAATTACAATTAAGTTAGAGAATATATATAGTTCCATCTCAATGTTATAAAATTGGTTAATTCATTGGATTCCAATTAAATAATTAGGTTCGGTTTATTAAGAGTATTTGGACTTTTAATATATTAGAATCGGGTTATCCCTTCGTACGTGGACCTAATAATTGAAGTTAATCTGTAAATCCAAATGAATAATGAATTACAAATAGGTTGTGACTGGTAAATGCATCTATTATTATTTGAAGGTGCTTATAAATATCGTTATATGTTTTAGGCAGGATACGACGGGGACATTGATTTAGCTATTTGTATATCATTCCAATCAGGTGGTTTTTTACTTTACAAATGTATGTTTGAGCTATTGAGCTCTGTTATTTATGCAAGTTTAAAAGTGGATGTTTATGCTAAAATGTTTTTACTCTCTATTGGCTAAGTGCTCCTACCAGCTTATGATCGGATCCTATGTTATGTTAGCGATTGGATCGCACTGGGCAATGTTAGTTTACACGAGAATGGTTAAGTGGATGATAGGCTCTTCATTTCTGAAAAACATGCTGATGGTTCTCCGTGGGCTGCTCCCATATGTTCATATAAGAGGAAAACACCAATAGTTGAGATAGAAAATATGTGAATTAATCAGACAATGCTTCTTAATTACGCTACTATTAATTCCCACAACTCTAAAAAAAATTTTGATTTTCTCTGCTTCGCAGTTTACTGTTTTCTCTCGATATCTTCTTATTTGATAGTTAATCAGATACATGTGTCAGCCTAAAATAGAACATGCTACATTGTTGTCATCTCTCTCTCTCTCACACACACACACACACACAGTTGATATAGCCGATCAAGATACATACCTCTTGTTATAGTCCAATGATGGAGTAATGTTTTAAATAATGTTTTAAAGAACCAATCAAAGTCATCACATCACTTTAAATCAATTTCCAAACAAGTTAACAATTAACAATCCATAAATTCACAAAGCATGCACACTAGAATTTAGATTTGGGGAAATATTTTGTTTCTAAAAAGTTGTGGGATCGAAATTTGGGTTCAGCTGGAAAATGAATGCCCACATTCAGATATTGGGCCGGCCCACATGAAAAAGAAAGATTAGATAAAAACATTAAGGATTTCATAGTCCAAAGTTTTTGTTGTAATAATAATAATAATAATAATAATAATAATAATAATAATAATAATAATAATAATAATAATAATAAATTGTGAGACCGACCCCCGGATGTTGCAATTTGGTCCGAAACCCGCATGTTATATATGCTCCCAGAAAATGAAAGTATTTTTCTTCATTGAAACATGAATGCAACTTCCTAAATATTACTTATACACTCACGAAATATACTTATGACACTCAAATATCTCGTTTGCTTCAAAATATATGTTCTTTGTAAAATAAGGGTCCGACATGTATTATTTTTTATTGTTATGTGGAGTATATTACATTGGTTGTGATGTACGTAATACTGTAAAGTATTAGTTGCACCAAAGACATTTTTGCTTATCGATTAATATTAGCACAAATTTACTATTTTAGTCATTTCTTTACAAATCAATTTTATTATGAATTTAGAAATTTGGTGTTATCGCTGAAAATTAAGTGGCATAAACACGATATAAAATTTATATATTGTGTCCGTAAAATATGAAATAATAGTAGTTGCTTCTGAACTAATTATGATCCTCATCAAGTCATTATATGTAAGTTGTAATACTTCAAAATAAAATAAATTGCAAAATAATATAATTGTAGGGATTTTCAATTTTTCACCAATTAGGTTTCTAGAATCACGGGTTTTGATAGATCGTTGACACTATGAGACTTGTCTATTCAATAAGATTGAATAAATAGTTCAAGATTCGAGGTTGCTTGCTACAATTAAACATATTATTAGAACTTGATTTTAAAAGCATAAGAAATTAATTCCCAATTTTTTATGCTACTCGACTTATTAATCACTGGTGAAATTCAAACTCGAGACCTTTGATCACAAACAATCTCATCCCCTTCCAAAAAAAATAGGAATGGGGTACTTTTTACAATTATTATTGTGTAATATGACATCAATTTCTACATAAAAAAAAAAGAGAGAGAGAGATTTATTGTGCTCCCACAACATTATTGTAGACATAATTCAGAAACAACAATCTGGCAATTTGTTTTGTACGAAGGATTCACGTGAGATTGATCAAAAATTAATTACTGATAGCTCAACATGAATACTATGAGTATGATCCAAATAAAATTGGGACCATCATAATTTTATTTATATAAATATATATATTATATGTTAGGTTGCATGTTGGGAAACAAGTACCCTTTGGAGGGAGCATATGATATAACACTTTCACCTTATAATTTTTGAAAAATATTGAAACCTTGTAATAGTCCCATCGTTTTCATGGGGCAAACCTTATATGGTTTGGTTATTTTCACCGAGTTTTGTTTTCTAGGACATCTTTGTCTCAATCTGATGTTATAATATTTCATGTTCGTATCTATTTGTGGATAACAATGAGGAGAAAAAGAATGTATGGATGGGAAACAAGATTTGGATATACTACAACAAATGGGGGCAAATTTGTGTTTATATATGCACCCTTTAATGGAACTCCTCCCTTTTATGTTTTTGGTTATGAATATTAATTTGGTTTTCCTTCTCCTTTTGTTTCCTCTAAGATTTCAGAAAATGCTCCAAGCCTCCAACCCTTAACTTGAAAACAAATTAATACTCCTTTCGTCCCCAAATAAGTGTCACGAGCCGCCGCCAGAATGTGTATACCAAGATAGTGGACAAAATGACTCCATATATCCCTAATAATAGCATGCATGAAAACTGAAAAAGTAGTCTTCTTGTCTTAAGTCAAATGTAAACATAGAAATTTAACATAATTTTTGCATGGAAATTTACGATACGATACTTATTCGGGGACAATTTTTTTCCCAAATACGACACTTATTCCGGGACGGAGAGAGTAGTTTTTTTAAGAAAAAGAATACAAGTTAATAGCATGAGAGAGAGTACTTCTCAAAAAAAATTACAAAGATATACTTCTCAAAAAAAAAATTACAAAGATAACATTATTATATATTTGTATTTCCTATATATACTATATATTATATTTACTATCAGCATATATTTCACGGCCATAAACGTTTGAATCAATTTATTGTTAATTTGATTTATGAATCACATGTTAGACATGTAAACGATGAAATGTGATGTAACAAAATGCATGCAAAGTAAAAGTAAAGGAAAACAAGGTGTTATGAAAGTCAAGCCTCCCACTGTCTCTGTCTTTTCTTGTCTCTAATAAATTAATTAATTAATTAATTACCTATAACTTTTGAACCACTATTATTAATTACACGACTAGCATTTTTGTCATTTGTCAGAATGCATAGAATGTAACATACAGTATTAATTACTATATATGAAGACTTTATTTGTTTCGATCAGCCTCAACTTTTAATACTTTTAAGTAAAAAAAATTCAATTTTGTTATCTTTCCAGAAGTCAAAATATGCAGTACTTCACAAATATTTTCTTATTCCTTAGTTTTCATGTTTTTCCCAGCTTTTATATTTAAATTGATAAAGCTCATCGTTTTCGGATTTTTTTTTCTTCAATTAAGAAAAAAGGCAAATAATTTATGGGGCAACTCTTTTTAAATACCAAATCATAAAACATAGAAGTTATATATCCTCAACTATAATACTATAGTTTTTTATACCAAAATAAATAAAAAGACTAAACTACCCTTACTCATCCACTAAAATATAAAAGAAATAAAAAACAACAAAACAAAACCCTTAAACCCACTCTCTCTCTCTCTCTCTCTCTCTCTCTCTCTCTCTCTCTCTCTCTCTCTCTCTCTCTCTCTCTCTCTCTCTCTCTCTCTCTCTCTCTCCGACCATTGAAAAAAACAACACACGACGGCCACCCCCGTGTTCCACCATCGACGGCCAATTATGAGTGGAAGCGAGACCGAATCCGACCATCCAGAGGAGTCACCGACGTCCGAGCAAGAACCTTTCGCAAATGAACCGCCAGTAAGTGTCTGCAATTTTTTTTTTAGAATAAAATTGTTCATAGAGTTTAAGCATGCTTAATTGAAGTTTAGGATGAATGTATAGAGTTTTATGCACTTGGGTAGTGTTAATTTAAAATTTTAATGTTAAATTTTGGTGTGGTTTGAAAGCCCACGGTTGCTGCTCACGGTGGGTGTTTTTCTTCTGTCGTGTTTTACTCTCTGTCGTCTATCGTGTGCAAGTTTCATGGGTACGAAACTTGCACACGGTCGCTGCCCACAGTGGTAACCATCGTGTGCATCCACGGTTGCTACCCACGATTGCAACGATCGTGTGCAACGCTGTGCCCATGATCGCCCACCGTGCCCACGGTCGTGGCCTGTACCGTGTGGTTAAGAACAACATACTTAGGCATGTTCTGGATGTTCGTATTATCGATTTGTGTGTTTTTTTATTCTCGCCTAGCGTATTTAAACATTAATAACTACACAACACTTCATCCATATGCAACTATATAACGTTCGTCTAATTGTTTTGTGTCGAGGCACTTCATATGCAGTAGTATATGACTATGTATTTATATCTTAAAAATATTTAAGTTGTACAAAACATGTAATAAATTTTGTTAATTCATTCCATAACATTGTGAACACGTATATTGTTAGCAAATAATAGTTATTAGGCACTAAATAACATGAAAATTGGTGATTTAATGTGTATTTTACTGTCAAATAGTATGTGTTCTTATGCACACGGTGCAATCCACCACCGTGTCCACGGTTGTTCAGCCCATCGTGTGCCAACGTGGCACGTGATCTGATGGCTGTCGTGGCTCCTACACGATGGCTGCCGTGTTCCCACACAATGGACACGGTGGATGCACACGGTTGCAAACCACCGTGTGCAGCCACCGTGGGCATCATTTCCACCGTGGGAGTCTTCGATGGACACGGTGGATGCACACGATGGTTATCACCGTGGGCAGCCACTGTGAACACGGTGGATGCACACGATGGTTACCACGTGGGCAGCGACTGTGTGCAAGTTTCATGCTCACGAAACTTGCACACGATAGACGACAGAGGGTACAACACAATAAAACCCTAGATTGTAATTCCCACGATCGTTCATATATTTTTTGTCTTATTCTGCTTCTAAATATGTTTCTAAACATGCAAATATATATTCGTGTAACCTACCATCAACAATTTCTCCAATGTTATACAGTTAATCTACCAGCGTGTGCTTCAAGACATGATCGTGTGCAGTGATCGTGTCTTGAAGAACTCGTCCAAAAAAAATTATTTTGCGAGTTCAAATTTAGATGCATACCTTCTTTAAGATCTCAGAATTATGAATGCGGTCCTATTTGAGCTTTAACTCCTCTTTTCAAACTATTGTGAGATTTTTAGAAGCATTTTTGGAGACCCATTTGTCAAAAAAAAAAATCTCTAGTTTTCAATCTGTATTTCTTCTTCATAATTTGTTGTTGGATATTAATTATAGCAAACAACTTCTCTTACAAAACATTCAATGAAGTATGGTTTGAAATTGAATGTGGATGAAATATAATTTTTATTTTTGCTTAACTTCGCTGATACACAGCAGAAGAAGAACGTTAAAAAAAAGTCAAAAACATATAAATCAACATCAATACTTTTATTTGGGGGTATTTTAGTCTTTTAACTCATTTTGGTATGAAAAACTTATACTCTTATGGATGAGGATATAAAACTTAATTTCTTTATGATTTGGTATTTAAAAATATATTATCACATAATTTATAGCAGTAAAACTTCAAATTAATAATTTAGCTTTAGTGCATCCTTATGCAATTACGGGAGGTTTATAAGCAAGATCACATTAACTATATATGCATCGTTATTCTTCTCTCTTTTTTTCTTTTTCTTTTTCTTTTTTCTTGTTTTATAATTAGAAGAGAAAATATTTATGATCATGAAGTTTGTTAGTTCACACATTATGGCTATATAGTTCCGCTAGATTTAGGACTCAAAAGTCGTAAAATTAAAACAAGTCCTTTAAGTATTAAGCTAAAATACCATCACCGCTCAGTAGAAATCTAGTTTATGTATGTTTGAATCGCACCAACGTCTTTACAGGTTGAACTACTTACCTAATTTTTTAAATGTGATTTATGTTTTCTGTATAGTTAGCAGGCTATTACATCGAACTATAAGAACATAAATTTATTCAGTACACATCAAAAGTGGCATATCTATGAATTCCACGTTATAAAAGAAATCGAGTTTGTGATATTAAAATCCTAAATTCTCCTCCTTTGTACTAGGACTATAGAGGGGCCGAGCTAGGTGGTTGAGAGGGGGCCCACCTAAAAAAATCACTTGAGCCTAATTATCTTCAAATTAATTTGCAAAAACTATGCATAATTTTGCAAAAATATCAAAATCTTATTAGATGTTTAGAATCCACCTGTGTGGCAATGACCGTTGGTCTTTGTGACTTTCAAATATTGTTCTCGAAGATTTCAAGTGATTGATGAAAGGGGTTTTATTCTCAAAAACAAAAAAAAAAACAATTTCCCTAAACCTTGTCGATTAAGCATATAACAATAACAATATGAGTGATGCTATTTGGCCATAATGTGGGTAGCCATAATTTGGTTGATTAAGTGAAAATAGATCAATTTTGTTAGATATATGATTCATATAAAACGTATGATTATATATTTTATGTTAGTGTTTATATTTTTGACTTAAATTCTATCATGATTAGTGTAAATATATTTATTTCTTATTTTTTCAACAAAAATCTTTGTATTACCTTTATTATATGTAATTATGTATCGAGATTTATGTTACATTAAAATCCAAATATAACAAGATAATAAATTTGTATAAATTAAATATTTTAAATATTAGAAGTCATTTAGAACCAAAAAATTTAAATAAATCAATTTTTTTTTGTTATTGAATCAAATTATGGCTAGCCATAATACGACTCCATAGATTTATTCTAACAATATTACAATATCAATGAATGCACTTAAGTAATAATTACTTGTTTAACTCACTCTAGCTAGTCTTTTCTTGTTAAAGTTTCTTATAATTACCACTTACTATGCACCCCTCGTGCACTACCATTAGTCATATAATAACTGTCTTACACAAACTTTAATTTTCATTAGAATAGAAATCATTCCAACTGTCCACAACAAATATAAGTCATCATTAATCTTGACTATTATTAAAGTTTTGAAGAATTTCGAATCAATTTATTTCAACTTTACATATAATTGAGGGAGTATCTTTCTGCTTTTTCAATATTTCCAATCGACTTCTGATCTTTTTGACCATTAAT
Organism: Agastache rugosa; assembly: GCA_031470985.1. Taxonomy (NCBI): domain Eukaryota; kingdom Viridiplantae; phylum Streptophyta; class Magnoliopsida; order Lamiales; family Lamiaceae; genus Agastache; species Agastache rugosa. Next base: position 34,865,270 of record CM062605.1, read on the forward strand.
AATCAGTAGAGACAATATTTAACCTGTAATTTTGATTAATGTCACACCCTTTTTTTTCCTAATGTAGTTCTACTTTTTTTCCGACGTCCCATCGATGATAGACAATTTTCCATAATTTTTCTTCGTCGTCTAGAATTTCTTCCTTCGTCAAGTATCTTCACGGGAAAATGATCAAACAAAGAAGATTATAAACATTATGGTAATTTTAATTCAAACTTATATATATATTTAATTTAGCCGTTTAATAATAAAAGATGCCTGCATTAATGTATAATATCTAAATAGCTTTCGTACCATCTCAATAAAAGTAATGAATTTAAATAATACTCCCTCCGTCCCATTATTCTTGTCTTGTATTCTTTTTTGGGCTGTCCCGTTATTCTTGTCCTGTTTCCATAAAAGGAAATATGATTCTCTCACAAAAAGTTATGGGCTCCACCACTTTCTATCTTTTTACCCTTTAAACACCCTTCTCCTTAATACCCATGTCCAAAAGAAATGAGACAAGAATAATGGGACGGAGGTAGTATATACACATAAAAAATAAATTATTTTTATCTCAATATTGAAAAATTTAAAATACAAAAAGATTCACATCTTATATCTAAATAAAAGTTTATTAATGAAAAGAAGAAATGAGAAAGAAAAAATAAAATAAGAAAGAAATTAAAAGCTAGGCAAATAAAACTATAACATTGGCATCGTATGTCCTTTTTGTCTTAATTGTAGCAATATTATTGTAATTCATATATATTGCTTCTTGTCGGCACTCGGCAGTGTAATGGTATCATCTATATATATTAATGTATCATAAATCAGTATTAATCATAATGAGTTCTGACTTATTAATTAATTATATATACTTGGGAGTGGTTAAACTAATTATATGTCTTTATGAATAAGACCAAAATTGATAGAAAATAAAAGAGAGTACAATGCGAAAATGAGGGAAAACTATAAGCAGAGAAACTCCAAAACATGCTGAATTATTGAAGGACCAGTCAATGGAAAATAAAAAAAAAGAATTAATGAGGTCTTGTTAACAGTTGATTAAAGAAAAATTAAAAAGGAAAAGAACCTCCGGTGAAGAAAAAGATCATTACATCTTTAATTATAAATGACATATGTTCTTCATATATTTTCAATCAACAAATTATCGGTATTCAGTGAGGTTCAATGAAGAAGCGTTCATCATCAAATCAAATTGTATGAAAACTATCTTCTCAAAATCTCGAATTCTAAATATAGAAAACTCAATCTCCACAAAGGATTCTGACTGCAACTGCCCTTGGTAGCCACTCCACATAATCTACTTGCATAGTGTTGTTTAAAGAAATATCCAAGATAAATAAATTAATAACTCTACTAATCCAACTAAATTTAATAATATCACTTGAATTGAACACTTAACATTGATAAATATCCAAAGAGATTGATAAAATTTAAGTAATATTAATGTATTATATTCCTTTTGTCCCATAAAAATATGTCTGAATTTTTTTTTGGTTCGTCCCATAAAAACATGTCATTCTTTTTTTGGATATGAATTATATTCCCTCTGTCCCATAAAAACATGTCTGAATTTTTTTTGGTTCGTCCCATAAAAACATGTCATTCTTTTTTTGGATATGAATTCTTACATTAGTACCCTCATTATATCTCCTTATTTACACATTTATATGAGATGACCCACCACCACTCAACCCAGTTACACATACCACTACCTAAAATGTGGGATCCCTTCCTTCACCCACAATACACTTTACTAAAATTTAGTATTAAAACTCGTACCACTTTTAATTTGGTGTAACATCATTTTATGGGACGGAGGGAGTACATCCCACTATTTACAAGACTACGACCAAGTGTGCATGAATAGTGAAAATCTCACAAGTTAAATAAAGAAATGAGATATATTTGTGTGCACTATATATGTCCAGCTAATGAGCAAAGTGATAAGAATAGAAGAACAACATAATGATTATAAGATCAATAGAATATCAAGAAAAGGTGAGCACTAGACCAATATTTCATGTCAATTTTGGACTACGTCAATCAACTATTTACCTAAAATTGTGATGCATATGAAAATGGGTCTCCCACTTCACTATCATAAATTGGGTGCTCTCAACTTTTTGCTGTTAATCCAAGACTTGTCATCAATTATTGCATAATACCATGACCTATTTCTATTTGTGTACAAAATTTCCCTCCTTTTCCGGCATCATTCCCTCCCTGTCCTCCCATAATGCAAAAAATTATCGACTCGAATTCTATATCGTATCATTGCACAAGCATCTACATGAGTGGTCGCTACGTGTCGAGAAAATTTAAAAATCTGCCAATTAATCTTTCTCATGAAAATTTTCAATTATTGTTTATTTGTAAATTTGCATAAACAACATTTGGTAGAATTTTATTTATTTTATTTTTTTGACATGTGGTAACCATCTGTAGATGCAATAGGCGATATTGCACAATGATGCAATACATGATTGAGAATTCGACCCGAAAAATGACATGCATACACTCTATCTTCAATAATTATCTTTGATTTGATACTTTAAATTATGATATATGGGACTATTAGGGAGGGTTATCAAAAGCATCAAAGAAATATTACCAAATTGGTATATGAATATGATGATGTGTGAACCTGTATCCCTTCCATTTCCGAATTTGGCTAGTTGTCGTGATTTACTTGAGTCCACGGTTTTATAGTTAATCTCGTTCAATTTACTTCTAATTATATGTCACATAATTTAGCTACGACTGTTATCATCCCCACAAATCTTGGAAACTAATTGCTCATGGTCTCACACACGCACAAAACACACACACCACACACACACACACACATTACAATAATTAGGCCAATCTTGAAAACTCAAAGCTACAAGAAACAAGAAACACACACATACACGTGTGTGTGTGTGTGTGTGTGGATTGATGCATTATGAGGTAAGAAGAATGATTGCCTGGTGCAAATGCCATATCAGGACATAAATTTGCTTTTCAAGTCCAAGATATGCAACAACTAGTGGAAGGGTGGTGGAAAAAGCTTAATTAATACTATGCTATAGTAATATTTAATGATTATTATTAGTGCAACTTAAGATATGTATAAGTGACAAAGCATAGCTAATGATGCCCCATAAATCCAAAAGCATGCAACTAAAAACACTTCTAAAAAAGTATCTCCTTTTTCTTGAATTATGGGAGGGAATGTCTGTTAACTTTGGGGAAAGCTCAGAGAAGAAAAAGGAGCATTGCTATGATTATGTAATGCATTTTCAAGGAAAAACATTCATTATTCTTTGGTCAAAGATAAATAAGCCCCTTTTACATTATTGGCTGGCCCTATTTTTCTTGTACTTGATAATTGATATAGGAGTTAATTTTCAAATATAACATAGGAGTATATATATAAAGCAGATTCAATAATACAAAGGAAATTTAATCATGAGAGAGACTCCCTCCCTAACCAGATTCCCTCCATTTTGCAAAATCTTGATCCCAATATGAGCACAAGAAAAAGGAAAAAAAAGCATTTTTGAGTTTGAAAAAAGTTCCAAACACTTTGTTACAAATAGATAAATGGATCCCACCTTTGTCCCCTCCATGATTTCCAATGTCTTCCACCATTACACAAAAGCTTAACCTTTTTCCTCCATTTTCTTTTGAATCTAACAACTGCCCCCTATCCTTTTTCTAAGGGGTTTTTTTCTACTTCATGCAAAAACTACGCATGCTAAAACCCTGCAACGACCCCTGAAGATCCCGTCTTCAGGCGTCGTTCCAGGCCGCAAAAACCGGCAAGTGAGCCACGGTGAGCGGGACGGGCCTCAGCTGACTAGTCGGGACCCAAGCATTCACACTGCTCGAGGGGCTCACGAACTTAGCCGGCCCACCATATCTATCGGGGCTAGCTTCCCTCGAGCTGCTCAAGCTCGTGACCAAAGATGACGCGTTTGAGAAGTGGGGCGCCATCGTGGGTCCCGCCTCGTCAGCCCCCGTCTGGCTCGAGTCAAGACCCATCAGACCGTGCAGGCCTCCGGAGAACGGAGAGCTATGATAGTTCCCCAGATTCAACGTCTTCACATCAAGCGAGCCGATGTTAACGCTCTCCTGATGCCCCGGCCCGGGGCCCGGGGCCGGGGCATCATTGCGTAGCACCATCTTCCAATCACATCCATTAGCCACCACGCGCTCTACTTGAGCACACGCCTCGCCTCTCTGAGTCGAGGCGTTGCACTCCTCGACCAACGGCTCAGCAACGGGCCTCGCCTCCTTGTTGCGACGAGCGACCTCCCCCGTAGGCAGAGTGTTGCTCGCCATGATCTTGTCCACGTCGTACCGAGAGATGTCGAAGTTGGTAACGGCGTTCACCCCCCTAAACTTGATTGCAGCAATGTCATAGGCCTCGGCCGCCTCTTCCTGCGTACCTACAAACAAATAGTAGATGCAAAAAAAATTAAATTCAAAATATTATATATTGATCAAGAAATGTCACGTTACAAAGACCTTTTCGATTCTCTTTATCATTTTGTCTATCTATCAAAAACAGCCTTAATAAAAGTGGAGTCCCACTAAAATAAACCAGCTACGTACAGTCAAAGTTGCTGTGTAATAATCAGCCTTACCAAAAGCATATCACAAAATTCACTCAAAAAAAGAGAGCAAATAAAGACATAAGCCTAATGCCAGAATCTAATAATAGTTACATATGCAACAAATCAAAATACTATATGCCCTTTTCATACATTCTTGATCTTAGCTTATCATCTTTACAAACACAACAAACAACGCAAGTTCCATAATTTGAAGAATTCATGATGATCATATCACAACAACTTACTGAATGTTCCTAGATAGAGATCTTTGTTGCCCGCGACACGACCGATCCTCGCTTGCCATCTACCATGCTGATGATGCCTGCAAACAAGAAATAATAATCCCAGTTTCACCACTGCATTGTGCTAAACAAAGCTATAACATGCTCAAGAACACTGAAATCGACCTCGTTACTCCTCTGTATATCGAAGCTCCTCTTGAAAATCCACTACTTTTCCTGCAAGATGAAAATGGAGGTGACTGTAAGAATTCAGACAGACATGAAATTGATATCGAGGTTGTGACTTATGATGAAAACATATATATACCTTCTCAAGTGCGCAACATACTCTTGTCGGCTCATGTTCTTCATATCCTCGAGTTCTTGATGGTAGTTTTCGAGCTGCAAACAAACATCATATACATAAAAATCTCAACTTTCTTGCAAAGAATTTCTTGAAAAAGATAGATGTAACAGATAAAAGAAATGGAGAATTTACTGCGAAATTGATGTGGGTTGAAGGGCCCCAATACTTGAGAGCAGCAAGATCATAAGCTCTGGCAGCTTTGTCTTCCATATCATAACCACCTGAAACATTTTTTTAACCGTGGTAAATCTTGAGTTTAGACATAATTAACTAATTAAATCTTCATTCTTGGTGAATCCCAGTTCTTACCAAGATACACTGACCAACAGCAAAATCCACCCCACCAAAAGAAATGAAACAAAAGAGTAAATTAAAGTCAGAAAATAACAACACAGTAGAAGAAATGTACATGAACATTAAAGATTCAATTTTTTTTACATATTTTAATGTTTTTAAATTAGGACAAACCTTGTCTTCCTTTTCTAGTCTGCCCCTCCTTCTTGCAACTGTTATCCCACAAGTGAGCTTCATACCTACCCGTCCAACGATGTCTGTAAATAATGCACATATTATTTAATACTACAAGATCTTTTTTCTTTACAAAAAAAATTAAAATTAAAAATGATAAGGACAAAACAAGAAAATAATGACTCCTGACAAAATTCACACCAAATCTTGAACATAACAGTAAGAAAAATAAAAACAAAAAGACTGCCGAAGGTTAAAACTACATTATAGAGAAATCTAAACGAGTAATGATGATGTTGCTAGAATCTGCATAAATGAAGTCAGAATTAAAAAAAAATAAAAAATAAATAAACTGACCTTGTGACACCTCTATACTGAGATGTTCTCTGTCCAAATGTGTCTATGGATTTCCTATGAACAGTTTGCTTCTGCCCGAGCTTCTGGGCTCCTCTTTTCTTGGTTTCCATGGCGGCGCATTCGGTTGTTTCAGTGGGAGAGATCTGTCTGGAAGCAGTGATGCAGCTCGACTGCGAGCCCGGGCTCATCGACAAGCTCAGAGATTGAATCTCCGTTGACCTCATCGCGCTTCGATCTTCGACCATGCTCGCGTTGCTGTGGATTTGCTGCTGCAGAGCGTGGTGGTGATCCATCCATGTTTTCAGACACGGGATTTCTTCTTCGGACATGTGAGGGATTTGATGATGAATGCTGCTGCTCATGAGCTGGAGATGTTTGTCGTGTTGTTGTTGTTGTTGTTGTTCGTCGTTGGTTGTTTGGTAGAAGTTGTAGCCGGAGTAGTAGTGATTCTGCTGCTGCTGCTGTTGTCTGAAGTGTTCTTCGCTGTAGAAGGAGCTTTCGAGGCTTAAATCCATGGCGTTTCGCGGGTGGATGGCGTAATGGTGGGCCGCCATTGTTGCGCCGCCCAAGAAATCTTCGAGTTTTGGAGAGGAGTGTGGCAGCACAGCTTCGAGAAATTACAAGGAGCAGTTTTAGAAAGAAGTTGAAATCATGTTTTTTAGAGAGAGAAGGGAAATGAACCTTGAGAATGTGATCTGGAGAGGGCTTCCATGATGCAAAGTGAACCGTCGGATTTGAGCGGCATGACGGAGAGAGAGGGGTGGAAGTCGTCGGAGTTCTGATCGAAGATGGCGGCGGAGTTGGTGAGGTAGAAGTTGGGCGCGGCGGCGGAGGTGGGAGGGGGTTGTGTGAAGTCGTGAGAGTTGGGCTCCATCTTCATGTGAGGAGAGAGAGAGAATCCCAGCCAGTTACTGATATCGGTGCTGCTGTCGTCGTTCATGCCCTTCATCTTCTTAGATTTTTCTTCTTTTTTTCACACACAACACGCAGTAGCTAGTTTTACTGCTGGTCCTCAAGGCGCATCTCAATCATTGGGGAGAAAATAGAGTAATCATTTCATGTCTACTCTCTCTCTATATTTCTCTCTCAAGGAAACTTAAATCTTCTCTTGTATGTAATGTAGTCTTGTTGCAGAAATAACACTTATCAGAAACATGAGAGATATAAACAAGAAAGAAAGAAAAGCACCTCTCTCCTTCTCTCTCTCTTTCTCAATCACAGATAATATATATATACACAGTCACATACAGACTCAATATATATCGTTTCTTTCAAACAAAACAAAAGGAATGAATTTCAGCAAAGCAAAGGTATGCTGGGAAATGGGTGGCATTCCTCCCTGCATTCCATGGGGATCTGTGTAAACATGTATATATATACTATATTAGTGTGTGTGTGTGTGGTGTGAGAGAGAGAGACAGAGAGAGAGAGGAGGGCTGGAGGGGTATTTATAATTTATCTATATGTATATATCTATCAAAACAAGTAAGAAGAATGGGACTTTTGGTTTTCTATTTTAACCATATAAAACTGGGTTTGATAAACTGTTAAACCCTAACTTAAACCCTGCAGAATCTGATAATAAGGAATGAAATCCCAGTTTTTCTAATAAATATTTGTGCACACACATATGCTTATTAATTATGTTGATAAGATAACCTTATTGCATTTATATATAATAATCTTAGGTGTCTTAACTATTTCAACACTTTCCTTAATTTGCTGCCCAGCTGTACGATCTCTCTATTTCCGTAAGCATATATATATAGTTTGGTTTAGTTACAAAATATTTTTTCATAAAAAATAATTATAATAATAATGTATTTTATGTATTAAAATAATGCATTTTACATATTATTACAATATTTCGTCATAATAATGCATTTTTAGGGTACTATAATGTATTGTTATGATAATACATTCCATGTTCAATTATAATGCACCGGTCAATGACAATCATAGATCTACAAAGATTAATGGTCCAGATAGCTTCTCATTTCTTACGGAAAAAAATGTTTTGTGTATGATCTTTTCCTATGTGTGTGTGTGTCTCATTTTTATATTTAATTTTTCAATGCATTTGGTAAATGTCGTCATATATGTTAGCTTTATATTTAACATTTACGAATCTAAATTAGTATACTATATTGAAAGTATTATCATTGTTTTGAATAATTTATTTTAAAACATTATGGAATATATGATTTTATAATAGTTATAGACATATGGATAGTTTTGGAAGGAGTAAAACATTTGATATGGAGTAGAATTTTATTATTTGAGTGTGATATTCAATAGCAAATAGAAATTATTAGTGTTATTTATTGGTAATTATATTTGCATATAAATTCCACGTTACAGATTTTCTAGATTTAGAGTGAATCTTTTATTAGAAAAAATAATTTTGTCAATATAACCTTATGGATAAATGCAGACTTTTGGAATTAGATAGAGCTGAAAACTAGGGGTAAGGTCTGAAAATAAAATTATACAGAAAAAGCTATTCCACAAAATTCCTTAGCAACCAATTTTTTTTTTTTTTTAAATTATATAATCCACAAGTTTGAAAGAGAAAACAAACTTGCCTCAGTTCCATTAAACAAAGTAAAATAAATGTTAGGTTTAGAATGAAAACTTCGAACTGGTCTTTAAATCGTTGGGTACTTCCATCACTAGGAATAAATGTTCATTAATATTCTGACAATATCAATTTTTATACCAAAAAATAACACTTTTATATCAATATCAATTTTTATACTAAAAAATTGGGTTAATTTTCAGATATAGAACATAATTTCGATTTTGACATATTAGCACCCATAGAATGTATTTTCTTTTCAAATCCAGAATGATTGATTTTTGGTATGGAGAAGCCTGAATTCCACATGAATTTTGTAAACTATATTAAATAATGATATAATATTTTTCCCACACAATACCTAGCCACATCATTTAAGTAAAGAATTTTTTTTTGAACAAACATTACAAGAAATTTTAAAGGCCGCGTGACGGTAGACTTGAACCCGTGATCTTTGGCCTGAGCATTAACTACTCTACCAGTAAGCTAACACACACACACACACGAGTAAAGAGATTTTTTTGTTATTATTCACGTCCTAGGGGTTAACCCCAAATCCCAATCCATTAACCCCTAAACCCTAAAGTATTTTGCAAAATCTACATGAAAGTACTACATCAATATTTCGGTACCAGAAAAATAAAGTATTTTAGATTTGAAAAGAAAATACAGATGTCGATATGTCAAAGTCGAAAGTATATATTCTATATACGAGAATTGACCAAAAGTATGTGTGTAAAAGTAATTTTTCCATTATATCAACATTATTACTAATATCATTTTGTTAATGTGCAAAGTATAGTTACAATTTTAAATGGTTTGGATAAAGATGTAATATGGTGGTGGTGGATTTAGAGAGCCAATAGGAAGGAAGAGAGAGAGAGAGAGAGAGATTATGAATATATCTTTAGATTTAGAGTGACAGAAGGTTGGGTTGGATAGATTTGATGGGTATGGAGCTGTAGATGTGGGCATCCAGTCATTTCATGCAGACAGCTTTTATTGTACCATTTTCAACAATGGTGGTAAGATCTGATGTTACTCTTTTCCTCCATTGAATGTCTGTTGTTTAAATTTGGCTAAATTTCAGACCCTTTAACTACATTTTTCAAACTCTCTGTAATTTCTTTTTAGGATATCAATTACCTTGGTAAATCTAGTAAAATGCTTTTACTTTGTCAGTTTCTCAAATCTAGCTCTTTACAATAAAAATTTTAAAAAAAAATCCAATCACTATTAAAATTCATTTTTTGTAATTAAGAGAAACAAAGTACTGTATCAATTTCACCCTTCTCTATTTTAGTGGTAAAGCTTAATTAGGGTTATAAAATTTTAGGTGGTAGGCGTACAATAGTCAAAAAATTATAAAATTTTGAAAGTTTATTTTTGTAAAGAGAAACTGTCGCCGATTTCCAGAAAAGTGAAGCACGAGGTTCAGGAGTATAAAATTTTAAGCTCCGCAATGAAAGGAAATTTATGTATAATATAATCCTCAAAAATTTTATTGCTCATTAAATAGTATTTCCCATTTTTCTAGATCTTATAATTGGTACATACAAGTAATGAAATCCAATCAAATATGATTGGATTTTATTTTTGGGAAAATATGAAATAAATCATATTCTATGTCCCATAAAATTAGTTCTTTATTCCTTTTTAAAATGTCCTAAAATATAAATCACTTTCTTAATTGAAATTTGATTAAAATAATCATATTTAAAAAATGTGTAAATAATGTATAGGGTATTAAATAATGGTAAAATAGAACATTTACAAATGCATTTTCATAAATTTTGTGAAAATTGAAGGGGGGCTAAATTTGTGGGATGGGGGAATAGTAAACCGAAAGTTCATGAAAAAATATTTCAGACAATTCAAAAATAATATTATAAATTATTAGAAATATTGCGTCATGAAAAAACTAAGAAATTAGTATTGGCCACAGATTGAGCTCTCGTACTTTAATTTATTAATTTTTTGTATCACCAAAATTATAGTTTTAAGATTAAGTGATGCTATTCGGACATAAATGTTCGGACATAATCCAGCCCATTTAGAAAAATGGAGCGGTTCGACCCGTTTTTACTTATTTATTTAATTTTGTAATTAAAAGAAAATATACAGAGTTACCATTTTATCATTTACCTATTTTGGCTCCAAATTGATTAAATTGTAGCAATTTTGCTATAACTCATTGTAGCCTAATTTATCTATTTTTTAGTAATGGTCAGCCTATTTCACTCAAAAAAAAAGTAATGGCCAGCCTATTTTGGGCACCTTGTGGGTTTAATCATAGTTAAAAAATTATGATTAATCTCATGTCAATTTGGAGCCAAAACATATAAATTTGGAGCTAAAATAGGTAAAGGGTAAAGTGATAACTCTGCATATTTTCTTTTTATTACAAAATTAAATAAATAAGTAAAACGGGTCGAACCGCTCCATTTTCCTAAACGGCTAGATTATGTCCGGACATTTATGTCCGAAAAGTATTATTGTTTAAGATTTACTTTGATAGGTATAATTATTTGAAAACGTCGCCCAATACTTTTCAATTGATTTCGATTTATAATGATTTATTTCATAAATCGACCTACTAAAGTTTGATCTAGTATGGATTTTCTCGATCTGTTCCGGTTATTTTCCGTAATAAAATTATTTTCCGGTTAAGTAAAAAAATAAATACTACCTCCGTCCCATTATTCTTGTCTCATTTCTTTTGGGCACGGGTATTAAGGAGAAGGGTGTTTAAATGGTAAAAAGATAAAAAGTGATGGAACCCATAACTTTTTATGAGAGAAGCATATTTCCTTTTATGGAAACAGGATAAGAATAACGGGCATCCTAAAAAAGAATACAAGACAAAAATAATAGGACGGACCAGTAGTAAAAGAAAGTTGGAGTGGTTCGTATATATATTAGTCAACAGCTGATTTTGGACAAAAAGCGAAAGTAGGACTCTTTGTGCTCCAAATATTCCCGGAATGATGATCGAAGGGCCCTCTAAAATCACAATGCTTTTGGTGATAATTCTTTTAATTATTTATATATATTCTCTAATCTTATAGATGGGATAACAAATTAACTTACTTATTTGTGAAATTAGATTAAAAAAATTCAATTGTTAGATATTGTAAATATGCTCTATTTTTCTATCAAGATTTGATCGGTACACCTCACACTAGATGGCTTTATTTTTATATATATTTTTATTTTGGTTAAAGAGAGGGTTTTACGATCAATCTAATTAAAGAGTATGCGAATGGATCCTGAGAAAGTAATTTTGTGAATTGTGTGTAACTTTTAATTTACTCACTAAATTAATGTGTGGGCATTTTAGATCAATAAAAGTCAAACTCTATCTAGTATTATTTCATGTACTACTATGATCATCTTAGAAAAGAAAAGAAAATAATATAATACATGAGTAAGAATCCGACCGCAACCTTAACCGTATAATGTATTGGTACTAAAGAACAAAAAGAACAATTCCTAATTTTTTTCTAATACACAAAGAGGTATTATAATTAAAAATATATATAATTTTAAATTTTCGATACTTTTGTAAATTATGAGTAAATTGAAATTAGTATTTTAATTATTAATTGTAATTTGTAACTAATTAATCCTATCATTTCAAACCAATAATGCAACACTCATAACTCTCGCTTAGTTTTACTAGTAGAAAAAGTAACAATAAAATATCGAAATTATAATAATTTGTCTCGTGAGGAGATTAATTATGATGGGGTCTTTCTCAAATTCGTAATATAGTTTTTTTGCATGGACTGCAAGTACATGAAAAAGAGTTTTAAGGAGACATATTTTCAAATGTAAATGATTTGGTTTGGATGTTGAATGAAAAATAAATAGTTTTTTTGGGAGGGAAAAAGAAAGCAAAGTAGAAATAGTACTAGTAGTAGTGAGGGAAAAGGGCTTCTTTTTTATTATATGGCAATAATGACTGAATCCACCAATATACTAACACCCAAAAAGAAAAGAAAAAAAAAGGAAAAGATATTCCCTTATCTGCAAAATCAAATTATGAACGTATACCCCAGGCTAAAAGCAGCTGATCAAAATACCTTTTTTATCCCACTTTCACTATAGTTTTCCACAATCTATTATTAGTGGTTTCATTTCAAGATTTTTGGTAGAAACTTAGATCGCTCGCATAATATAAATGTGTTTGGATATACTTCCTCTGTTCATAATAAATTTGTCACATTTCAAGATTTTTGGTAGAGACTTAGATCACTCGCATAATCTAAATGTGTTGGATATATATTTTATTCAAATGATGTAACACCTAATTACGGGACGACGATGTTAACTAATTTGCCTATCATATATATCTTGATAGATTTAGCTACTAGTGTTATTACTGTGTTTATTTGAACTAATTGATAATGGAAGTTATTTGAATAATAGATTTATTTATTTGTTTTTAGTTAACGAGCGTGTGATAATATGAATTTTAAGTTGTATTTTGTTCAAGAATATGTATCGTTCATATTAATTATGAATCTTTTCTAGCCGATGAGGCTTAGCTCAAGTGGCTAGCTGAGGCACCACAAGACTCCCTTTAGCGAGAGGTCTTCGGTTCAATCTGGCATGCATGTGGTGTAGTATATTTCCCGCACCTTGTTTGGTGTTGTAGTTGCCCACCATGCGTGGTGGTGTAGTGGTCCCACCTTTGTGTGGTGTAGAGATCCCGCCTATATAGTGGTGTAGTGCTTGATTTGATTATATATATAACTTGTAATTCCCTAAAAAAATGAATCTTTTCTATAATCTAATACTGTTTTAACTTATTTTTTTTATGATCGAGTGAAATTTGAAATTACTTATTATTGCATGTGTGGGGTTAGACAACGTTGTATATGCAATAGTTGCGTACCACAACAACTCAAGTAATGTATAATATACTCAACCTAACATTTATCAACTATTTAGATCCATGCATAATTAACTATTTTCCCAACTTACCCCCAATGACCTCTATCATTTCAAGTTTTTGGTGTTTTACCAATAAATTTTAAGTGTACAATGACCATGTCAAGCTAAATAAATATAGTGTACGTATATGGACTTTGCTATATGACCACATGCACTATGATCGGCTACATAAATTTTTATATGTAATAATTTTTTATTAATTTACATATGTACTCATCATTATTTTCTTCAATTGCATATGATTTACAATAATTTTCGGTGGTCATTTGTTGATCTTGTCACCAAATATAAAAAAGAAGATATTTTGAAAATTACTGACATAATACCAAGGATATACCCGTAATAATAATTTAAGAGGTCGCCAAAAATATTAGACCGATTTAAAAAAGAAAAAAAATAGTGACCAATCACATTCAGTGATTTAAAAACCGGACCAAACCGGTCGGTATGACTGAAAAAATCGGGAATTGGCCACTCGATCAATCCGATTTCAAGTAAAATCGGGTTGTCAATAAACCCCATGCGAACCGGTCGGAATTGGTCAAGCCTGATAAAAATTGTTGACACCGGTTTGGTTTATTTTGTTGAACAAAATGTATTCTTTGTTGTCTTAACTTTTATGATCACCTAATATAATTCGTCCATGGAATAGTATAGAAATTGGTGTGAGTGGGTTCAATATATATATATATATATTCTTAGTTATGTTATTTAAAAATAATTTTTCGATATTACTTTCAATTATTCATATTTACTATAGTTATTGAATTAATTAGTGACTTTTTTTAGCAACTGATAGTATAAAAACTGGTCCATGATTTACTTTCTTTTTTGAAGGAAATTATTTACTTAAAAAACGCAGACAAACAATTAAATAAATTAAATAATAAAATATAAAAGTGTTAAATAGGGAGTAATTTTTTTGGTGTGATATTTAGTGTAAACCATTGGAATTAGAAATAATAATTTCTCCTAAAGTTGCACCCTTTTTTCAATCAAACTCAAAACGACACCAAAGAGTGCAAACCGTGATAGACAAGAAGAAAAAGGCAGGAATATAGAATAAGGTAATAAATTAAATTAAAATAAATTAAAATGGGAGCTAGGTGCAGGCAGCAGTAGTTGAGCAGACTGCATTTGTATGACTGTAGGCTGTAGCTGTAACCCGTTTAGCCTCCGCTCCGTACCCGCACACCATACCTATTTACTATTCCGACACAAACATATACCACTACGTACAATACTACAGAGAGAGAAACAGATCTATAGAGAGAGAGAGAGCATATTTACATGCTTATAGAAATAGAAGAATAAATGAATGGAAGGTAACGATGAAAGTGGAAGGGGTATCACGTGAGAAATGGGAGAGATAATTCACAATAGAATAGAAACACAAAATCCAAAACAAAATCTAAGGATATACATACACACACTTGGGCCCTTATTAGGGGTGAACAAAATCCAACTTAATCGAACCAAATCAAAATTGCCGATTTCGATTAGAAGGGTAGTTCAGTTCGGTTTGGGTTGAGTTTTGCAAAATCGAAATTATTTCGGTTTCGTCTAAAAAATTTGATTTGAAACCGAACGGACTGCATTTTAATTAATAATTATATTTTTATTTGGATTTTGGATAAAAATTAAAAAATCTTTCATTTAATACTTCATAATTTCACATTTGCCCATTTACAAGTCTGAAAATCCAATTGTGATTGAATATTATTTTCTATAATATACATAAGTTTAATATATATAGCATATTTTGATGATATTTTGCAATATTTTGAATTTCAGTTTTGGTAAAGCGAACCGATATTTCGGTTTGAGTTCTGGTTTGGAATCTTAATTCGGTGCGGTGCGATTTGAAAAAAAATAAATAAATCAGTTTTCGAAGTATTCGGGTCCGGTTTGGTTTGGGACAGTACACTCACCCTTCCCAACCCTCCCACTAATGATTCACAAAGTTTCTATAGTTTTATCGTAATTTCCATGGAAATGTCACTCTTTCATCAAAATTAGTAATTCTTCCATCCACGACATATTTGATCGTTGTTGACTGGCATGAATTTTCATAATTTGGATAACTAAGTTGGCAAATGCGTTATGGGTAGAATAAATTACACGATATGGGGTTTGAGAGATGGGGATTCGAAAGAAAAAAATAAATTACACGATTATCTTTATTCGTAAAATGTGGTGCACAAATATATGAGTGTGGAAGTGGAACTCTATGGATCCAACAATAGGTAATAGTGATACACATAATCAACAAGTCTTCTTCTGCATTATGTGAATTTTTAACTTGGGTCATGCGGAGAGGACAAAGTCTATAGTTGCTAAAAGTTGAAGGGGGTTTAATTGAAATTCAAAAAAGTTGAGGGGGCAAAATGGAATTCACCAAAATACGTATACGTATATTGCTACCTTAACATCTGAGAATGACAAAAGACTGCACCCTTCTATTCAACCCCACACCACATAGTACACTGTTATATGTCTCACTGATCTTACCACCTTTCTGTTTCATATTAATTTCCTTTTTTTTTTTTTTTACCTTTTAATTTGTTTTTCCATTCTTTAAAGAAATTGAAATTATTGGCTCCAAATTCACAAGGCATACTATATAGATCAATAATAAAGTTTGTCACATATACCGTAATTATCGCTATACCGAAAAATTATGTCTAAACCGATATTGAAAATTTTGAATTTGATTCAATTTTTTCGGAACCTTACTATCTAGGGGCATTATACATTAATAACTTCAACTTTAATAAAAAATAAGGCATGATCTCAAAAAAAATAAATAATAATAATAATAATAATAATAATAATAATAATAATAATAATAATAATAATAATAATAATAATAATAATAATAATAAGGCAAGGAGAAGAAGAGCCTTGATTAAGTAGTAGTATAATTAATTAATTAATTACTTTAGTTAAAGAAAAAGAAAATAAATTAATCTCTTTTTCTCTCTCTCTCTCCAACTAGCAATGATATGTCACAATCTAAGCCTAATTGTATGGTCACAATCACCATAGATTCCCTCTTTTCTTTATATCTCTGAGTAGATAAATTGACTGCCTCATCTTTAACACAAATAGAGTAACAACCTAAGATACATTAATAGATATACCACAAAAACAATTCAAACTAATCTGCCCCCACCCTCTACATCTACAATACAAATACAATATACCCTTTTTTTGTTTAAAAATTACTCTCTCTCTCTCTCTCTCTCTCTCTCTCTCTTGGCAGCATAAAAACCCAAACACAGGGGGTTGGGGCGTTGCTGTCTTGAATCAGATATTAATTGTTTGGTCCTTCACCTTTTTCCAATACAAAGTTTAAATACAATAAACAAAGAGGGTACTTCATTCTGTAAGCTGATGCAAACGCAATAGCCTTAAAAATGTGTATTAATTGTCTTTACCTTTTTTTTAGCTTTCCTTTGGCTATAAATGGATAACTTACTATGGAGATTTATTACCATAATACTATGTTTGGAGATTTTGAGAGTAGACATGACTCCACTTTTACCAGCTAGATTTTACTGGGGTCTCTTCATCAAGATCTTAATTGCAAAGTCGACCTTACTGATTCTATAGTTTTCAATTCGGTCCTAACATAACCTTTGATGTCAGATTTTATTATACAAGATACATTATTGTATTGTAATACACAATTAAAAGATCTTAAATTTTAAGAGATGAATTTAAAGAAGAAAGAAAAAGGGAATTAGTTAAATTAGATGAGAATTGAATAAACTTAGGAAATGAACGATGACGTGGAATATAGAACGAATGGAATAATTATTCGTGAATTGATTCCAATCTTCATATTGGTAGTTCATAGTTGTATTATGTAGCTCATCTTCATTTTCGTCACCGAATTGTAGAAGTTTTTTTCTCCTTAATTTTGCGTATTAGTATATAGTAACAATTATAATATAAAATGACAATTATAATAAAATATGCTTTGTGTTTATAATATAATTTACTTCAAAAAAATTTATTAATTATAATAAAAATATAAGAACATTATATTAAATGTCTTATCAAACTTTGTCGAACAATTAATTAATTTTAAGATTAATTTTCTACACAAATTCAACCTGAATCCAAACAAGACATTTCAAAATTGAGTACATCAATTTTCGAATCCATGCATCCACACATGCTCAAGTAATATTATGATTTTTTGCTGCAAATTGATAGAAACGTGTGACAAATTAAAGAAGTTGGGGATGAAATTATAATAAAGATATAAAGTAAGGGGCCAAAATGAAAACCTTGATTACGTGGAAAAGAAGTTGATAGCGATAAAAAGGTGAACCTGGTGAAATAACACGAAGCAGCAATTTGCCTTGTTTAAAGCTTCCTTCTCAGATTTTTATGCCAAAATATGGAACTACACTCATAAATTATAATCCATCTGTCCCAACAGCAAAGTCTGTATTTTCTTTTTTGTCTGTCTTAATAGCAAGGTCCTCTTACAAAAATAGAAATAATTAATCTTTCAAAAGGCTTTGACATATCAATTTTTATCTTTTTACTCTTATTTCTTAATAACCGTGTAAAAAAAAAAAGGAACTTGTTATTGGGACGAAGGGAGTACTAAGTAATACTATCTATGTCCCATTGATATTGGTCCATTCTTTTTCGGCACAATTATGGGTAAAAAGATAAAAAATAAGTATATATGGTCCACAACTTTTATAGAAATAACTATTTCCATAGGAAAAATGTCATTACCAATGGAACAACCGAAAATGGACTACGAATCATTATCAATGGGACAGAAACAATATTTTTTAGTAGTAGTATAAATTTCCACTAAAAATTCATGTATAAGCTATATTTATTTTGACAAAAACATCTTTTATATATCCATTTTATTGGAAAAAACTTTCTTATCTTTGAAAAATGATTTTGAGAGGATATGAGGTGACTGAAAATGAGTCTCTCCTTACACATACTTGTACATTTATAATTTGTGTAAGAAGATTTGATTGAACCTTACACACAAGCACAATAATTAGGTTATAATTTTGTTGGATATCTTGATTTTCTAGTACTCCTAAACCAAATCACAAAAAGAAACAGATTTCAAATTATAACCTAATAATCATACAACGAACAATCTAAACGCATAAATATTTTGATCCAAAAAATGATACATGTTCATTCAATTTAGTATCTTGATCACTGTATATTTACTTTGATCGAGATACAAATTTAACGATCGTGACTAATAGGAGGCAAATTTTGAGAAAATATCTGAACTTGGCAAATAGAAAACTTGCAACAGTTGGAAAAGAGTTTTGATTCTCACCCATGCTTCCCAAAATTTGAAAAGATGATATGATTGAGGTGGCCCCGAATGGTTTGTTTGTTAAAGTGGGTATATGGAAAATATTTTTACCAAAGTGAATATGGTTTATATATGGTTCTTTCAAAGTGGGTAGTTAAATTTTGCTCCCTATTTTTTATATCAATTTTGTAATTTATTTGTAGTAGGATATTACATGCGATGCACGTAAAATAATAAATCTAAATAATAAATATTCAAAAATAAATAAATTATATCCCAATTTTGAACAATTTTAGATACAAATATGTATGATAAAAATACTACAATATCTTTAAAAATTAAAATATGCTTACTTATTAAAAGTATTAATAAACTCTATTAGAATACAATTTTATAATAATAAAAGTAATAATAATAGAAAAATATAAGTATCATATTATTGCCGTTAAATTAACTCATAATTAGGCAAATCAAATTTTGTATTTAAGATATTTTTATAATATAGGTACATATAGATATACAAATTACAACCCAAACATAAACCCTTTATAATAGTTTCATCCGATATTATAGAAATTGTTGCCTATTTTTTATTTTTTGGAGTCATTTTGTTGCACGTACCATAATACTAAATTTAGGCAAGAATTTCAGTCCTCTTTTGTCTTGCAAAGTCCCAATATTTTCCCCCAAAAACAAAATTTAAATTTCAAATATAATCTGATATTTTCAAACGACAAAATTTCCTTTTCAACTTCTTCATCAAATAAATTTAATCCGAACTTGATTTGATGTTCATAGCAAACATTTGTTCTAAGAGCATCCACAACGAGACTGGCGCATGGGGTGGGCGGCCGGCGCACGGGCGGCGCCCTTCTGCGGGGTGAGCGGGTGTGGGTGGGGAGTAGAGACGTCAATTGGGCCGGGCCGGCCCAGGCCCGGCCCGGTTTAATAAATCGGCGGGCTTGGGCTTGGGCCAACCATTGAAATGGGCCGCATATGGGCGTAATTTCCAGCCCAGAACCGGTCCCATTCCGGGCTTTGTTCTTCATTGGCCTAAAATGGGCTTTATTTTTTAGGAAGGCCCGGCCCAGGCCCGCTCCATTAATGGGCCTGGGCCAAGCTGGGCTACACACTAAAAGCCCGTTTCGGGCCTGGGCCGGCCTGGCCCAGTTGACAACTCTAGTGGGGAGGCCACGTGGCGAGCGCGGATTGGGCAACATTTTTTAAAAAATTTTATTTAAGAGTTAATTTTCGGAAAAATCCCGACTTTTGGTCAAATTCTGATTTTTCCCCTCACTTTCTAATTTTGTGATGAAATTCCTCACCTTTCAATGTTTCTGATTTCTCCCCTGACGAACATTTCCGGTCAAAATATATTACACGTGACACGCTTGAAAATGACATTGTGCCCAATATATTTTCCTTTTCACGCATGCTATCGATAAAAATAATGTTGATCTATTAATTTTAATTGATCGGAAATATTCGGCCGGAGAAAAAATCAGAAACATTAAAAGGTGAGGAATTTCTTCGCAAAATTAAAAAGTGAGGGGAAAAACAAGAATTGACCAAAAGTCGGGATTTTTCCAACAATTAACTCTTAATTTAATTCTATTTTTTACATATAAATAATTTCTCCCACATACCACTCTTCCAATTTTGAATTCTCGCGTTCTCCTCATTTCTATTAAAAGTAGTAATCCCATCTCAATCTTATCTTATAAATACTGAAATCTTTTTTTTTATTTTTTTGAGATATATAAATACTGAAATCATGATTATATAATAAATTAATAATGTAGCAAAATTCAAGAGGCAGCAAGTAGGATTGAGTCTAGTAATAAAAAAAATAAAAAATACTAGCAAAAGATGTTTGACTTGGTGAGTCTATAAAAAGGGAGATGCATGTAGAATTAGTAGATTATGATGTGATTAATCAATCAGAATGGAAAAGGATAACAGTCAAACTATGGATATGTTTTTAATTTTTATCTGACAAAATTAGATCTGGAAATATCAATCAATGGAAGAGTGATTGGCTCTCTCTCTCTCTCTCTAGAGTCCATCATCTTCCATCCATTCATTAATGGGAATGTGAAACGAACCCCAATCTACGTATATTTGTTGACGGCTACTTGACAAAATTTCTGGACTAGTACTACTACAGTCTGTGCCCTAACTGGCCCTATTCCAGCAGACCTATTGCCCTTCGTCCTTTCACATGGCCATTATCCGGTAGGTTCGATGCTAGGACCTCATCCACTGAATGTATCTTTAATATGCCGCCACGTGTCTGAGGATTAATTTGATGATTGACATGTAGCAAGTAAATTGATATTCACACCTCAAAATTTTCCAATCTCAAACCTCTCTCTCTCGATTTCTCCGACTCATGCGCCATTCTTCCCCCAAAAAATGCAGAAATTCAACAAACTTAAGTTTCAATTACAAAATCAACTTACAAGTCGAAAAGATTTTTTTCACATAAGCACAGTTTAAGAACAGATACAAGGAGGCGATTCCAATGTAAATATAGAAGAGCTTCAAGCCAAATTCTCTCCCCCTCCCCTCCCTCTCTGCCGGCTTCTCCTTCGCTTTCTCGCTTTCACTCTCGATGTCTTCTCCTCTGCTGTCGCCTGCGGCGATTGACTTCTCCTTCACCGTGGAGAAAAATGATAAGGACATATGCAATCTCTTATCTTAGGGTGAGGAGTAGATCGATTCCATTTAGTCTTTCGTTTGGTTTGAGAAGAGGAATGGAATATTTCAAAAATCCTAAATATATACTTAATTTTAATTGTACATTTATAAGTGGTTTAGTTTGATGTCTTATTTTATGTGTAAACTATTTATCTAGCTTTATAAAAGTTCAATTTTAATTGTAATCAGAGAAAAGAATTTGAAGCTCGTAATTCAGGTTTTGTGAACAGGCAGTCATCACGGACTCGATTACATTTAAAATTCAGCTCATCGATATGTTAATCGAGTTCGAGCTTACTTAAATCTATTTTTTTTGGTTTATGTACTAAACTCGATTAGTAGAGGAGAGGAATAGTAATAATAAGTGTTACTTTTATTGGGTGTTTGGTTCAACAATGGAAATAAATCACTTGTGAAATGATCGGAGGGGAAAGGATTTTGTTACCGCTTTAGTTTGAAAGGTAACATTTTGAGATTAGATTACCCTCGAAATGTCTAAACCAAGGAGTAATGGATTCGATTAATTGAATATCTTTTAAATGCCGAAAAATACCGAACCAAACATGGGCTTAAATGCAATTAGAAGACAAAATTTGTGTTGAGACTGTAGCTTCTAATTCACTTTTCCAGTTTTAGTTAGTAAACCAATTTTCTTGTAGTATAATTCGTGTTTGATTTGATATTCAAGCTTTTCCCAGTCTAATTGAAAGTGTTAATATGATTACTTTCTTTCCCTTTTTTCTTTTTCTTTTTTTGTGAAATTGTGTAACTGAAATTGATGCAGAGAAACTGAAATAGTATTTGTTTTGAGCTTTTGGATTTGAAATATGAACATCATAATCTTTTGCCACGTGTCAGCGTAGAATAGATGCTTGACGTATGCAACGAATTGATAATCCCATCCCAAAAACTCCAACTCCCTCCCATTACGAAAATATGTCTGTTCTTTTTCCTCGTCACTTCCGGCGCCGTTTCAAATTAACCAACGATCACAACCTACTTATTATATCTCACAACAGATTAAAAGTACACTACACTTTTGGGAGACGGAGGGAGTATTATATTTCACATTCAAATTTTCAACAATTTTCTCTATGGCATTGTAACCTATATTCAGAAATGTTTATTTTTTATTTTATTTTTAATTTTACTTTCACTATTTAATTTAATTTTTATAATTATGATACTTTTCAATTCTTATTTGTTTATAATACTTTTCAACTATATATTATGGATAATTTAAATTAGAAAATAAAAGAAAGTAATTCATTTTATGGGAATAATATAATGATTAGTATAAAATTAGGGGTGAGCATCTCCAACCATTGCTATGTTATAGCTCTCAGCACTATAATAAATCAGTTTTTCTCTCCATGCTCTATTATTTTATTACATTTAGTTATATTTCTTTTACATTATAATATTTAGTTTTACTTTTACACATTAAATTATAAAGAATATTAAAACCACATTATAAAATTTTAACATATAAAATTACTAAAATTCAAAAAATATTACCATAATAAAATAATTAAAGATACGGAAATTAAAATTACAAAATACTACTAAAACCGAAAAAAGTTCCATAATCAAATAACTAAAAATACGGAATTGAAAATATAATATTTTCCTAATAATTAGTAAGACCATCTCTGCGACTTTCAGCACCTCCAAGATCGGGAAACAAATTTCTAAACATATTCAGAGTCGTGGAGTCGGTTTCTTGACATTTTTGCTCACTTAAGAACTTTTTCTTGCTCAGATCGGAAGTATTCACGTCGTTGTGGATCACTAATTGTATCTAAATTAACCATTAAAATATTTTGTGATTTTCGAGACTTGTAATTTTATTTTTCTTTATATATAATCTTATTATGTGCATTCATATTATCAATTTATATATTTTTTTCATTAATTGAGATAACTTATGTGTGTGTTAAAATTAAATATAGAAATATTCTAAAATATAGCAGATGGTTGGAGATGGTGTGCAATTTGCTCAATATATAATAGAGCAAAATTGTGCTTCAATATAGAGAAATGGTTGGAGATGTTTAATCTAATCAAATTGTGTCAAGTACCATTAAGCTCAAGTTTAACTCATTTATTAAGAAGTTCATTTAAGTTTAATAAAATAAGCAAGTTTTATAGAAATATATTTTTATTTACATATCCAATATTACTTCTGTTGATACATATAAAATTAGAGATGTAATCGAATCGAATCAAGTTGAGCACCATCAAATTCAATCTTAACTTCTTTAAATATTCAATAATTCTTCTATGATAATTAGTGTAGAATTACGGACATAATCGAGTCGAATTAGACAGAAGACCATCAACTTCTAAGTTAATCGCATAAGATATGTTCTAAAAAAAAAGTTAATTGCATAAGATTGGCATTAGAAGAATATTGGGTAAAAATATCCTCACATTCATTGGATGACCATGCAGCGTCGAACTTACCGCCATTATCCCAACCTTTTTTTTTTTCAAAAAGAAATATTAATTAATTAATTTATTAAAAGGGATCCTCAGAAAATCAAACTTTAATTGAATAAAATTTATTAGCAGACGTGAAATATTATGTATTAGAGCACCCACTCCCAATATTTTAGTATATTTTGTACATTTTTTGTGGGGTCAGAAAGGTTGAGAGACCGGTTTCTAAATCGCTCACAATGGAGCCGGTCTCTCACCCCGATCTCTCATTATTTTAATTGTATTTTAATATTATTCTATGTTTTATATTTATTTTGATTAATAAAAATAATTATAATTAAAATATTACAAAATAATTAAAAAATAACTAAATTGTATTGAAACATTGAAAAATTATAATACAATTTGAAATTTAAAAACGAAAAATTACAATACAATTTTGAATTTGTATTATCAATTTTTTATTATTATTAAAACACAAAAAAATAATAATTAAATAATCAAAACCCCAGGTCGCTTGCTCCATCGCAAGCGTAACCGGGGCGCGGTCGCCAGGCCAGCGACAGGGCCGGGAGACCGCGGTAGTAGATACCCTTAGTTGCTTTTCATTCCCTTGTAACATTATATGTAGTTGTAGATATTATTTGGGCTACCCAATAGGATATATATACCTTGTGCAGATACTCCCTCCAGTGTGTGTGAGAGAGAGAGAGAGAGAGAGAGAGAGAGAGAGAGGTTAATAGCGTAGAAACTGAAGGGCATGGCTACCTAGTCTTGCAGTGTGTAATAAATAAGCTTGTTTGTGTGACGCTATTATGATTTATCAGAAATTTAGATGAAAGATTTAGTGGCTTTGCATTAACTGCGCATGTGATTTCTAAAGGACATGTTTTTTTCAGCGACGAGAGGATTTAAGGATTGATAATTAGTGGGTACTGCTATCGTGTTGACAAGATAAGAACAAAACCCGTTTAAGATACACTATGATACACACAAATACGGGGCACAACGTGTTTCGTGGGTACTAGCAACAATATCATAGTGGCACAACACGAATAAAACATGATCTAGCACGACAGGAGCACTCACTAGGAAGTACTCCCTCTGTCCCGCTCATATTATCTTATTACTATTCGGTACGCAGATTAAAAATAAGGGTAAAAAGATAGAAAATAAAGTCTCATCACTTTTTAAGGGCTAATTATTTTCTTATTTGGAACAAAACAATATAAGTGGGACAACCAAATAATGAAACTAAAACAATATGAGCAGAAAGAAGGGAGAAAGACTCCAATAATAAATATGTGTACAAATACGTGTACATGTCCAACACCAATCTATTGATTGTGCTACATGTGTTACGTGGACCCACTATAATTTATTAAAAATGGAAAAAGATGGAAAAAGTTGAACACATATAACACAATTAATCCATTAGTGTAGTACATATACATGCAAAATAAAATTTCCTGTGCCAGACAATGAAATAATTACTAGATGATCAAATGGTTGCAAGAACTTGCAATAAGTAAGAGGAGTCTTGTGTATTTGAGAAGTTTAAAGCTATCTTCTCAATTATATTGGACGTAAAATAGATATCGTGTATGAATATATCAATAAGAACATCAGTATTCTCTTCATTTACACGTTCCTTCTCTTTCAATTACAAAAGGAAGGAATCACAAAAAGTTACCTCCAACGAGGAGAAAGGATCGCGGTTAGACTCGGAAGAATTGCTATGCTCGTCACCATCTTCTCACCAACGACGTAAGCAACTGCAACCAATGTAAATGTTGTCATATTATAACCAACGTAAGAAAAAATGTTGGTTGTTATATGGCTAGGATTCGTTACACTCCAAATGGGATCAAATACCTCATTTCGTAACACAACGTTTATCACGATAAACAGCAAAGAAACAGAAATGCTTAAATGCTTTTCAGTAGCTGATCAGAAAATCTTTGAGACATACCTCAAAAAGTTCAAAAGGGCTGCCACGCTTGTACTCCTCGTTCGTCTTGCCTTTGTCAGAGGGGAAAATGCTGAAGAATAATGCTCTCCATCCGATAAGTAAAAAGGCCGTGCTTCCCATAGTAACGAGTATAAAATTCGTTGGTGGTGGATGGCCAATTGATAGTGCTCTTATGACTAATCCCAACTGAAACGTAAACAAAAGCAAGTTGAAGCAATACATGGTATGAAGGAAGATTGCTAATATTCACAGGCACAAAGGGTGACATATGCTTAAAATGTACGGTATTTACAACGAACCCTGTCTTCTGAAAGCCAAATAGAAAAGGAAAAGAACAAGATGAAATGCCCGCTCTTAGACTTCATATTTACTATCAACAAGCAACTGGACACCTTCAATGAGTGAGATCGCAATCGGAAAAGTCAATGTGCTACAGTATTCTCCCTGAAATGCCAAGTGTACAAAACCCCATACGACTAATTATACAAAACCTTATCACTCAACGCCCCTCCACTGCTCCACCAACGTCTTTTGGCTCTCCCTCCTCTCATATTGGCACCACTCACCACTACTACCTATTCAACACCGCATCCACCTTTACCTCGCAGTCCCATAAGCAGGGCTGCCTAATTTCAATACCCGCCGATTTCCTTCTACCTTTACTTCTGTCGGCCTCTCTCAACATGCAAAGCTTCACGCCGTATTCTTCCATTAGAAACAATTTCTCACTATCATCAAATCATGCTTGGAACATTTCTGAAATTCAGCCTTTCATACAAATAAACAAAAAACCTAGCACGTGATCTTGGAAAAGACAGTTGCTGCTTGGTTAAACTTGTTGCCTCCTCCAGTCACAAAATTAGTGAGGATTTGCTTTCATATTTAGAGTTGACTCCACATAGCATACAACAACAATTTTCAACAAATAAAGATGAGATGGGTGGTGTGATTTGGGAAATGCCAGCACAGCTGAGCTTATGTTGTCCAAATACAGAAGATCAGCACCCATAACTCCTTTTTGCCACATGTAATTTGCAACGGACGTAGACGTGGCAAAATCTCTCTCTCTCTCTCTCGTGCAGTACATTTCCCATTTTACATATTTTTCCTTTAATGAAGGGTTTTTGGTCTGTGCAAGTAATGCATTGCCCCATAATCAACTCCAGGTGGAAATTATAAAGGGAAATACACAAACAGGGTTAGAGCCACAGGCAACAAATTCTCTGAGTTTCAACATGAATAAGATAGAACATGATATTCTAATTAGATTTTTAAACTTTATAAATCTTGTTGAATTATAACCTGACCAAATCTCACAAACTTCTTTTTTTAAAGAAATGTTTCACTGAATTTTATTCCTATTTTAGTGAAATAGCATTAGGTAATTGTTTTTCTAGTATTTTATAACATAAATAGTTACATCAGATAGAATAAATCTTATGGGCAATTTATTGATAATCTCACTACGTAAATGTATTGTTCTTAAAATAAATACTTATTGGTACTGAACTATTCTAAATTATTGGCAATTTGCTGAGATTCTATCGAATTTTGCCTAGTTGTTTGAAAATTCCCCAAAATGTGAATTTTAAGCCCAAACAGTTATTTACACATTCACTATTTATTGCAATGGTTTAAGGTTGCACACATGGAACATATTCGAGAGGTATTACTATTACAAGTGGACTTTGCAAAAGATAAGTATGTGTAGAGGCTAAAGAACGATTATTTGGGAGACTGAGAATCAGGATGGCAAATGATTTAGTATGTAGGAATTGTATTTTTAGAGTAGATTTCCATTGAATGCGCTTTTAACTGGCAGTTAATTTGGCAAAACAAGATCTCATCTTCAGTAGACACTTGAGAACAAGCAATACAAGATCAAACTAACCAGACGAAAATGCAAGCTGAGGAGGCACTTAAAAATGGCAAACCACATAAACGTTATTAGGCCAAGTTCATCTCAACTAAACAAGCTCTGAGTTCTCCACTAAAGTACAGAGAAACCAACCGACCCACATACTCACTTTTTCACTAAAATGGTAAGTTCAATAGCATATCATTTACAGCTTCCAAGCATTAATTCTAACTTAGAGCTATCATAATAGTACGAGGTTGAGTGATTTGTGCTCAATCTTATCCTCATCGCTCTCCAATAATCAACCTTCCTCCATGTATCTTGCTGTGAACCATTACCTTATCATAATTCCCAAAATATGTCGTCAAATTTATATTTCCAGTTCGAAACAACTATTCAATATCTTCCCCAGAACCATACTTCTATTAAACATATATAGCTGAAATGTGGTGGTGAAACTATGTTTGTAAAAGCTTTTCATTCCCATTGTGACAGCAGTATAATTGCAAGGCATACTTTTGGATATTATGAAGCTGCTATTCCCTATTTATCGAGTGGTGATTGTGTAGGAAATTCATTCAGTTCTAGGGAGATGCCTATCTGATAAGTTCAATAGAACCCCGAATGAAAGGATCAATTGATCTTGGTTTGGGAAGCCAGAACAAAAACTTTAGAAAACTTAATAGGAAACAAGACCCTCGAGATTTTCCAAATGTATTTTCTGTTCTCCTACTTGTATTTGAATCAGGCATTGTGTACGGGTAGAACTCCAAAATATAGAAGTATCACACATCCGACTTGTACACAAGCAATTCCATTAGTTCCAAACTTAGTCAGCTAAAATCATTCATCAAGGTCAGAAAGTTCTTCCACGTTACTTTTTCAAGGAAAGTTAAAATAGCATGTTCGAGCAATGCTTAAAGGTAACTTTATTAAGAAACCTTGGCAGAGAACCTCCGACAAATTGTTACATCTATATCATAGTATATCAATTATCAAAGAAAAGATCCACATTCGCTATACCAACAAAAACTCAGACATGACTGGAAAAAGTTAGCACCTACACACTCAACAACCTAACAACTACGGGCAAAACACTTCACAAGATCAGTATATACAGGTTTGTACAACACATGAAAATAATGGAAAGGAAGAAACACAAGAAGAGCGCAAGTAGAGTTACCGGAATCCCCAAAGACCATGATTTCGCAGCTGCAATAACAGCACTCTGTAGACCATTCTTTCCCCGGCCTTCCTTGCTGTATCCCCCAAGAAAGTATGCACTCAAAAACCACCCTATCATTCAAAACACAATAAAACAAAAGATAATTTGCCTCAAATCACACATTTGCAATCCTACATATGCATACATTGTTTGATACAAATGCAATTGCAGCATGTACCCTTAGAGAAACTGGAAAAGATTAAATCAAAGCAATCAAACTACAATTTGAGGACACGAAAACGTACCTGCAATGAAAGGGTCGGCGGTTTTGAATGTTTCGAAATCGAAAACAGATAATCCATGACTAGACCTCCCAATTGCAGCGAACAACAACAACGCCGCCACATCGCCGCCAGCTAACACGGCCACAAGGCTGCAATCGCAATCCAATTTCAGTAAAACAAACGCACCAACAAAAATAAATAACCCACCAAACACACACATACACACACACACACATAGACATATGTATGTATATACCCCCATTTAGCCAGACGCGAAGTAGAGTCCGGTTTCTCGAACTGAATAACACCTTCAAGGGGGACATTTTCTTGGCCCACAAACGAGATGGGATTCGGGTTAGCGCCCTGATCCTCAAAAGGGACGGCAGAGGAGGAGGTGCTGGTGGTGGCGGGCTTGGTGGAGGCGCCGCCGGAAGATTCGGCGGCGTTCGCTAACGTGAGGGGCTTGATGGAGCGGGAGGCTGAGAAAGTGGGGCGGCGTTTGGAGAAAAGAGGAGCGACGGGATGGACGGATTTGAGGGAGCAGTGGTGGGCGGAGGAGAGCACCGCTCCGCCGCCGTTAGCGGCTGGAGTAAGCAGAGGCACCATTGGAATGCCTGAATTTTTTTTTTTCTGTCAACAAACTGACAAATAAAACTTGTGGTCGCTAATTATATTATCTGCGGAAAATTTGAAGCGCAAAGTTTGTTTTTTCGTTTGTTTGAACAAAATTGTGGAGTTGGTCAAATATTCGAAATATAAATTCAAACTTGTATATGCATTTAAATATTTTCGGCTTTTTATTGTGCATTTAATTTCATTTGACATTTTTCCTTTTTTCTTTTTGTGTGCAATAAATTGGTATCAATTTATTATTTATCAAGAAAAAAATGAATAAATAAATTTCCTTTCTTTAAATTCCTCCTTGTCTGTTCTTCCTTATCTATAAAAAAGAATTTCACTATTTCTTATTTATCTTTTTTCATTCTAATGAGAGATAATATTATCGCAGCAATAAACTCATGATAAAATTATTCTTATTGGAGTAAAAATGAAGGATAAAAAATGGTTATGATTTGTCAGCCTAATAGTTTCCTAAAACTTTTTTCAAATAGATTTAGATGCAAAAACTATAGGGTAAAAAAGAAGTGAAAATACACATTTAGCTATAAATTTTTATTTTGACAATTTTAGTCATAGTGATTTGACGCCGGAAAATCGCATTGGCAATATGAATGGCACGCGGTTCCATGTTGGACAAAACGATGTCATTTTGCTCTTGAGGTGGATTTAATAGATTTTCCACCTCATTTAAACAAAAAGACGTCGTCTAACCCTCGTTCCCCAATTTCACAAAAAATCATAATGAAGAATGAGGGAGAGTGTGTGTAGAGTGTGTATGTGTGTGTGTATAAGAGAGAGAGTGTGTGTCAAAAGAGAAATGAAACGATGTCGTTTTGTTCAATGTGGCACTGCGTGTCAATTCAGGTTGCCAACATGACTTTCCAGCTCCTGAAATCACTAAATCACTAAAATAATCACAAATTGAAAAATTGGGGCCAGAATTGTTACTAATGTTAAATTTGGGCTAAAATCGTCAAAATATAAATTTATCTGGTTAAATTTGTGTTCCCAAAAATGAATTGCAGAAAAAGTTCATCATTTAGCTTCATCTGATTTATTTATTTCACTGTTTTAATTGAAGAGAGTAGTAGAATTTGATTTGTTTTAACATATGACCTATATTATATATGAAATGAGCTTAATTCATAGTTTTCTTTGGAAACACTAAATTAAGCCTCGCATAGTCACATGACATATTAGCTTACAAAATAATATAAAGAACCAAGCGGTTGCATAAGATTTTAATAATAACTTTGATTAAAATATAGGAAAGTAGATTCTTATGAGTGAGGTGTTAGTTTGCTGGGCTATATATGTTTAGCATTCATAGTAAACATCGATTGCTTAAGTAACGTATTGAATAAATAACCTCCAAAATTCATGCCTCAATAAAGTGGAAATTCAAACAAACTCAATATTTTAAAGCCATTCATTTTTGGCCAATAATGTCAAAGCTTGTGAAATTGTATTTTGTGGCAAATTTGTCATTTGCGTGACCATTTTGACCTGCCTTATTTTTAGGATCGAGTTATCAAAATCACAATTTTCATGTTCACAAACCTACGCTAATAAAACTCTTTGATTTTCATCAATATAAGATTGGGCGATTCGTGATTTGTTATTTTAATTTTTCTTTTTAATTCATGTTCCACTTAGACTAGCACATGTGGAAATTTTTTTTTTCAAAAATATTTAATTTCATGAAACGATATCGTTTTAGGATCCAATCGTCACTCCGACTATACTATTATTTTGGATTCAAAATCGATACGTCCTATAAGATTTGATATTGGTACTAAATAGACCTAATAGCTGAAAAAGAGAGGAGAAAAAAAAGAAGTCAAGCATTAAATAGTTTTCTTGGATATTAGTCGATTCTTTTATAATTTTATCAATTTGTCATACTATTGTTAATTTAGTAAAACCATAACCAAATTAATATTCGGTTCAAAATTTGATGACATGACAAATATGTATATTTCATTCAATTACACGTTGGATTATTAGTTACTACTCTCTCCGTCCCGTCATAAGTGGCCATATTTTCTTATTGGGCTGTCCCATCATAAGTGGCCACTTTCCTAATATGGAAATACCCTCTCTCGCACAAAAGATGTGGGCTCCACCACTTTTTATCTTTTTACCCTTTAAACACTCTTCTCCTAAATACCCGTGCCCAAAAGAAAGTAGCCACTTATCATGGGACGGAGGTAGTACTTAATACTAATGTTGCATATTTAGTCAGCACTGGCTTCACATTCGACGGTGGCGCTGGCGCCATAATACTCTCTCTCTCTCTCTCAAGCTTTCAGCAAACCGTTACCACCACCATGTAAAAAAAAAGAAATTGAAACATTTGGTCTTTTTGGTTCTTAGACCTAACCTAATAAATATAGCGTATCAATAACTAATTTATTTTAAATTTGAAATACATTTTATGACTTTAATGTATTTCAACCTACTATATTTCAATATTTTCAAATTCAATTGTCCAACTGTGAATTGAAAACAAATTAAAACAGATGCCCGGTCGAGAACATTAACACATTAAATCTAGATAAAGTTGTACACCCCATCTGCCACTGCTGTTTTACATATCTTCATAATTAAACTTGATAATTAGTATATATAAATAAATTCACCCAAAATTCCCTGTTCGCAACGATCGAACACTCACATTTACACTAAATACCTGCTCAGAGAGAGAGAGAGAGAGAGAGAGAGAGAGAGTATTTCGCATTACATAAATATAATGTATGAATTTCAAGTATCAACGCCACCACCTCCGCCTTGTGATATGACCTGGAAAACTGTAGTTCATAATTTGATCATGAAGTGTACAATGCCAAATCTTAAACTTTTGAAGGAGAGAATGAATAACATCAACATTTCATGCATCTCTAGTGAATGATAATCTGTTAATGCAACTAAAACACAATACTCGTTGGATAGAGGGAAAAAGGAAATGACGAGAAAATGCTACACCACTCACTCAATAGACAGAGACAAGCCAACACTGAGAGCTAATATAGAACATACAGGCAACCTATGATAACTAAAAGAATCAAATGCAATACAAGAATGCAGAGGTAAATTACATGTATCTCAGTGGCGGTATATTCCTTTCGCTCGAAAGTTGAAGTTAGAGAATGTAAAACAAATGAACTGGAATTCAGACAGGCAATGCACAAAGTAGCAGAGATTGGAATCAAATCATCCTACGCAGTAGGCACATCCTAATCCAGAACAACATCAAAGATGAGATGACCGCATATCTATATTGCTATGAGGGATATTCGTTATACAGCTGACATGCAAATAAATGAAACGACACCAATCGGATGATGAGGGGTATTAGGACAACACAAGGCATTCAAGAAATCTGCTTCTGGCTGCTAAGGGACCGCGAAAATAAGCACGACTGAATGTAAATACAAGCAACATCCTAGCAAGCAACAATCAGTAGATACCTTCAGCTACCTTGATTAAACCAAACTGAGTCGAACGGATCAGAAATTGACTCCAGAGCATGGCCACCAACATTTTCTCAGGAAGAATGAAAACACGGTATGGAAAAAATAAATTTATAAATAAATTATATTACAATAACTGAATTCAGAATCCATTAATTTTCGAAATTAAAAACAAGAAAACACACCAAATCTTTATAAGAATTAGAAAGAGATCTAATGCATGGACATTGGAATAATGATACCCAACTCCGTCAGTGGGAGAAACCTCTAACATGTCAATATCCACAATCAAGACGCCAAGTAGTCAGCTTGAGTTAGCAGATTGATAAGACTTATCATTAACTCTATGACTCTGTTTGCTAGCAGCACCTCCAAAGCTTCTCCCAGAACCAAAAGAATTGGCATCTACATTATTCATACCAGTTTGAGAGAATGTTGATTCAGTCACATGTTGAGCATCTCCACCCAAGATCCCACCATATCCATTCACAGACATTCCCATTACTCCAGGTCCACCATTCACGTACGAGGGATAGACGGGAGCAGCACTTCCATAAGGCAGGAAACTTCCCCTCACACCAACCATGGCTGGACTCCAAGGACTCCTCGGGGCCATTGGAGTGAGCCCATAACTAATTCCACCATACCCACCAGAAGGATAACCACCGCCAAATATCCCAGCTCCATATGGATAGCCAGCCACATTACCAATACCACTAGGGTAATACCCATATCTTGAATTATAAGGCGTAGTATAATTCCCCTGCTGATAGGAATTGAAGCTAGGGCTTCTTCCACCACCTAACCTTCCATTATAACCAATGTTACTACTACCAATTCCATCCTTTGGCACGGCTCTTTTAACCTCCACAAGTTTTCCAGTCAACTCATGGAAGTTCTTCTGCATAACTTCCTCTACTGAATCCTCCGAGTCAAAGGTAATAAAGCCAAATCCCCTCGGCCTATGAGTCAGATTATCATGCATCACAACTACATCAGTAATCCTACCGAACTTCTCAAAGTAACTTCTGAATTCTTCTTCAGTCAAGTTAGCCGACAAACCCCCTACAAAAATCTTCTTCGTCCTAAACTGGTCGTTGCTCCTACTGTTAGTCCTAATGTTATTCCTACTCAATCCCCTATAATTCTGTTGATGGCTTTGTTGTTCGCTCCTCGGAATGGCCCTTTTCACTTCCACCTATAAAGAGACAAGTCATACAAAGTTTGAAAGAGTAAATAACTCAGGGCCACAAACAATTTCAGGATTTCTAATAACTTTTCAAAACTAATAGATTTGAACCTTTTTCTTTTATTTATAGAATAAAAAAAGGAAAGGATGAGGCCCTAGCACTAGGTAAATCAGAATATAATGAGAATTAAAAATTAAGTAGAAAAAGGAAATTGTTGACAAAATCTGCAAACAGGCATGAAATACATGGTAAGCTGTAACCAAACATAAAACAATTGAATACAACCTGCAAATATAAGGAAAAAAATTAAATATATAAAAAAACTTAAAAGTGGACAAAAGCCTAAAAATTTAGAATATTTATAATAGAACAATAAATCTTGTACTAAAAGCCCAAAAATTTCCAACGGAACACCAACTACAGTAAGAAGACCTGCATGCCTGGAAGTAGAAACTCCAAATTTTGAAAAAAAATTTAAGAAACATAAAAACAGAACAGCCGATGCAGAAGCCCGTTCACCAAGAATATACGAGTCATCCAGCCATGCATTGGAAAAACCCAAAATATAAAAGAAAAAAAGTAACAATTGACCGACACACGAGCGCGAAAAACCGACAAATTAATGAAAATAAAATCAGTCCACAAAAAGCCCTATAAAAACAGAGCAAACGAGGAACAAAGATAAAAACCCTAAAAAGTAGAATAACACGAAACAGACCGTTCTGCTATGAATTAGATGGGAATCCTGAAGAGCGCGGTCGACGGCCGATGAGTCCGAGAAGGTGACGAAAGCGAAGCCCCTAGGGTTACCGGAAATCCGATCCCGAGCAATCACGGAGCCCAAAACGTCGCCGTACTTGCCAAAATGGTCCTTGAGCACATCGTCCGTCGTGTCCCACGAAATGCCACCAACAAACAGCTTATTCTGCTCCGAATCGTCCATGATTTCACCTGAATCCCAATTTGGGCGGATAAATTAGCCAGAAAAAAGAAGGGGGAATCACGGGAGGCGAAACGACAGCTCGGCGGGGAGAAAACTAGGGTTTTTTTTGGGGTGGAGTGCGGAGGAAAAAATTGGGGGGAAAGAGAGAAAGAGAAAGGGGGCCGGGGAGAGAGAGAGAAAGAGAGAGGAGGAGGAGGAGGAGAGAGAAAGGAAGCGAGGATAGTTTTCAAGTATAGTGAGTGCGTGATGTGTGAGAAAAAAGGGGTCCCAAAAGTGAGGAGAGTGAATCTGGATTGGTGGTGTGTTTGAAGGGCAACACGTTAGAGAGAGAGAGAGAGAGATTGTATCACTATCTTTGTAGGAATCTAATTTCTTGTTGTTTTTATGTTTTGCTTTTAGCTTAAAAGACTTGGTGAGGGAAGAAGCAATTTCATAGGTCTACGCCTCAACCTATCTCGCTCCAATCATATACGGATACATAACGTAATTATACTCGCATAAATTATCTATATATAATTTAAATATACATTAATATTATTACATATATTTAAATATGTATTAATATTTTTTGAGGTATGTATTAATATTATAGTAGATCCCATATAATGTACATTATTTATTAGAATATAATATTATATTAGAACTTATATATTGTTGACATGTAGTTCATATTTAATACTCCATTCGTCCCCTAAAAGTATGATATTTTTTGTCATTTTGGAACGTCCTTCATAAGACTACCATTAATCAGCAACCACAAAGGTGTTGTGGTCTCATGCCACATCGGATAATTAAAAAAAAAAAGAAAAATTCAATTGTGCTTCTCCAAATGAACTGACCACGGTCTCAACAACACCGCATGTCCTTTCTTATCTATCTCTCTCTCCATGCCATTTGTCTCCATTCTATTGGTTTTTATGAAATTTTTTAGTTAGATATAAAAATAAATCTTAATTTTTTGGATACAATATTAAAAAAAATACCCAAAATTTATATATTTTGATTTTCTATAAATAGATACCAAATTTGCCGTATTTATACACATTACAATTCTATCATTTATTCTATATCTTACACCAAATTTCCTCACTAAATTCCATCTTTCTCTCTTTTCCCATGGATCCAAATGATTATTTCACAAATTCTCAAAATTTCTCGTCATCTCATGGTTATTATCCTAACCTTGAAAACATCCAAAACTCTAACGAATTCCAAAATTTCGAATCTGATTTCCACTCCCAATTTTCACAAAATCCCTTTCAATCTCCAATCTCTGAACAATCCGAAACACGCACAAACATGTTAAGTGGTCCACAAGGTTGGTCACACCAAGAAGATATTACACTGATGTCTTCTTGGTGTCTCTTCAGTGAGAATCCAATTGTTGAAACAAATAAAAAAAAGTTCTACATTATGGTAATGCATTTTAAAGGTGTATAATCAAGTTCGAGCAGACAAATCTAGAAAAGTTCGGCGAGGAAAGAACTGCAGTCGTTGAGAATCGTTACAAACGCCTCAATAAAAATGTAACCAAGTGGATTGGTGCATACAAGGAAGCATATGGTCGAAGAAGGAGATGAATGTCCGAGACGGATATTGAAAATGATGCTCAAACGATCTATGGAAAACCTAAGTTCAATCACCTTGGGGTTTATGAGCAAGTTATGCGTCACCATCCCAATTGGAAATTAAAATTGGTACTGATCGTACACGTTCTCATTCTTACACTAACGATAATATTGAGCGAGCATTTGACGTTCTACAAGCTCGTTTCTCTTTCATCAAGCGGTCATGTCTTTTATGAGATCTTCATATGATGAGAAAAATAATGATTGCATGCATCATCATGCATACTATGATAGTGAAAGATGAAAGAAACACTTATCTAAATTATTGTGATCCTACAAAATTTTTGGAAGCTCACACTACAAGGAATAATAGTCAAGGTGGAGACGACGGGGAAAATGATGATCCAAGTTTTGAAGATTCTACAGAACGGATTGCAAGCCTATCTAGATATATGAGTAATAGGAATCAACTTCGCAATAGAGCTCATGACGCTCTTAAGAATGACTTGATCGAGCATATATGGCAAAAGATTGGCAATGATAACTGAATGTATTTTTTTATCATCATGCTTGAAGCATAAGTGGTTTGTTTGTAATTTTGTATTGCGATTGTTGTAATGTATGTTCGTAGTTTTCTCGTTGTAATGTATTCTTAATTAGTTTTCAAAATTTTAATTTTATTAAATTTCTATTGTTAAAATTTTAATTATATTTATTATAAATAATTATAATACGATTAAAAAATAACATAAAATAAATATGTATATATATTGTTGTGGTCAGGTGGTCACAAGGTTGCTGATAAACCTATCAAAATAGATGTGGTTGGATTGGGGGTATATTGAATATATGGAAGAGAGAGAAATTAAATAAATATTATACATGTTGGATAGTTGAGTGGTCACAAGGTTGTTGTTATTTATGGTCTAAGTGTCGTGCTTTCACTTTAGGAGACCCCACTATTTTTCTTATCCTTTTAACCTTACAACATCTTTATACTTACAGAAAAACTTATTGTTGAGCCACATTTACTACCTCGTTACTCCCAACCCAACGACATTGTGGAGGCCTTGCTCTACTCAAAATATATCTACCAAATAATTTCTAAAAATTCTAGTCGCACTCTCAACACACCACACTTTTAGGGGACGGATGGAGTATTTGATTTTGTTTCGCAATTTTTATTTCTAAGAAAATCTCAATCATTTTTTGGAACAATACATAATATTTTCTTTCTTAATGATAAGGAAAAGATAAAAACTTTAAGAATTGAAATTGGGAACGGGAAAGGGAAGAAGAAATGTATAATAAAGAAAAATGATAATCATGGACTACACGTAAAATGGTGCATACAATAATTACTTGACAACAATTTGCATATACCGGTTCTATATATTTCCTCCGTTCCATATAAGGTGACCATTTTCTTTTCGACACGTGTTTTAAAGAAAAGAAATATAAAATAGTTAAAGTGATAGCGACACTACTTTTTAAGAGAATAATAATTTTCATTTTTAGAAGTGGTCACCTTATGTGGGACAACTCAAAAAAGAAATGTGGTCACCTTATATGGGACAGACGAAGTAGTATATTATTATAAAAATTTATGTCAAACGGTCTACGATGAAATGAGTCAAAAATTCGGATTCAAAATATATTTGTAATTATGAATTATAAATATGTCAATGAATAAAAGTTTGAATCAGAATTTTTGACTCGAATCATAATATTTGACTTGTTTTACCGTTCGACTGTCTCACACAAGATTGCCTTTATCCTAAATTCTAATTGTGACCACTTAATATGTTAAGTATAATCTTATCCTTATTTAAAAATGAAATTTGTCGGACGCTCATGGAACTACTCAATGAGAGTACGGTATCATTCGCATATGGATGGTAACAAACAAAGCTCATCGATGATCGATTCGAAAAGGCTCATTTCAATAACAAACAAGTCGAGCTTAAGCCTGAAATAAAGCTCGATAACTTTATCGAGTCGAGCTTAAGCCTTGTCTTGCTTGATTCAATAGTCGTAAACATGTTCAGATCATATCTAATCGAGCTTGTTTGCTAGCCTATAAAATCGAACATGTTCGCGAGCTTTGACATGAAAACCAAAAACGTAAATTTTTGTATGGAAGAGTGATCGAACATTTGCCAACAAAAAACCTCCTTATCAAGTCATTGACGAGTCAGACTCGTATAGCAGATTTTCGTACTTGGTTTGCTGACAAATTAACAAACTAAGTACGCAAATCTGCTACACTGGAGACTTGTCCAGACTGTAGTACTACAAAAAATAAATTTTTTAAATAAAATAATATATCAAACTTATAAAAAATTAAAAATAGATGAAATATGTTATTCTTACCACGAAGATGTGGTGCTATCTTGTTGTACATATATCTCATCATTAATTGTGAAGAATTTTTCTATTGTCAATCCAAAGAAATGCCCGTGCGCTTTCCATTCATGCTGCCAAAAACCTTTGTCGATGTCACGAATAACATCTGGCATAATTTTTTGCATATCCTTCTTTAGATTCCCTGTTAACACCACATTCTAAAATAAAAAAAATTAATTATAAATAGCAATCACTTTCTAAAACAAAAAAATAATTAATTATAAAAGAAAAATTCAAAATTAAATATAATTTTAAATAGCTACTTACTCCTCTTTCTGCGGGAAGAAAGTTATTATGCATGTCGTGGCTCTCAAAGCAACCGTGCAAAAAGAATCCCCATCTACCGTTTACTTTAACCCATTGGATTTGGAGCACAAGCAGAAACGACTCTCTCATAGAGACTTTCACTAGCAGACGTGGACGGGGATGCTGTTGCAACAACTACATTGGCGGCCTTTGTGTCCGGAGGTAAGCCTCAACCGTAGCCCGAACCTGTTGTAGATGCTAAGACCGAGCCTGAGCCTGGGCTAGGTTCGGTTGCCTCTGAACGATCCCTTAATAAGTACTTGCAAGAGCTTTGACATGCCTAAAAGTAAGTTTAGAAGAAAGATTTCAAATTAGATTGGTGTCGCAACTTCAAAGACGACAACATGATCTTAGCTTGAGAAGGAATGTAACATTAAGACACATAAATAATGAGGAAAATAAGGATTGCATGCATCATCATGCATACTATGATAGTGAAAGATGAAAGAAACACTTATCTAAATTATTGTGATCCTACAAAATTTTTGGAAGCTCACACTACAAGGAATAATAGTCAAGGTGGAGACGAGGAAAAAATGATGATCCAAGTTTTGAAGATTCTACAGAACGGATTGCAAGCCTATCTAGATATATGAGTAATAGGAATCAACTTCGCAATAGAGCTCATGACGCTCTTAAGAATGACTTGATCGAGCATATATGGCAAAAGATTGGCAATGATAACTGAATGTATTTTTTTATCATCATGCTTGAAGCATAAGTGGTTTGTTTGTAATTTTATATTGCGATTGTTGTAATGTATGTTCGTAGTTTGCTCGTTGTAATGTATTCTTAATTTGTTTTCAAAATTTTAATTTTATCAAATTTCTATTGTTAAAATTTTAATTATATTTATTATAAATAATTATAATACGATCAAAAAGTAACATAAAATAAATATATATATATATTGTTGTGGTCAGGTGGTCACAAGGTTGTTGATAAACCTATCAAAATAGATGTGGTTGGATTGGGGGTATATTGAATATATGGAAGAGAGAGAAATTAAATAAATATTATACATGTTGGATAGTTGAGTGGTCACAAGGTTGTTGTTATTTATGGTCTAAGTGTCGTGCTTTCACTTTAGTAGACCCCACTATTTTTCTTATCCTTTTAACCTTACAACATCTTTATACTTACAGAAAAACTTATTGTTGAGCCACATTTACTACCTCGTTACTCCCAACCCAACGACAATGTGGAGGCCTTGATCTACTCAA
Source organism: Agastache rugosa (assembly GCA_031470985.1). NCBI lineage: Eukaryota > Viridiplantae > Streptophyta > Magnoliopsida > Lamiales > Lamiaceae > Agastache > Agastache rugosa. The sequence goes on from CM062605.1 coordinate 34,906,304, forward strand.
AATATATCTACCAAATAATTTCTAAAAATTCTAGTCGCACTCTCAACACACCACACTTTTAGGGGACGGATGGAGTATTTGATTTTGTTTCGCAATTTTTATTTCTAAGAAAATCTCAATCATTTTTTGGAACAATACATAATATTTTCTTTCTTAATGATAAGGAAAAGATAAAAACTTTAAGAATTGAAATTGGGAACGGGAAAGGGAAGAAGAAATGTATAATAAAGAAAAATGATAATCATGCACTACACGTAAAATGGTGCTTACAATAATTACTTGACAACAATTTGCATATACCGGTTCTATATATTTCCTCCGTTCCATATAAGGTGACCACTTTCTTTTCGACACGTGTATTAAAGAAAAGAAATATAAAATAGTTAAAGTGATAGGGACACTAATTTTTAAGAGAATAATAATTTTCATTTTTAGAAGTGGTCACCTTATGTGTGACAACTCAAAAAAGAAATGTGGTCACCTTATATGGGACAGACGAAGTAGTATATTATTATAAAAATTTATGTCAAACGGTCTACGATGAAATGAGTCAAAAATTCGGATTCAAAATATATTTGTAATTATGAATTATAAATATGTCAATTAATATAAGTTTGAATCAGAATTTTTGACTCGAATCATAATATTTGACTTGTTTTACCGTTCGACTGTCTCACACAAGATTGCCTTTATCCTAAATTCTAATTGTGACCACTTAATATGTTAAGTATAATCTTATCCTTATTTAAAAATGAAATTTGTCGGACACTCATGGAACTAATCAATGAGAGTACGGTATCATTCGCATATGGATGGTAACAAACAAAACTCATCGATGATCGATTCGAAAAGGCTTATTTCAATAACAAACAAGTCGAGCTTAAGCCTGAAATAAAGCTCGATAACTTTATCGAGTCGAGCTTAAGCCTTGTCTTGCTTGATTCAATAGTCGTAAACATGTTCAGATCATATCTAATCGAGCTTGTTTGCTAGCCTATAAAATCGAACATGTTCGCGAGCTTTGACATGAAAACCAAAAACGTAAATTTTTGTATGGAAGAGTGATCGAACATTTGCCAACAAAAAACCTCCTTATCAAGTCATTGACGAGTCAGACTCGTATAGCAGATTTGCGTACTTGGTTTGCTGACAAATTAACAAACTAAGTACGCAAATCTGCTACACTGGAGACTTGTCCAGACTGTAGTACTACAAAAAATAATTTTTTTTAAATAAAATAATATATCAAACATATAAAAAATTAAAAATAGATGAAATATGTTATTCTTACCACGAAGATGTGGTGCTATCTTGTTGTACATATATCTCATCATTAATTGTGAAGAATTTTTCTATTGTCAATCCAAAGAAATGCCCGTGCGCTTTCCATTCATGCTGCCAAAAACCTTTGTCGATGTCACGAATAACATCTGGCATAATTTTTTGCATATCCTTCTTTAGATCCCCTGTTAACACCACTTTCTAAAATAAAAAAAATTAATTATAAATAGCAATCACTTTCTAAAACAAAAAAATAATTAATTATAAAAGCAAATTCAAAATTAAATATAATTTTAAATAGCTACTTACTCCTCTTTTTGCGGGAAGAAAGTTATTACGCATGCCGTGGCTCTCAAAGCAACCGTGCAAAAAGAATCCCCATCTACCGTTTACTTTAACCCATTGGATTTGGAGCACAAGCAGAAATGACCCTCTGATAGGGACTTTCACTAGCAGACGTGGACGGGGATGCTGTTGCAACAACAACATTGGCGGCCTTTGTGTCCGGAGGTAAGCCTCAACCGTAGCCCGAACCTGTTGTAGATGCTAAGACCGAGCCTGAGCCTGGGCTCGGTTCGGTTGCCTCTGAACGATCCCTTAATAAGTACTTGCAAGAGCTTTGACATGCCTAAAAGTAAGTTTAGAAGAAAGATTTCAAATTAGATTGGTGTCGCAACTTCAAAGACGACAACATGATCTTAGCTTGAGAAGGAATGTAACATTAAGACACATAAATAATGAGGAAAATAAGGATTGCATGCATCATCATGCACAATATGATAGTGAAAGATGAAAGAAACACTTATCTAAATTATTGTGATCCTACAAAATTTATGGAAGCTCACACTACAAGGAATAATAGTCAAGGTGGAGACGACGGGGAAAATGATGATCCAAGTTTTGAAGATTCTACAGAACGGATTGCAAGCCTATCTAGATATATGAGTAATAGGAATCAACTTCGCAATAGAGCTCATGACGCTCTTAAGAATGACTTGATCGAGCATATATGGCAAAAGATTGGCAATGATAACTGAATGTATTTTTTTATCATCATGCTTGAAGCATAAGTGGTTTGTTTGTAATTTTGTATTGCGATTGTTGTAATGTATGTTCGTAGTTTGCTCGTTGTAATGTATTCTTAATTAGTTTTCAAAATTTTAATTTTATCAAATTTCTATTGTTAAAATTTTAATTATATTTATTATAAATAATTATGATACGATTAAAAAATAACATAAAATAAATATATATATATATATATATATATATATATATTGTTGTGGTCAGGTGGTCACAAGGTTGCTGATAAAGCTATCAAAATAGATGGTTGGATTGGGGGTATATTGAATATATGGAAGAGAGAGAAATTAAATAAATATTATACATGTTGGATAGTTGAGTGGTCACAAGGTTGTTGTTATTTATGGTCTAAGTGTCGTGCTTTCACTTTAGGAGACCCCACTATTTTTCTTATCCTTTTAACCTTACAACATCTTTATACTTACAGAAAAACTTATTGTTGAGCCACATTTACTACCTCGTTACTCCCAACCCAACGACATTGTGGAGGCCTTGCTCTACTCAAAATATATCTACCAAATAATTTCTAAAAATTCTAGTCGCACTCTCAACACACCACACTTTTAGGGGACGGATGGAGTATTTGATTTTGTTTCGCAATTTTTATTTCTAAGAAAATCTCAATCATTTTTTGGAACAATACATAATATTTTCTTTCTTAATGATAAGGAAAAGATAAAAACTTTAAGAATTGAAATTGGGAACGGGAAAGGGAAGAAGAAATGTATAATAAAGAAAAATGATAATCATGGACTACACGTAAAATGGTGCTTACAATAATTACTTGACAACAATTTGCATATACCGGTTCTATATACTCCCTCCGTTCCATATAAGGTGACCACTTTCTTTTCGACAAGTGTATTAAAGAAAAAAAATATAAAATAGTTAAAGTGATAGGGACACTACTTTTTAAGAGAATAATAATTTTCATTTTTAGAAGTGGTCACCTTATGTGGGACAACTCAAAAAAGAAATGTGGTCACCTTATATGGGACAGACGAAGTAGTATATTATTATAAAAATTTATGTCAAACGGTCTACGATGAAATGAGTCAAAAATTCGGATTCAAAATATATTTGTAATTATGAATTATAAATATGTCAATGAATATAAGTTTGAATCAGAATTTTTGACTCGAATCATAATATTTGACTTGTTTTACCGTTCGACTGTCTCACACAAGATTGCCTTTATCCTAAATTCTAATTGTGACCACTTAATATGTTAAGTATAATCTTATCCTTATTTGAAAATGAAATTTGTCGGACACTCATGGAACTACTCAATGAGAGTACGGTATCATTCGCATATGGATGGTAACAAACAAAGCTCATCGATGATCGTTTCGAAAAGGCTCATTTCAATAACCAACAAGTCAAGATTAAGCCTGAAATAAAGCTCGATAACTTTATCGAGTCGAGCTTAAGCCTTGTCTTGCTTGATTCAATAGTCGTAAACATGTTCAGATCATATCTAATCGAGCTTGTTTGCTAGCCTATAAAATCGAACATGTTCGCGAGCTTTGACATGAAAACCAAAAACGTAAATTTTTGTATGGAAGAGTGATCGAACATTTGCCAACAAAAAACCTCCTTATCAAGTCATTGACGAGTCAGAATCGTATAGCAGATTTGCGTACTTGGTTTGCTGACAAATTAACAAACTAAGTACGCAAATCTGCTACACTGGAGACTTGTCCAGACTGTAGTACTACAAAAAATTAAAAATAGATGAAATATGTTATTCTTACCACGAAGATGTGGTGCTATCTTGTTGTACATATATCTCATCATTAATTGTGAAGAATTTTTCTATTGTCAATCCAAAGAAATGCCCGTGCGCTTTCCATTCATGCTGCCTGAAACCTTTGTCGATGTCACGAATAACATCTGGCATAATTTTTTGCATATCCTTCTTTAGATCCCCTGTTAACACCACTTTCTAAAATAAAAAAAATAATTATAAATAGCAATCACCTTCTAAAACAAAAAAATAATTAATTATAAAAGCAAATTCAAAATTAAATATAATTTTAAATAGCTACTTACTCCTCTTTTTGCGGGAAGAAAGTTATTACGCATGCCGTGGCTCTCAAAGCAACCGTGCAAAAAGAATCCCCATCTACCGTTTACTTTAACCCATTGGATTTGGAGCACAAGCAGAAACGACCCTCTCATAGGGACTTTCACTAGCAGACGCGGACGGGGATGCTGTTGCAACAACAACATTGGCGGCCTTTGTGTCCGGAGGTAAGCCTCAACCGTAGCCCGAACCTGTTGTAGATGCTAAGACCGAGCCTGAGCCTGGGCTCGGTTCGGTTGCCTCTGAACGATCCCTTAATAAGTACTTGCAAGAGCTTTGACATGCCTAAAAGTAAGTTTAGAAGAAAGATTTTAAATTAGATTGGTGTCGCAACTTCAAAGACGACAACATGATCTTAGCTTGAGAAGGAATGTAACATTAAGACACATAAATAATGAGGAAAATAAGGATTGCATGCATCATCATGCATAATATGATAGTGAAAGATGAAATAAATACTTATCTAAATTATTGTGATCCTACAAAATTTATGGAAGCTCACACTACAAGGAATAATAGTCAAGGTGGAGACGACGGGGAAAATGATGATCCAAGTTTTGAATATTCTACAGAACGGATTGCAAGCCTATCTAGATATATGAGTAATAGGAATCAACTTCGCAATAGAGCTCATGACTCTCTTAAGAATGACTTGATCGAACATATTTGGCAAAAGATTGGCAATAATAACTGAATGTATTTTTTTTATCATCATGCTTGAAGCATCAGTGATTTGTTTGTAATTTCGTATTACGATTGTTGTAATGTATGTTCGTAGTTTGCTTGTTGTAATGTAATCATGAAAGTTCTAGTATCATTAATTAGTTAAGTTATATTCGAATATACTGCATTATAATTTATTCGTATTAATCTTGGTATTTAATTTGTTGTCAAGTTTTGTGTGACGAGTTCAATCCAAAACGTATTAGTAGGAATTTAAACTAATAATTTTAATTTAGAAATCACACACTCCATCAGCTATATATACCAATGTTTTAAAAATCGGACCAGAGATCAAATCGGTGAGGCCTCCGGGTCATGGTTCAACCGGTTCAACCGTGTTTGAACCGTTTAATCGAACCGTTCAATAAATAAATAAAAATAATAATTAAATAAATAATAAAATGTTAAAATATTCATGATTTTATAAGAAATACATATTAAAATCCATCATAAATATATTTATATTTTTCATGTGTAGATATTCTTAATAAATATATTCAAAATTTATACATTAAAAATATATTGGGTATCAAAAGTAGATGAGAATCGAAAAAAAAATTAAAATTGAAATTTAGACAACTTTTATAGTATTATGAATTAATAATAATAATAATAATAATAATAATAATAATAATAATAATAATAATAATAAATGTTGAATATTGAACAAGTGTGTGGGTTAGAGGAGTTGATTGAGACCTTAGACTAACATCCAGAGGTCCAAGGTTCAAGTCTCATTAAAAACGTAACTACGAGTACATATACAAGCTATTTCACAATACCATATTTTATTCAGTACGCACTTTGAATAGCAGCTACAGGTTACAGTCGTCATAAAAAAGAGATGATATGTACATAATGGTAGAGCCAGAGGCTGGGGTAGGTTGAAGCCCCAATACCAATTTGTTTTTACTATTTCTATACTTAAAATTAGAACAATAGCCCTTCCCCAATATAACTTTTTTGCTTCCATGTACAGTACATATAAATGTATATATGAAATAATATTAGTTAAAAGTAGTATAATAGCATCTCAGCTTATAAACTAAAATAAGAGATCTATATAATAAATCCACGTTCGAAGTTTAATAAAATATGTTTAAATTTGACTCTTCCTAAAAATATGACTAACATTATAGTTTCTCAATATTAGACACATATATACATGCAACGGGCACTAAGTAAAAAAAAAAAAAAAATCGTAAAATGATGTATCACCCCAATCAGTAACCTAGTCTACATAAATTAAAACAAATTAATTGCAATTTAATATTCTTATAATGAGTATTGCATACTAATATTTAAACCTAATAACTCGATATTTGGTTCGTGACCATTTCATATGGGTTCTATAAGCATATCAAACAAGCTTGAATATTAATATATATACAGATACAAGATTCGATTTGAATTCGAACTCAAACTCAATTACAAAAAAAATCAATTATACAAATATAAAAATATCAAATTACTTAAGCCCAACTTATATTTAGATCGAAAGTTCATCGAAGCTCAACATTAGCTTTAAAAATTAGTAGTAATAAAGAAATTATTTGCTAGACTCGATTCACTAACGAGAATATTTAATAGTTGGATTATATAACTCAACAAGGGCTTATCCGTCATTTCAAAGCCAATTTGTAGAATAATTTCACCAATAAAGGCCCATTATCAGTATTGGGCTGGAGAAGCCCACAGCCATAACAAGGCTAGTTTTCTTTTATTTTTAAAAGAATAATAAAATTGCGAAAACAATAAATTTTCGACTAATTGAGTAGAAGGAATTGGTTCATACATATCATACTAACCTGAACTGTTGATTTTTGTATAATTTATACTTGTTATTAATCGAAGCATAAATATAGTACATACAAAACATAGTATTATAAAAGCATCTTTTTATTCAAGAAAACATGAATTGAAAAAAGCATCAAAGCATCACCAGTTGTATATATCGAAAAACATGGCTCTCAGTTCTCACGGGATGATTAATTCTCACATGATTCCATCACTTGAGTACGAACTTGAAATTATATAGACTACAAAGTCTAATTATCAATATAGAAAGAAATAAAGGTGTATTTCTCGAAAAATATAAAAACTTTGGTTTCTTTGTCACATTTTCATCTTATTTCTTATGTTTGACTATATCTAACAAAATTTACATGACCCTCAAAATCATCCATCGATGATCGACGATCTCATGCAAAACTATTCCTTGTACGTACCTAGGCTTAATTAAAACTACATATCAACCCTGATGAAACTAAAACCTAGTACTACTCTCTCTCTCTCTCTCTCTCTCTCTCTCTTCTCTCTCTCTAAAACAAGCAGCTGGAGGGCTGGACGATGCCGGCCGCCGTACCGACTGCATTGGAGCACATTGCTTGTGCAGGCTGACTTTGGTAACTAAGATTAACATTTTGGAGTTGGATGGCATGACATGGACTTAGATCACTGCACTCGAATTTCACCGCAACTTTTGTTGCCGATGTGCCTTGAACGTCTTCGTAACTCACATTATATATTTTCACCCCAGATACCTGCACCAAAAAATTACAACAAATATTACATAACTTTTCTCCAACATATATATAAATATAAATTTCATAATCTCACTATTGCTAAGTTTGCTTGCCTCTGCATATATAGCTTATTGAGGTTTAATTCTTCAATTTGGTTTATTACTTAAAGTGACGCTCCCAATTTTGATAGGAGTATATCGAATAAAAACTTTTACTATTGAGTTAAATATTAGGCCAATCAGGACTATTTAGCTTTGTCTGATCTCTGATACTGTTTACCACAAAAAGAAGCATTATTGTATATATGTATAAGAAGTAATATATATATATATAGGGAGCGGATCTCTTCCTTATATATATATATATATAACTTATTGTATAAAAAAAACATGATTTAATTATAGGTTAACACAAATGAGAATTTAATTTTTTTTTTTGAAATGATTGAGAATTAATTTTTATGTGAACCTATTTTAGAGAGAGAGACAGAGGAAAAATTACCTGGCCAGGACAATTTTTGTTACTTGGACAATAATTTTGATCAATGAGTATAGGATTTTGGACATTAGACATAATGGCATGTTGGAACACAACATCCTTTGCAAACCCTTTGCTTGGTCTTCCCCATGTTTTAATTCTCAGCCCATTTTGAGTGTTTTCGAATATTACACTTTTCACTGTCACATTTTCTACCCCTGCCTCTTCAAAATCCTTACCTAGGCTCCCAATGCTGCATTTACCATAATTAATTTTCTAAATTAACAAAAGCCGTTCGAGTTTGGTGAATGTCCATTTACAAAATTAGGTACCGTGAAATATGAAATATGAAATGTGACATGAATTATTACCTAATGCCGTGACCTGGGCCGCAACCGATGTTTTCAATCCACAGATCGGTAGCGCCCGGTCCTATCGAGATACAGTCGTCTCCGGTGCCGATTCTAGAGTTCAAAATAGTGACGCCCGTCGACAACTGAACGTGAATTCCGTCTGTGTTGGGGCTATTTTCAGCGGCTAAAACGGTCATTCCTTGTAACATCACATTTTCGCAACCGTTGATCACAATATGAAACATTTGGCTATTTAGGGATGTCAATCCAGAGATTGTCACATTTTTGGTATTCGAAATTGACAATGTCTACATGACAAAATAAATGGCAAAAAATTACTTTCAATTGATCCAAATTAATAAAACAAATGTTATCAAGAATTATAAGTACTACACCTTCGAAAATAAAAAATAAAAAAAGAATTAGAACCACTACTATATCAAGTTATATATATATATATATATATATATATATATATATATTTCTTCTAGTAATTAGCATATTCATCTTTAACTTATGGACGGAGAATTTCAAATAATAGCATACAATAAAGTGTAAGAATCATGATTTTCAAATAACAAATACTAAGAATCAATTAATAATATGTCCCATCTAAAAAAACTAAAAATAATTCCTGAATAACTGCCGCCATCCACTTCCTCACTAACCTGAAATAACTCAATCTAATTAAGGCAGTTTATTCTCACTCATATGAACAGAACAAATTTCTCCTTTTATGGACATACAAAAATTAAATTCAAAACGATTCATAAGATATCAACATTACATTTTTACGCATTCTAAAATAAAATTTTAAACAACTTATAAGATCCTAAAATCACATACTAACACGTACCGTGACACCATTGGGACAATTGTCGCCATTTATCTTGCAAGCCCACAAGGCGGCGCCTTGAGCGTCAAGAACGCCGCCTCGTATGGAGACGCCGTCGGCCCTTTCGAAAAGGAGCCAATTGGCGGCGTCCCCGATGGCACCGTAGCCGGACGGGGCGACTAGGGTGCCATCGACACGGAACGTGACGCCTTTGTTGTTGCACGGACCCTTAAAATGTAGGTGTTTGAGGAGGAATCTGCCTTGTGGTACATAAATTGTGGGTGGAATTGAGGAGGAACAAGCTAAGGACCATGCTCTCAACATGGAATTTGTGGAGTCAATTTCTCCATTGGGATTTGCTCCAAATTCAACAATGTTGTACGAGGTTGAAATATTGGCTTGTGATTGGTGGAAAATTACGAGGAAAAGTGTTGTGAAAAGAATGGTTGAAGGTTTAGCCATGTGCCTTGTAATGATTCTTGGTGATTTAGTGTGTGTTGTGTGTGAAAAAATATTGGGGAGATGGGAAGTGTGTTGGGTATACGTAGTGGGGAGTTGTGGAAGTTTGAGATGGCATTTATAGTTGCAATTTGAATGTGAAAAGGTGGGGGGAGTAAGATATGTAGAGCAATATTAGCCACTAAATTAATTGTGCAACAAACTTAAATTTAATCAAAGATTGGGATTTTGTGGATTGATCTGCAAGCATGTACATGTATTTCGGATTTTTAATTTCATTATATATATAAAATATTTATTAATAAAAATATAATATAACAAAAGTTTCGTGGTGTGCGTGTGCATTTGTAGTGCACACATATTGGATGAATTTAACTTAGCTTAGATATTGAGAATTTGGTAGAGGTAAGTTAGGAGGAATATTGGTGGTAGATTTAGTGTTGAATTTTAGGCTGAAATATGATTGGCAGGTTCATGCAATGTCGGACTGTTAATTAAACTCATACTTAATTCAATTTATTAGTATTATTTATTATTTGTGGGATTTTTTTTTCTTTGTTGGTTATGCATAATGCATGGCACCGTATATGCAGCTTTTGAATTCCATAAATAAGCAGGAAGTAGAGAGAGATAATAAACAGATTGGGCTATGAGATACGTGTTTGAAATTAATAATTTTTAAAAATTATAAATCGTTTTTATTCGTTTTGATTTAGTAAACTAATGATTTAAAGATAAAAGAGTTGAAACCCGGTCTCATTCACATGGTGCAAGCCGACCAATTCGGGGAATCGGGGGAGAAGTGACCAAGGATGCAAATGCCCATCTTGGGATCTTGGGGCATTCTTGGATGTTTGTGAAACAATTAAGCAACATGGAGTTTCAAATGACGTTATTAGATCGAGGTTGTTCGGGTTTTCATTGAAAGACAAGGCTAAGGCGTGGTACAAGACTATTGAGGTCGGAGATTAGTACTACTTGAGAGCAATTGTGTCAAAAGTTCTTAGCCAAATATTTCCCTCCCTCCAAAGCTCAATAGCTAATAGCCGACATATCTCACTTCACTCAAATGAGAGAAGAGTCTATGTATGAAACTTGGGAACGATATAGGGAAATGCTACAAAAGTGCCCACAACACGGGTTTAGTCAAGCTCAAGAAATCGCCCACTTTTATAGTGGACTCACCCCTCACACTAGGAGCACAGTGGATGCAACGGCCGGAGGATGTTTGGTGAACCGGAGTGCCGAGGAAGCTTAAAGAATTATAGAGGAGATGGCCGCCAATAGCTATGAATGACCAATAGAAAGAGGTCCGTCAAGAAGAGTTGCAACCATTTCCGATGAAAAATATGAAGATCTTTTAGCCGAAGTTGCATCGAAGGAGTATGAAAAAGAAATGAATTAACAAAGAGCCGAAGTTGCCTTTTAGTAATGAATAAATCATCCTTGGATCGTGGATTTGGTCGTTGCATTGTAATGAAAAGGACATGCCTATTTTCTTAATTAACAAACTGAACTGCAAAATATATAAGTTGGTTAAAGCTATATGCTCTCTAGTTTATTGGTATCCCTGGGAAAATGATAATTTAAGAGGTACCTTGAATATATGTGGTCTAAAAGCAGGTAACTGAATGAACTTGCTTTCTAAGATGTTAGATAATCCTGAAATTAAGTAAACTTAAAAGGTTTTACTCAACAGACAATACACCGGTAGAATATCTTATTGAATGGTGTTTCCTTAAATTTTTCTACAGTCACCATCCAGTACATTGCATTTGAATGCTCTTCTGTATGCAGATTTTGGATGATGATGGAATAGCAGCTCCCGGAGAAATTATTTTAGAAACATATAAACCTCGAAACAGAAGCCCTAGCAAGAGCATGTTTGTCGCCCTCGGGTAAATGGGTGGCTGAGATCAACAACACGACCCAAAAGATCCGGATGTGGCTAGGCACATTCGACACAGCTGAGGGGCTGCTCTGGTTTATGACGAGGCAGCTTGCCTCCTACGTGGATTAAACACAAGTACTAACTTCTTGAACACCACCCCAGGCAACCCAGCCCTCTCTTTGAAGATCAAGAACTTGTTGAATCAAAAGAGGAGACAAAATAAGGGCATTAGCCCTCCTACTGCATCCTCCTAGTCCATTTCAACAGCCACTAATATATATATATAACAAATTATAGTAATTAATAACATATCAATCAATATAACTTCAGCCTAACAAACAACTCATTCAAATTCGAATCAACCTGGAATATCTTGCAATGTAGGAGTATCATTTAATTTCTAAGCATAGCAGGCCTATTCATCAGAGTACTGAAATTAAAAACTTGCTAGAAAATGAAGATAAACACGAGATGTTGATCATAGAAAACATAAGCAAAATATTTCCGGTGGCAGGAGCTCAACAACACTTGTTCAATGCTGTTGCGAGCTTTCACCAACTAACGTTTCCGGGAATGTCGTTTCCTCCCCTTCCCGTTCCTGCTCTTCCTCTTCTTCACCTTCCTGCTCCTCTTCCTCCGTGAGTCTGGTAGTGGTGGATCCGTGCTCTCAGCATACGAAAAACCATTCATGTATCCGGGACGGTCATAGATATCGAGTTTCTCCTCCGTTTTGGCATACAAATCATAAACCTTCAGCTGACTACGCCCACAACTCGGTTTTGATTCAAGAAACAAAAAGCGATTATCTTTCAAACCCAATATTGGTCTCGTGACATCAGCAAGCTGAGAGACAACATATAACAGTTTCCACGACCTTTTTTTCAAACTCCATACATGGAGCTGAATAGACAACTCGGAAGAAGAAGATAGTTCTGGTTTCAAATAGATAAGAGCTCCCAACAAACCACGATACCCGACAAGTGTATATGTAGCGTCCTCACCAAGGGTGGTTGCCGGGAAAGGGAGTTTATCGAACCTTTCAGTAGTAAAATCAAAGGACACAACATGATCGAACAGGCTATATGGTGAAGCACCAGAATTGGCCAGCTCGTGTCGTGATTCAGATTCATAATAGTTGAGGTTATAGGATGCTGGCCAATAACACCTCCCAGTCACATTAACATATACACCAGAAGCATCTTGGATATCGGTAGTGGTATCAGGTCCCCTAATATCCCTCCACAAAGGACGGTTGAACGAGCACACCTCAAAGTAATTAGTGAAACCAGCATACCTCTTGTGTCCGTCTTCATCTGTAGTTACCAGCATACCTTGTAGTCTCCAAATTTAGAGTCATAGCCCACACCAATAGCTACCAGCCAGCCCAGATCAAGGGGATTGAAATCGGGCGGCGGAAGGACTTTCGATTCTTTGTTGTCAAGTTCCAAATGACAATTTCGCCCTTACGACAATGGAAATACAACAATCCACCACAACTACCACCATATACTACATTATAGTTTTTATCAAAGGGAAAGGGAAAGTTGAGACTTTCAGACACAGACGTGCCTTCCGGAGAAAGAATTGATAAATGATACTTACGATCAACACAATCATTACCACCATGGCGTATCACACCAAACCCACCCATTCCTTTCCTACCAAACAAAAAACAAAATTAAATTATGCACTCAATTTTTATCATCCGATCCTCATCGAAAACAGAAACAATTAATTAATATTTTCTACGGGAAACAAAATTTTACAGTCAATTTATATCATCCTCCGATCCTCTGCATTCACATAACAAATTTCTAGTTCACAGTTTATATATATATGAAAAAATTAACTCGATTGATCTCGTAAAAGAACAAAAATTAAGGAAAAACAATATCATCAATTCGTAAATCCACACACCTCGTCGCCTTCTCTGCAATCGAAGATCACTTTTGGTTCAAGCAGGGGCACCCAAAATTCGCCCTAAGATTTCTTTTCCCTTTTTCTTTTCCTTTTTCCCATCTTTTCTTTCGGTTATACATAACCCTACATTACTTGTATTTATTTTAGCCTTTTTTTCGGTCAGCTATTAATTTTTTGGAAGAAAAAAGAAAAAGAAAAGAAAAACAGAAGAAGCATTCCTCAAACAAGCATTCCAAGGCAATAGAAACCTGGCTGATTGGGCTAGCTTGGTATGCTTGTTGGGCTTGGGCCAATTATATTCTCTTTAAAATAGCAAATAATAGTTAATATACAGAGCACATATAAAAGTAAATTTTTCAGTATATAACTCCAACAATAGCCTGTATTCTTTTTTGGGTCGTCACATGTAACATGACATGTTTTCTTTTTGGGCTAATTTAGAGCTTACTTAGATCCTAATTAAAGCACTTTATTGACTAAATGATTAAATATTGAATAAAAATATACTAAACATATGGGTCACACACCTTTTGATCCATAATTTTCTTTTCCTTAATACTCGTGCTCATAAGAAATAGGCCATGAATATTGGGACGGAGGGAGAGAGAGTACATAATATCACTTCTTTATATGAGAATTGATATGTAAGATATCCTCTATGAGCATTTTTTTTAGTATCGCTCTCATTTTATTCATGTTAGTATTATTCTATTTATATTATTTTATATAATATCCTAGAAATTATTGTATGGGTTGTTGGTTTAGATGGTAACATTTCACTTTTCATCCTAAACGTACAAGGATCAATCGTGTCCACAACATTAAAATTCGGCGTGAGGATCTTTAAAAAAAAGAATTATATTAAGATCATTAAATTTATAAATTAATAAAAATCAAAGCTCGATTTGTTCCATATATTAAGACAATAGTGTAATTTAACATTATACTTATAATAAAATTAATAATCACTTGTAAAATTTTAATAATATTATAGTACAGATTTTCATCATTAAAAAGTTCTTTTTTTTTGTATGACAACATTCTTTACTATATTTCAATTATTCATGTTTTTTGAGAATTAATTATTCATGTTTTTTAATGATGTAGCTAGACGTGTTCTATACAAAATGGTGTAGCTAGACGTTTGTATTTAAAGTGATGTATTATAAGCAATTCAAGACAAACACATCCAAATAACCTAAAAATTGCACCCGAGTCAACTTAAAAAAAAGTTTGGATGAAATTAAAAAAAATAAAATTTAAAAATTTACAAGCAAAATTGATAGTTTGAGTGTGCCTCATGTTTCCTGTTTAACCAAATGGTTGAAAAGGAACATGAGGCACAGTCAAAGTTCTTTATAAATTTCTCCTCCAAAAAAAAATTCTTTTTAAATTTGGCCATGACATTCCATGCACATACGCGACTTTTTATTGTTATCACGTGAAACTATAATAAAATTCTGGATAATATTTATATTTGAAACCAGCAGGGAATGTAAATAATTCAATCTGCTTATCAGATAACATTAAAATAAAATAAAGAAAGAAAGAATTTATCAAATGATTAAGAATTATTAATAGCACATGGGGGTGCCAATTAGGGTTGACTAGACATAATTTATGGAAATTAATACTTAAAATTTTCTAATTTAGATGCAGATCGATCCCCCTTAGGTAAAGTTTAATTAATTTATTGAAATATAACTCATACTATACACTCTTAAACATATCGGAATTATCTATTTTATTTATCAATACATACAACATTTATTAAAAATTTAGTTCTCCAGTTTATAATCATCAAATATATGTTTTGCATGTACACTTTTATATGAAAATGATTTTGATAGGATACTAATTAAACACGTGGCTGATCAATCCTAATAATTAAATGGGTTCGCCCAATCCAAAACTTTGTAGCACGAAGCTTTAGTATTTTTCTCCCACTAATTGCCATGTCAAAAAAATATATAAAGCACCAATAAAATAAAAAATATAAAAATTTGC
The DNA here is from genome assembly GCA_031470985.1 of Agastache rugosa. Classification (NCBI taxonomy): domain Eukaryota; kingdom Viridiplantae; phylum Streptophyta; class Magnoliopsida; order Lamiales; family Lamiaceae; genus Agastache; species Agastache rugosa. The sequence continues at coordinate 34,921,944 of CM062605.1, forward strand.
TTAAAAAAAAGACCATTAATCAATAACGTAGACTATTTCTTCATGGCTGGCAGACAAAATATATATCTGTTATATTAGTTTTAGCATGTAACATAAAAAATTTGACAAAACTAAATTATAAATATCAGTTCAATTAATAATTAAAACTCATGATTGATTTGTCGTCTTCAAAATAATTACGAAGCCAATTCTCATTGATTCACCACTAATAAGGCCTATAAATACACACAAACATACCCAAAACACAACACATATAAAAACACAAACTAACAACAAAATGATAAAAAAAAATCATAACGATCGTCACCTTCTTCTTCTACTCCTCTACTGCCACTCCCATCTACAATGTGCAGAGTTTCGGCGCCAAATCCAACGGCAAATCCGACTGCACAAAGGCTTTTCTCAGTGCGTGGAGCGCCGCCTGCGCCGCCGCGAATCCGGCGACGGTTTACGTGCCGCCGGGGCGGTATCTGTTGGGAAATGCAAAGTTCTCCGGGAAGTTGTGCAGGAGTACGGCAATCACTATCCGCATTGATGGAACTCTTGTAGCTCCGAGTGACTGTAATGTGATTGGGAATTCCGGCAGCTGGTTGAAGTTCGAGAGGGTCACCCGAGTTTCCATATACGGCGGAACCCTAGACGGCCAAGGGGCAGCGCTGTGGGACTGCAAGAACTCCTCCAGCAAGAGTTGCCCCAAGGGAGCTACGGTGAGTTGACAATATATATATATATATATATATATATATATCAGTTCTTTTGTTCCTTTTCTTTTTGCGTGGCTATTATTCGTGCGTGCATGCATGATGGGTATTTTAATAGGGATAATTATCGTAAAATATATGAACTTTGAACCGTTTTTTAGTCTGCACCTGAACATGACTAACATTACACATATTATGATTTTCACACGATTTTTATTTCTGGCCAATTACTGATTCTGACGTATTTATCTGCTGCCATGTTAGTGCCATGTCAATATCAATTTGGCCAAAAAATGAAAATCAAATACGATCCAAAGTTTGTGCCATGACGCGGAATGTATTTCGCATGTAATGCAATAGTACTAATTATTTTTTCATATCTATTTCTTTTTTTAATTATGCAAGTTTAGCATTCTACAACTCAAACAATATAAGGCCATGTTTGGTAAGCCATATTAGCCAAGATTGCTAAATTATCTTGGATAATATGGCCGTTTGGCAGCCAAGATACGTAAATTAAAAAGCCCGATATTAATCCAGGCCCGTTGCTATTTTGCTGTTCATCTTTATAAAACACATCTCACCATTTTAGTCAGATTGCTATGCTAAATTCAACAGTGCATAAGATTAGAAATAAAAAGACAAAAACACCCTCCAATTCTCCTCTCTCATCTCCCTCCTCCATCTCTTTCCTTCTGCAAACTGCAACAAAACTGCAACAGCTCCGTCGGGGGAAGGAGGCGGCGGCGGCGGAAGGAGGCAGAAGAAGGAGGCGGAAGAAGGAGGAGGCGGTGGAAGGAGGCGGCGGAAGGAGGAGGCCGAAGAATGTGGCGGAAGAAGGAGGAGGAGGCGGTGGAAGGAGGCGGCGGAAGAAGGAGGCCGAAGAATGTGGCGGAAGAAGGAGGCCGAAGAATGTGGCGGAAGGAGGAGGCGGCGGAAGAAGGAGGCGGCGGAAGGAGGAGGCTGTGGAAGGAGGCGGCGGAAGAAGGAGGCCGAAGAATGTGGCGGAAGAAGGAGGAGGAGGCCGCGGAAGGAGGAGGCGGTGGAAGGAGGCGGCGGAAGGAGGAGGCTGTGGAAGGAGGCGGCGGAAGAAGGAGGCCGAAGAATGTGGCGGAAGAAGGAGGCGGCGGCAGCGGAAGAAGGCGGCGGCTGCGGAGGAAGGAGGCGGCGGCGGCAGCGGCAGCGGAAGAAGGAGGCGGCTGCAGGGAAAGGAGATGGAGGTGGTGGCGGTGGCAGACAGAGGGGAGAAAGAGTGAGAGAAAGAGAGAGAGTGAGAGCAGGTGAGAAGAGAGATAGGGAGAGAGATGGTTATGGTTGTGGGTTGCAGAGTGGTGGTGGTAGGTGGTAGGATGAGAGAAAGAGAATTGCAGATGAGAGAGAGAGGGGTAGAATATAATTGAATAGAGAGAGAGGAGAGATATTGTAGAGAGAGAGGTGAGAGAAATCATTAATTTATATTAGGGATAAAATTGTCATTTTCTATGTAATCTTAAATTTAAATTAGGATACCAAATAACTCATCTATCATATCTACGTTACATATCTTATTTACCAAACACAAATATACGATATCAATCTTACTTTATCTACGATACATATCTTGCCTTAAACTATCTTACTACCAAACGAGCCCTAAGTATCAATGCACTATCCTCCTTAAACAGTCAAATGTTTCACATTCTCGTATATGGATGCCACAATGCCAATCTCATGAACTTGAAAATATCCTCCGCCGGAAATAGCCCCAACACGGACGGAATTCACGTCAAGCAGTCGTCGGCAGTCACTATTTTGAGCTCTCACGTCGGCACCGGTGATGATTGCATCTCGATCGGGCCCGGTGCCTCCGATTTGTGGATCGAAAATCTCTTTTGTGGGCCCGGTCATGGGATAAGGTATACATAGTAAAGATCATTATGGCCTTCTGTATTATATAAGCTTACTATTTGAATTGGCAACTATTAAATCTAAATAATATTTATGAATGTTTCTATTTTTGTAATGTTTGCAGTATAGGGAGTCTAGGTTGGAATATGGAAGAGGCGGGAGTGCGGAATGTGACTGTTAAAACGGCGACGTTGAAGGGAACTCAGAATGGTTTGAGAATAAAGACATGGGCAAGGCCTAGCAATGCATTTGTTAGAGACGTTTATTTCAAACATATTGTGATTGATAATTCCAAATATCCTATTATTATTGATCAAAATTACTGCCCCGACCACAATAATTGTCCTACCCAGGTACCATACTAATTAGTTTAATTTTAAAAAAAAAATATATATAGATTGATTATTGGGATGATAGTGAAATTAATTAATACTAGGCTATAACATGGAAATGTAACGGAAAATTTCATCACTTGGGATCTTCTGTCTCAAGACTGGTGTTCCATCCGTGTCCCATAATATTATTTTAGTTTTTTTGTCATTTTTTCTTCAATTTCAATGTTTTAGTATAATTTTACAATTATTAACTAGAGTTCATCCATCCGAATCAGGTTTATATATATATTTATATTTAATTAGCATTTTTTAAAAATTTAATTGATTATTAGGGTTGATTATTACTATAATTTTAGTTTTACATAAATATTTTTAAAATAGTAAAATTAATAGTGGAACACAGAAAATGAAATACAAGTTGAGGACATAGAATCCCATCCGAAATTTCATATATACCTAATATTTTGGTTTATTTATTTATTTTTTGGCAGGGCTCAGGGGTGAAAATTAGCAACGTAGTATATGAAGATGTACATGGAACATCTACAACACAAGTTGCAGTGAAATTGGATTGCAGTAAAACAAATCCATGCAGTGGAATTACTCTTGACGGAGTTAATCTCACATTCAAGGATAAATCAGCAACGGCGTCGTGTGCGAACGCCGGAGGATCGGCACATGACGTCGTCCAGCCTACGAGCTGCGTAGAGGGAAAAAGATGATCGGAAAGTTAATTTTCAAATGATATTATATATATAGATGTTTTTTCAATTGTTAATTGGGAGTATAAATGTACATGCATGCTTATATGATGAGAATAGATGTTTATAAATGTTCGACGTCTGGAATAGAAAGATGAAATATAATTATTTTTGAATAAAGGATCTCGTTTGTTAATTGAGATACCATGTAATTATGTAAAATATACCGATTAAAAAAAACACACATAATTATTTGAGTTTGTGCAATTGGAAGGATGGAATGACAATTTTTTGCGTGCATGCATGTATAAGGAAATTTAAAGTTTGTTCTAAGAATTGAAAATGCATATATTGTAGGATTGATGTTTTCTGTTACCCAATTGATCAAATCAATATTATCTAATTTTAATATAATCAACAATAAATCAAGCTTAAATTAATCAATTTTTTTTTAATTGGAGGAGGAGAATGATGATTGAACCCCGATTTCTCGTCCCTAAATGAGTGATGAATACTACTAGACTACGTACATCGTCTCGGTGATTATTATATTTATTTTATATGACTTGAAGTAATTATTTATGTAATATGATTATGTGAGGTCGACAATCATAATTAACAATATATTAAACCAAGATCAAAGTGGGAAGATCGTGATTGATCATTTAAAATATTTCATGCATGTGACCACCTTGATAGCTAAGTGGATATATGTAACCATATATAATTGCATCCACTTAATTAATAGTATAATTTAAGAACAATGATTATTGAAACTCAAATTATTGTCATTAAGCACGTTCATGAACTTGATTTAAGCAAACATCTTTTTCGATGGGACGCTATTATAGCACAAAGTCAAATTCTATACTTTTTGCCTATATAGTAAGTAATATTTTTCACGCGATTAAATGTCGCAATTTTGTGTGTGAGTGTGTTTCGCTTGATAGTAGGACAATATATCAGAAAACTTAATTTAATTAATTTTTTTTATTTATAGAATAGGGAAATCAAATCATGCAAAAAGAATCTACAATGAAACAGAAAGGTACAACATGTACACTTAGCTAGCACACTCTAAGTACAAGCATAAAATTAATAGTAATAACCATTTTCTTTTCTTTTTTGCATTAAGAGAGAGGATAAGTTGAGTGTTCTCAGAATAAAAAGCACTAGTCGAATTATGTATTTCGTTACATCATCATTATATATGCATTAACTTAAAATAAATTTATAACAATTGCTTTGACAAAATGAGGATGAATTTAGTAAGTTAACTTAATGTATCCCACACTCTAAGGAAAGTAAATTTGGAACCGCACATTGAATATACATAAATATATCCAAAAAAAGGTTAAATGCATTGTATTGTAATTAAGTCAAAAGGTGGATCGTTCCAACATTACAAATGCAGTCAGATTTACTTTAATACATTTCATTTATTACAAGCTTTAGTAAATTAAGAGCTCAAATTGAGAGTTGAAAGAAACAAAATAAAATAGTGTGATGGCAAATTTATGACCAAGAGGTTACGACTTACGGAGTTCAAATTCCACAAGCACTTCTTTTAAATTTTTGGGTTGCTAAAGCGGATATCTTTTATAAATGAAAAGGATGAATAATTGTACCTTTTTAATTTATTATCTATTAATAATAGCGAGGTTTGCATTCAGATTACGTGGCGAGCCCTTTTATTCGCTATTTCTATTTATCTTGAATTCTGTATTTTTTGTAATATTAATTCATATATTTTTATTTTGATTTTTATTTATTTTACATTCTCAAAATTCTCATATTATCTTTTAATCAAATTTCTCATATTTATATGTAAATCACGGATTACCATACATGCATCATGGACATAATAACAAAAATAATGATAATCATCGATGCACTTACAACAAATTATGCAAAATATAGTTTCCAATAAGATAATTATGTAACCATCAATTCACATGTCGAATCATAAGTTTTTATTTGATAAATTAATTTATACAAGTAAAAAAGAAAAATAAAGCTGTATGTTCTAGTTCGAAATTGTCAAAATAAACTAAAAAAAATCTTCATAATATGAATTATTTAATCAAATTGTATAGTTACGCTAATATTATAATTAATTACATTTATTATTATTATTATAATAATAATAATAATAATAATAATAATAATAATAATAATAATAATAATAATAAGTGTAATCTAATCTATATATACACATGAAATTGGTAGCTCGATCAATTTGTATCTAAGTCGGAATTTTATAAGGAATATAAGATATATATATATGAATGAACTATAAGAAGCCATGAATGATAGCGTTCAATTCCGCGTTAACATCATATGTGTATATTTTTGGCCTTCAATTTGTTTTAGATCGTTTGTGGTTGGATTTAGAGGTAGAATTTGATCGATCGTCTTAATTATTTTTAAGCTAGCTAGCTAATAAAATATGGGACAACATCAGTCGAAAGAGAAGAAATTATATCAGCACGCAAAAAGGGGAAATATTGAAGGCATCAATGGTGCCGGCCTTGAGGTAATTAATTAACTATTTAATTAATTTACCAGTTCAGTTATTTGATTTTAATTTAATTTCCCCGGCCTTTTTTAGCAGTTTGTCGACAGTGTGATTTTAAATTAATTTTTATGAATTATCGTTACGGATTATAATTATATTCAGTTGGAATGAACGAATTAATTGTTTTGGCGTTAAAGAAAAAAAAAATCTAATTGGTTTTGCAATTTTGTGTATTGAGAAAGATGTTTTATCAAAAAAATGATATATATATATATATAGGGAAGAGATCATATGTAAAAGTCTTTTTCCGTAAGAAATAAGAAGCGATTTGGACCATTGATCTTTGTAGATCTACGGTTGTCATTGACCGGTGCATTATAATTAAACATTGAATGCATTATCGTAACAATGCATTGTAGTAAATCAAAAATGCATTATTATGATTGTGCATTGTAATAATACATAAAATACATTATTTTAGTACATAAAATGCATTATTATTATTTTTTACGGGAAAAATATTTTACATGTGAACCAACCCATATATATATCTATATATATATATATATATATATATGCCACCGAATATGGAATTTAGATCCAAATATAGATATTGTCTATATGGTATGAATTTTTGACCCATAAGGCATTTTGACACAGATTTTTGTGCAACATATATTAGTATAAAATCAACATATTTCAAATAATAAGGGAAAAATACATATAAATATGTTAGATTCGAGCTGGTAGCTCTTTTGAAGTTGGCATATTTCATATGGATTTATGCTGTCCAGTACGTACGACTCGAAGACGAAGCCCCTGCTCACTCATCACTTTCACATCAGTTAATTTTTCATTATGTTAGTTAGTTAATCTGATTGTTTCTTGCTGTAAATTAAGTTGGATTAGCTAATGCAACTGAGTTAGACAAGACACATTGGAACTGCAAAAATTAATAGTATTTTCTATATTAATAGCATGTGAGCAAAATTTATTGTTATAAGACCCAAAAACAAATTTAAGAAACCTGTACCTTTATTCTTTCTGCGCTATACCAACCTAAAAATAAATTAATCAAACAAGAATTGCTGATTTCTGGAGGGAATGAACATCTTCTACAGTACTGGAGCAGCGTTAAATTCCAAGATTGATCAGCCATTTGTGGAAAATATTCACATCTTGTACCAGCTGAACTAGGCGATTCGACTATTCGGTGACAGTATCGACACCAACCTTCTGATATAAGCGGTAGAGCAGTGTAGATTTTGACATCTGAGGCTCTCTTTCTAGTACAGCAATCACATCCTTAACTGAAATGCTCCGAGCCACCCGTGGTACGACAACTTGATTTCGTCCCACTTTTCTGATCGATGCTGCATGCACTACAAGTCAGGAAATGTATGACAGGAGAACTGATGTAGCGGGATAACATTTGATTACAACAGTCACCTATTAATCGAATGTTGAAAATCAGCCTGAGCTATCTAATACATTGAATTTTCATGGAAAGTGGCAATAAGAAAAACAAATATGCACTCAATAATCAGAAACTAAATATATTTCTGTATTAACTAGTCAGTTGTTCAAGTATTAACGTTGAGGTTTTACATATAGTCAGAGGCGAAAATTATATTCAGATGTGAAACGAAATTTTCAGATTATCGGTAGTAAGTTTTGAAAGATTGAAGCATAATGTATTATTTTATAAACACTACAACCAACTATCAAGCATGCTATATTGCTATATCGTAAGATTTGAAAAATATGCAATTACTTTTGCAGTTTTTCAAATGCTAGTTCATCAAGATTTTCTAGGGGGGCTCATAGATCATAAATGATTCCTCCTTTTAGATTCTAAGGAGCTAACTTTTACTACTTTAGCTAGAAATGTTACCAACTTACCAGGAGTTGTAAGAGAAACTGAAGGATCCCGCTTTTCCGATTCTTGATCTTCCCTTGTGTTTCTTGTAGAGGTTGCTAAAGGCTTTTGCCCAACGTCTTTGTTAGTTTGAGGACTGTCGGATCCGCCCTGTTTCTGCTTGGCATCAATCATTAATTGCCATCTTGATGTAATATCGCCCACTCCAGTAGCAGCTCGAACAGCAACATTTGCAGCTGTCGCGCGCATTTTATCATCTTCTTCTTTGTTAACCTGAAAACAAGAGATACGGCTTCAATTAATGCTATTGCGCATCAAATGCAGCAATACAGGAATTTTAGTATCAATACCTTCATTGATTTTCCACGAGTTTCATCCTTCTCCTTATCAGCATCAACTCCTGTACTACTTTCAGGCTACAAATTAACAAAATGGAGATACAAACTTCACACAGTTTCTCCAGAAATCACATAAATTGAAAATTAGTGGATTTGATGTTTACATCATTCAGTTTCTGTGACTTTTCAGTTTCAGCCTGCTTTTTTTCCCATTCTTCACGAGCTTTTCGATTTATGGCCATAATCTGTTGTCGAACATCAGAGGTGATAACAGTCTTGTGCCTTGGCTTCTCCATATCGACTCGCTGTAAAATTGATAAGAAATCTTACATATAAACATACATTATTTTACGAAGATGCATACTTCACTCCAGACTTAAAAAAAAAAAGGCACTTCATAAAAAGTGAAGCATGGAAAGTAACCTGTTTTGAAAGTCTGATGACATTAGATATTAGTCCAAACATTCTCTCTTCCACGCACTAAAAGAAAATATTCCACAAATATATTAAATAGTTCACTGATGCTTGGGAAAAATATAGGAGCTTCACATTTACAGCATGACTGCAGCTATCACAATCTCACCAAGGACAAGCATCGCTCCACGTCTTTACTCATATTCTTTAAACCACATTTTGCCACTGCCAGGAAGCATACAAATCACAAAATAAATTAACTTTAATGATGCAAAGAATGAGAATGAAGCTCGTTAGAACAAACGAAATATAGTCAGTTAGGAAGTACTAACTTATCTCCACCATTATTTTCTGAAGTGGAATCTTCTGCAATATCAGCCTTTCTTCTTCTTCCTGAACAACCCGTCGAGATGCCTCTGAAACCCGGCTGTCTTCCTTAGATCCAGAAAAGAGTTGTTCCTCCTCTTCCTGTTTATGTATTTTATTCGTGCAAGTAGCAAAACGAATTAATACAAGCATATATAGTGTTTCATGAATGATGTTGAGGTTGAAGGAGGGTTACCCTGAGATTGACTCCACTCACTGCAGTCACATCGTTGAGATGCTCAATGCTTTGATCAACAAAGGATCCAGACACTTTTTGCTTCTTACTGTTGGAATATGTTTATGAGAATTCACTACTTCAATCAACAAATTTGTTGACCATATATACAGATAATAGCGTTACCTTGATGGAGGTTGAGTACCAGGTGCTTCCATTGGCTTCTTCTGGCCAAGAGGCTTCTTTTGAGGAGCCTTGGAATTATTTCCAGGACCAACAGGAGCTGTTAGAGAAGTCGTCCGAGAGCTTGACTGAAAAGATGAGAAAGAAATAATATAAGAGATAAATGTATAATAATAATATAAAAATTTAACTTATTAAAAAGCCTGAAAAGCTTGAAGTTACAGCACTTATTAAACAAAATAAGAGGAAAATCAATCATTTCTGGAGGCATTCTGCTTCCGAAGCTAAACATGCGCCCGAAAATAAAACAAACAAAACAAAACAAAAAATAACACAGTGAGGGCATCTGGAACCCAATAGAAAAGTGAACTACTAAAGTATCCAAATGAGAAACTAAAGCAGGATAAGTAACAAATACAAGTAAAACCTCAATATAATTCTTCTCCTATAGGAGATGAACATGCTTTTATTCTAAGGTCATCTAATCTTCAGTGAGGAGAAGCTACAAGGAACTCGCCTAAAGTTACATTTTAATCTTATCAAACAGATCAAGGTAGATAAGAAAGCAGTCAAGAAACAAGACAAAAGCAATATATAGGGAACAAAAGAAATACTCCCTCCGTTCCGCTCATTTTGTCTACTTACTTACTGTTCGACATGGAGATTAAGGATAAGGGTAAAAAGATAGAAAGTGGGTAGGTCCCACCACTTTTAAAGAGTTTTGAAGGGTAAATTATTTTCTTATTGGGAAGTAGACAAATTGAGTGGAACGTCCATTTAAGGGAATGTAGACAAAATGAGCGGAACGGAGGGAGTATTATATATCATCAAACTCACTAAATAAATCACCAGTTACTATATAAATCAGCACCAAACTTAATTCAATAATATTTTTGGGTTACTAGAGAAAAGAGCAGTTTTTCCCACTATTCCCTGGAGAAATCCAAACATATAGTGAAGCATTAACCTAGTCTGAAGTGAAGCATGAAGGAAGACACAGCAGAAGCACCAAAGAGCCGTCAAATACCAGAATGTTGGTCTCCAACAGGCTGGGACTTGGAGAGGATACTGAGCTTGATTGGACCAGAGTTGTGGGTGGTGTGGGTCCTGCTCTAGATGACCGTATCTCAAAAGGTTCATCCTTCAAACTCCCAGAAGCAGCACTGCCCAGTTTACTGATTGCAGGAGGCAAAAAAGATAACCCGGGTGATGCAGACAACTGGGATCTTTGTTGGTCATTTGACTGATCAGAAGGCTCCTGCTTCACATACATCACGGATGGAGAAATAGCAGGTTTCTGCTCTTTGATGGTGGATGATGGTCGTTGGACTTGATTTTTTTGCAGCACTGTGTTGCTATTCATGTGAACCAAATTTCCAGCTGGTATTTTCTTTGGATCAGTAAGAGAATGAGGCCTATCAAATGTAGACATATTTGTCACTTTCATGGGCTGGGATGTCGGGATGTTAGGACGAGATGGAGCACTAGTTGTCCGGAAAGGTGGGTAACCACCCCCAGCACTTCCACATGCTGGAAAAGATGTCTGAGAGAATAGCATATGCTGCTGCTTATTAAACCCCTGTGCTGAAAATGCAGGATGCTTCCTCTCATGACTTAAAGCACCTGAAATGGAAGCCGACATCTGGCCTACTTGTGCTCCATGGGAATTGCTCAAATCTGTTGCCGATTTAACTACAAAAGAGCGAACAGGAGATTCGTTAAAAGAAGGGTTTGCACCACCTGAATGCACTTGCATTTTCCGTCCAGAGTCCTGAGGCTGTGATTGATATTGATTGGGAGCAGTCTCTGAGTTCCTAGCAAGCTGATTTTCATTTTCTGCAGTTGATCAGACTACAACTCAAGGATTCAAAACAATAAAACATCAAGTGACACGATGCTCATAGCATACCTGAGTCTGAACTTTATATATGGCCATGCTTAACATCTGCTCTCCAACGATACTTCTCATGTCCCGGAAAAGATCATCTTTAGATATCTCATTTTTCTGGAAGTGGACATATTGTTGTCGGGACAAAACTAGCTAGTATGATTTGGTTGTTCTTGAAGAGAGACTATTCTTCACAAATAACGAGCAATTAGAGACTACCTTTAGTTTATTTCGAAGATTGTTGACTTGTAAAGCTCTGCCCTTGTCAAGTTGGGATAGTATGATAGCAAAAAACATGCTAAAGCCAAAGGAAGCATTTTCTTTCGATTTCGACGTGGTAACAGGCTGTTGACTACTACTTGTCATGATCTGTGGACTACTCATCCCTGAGGTAATTGCCTGTTGGCTAGTCATTGACATTTCTGTAGTGTGCTGATCCAAAGGAGGCATGACTTGATCATTACTGATCCTCATACTTGTCTGTTGATTTCCTTTACGTGTTGGCAGAATCTGTTGATCATTGGATTCCATCGACAGGGGATGTTGACCATTTGACCCCACTACCATTGATGAATGATGGCTAATACTATTTTGTAATTTGTTCATCTGCAATTCTTTCACTGGTTTGGCTTCGTGATCCAGCACTTGTGCATTGATGAATTGTTCTCCGGATGGTCGCCCGCCCACTGGTTGAGGTAAGGGGATTATGTTTCGATCATCCTGCTGTTGTAGACCAGAAACTATTGAAGGGTTAGGTAGCAAAGGATTAGGCTCATGGGAGGGGTTATCATCCTCTCTAGTCTGAGGGTCCGAGTGATGTCTCCGTAGCTCCAGTTCAGAAGAATGCCGGTCTATTTCCCCCGCAGCCACAATATTTTGCACACTTCCGAAATTACCAATCCCATCATGACCGGAAATGTGCCACTGTGGAAGAAACTGACTGCTTCCTTGAGGTAAGACTGCTGGAATAGTCGAGTTGCATGGAAGAGGAAAAACCACAACTTCTTTGATAAAGATCAATAATGAAAAAGGTAAAATAAGTAAACAAAACTAACGATCATATACCACAGATTGTTTGGACTGGAAAAACAGGTACACTTTGCCTTAAGTCACAAATCTGAATATTTATAAATTGATAAACTGGCTTACAAAAACCTTTTATAGTATACACTACTCGTTGTTCTGTTCAGAAAGGATGATGGACAGTGTAACAAGTACCAAACCATAGCGACTAAAAGTTTGCACGTATATTTTTTTGAAGTGCTCCACATAATTTGCAAATGCATTCAAGTTAAAGAAACAACATCATCCAATCTAAGAAGTGAATAACATCTAAGCCTCCGGAAGAAATGAAGGAAAATCTAGAGAGCATAAATGTTTTCATCCACCAGAATTTCTTACAGCAAATTCATCTCTACATTCTACCTTCTTTCCCAGCTAGGAATTTCTACAACCAATCGCCTTACAAACCAACACATTTCATATTTTCATGATACATCTAAACCTTACATCGATGGTGTAACATAGGTTTTTTAGGACACAAATTTACTTCACTCGATCTCAATCAAATACCCAGTAACAACTGATTTAAACTGATCTAAACTAGAAGAAAATTGCATCAAATACACCTCAGAGCATTTCTTCCTTTTCTTGAATATATCATAATATAAGCAGAGAATGAACTTCATATATTAAGCTACCAAATTACAGAACAACAACGAAACTGGCACCAATTCACAAGTTAAACAAAATTAAATTGACTCAATTTACTGAATTAAAATGAATAATTACTGGCATTGGAATCGGAGGGGTCCAGCGGTATCGAACTATTCCATTCAATGTCTCTGTTCAATTCTGCTGTGAAAGCATCCACGTCTGCCCCCGAATGCATCGTTTCATCCTGCCACACAATTATGCTGTTTAATCAATACTCAAGGAAAAAAAAATAGTAAAGAAGAGGGGAATGAAGATGAATCATAAATTGGTAAACACTGTAAAGTATATCATTAGGGCGGAGATAACCTCGTCTTCTTCGAGGAATTTCATGATGTTAGGATCCATGAGAATTGATTCAGAGTGATCTGCAGCAATTCTTTGTGTGATTTTCAATTAAAACGCTTCCGCCGCCCCCGAATCACCGGCCTTCTCAACGGAGATTATAATGAAGAATTAATTTTGTTGAAAATAAAAAAAGAAGCAAAACCACCTTCTTTTTCTCTGAATTTATAGACTCGTTTCGATCTGCATGCATTTCAGCTGAACGACGAAACAAAAAACAGCGATTTTATTATTTTACTTTATTAGATGAAAAGAAAAGACGATTTTTGTATAACTGATTTAACTAATTGTATATTTTGATTTTAGATACGAAATTTTATTTAATAGCTAATTTTTAAATGTTTATAATTCAAATCTCCAAAATACAAACATAGGTACTTGTTATATTAGAACAGCACACGTGTATTTATTATTTTGTAGGTTTCATTAAATTGTAATCTATATATATATTATTAAAACGATTGCGGATTCGAATCATCTCCTTAATTCGATGACCTACGTGGCGCTCTCTTCTTTCAGTATTCTTATTTATCTTTAATCCTCGTTTTGACAATTTTTATTCATTTATTCTATGTATATTTAATATAAAATTGTCTCATCCCACATTGATTCTTAATAAAACTTCACTATTTGAATACCTATATAAATACTCACAATCCATATGCATTTTTTCATTCCACAATTATTTTGCATAACCAATATAATTTGGCAAATTAATTTGTTGGCCAAATAAATAGTTTTATTTTTATTGACAATTTTAATTTGATCAATTATTAAGTTGTCAATATTAATTTGTTTAATTTAATAAATTTTTAAATTGACGTAAATAAAAGAAACACCTCAAAAATACGTATTCTCAATTATAATTCTTGAATTTGTATATATATACACATAGGGATAATTCTCGAAATTTGACTTTGTGACGAGATGATTATACGTACACAACAATTAACATAGTATATAATGAAATCTTTGATAAATAAAATCAAAGAAACACTCTTTTGATCAATTATTGAAATATTATCACTCCAAAATAATATTAAATTATTTTTAATGTTCATGCTTATATATTGCAAAATAATAATAATAATAAAAATATTTATTAAAGGATGTACAATAAAATCGAAGAAACAACTTTATTGATGTATTTTATTTTAATAATGTAGTTCGCCGTCAATTTTCAACGGGATACATACTAGTTTCATTAAAAAAAAAAAAACTTTTGTACTGCGAGTGAGATGGTGAGAATATGAGTTGATTAGTTCAATAATAAATTAACATATGTTTTAGTTGTTTGCGAGTTACATCATTAGCTCATAATGGTTTCTTAACTTTTGAAACAAAATCTAATATATTGTCGGTAGATTTTTTATCTCAATAAGGTGAATAAAATAATGGATGAATGTTCGCTATCTATAATGAATTAAGTGAGAATGCACACAACTATCTAGTATGAAGATAGTGTGTACCATTTATACCCACTTTTGGTGGCACATATAAGCCATAACCACTGACAACTTTTTGGGATTCTTTTTGTACTTTTCGGCTATTTTAAAATAGCTTAATAGTCAAATTCATGTATTGTTTTCCGTGTGCATCATTGTTTCTGCCTAATATCTATTATAATCGAAACTTTGTAGTACGTATTAATCCTCGGAGAATAGCGTTGCGCATCTTCACGGATCCAGATCCAACCAAACTGATACAAACACAATACGATTCAAAAATAAGAACACAAACACACTGGAGAAAAAAAAAATTGTACCGACAGGGAAAAATATTGTACCGCTCGCAGTAAAATCAACTCATGACTTTACTGCAAGCGGTACAATATTTTCCCCGGTCGGTACATTATTTTCAAAATTACCACACATCATCGTAATATATGTCAACTGATCATGATTTTTAAATTTATAAAGGAGTTATATATAATTAAAACGTAACACCAAATAATCTTATTTGTTAAATTAACTATTAAGAGTGCCTAAAAAATATAATAAACATAACACAACGTCCGAAATAAGAACAGAAACACACTGTATAAAAAAAAATTATACCGATCGGGAAAAATATTGTACCGCTCGCAGTAAAATCAACTCATGATTTTACTGCGAGCGGTACAATATTTTCCCCGATCGGTACAATTTTTTCAAAATTACCACACATTGTAGTAATATATGTCAACTGATCATGATTTTTAAATTTATAAATGAGTTATATATAATTGAAAACGTTACACCAAATGATCTTATTTGTTAAATTAACTATTAAGCGTGCCTAAAAAATATAATAAACATAACACAACGTCAAGAATAAGGACAGAAACACACTGTACAAAAAAAAAAGTGTACCGACCGGTTGAAAAACAGTACCGACAGGTAAAAAACCTATCGGTACAATATTATGACGGTCGGTACAGTTTTTTCTTTCGTCCATATTCAAATCGGTATGAAGTACTAACCTCTTCCAAACGTCGTTCATTTTCATATTGCCGTTCATCATCAGATTCCTTTCGCATGAGTGGAATGGCAGAGGCGGCGGTTGAGTGATCAAGGTAGTAAAAAAAAAATTCCTTTTGCTAGATTCAAGGCAGTCAATCAGGTTTTTTATTTTTTTTATCTCTGAAAAGTGCAAAAAAGATGTCAGTGGGTATGGCTTATACATGCCACCAAAACTGGGTATAAGTGGTACACATTATCTTCATACTGAATAGTTTTATTTTCCTCTCATGAATTAATTTCTAAATATAAAATATACAAGTAGAATAATAAAAAGTTTAATATAGATTCAATCGAACTTTATCAAAATATTATTAGAAAACCCAAACTCGTCAAACCCTAGATAAGTATACATACTTATATCTGAGTTAATTAAATTAAGTAAAAAAATATAATTGAGTTAATTAAATTAAATATAATACTTATAATTTTATCTTTATCGAATTAAGTATAATATGATTAGTCATCTTCAACACATATTTTTCAGTTGCAACTGTCAAGCTACAGTCCTGCATCCCTCTTCGACTGATTCTCTCTCTCTCTTGCCATCATTTTTCTCTAAACCTTCAAAGAAATGCTCCAAAGAATAGGGATTCAACAATGAGATTCCACTTCGCAACCAATTTCACCGACGCCGCGCTCCGCCGCCGTGTTTCTGCTTTGTACAATCAACAATCCAGAGCATATGCTCCATTCCGCCGCCCCCACCACTACCCGAGAAAAACATCAATTTCTGAAACCCCGAATCGCATTTCTACTTCCTTCTCGACATTCCGCAGATTTTTCTCATCGGGATCCCCGAATAATATGGGGTTTCTAAGCTGGTATTTGGGCAAGTTGGCGTCGCGTCCGCTTCTGACCAAGAGTATATCCTCGGCCCTCATTTACGCGGTGGCTGACGTTTCCTCACAGGCAATTCAGCTTTCATTTTGCTAATTCGTGTTGATGTAATTAATTTTAATTTATTATAGTATGTGATTGTACTCTGATTTTGGCTGTTACATGCCTTTTCCATTTCCTATGATTCAAGCATGTGTGATTGTTTAAGATATTTTTTTGTCCCACTGTAAATTTGATTCTGCTGTATCTTTCAAGCTCAGTTTATATTGAATATGATTTGTTCATAAGCAGCATTTTGCATTTGGTCGGTTAAACTTTTGCTTCTGGAATTAGTTTATATGATATAATTATATAAATACGATCACTATGCTTAATAACTGCACTTAATATAATATTGAACTGGTCAAGTATGAGTTAAAAACTGTAAAAGATGTGAAATATTGCCTTTCTCATACATTTGTAATTGATGTTTTTTTTTTCTGTGTTATATGAATAAGAGTAATTTCCAACCAGCATTTTGATTAATCTTTCTATAATTACTTCTTTTGAAATTTATCAGCTAATTACAATGGAGCCCAATGGTACCTGGGATCCGATACGGACACTGAGGATGACTGGGTTTGGGATGTTTATGTTAGGTCCGTCGCAGCATGTGTGGTTCAATTTTGCAGGGAGAGTATTACCAAAGCGTGATGTGGTAACTACATTGAAGAAACTAGTAATGGGACAGGTTGCTTATGGGCCAACAATCAATGCCATATTCTTCTCTTACAATGCAGCTGCTCAAGGTATATTGTTCGTTCTATGCTTCAAATAGTGACCTTTATTCCAGAAGCCTCTCCCTTCAATATCTGAGATTCTAAATTACAGTTATTGTATTCATTGCTGAATAATGTACCATAGTGCTGCCTAAGAAGCTGCTGCACAATAATCACATATCAATAGAGAAGACACTGAAATATATTGCTAATACTCTGACTCTTGAAGGTCTCAATTTTTCCATCTCCACATGTCACCATACTATTATCCCATAAAGTTGTTATCCAAAATTGTTTAATCTTCAGTGAACTACTGAGTTAGTGATTTGCTTAATCTATGTGAGATCTATACTTCTTAGGTTTTAGTGGAACATATGTCAGCTACAAATGGACTAGTCCAACCTTAGAAATCAGCACTAGAAAGATTAAAGAAGAGGGCTTTTGTAACTCCAATATTATGGTCCTGTCAGTTCCACAATGAACTGTTTTAGCAGTCTTTAAATTAAAATTGCTTACTTTTGCCAATAGTTTGTGTCACATATTGACGCATCACTATTAATTGCTTATTGAGATAGTGTCTAAAGTGTATTCTTAGTTTCCTGATACAATTGCGTTCATGTTTTTATGACAAGTTAGACTTGACAGATCCCCCTACTGAGGCAGAAAATTAGGTAATTTGAATGGCAATGCATTCATGGAACATATAGAAAGCAAGCAAATGAACTGTGATCACAGTACTTCTGAAATGATATTCAACCACTGACTTAATTTAAAGTGCTTGATAAATGAAATAAGCTTATCGAGCTTGACATAACACATCACATCACATCACATCACATGGAGGGAAAAGAAAATGAGGAAAGATTATCAAGTACTAATATTCAATACAATATAAGGATGGGATGGAAGTAGGTGAAGGAGCAAAGTGAGAGTACTGAGTCTAGTGAACCTCTGATCTGGAATAGCAAATTGATTAATGGTGGCTAGTGATTTTTCCACTTTGTTGATTTGCATAAATATTGCTCTACATGAAGGACCAGTGTGCTTCAGTTGTCATCCTTCCTTTTTTTAGCTTTTTTTTTTATAAGCAAACATCTTAACATCTCGTCTCGAATAAAAGAATTTCATTGAACCATATTTAGATTGTGATGACTTCTCTTCAGTACTAAAACTTTCTCTTAAAACAGACTTTTCGGCTTTGACAACAATCCCAGCTCCTTCAAACCTCACATTAGAATTTTTAAGTCTTTTTTTGCGTCATGAGATAGCTTTCCTCGATGTCCTATGATTTTGTGCTATGGCTCAGGAGAAGTATCCATACAGTTACATGCAACAGTGAAACTTGTTCCCAATTTTCAGTTAAATGCTCATAATCTAGTTGGATAATCAGTTTGTTGATTTTAGCTTATTTATGTTCGGTAACTTTAGTTGAAGAGCACTGATGCTGAGTGCTGGTAGTGTACTTAGCATTATTCCTAGGGTTAAGATCTAACTTATTATTTTACTAATAAGACTTGACTCATGAAGTTGGATCAATCACACGTTTCTCCTAGGTGACACTTAATTGGAATTTGGAGGATATCAAACAAATTCAGATAATTACATATAGAGGTATTTCAAGTCCACGAGAACCACTCAAAAAATTGTTCGGGCTGAGGCTTATTGTAGAATTAACCATTGAAACTACCTCAATGGAATTGTAATTATGGATTTAAAATCTCTCATCTAAATCCTTCAATCCATATGCAAGGAAAGGATATGGGAGAAGGATCAAATGCGGCGTTGGGTGGATTTCAGATCCATGAAGTCGCTCCAAAAATAAATCAGAATAGGAGCGATCTGTTTCAGATCCATCACAGAATGAACTCATTCAATCAACTTCACTGGATTGATGTTATGGATTTTATATACCCTCCAAATCTATCAATCCAAATGAAAACTTACATCATTTCTTAGACAAAAAAGGTTTATATATTCTTAAAATATTAATAATTTAGTCCATTTCGATGGTGGCTTTGGGTGCGGTGCTTTATCAGTTGCTTGCTCACTCTACATGTGTGTAAATTTGCGTGTTCGATTCAACCTTTGAGATATCATTCTTTTTCCAAGTACAGGAGAAAATGGGAACGAGATTGCTGCCCGATTGAAGCGAGACCTCATTCCTACTTTGCTAAACGGTCTTATGTACTGGCCTCTCTGTGACTTCTTGACATACAAAGTCATCCCTGTCCATCTGCAGGTACTTTTATGTCTCGTTTCCCATAACTTGATAATTAATGCTTTCTAACATATTACAGTACACGGGGTGTGGACAATACACAGTCGAACTTCTTTGAGCTCTCAATGGGACTCATACTGTCATGGTTTATTGATAGGCTCACATTTTCTTCCCCTCTTGATGATAAATTCTAACATGCTTATGGAACTTTTGACTGATACATAACTATTTCGTCTCACTTGTGCAGCCATTGATGAATAGTTCGTTTTCGTTCTTGTGGAGTATATATTTGACATACATGGCAAGCTTAGAGAAACCGATTCCTATATAAGTATTGCTGCATTTGCACTACAACTCTGTTGACAAGAAGAGTAACTCTGTTCAATTTTATCTGTTAACAAGAAGTCGAGATCACTTCAATTCGATCTATAGAAGATGCCGATTTTGGTTGAGACATTTAGTTTCAAATGAGATGCAAGCAAGAGACATATAGTGGTTGTAAGTAATTCTATATTGTCTCTTGATATGTCTCTAGATCGTTATATTTTGTCAACCTTTATTTATCTTGCTGGAAATAATTCATCTATATGCTTTCCAGATTATTGGATTAGGATTTAGAGTTCAGAATCGAAGATTTCAATTTTGAATAGATAGTTTATTTCTATAAATGAATGGCAAATAGCCCATCGTATACAAGCGAGCATTACTCTGATAATCACAAATTAGGTCTGCATAGTAAAAACTAGTTCCCATGTAAAAACTACAAACTCATCCTAACCATCCATCTATCTCTAATGTGTGGTTGAGATTTATTGAATCAATTTCACTTATGGACGGATATTTATTCATTTGAAGCATGAAAGGTATAATTGAGATGCTTAAAAATTAATAAATATTCTTTTTCACCCTACTGGTACTATTGCCGTAAATTTAGTCAATTATCTTATTCCAAATATGAAATTTGATATTCTTTAAATTCGTATTAAAATCTCAAGAAATATTAATTTTTTTTCTATTTGAAAGGAAGAAAAATTATATTTTAGTTCTAGTTCATATTCGAACATTTTAGTATCGTTTAAATTATATGCTTTTACTATCAACATTTCATGCTTTTTATTTGTTTAAAACATGCTTCTAAAAACTATATTTTTACCACAAATAATTTCTATTCTAATTTGTTTGTATTCTTTTATTATAATTAGCACATTTTATTATCGTTTAGTTTTTTTGTATGCTTTTACTATCAACATTTCATGCTTTTTATTTGTTTAAAACATGCTTCTATAAAATGTTTGTACCATACACATAATTTTTGTATGCTTTTATTATTAGCATGTCTTGCTTTTTTATTCGTATCAAATAAGCTTATGTAAATATTATTAGTATGCGTAATTTTTGTTCTAATTTTTCGCATGCTTTTACTATTAGCATTTCATGCTTTTTATTCATTTCAAACATGCTTTGATAAATAATACTACAATTAATGAATTATGTCTGGCGAATTTATATTCTTCACAAGGTTAATGGAGATGATAACCATCAACTAATAAAATAATATTAAAATTAAGAAGCATCAAATAGATTTTTAATCTGTCAAAAATAGTTCTATTCTAAAATAGATCCCATAATTATAGGGACGTGGGATTGAGTACAATTTATTTATTTATTTTCAAAAATAACCCTACACGGCTACACCCTTAAAATTGACGATTATCAATTTAAAATCCATCCTTAATTTATATCCATAGATCTACGAAAATGGAGGGCTAAGATGAGTTTGTAGTTTTCACATGGGAATTAGTTTTTATATGAACCATTCCCTATATATATATATATATATAGTGTTTAAATAATTACAAATACGTTATTAGATATGAGTTCAGATTCGGATATTTGACTCACTGCTAGACCGTTTCATGCAAGTGCATATAATCCAAAACTGGGTGTTGGTATTAGTATACATGAGTCATTAAGTAAATGATATTTCAAGTGGAAGATTCTATTTGAATTGAACTCGTTTGGTGAAGCTCAATAAGTAAATGAGTCAAATTTGAGCTCGATACTACTTCATGCTTGAACACTCGAACAAACTCGTTAAATAAACTAATTTAAGAATAAAAAATTATTAACTTAGTACAATCTATACTTGTAGTACTCAATACGTACCGAAAGTAACCGCCTGGGTTCCGCAACATAAAAGAAATAAAAATAAATAAAAATGAAATTCACAAAGTGCAAAAAATAATTAACCTGCAGGCTACCAGATTTAACTGGCGTGAATTTATAATCACAGCTAAAAAAAAAAAAAAAAAAAAGGCTAGCTTTATACGAATGGGGAATTAAAAGCTTCACCATCTATCTGTATTAATTTGCACATATGTCCAAATCTAATTACTCTTTTGTCCCCATTAAATAGACGATATTTTCTTTTCTTTTTTTCCAAAGTTTGGGACTTGTAATAATGTAATATAATATATATATATATATATATTAATTTTCATTTTTCAAGACCACAAATAACATATTTCTTTTGTCCCATTATTCTTGTCTTGTATTCCTTTTTGGGTTGTCCCGTTATTCTTGTCATGTTTCCATAAAAGGAAATATGCTTCTCTCACAAAAAGTTATGGGTTCCACCACTTTCTATCTTTTTACTTTTTAAACACTCTTCTTCTTAATATCCGTGCCCAAAAAAAATGAGACAAGAATAATGGGACGAAGATAGTATTAGTAAATGCAGAGCATGATTTGGCGCCGGTGTTTACGGATTACATGCTAGCGTTACATGTCGTGAATGATCATAATAATGGCTCAAACGCTTTGTCGGATGAATGGTTCGAAGAAATTATTGTTACGAAGCATAGTATTGTGGTGGAGTTCTCTCATATTCATCGTCAGGCTAATTTAGCCGCACATTTTCTAGCAAAGTATGCAGTCAAGAACCCTGCTATATCGATTTGAATGTCGCATATTCCTTCTAGGCTTCAAGATATTGTTATTGCCATTTGGCTAAGTAATGAAATTTTCCTTTCAAACAAATAGTATTTGAATTTTGATATTTTTTACTCAAAGAAGACACATAAAAAAATGAAGTCATTTGGTGAAGTGAAATCATTGAAATTCCGTCATTAATTTTATTTGAGTAGAAATACTAGGAATGCCACCCGTGAATTCGGTAACTCGATTTTAATTTAAAAATTTCTTAATTTATCAGATTTTTTAAAACATCATATAGTACTCCCTCCGTGTTAATGTGGTTCAACTAATATTTTATACCTCACAACAAATCAAATATGCACCACACTTTTGGGGGACGGAGGGGGTATTATTTTATATATAGTTATTTATTGGGATATTTCTAAAAAAAAGATATTATTATGCTAAAATATAAAACAATACAGTATATTTTTCCACACCAAAACTAGGTATTCCATTTATTGCTCTGCGATTCTGTTGGTTCGAAAGTTAAGTCATATTAATACTAATATTAAAATTAAGATTAATATAACTATTCAACATGACAAACCATCATTTTTCAAAAATAGGTTCAAAATAATAATTTAAAAAATATAAAAACAGGACCATACTGCATAAATATGATATTTGTATTCAGTTTGGTTCCCCTTGAAGCAACAAAAATGTATGCTTTTCTCAGAATTATTAAAGCATTGGAATTACTGGTACTCAATTAATACAGCTATTTTATTAATTGCTCATCAATTGATTATGCGGCGTTGCAGCTTTATTTAATTATATAAATGGAAGTTTTATTAAAATTTATGCTACCAAACAAGTGTGCTTATCTAAACTGAAATTTGTTCTCGAATAAGTATTTTTAATAAAAAAAAAAAGAGTGATGCTATTCAGTCATAATGTGGCTAGCCATAATTTGATCAATTAAGTAAAAATTATCCAATTTTGTTAGATATTTGATTCATATAAAAAGTATGATTATATATTTTATGTTAGTGTTAATATTTTTGGCTTAAATTCTATCATGATAAGTGTAAATATATTTCTTTCTTATTTTTTGGACAAAAATCTTTGTATTACCTTTATTATATCTATCAAGATTTATGTTACATCTAAATCCAAATATATCAAGATAAATTTGTACAAATTAAATATTTTAAATATTATAAGTCATATAAAACTAAAAAAAATTAAATAAACTAATTTTTTTTGTTATTCAATCACATTATGGCTAGCCATAATGTGGCTGCCTAGATTTATTCTAAAAAAACATAACTTCTTATTTTGTGACTTTTGTCCTTGTTATTAATACAAATTTTATAATTATTGAATTATCATTCAATAATTAGAGATAAAAAAGTAATTTGTCAACTTCCTTAATACTCCACTATATTAATTTTGATAGCTACACTTATTCGATGATGAAATAAATATATTTATTGGTGCAAAGATATATTAGATGATACTAAATACTCCCTCCTATTTTTTTTGTTTGTCTTCCTATGCTCAAGCACACTTATTAATAAAAAAAATATTATACCCAACATAACCTTATTTAATGGTAATAAAAAAGTGATGACAAAAGAAACACTCTTCATCTTCTATATCAAATCAATTTTTTTAGAGGATGAGAATAACCGACCCATTAGAAAAGGAAGAGGAAATAAGAAGAGTCATTTTTTAGTAATTAATGAATAATGAATTAAGTAAGGGTAAGTTAGACCAAATTTTACAAAACGTCAATCAAAAAATGAAAAATTTGAAAATCCAAAACGTCAAATAAAAAAGATAGGACGGAGTATATATTATGACATATTTTTGCATGAATAATCTACATAAAACCAAAAGCAAGTATTGATAGGTGGATAATTTAGAAAATTATGATTCAAAACATTTTGATATACAAATTGATTCAAAATCAATTTTGTGATAAATTTGTGTGCATTGAATTTATTTTGGACAATTTTTAACCTAGTAGTATAAAATAAATTGAATGCCCACGAATTGATCACAAAATTGATTTTTGAAGAATTCATTTTAACAATGAAACATACAGCCGTATAGGTATGCAGAAAAATTTGGATGAGACGGCATGATCGTGTGAGACAAATTGAAACCTTGGGTCCCTCTCATCGTAATACTGTCTTATACAAGTTTTGTGTTTTATTTTTTTTAGGGGGCTAATTCATGTTATAAACAATATACTTCCCCCGTCCCATTCAAAATAGCACGTATTCCTTTTCGTGTTGTCCCATTCGAAGTGATTCAGTCCAAAAATAATAAAAATTAACTCATTAAAAAGTGTGGGTCCTACTATTTTTTTTTCTTTTTAATCGCTTAATGTTTTCTTTTATTGTCGAAAAAAAAACGCATCAGTTCGAATGGAATGGAGAGATTAGTACGATTTTGTTGACCATTGCATACTATATAGGAAGTTATTTAATGTGCATCTTTAAATATTGATAGTAGATTTAACATATGTGCGCGCGCGGGTGTTATATCATTTCAATAAAATTATAAAATCTTGTAATTCCCGTGAAGCCTCAATTATTTGATCTGTCGGTCAATATTTGAAGATATTTAATTAATTCGAATGTCCTTTTAAAGTTAGAGAGTTGATAGGGCACTATTATTACTTACCTAACAGAATAATTGCTTGATTCATTTTTGCCCACACGTCGTCATCTTACTTGGATCAAATCCAGCCATCGATTTTATTTGAAATAGATGTATCCAATAATCATTCATATTTAAATTAATTCTTTTAGTTTGATCTTATAAAGCCTAACTAACTAAAAAAGGTCTTATTTAGGTCTTAAATTTAATTTAGATGAAGCGCAATGTTCTCAAGCTAATTCTGTTGTCCAATGCGCGCTTAAAATAGCGACTGCGAATTCCCACGGACACAATATAAAAAAAAAAAAAATTGACAGACTCTATTTATGGTACTCAAATATGATGAGCTTGGCATAAAAGATATTGGTGGAATTTAATTCATAACCTTTGTCATAATATCACTTGGATTAATATCATGTGTACTTTTTACGTGTCTATCTATTTATAATGTTCTCTAGATCTTGACCATTAGGATTTACACAAGACAATTACGACACAACTTTAATACTCCCTCCGTCCCAATCATATAGGCTTGTTTTCCTTTTTCGGATGTCCCAAATATATAAGCCAGTTTCTATAAAAAGTAATGTTTTTTTAACTCATTTACTAATTTATCCTTATTCAATTCTTGGATTGAGTCATAATCAAACAATAAATAAGGTCATAGAAGGAAGTTTGCTTGTATAATTTGTATTTCCAATAATTTCTTAATCCTAGTGCAAAACTCCAATCAGCCTATATGATTGGGACGGAGGGAGTATATCTATCAATTTTATTTGTGACATCGCCAAAAATGTTTAATAAATAATTAATTATCCGCAAAGAATTAGGAAATATCGATAAGTTGATAACGTTTTAAAATTTAAAACTATCCAGTACCAATGCGGCAAATTAAATATGACAAGAGACGAATTTTGCAGCAATAGAAATGTACAGACTTTCAATTAATCTGGTAGTAGAGCGATCAGCGGCTGATGGACACATTAATAATAATAATAATAATAATAATAATAATAATAATAATAATAATAATAATAATAATAATAATACTCCCTACGTCCCGCAATAAGTGTCCACATTTCCTTTTTGGGTTATCCCGGGATAAGTGACCACTTTCCTTATAAGGAAATATGTCTCTCTCACAAAAAGTTGTGGGCTCCACCACTTTCTATATTTTTACCCTTTAAACATCATTATCCTTAATACCCGTGCCGAAAAGAATGTGGTCACTTATCATGGAACGGAGGTAGTAATAAATAGTAATAGTTTGATAAAAAGGATTTTTTCTTTTTTCTTTTTGTGTTGGGGGGAGGGGGGTAGGTACTCGGCTGTCTGGATAGTCTGGCCTTTAAAATATTTAGAAAAAATCATGATATTCGAACGGAATTTCAAATATAGCACGAGCTAGATATTTTATGTGAACGAAAATCTGATTAAACTCGATGCAGACATATATGCTATAATTACTGAAGTTCAATGCACCAATGACATTGAACATAAAAATTAACATATGATATCAAATGGATCTAAGATCAAATTGCATGATCAGTGCACCAGAACCATATTACCACCATTTCAATTTCTATATCTATGCCACCAAAACACTATATTTCTTTCATTAGTACTTTATTTCATAATTTAGATGTCCAAACTCATCTGACAAATTTTCAAAGACAAATCTGTCCTTAAATTATTTTTTTTTCCAAATATACTTGCTCCAAATAAAAAGATTGAATTTCCATTGATATAAATTTAGAATATTGTGAAAAATATTCAAAATTTAGGTAAAAATATAAAGCCAAAATATATTAAAAGCCAGAGAATGGGTACACAAATAATTAAAAGTATAGATTAGGAATGGGGCAAAAAAAGCCAATAAAAGGATAGATAGGATTAGGAAGTCTGAACCCATTCCTGTCGGCAAAGGGGAAGCCAAATCCCCCATTAATCCACATACACGCCAACACAAGCACACACACAACACACACTGCACGTATGTGTATAAAGTGTAGCACCTTCCATTTGGAAAATGACCCCACCCAATATTCTTATTTTAAACATCACAATAATTCATTATTATGGTGAGTCTCTTTTTTCACTCAAAACCAATCTACCAACCATTTCTTAAAACTCATGCCGAACCCAAAGTATACTTGTCGTGGACGGAGGGAGTATTTAATTTGGGATGGGTTAGTATAAGAACTATTCATCCTGTCAAAACTTGTAAACCATGCTTAAATCTATATAGTTATGTTTAATGATGTTTTTTTTTTCAATTTACGTATAAACAATGATGCTTATATATAACCATATTTAAATCTATATATATTCATGATTCAAATAATGACAAACATAGATCATACAAAGATCAAAACGTTCATATATATTGGTTCACAGTTCTCACACTTAAACTTGTAGCATCCTGATATTTTTGGCCACTCGTACGCCAGAAATATCAACATACTCCAATTATCTCTCTTGGCCGACTGTCATTGTTCTGTAACCAGCCATGAACTGTGACATATCTGGATCTAACTCGTGATTGTGCGTCTACTCTACTTTGGTCACCCTCCAATAACCATTGTCTTCTCTATAAGGGCACTAATCCGAGCTTGACAATTCACTTTTTTTGTTAATTTCTTTGCATCGTCACCCTTTCGAGCCCGATCACATGTAATCATAACATATTTCTCATTTCCCCACCATTCCAAATGATCACACCAAAACTCATTAGTTTTCCGAACGCTTTATAAGCGTCTTTAACATCATCTTTACTCTCAAATAACATGCCGACTTGAGGGCCTTGATCAACCAACTCATCGTACTCTTGATCAACATTTGTTTTTAATATTACTAGGGTTTCTTGTTCGGCCTCTTCACTATTGTGGTGTGTTAATTTCATCTTAATGATCTTCGTGTATTTCTTGTTCGGACGTCAGATTATCGTCTCTCGAAGTATTATACTCGTCCGAATTATAATCCGGGGTAATTTCACTGAAAATTGAACACACCACGTCGTTGGTGTTTGTATTCGAAACATCTTGAGAATCCATAATTTCGAGTATGAAAATGCAGAATAAATTCGAAAAACAAGACTGCAGAAGTTCTTGTTTTGTTCAAGGCTTCAAAGTTGAAAAAAAAATATATAATCTAATCTAATCGTTATATTATAATTGGAATAAAAAAATTATTTCTTTAATTAATCTATAATTATTTTACGATAAGATCGTGATTTGTGGAAGGAAAAAAAGTGAGGAGGCGGGAAAAATGAGAGCGAAAGTATACCGCTTAATGTAGTGATTATGCATGGAGACAAAATAAGCAAAGGGTTAAATTTATCACAATTATTTAATCCTATTAATCAAACCGATTTATGCTTGAATCAAGCCGGTTTTTTGGCCAAGAACTGCCGTGTGGCTAAATATCAACACCAAAAAATTAATGTTGATAATATCGTCAAAAATACTATTGTTATTTTATGATTAACGTATAAAACATTAAAGTAATTGCAGAAGTATTGTTAACTTATTTTTGACATTATATCATCGTCTAATTACTTTTCTGTGCAAACTAAACATTAAGTAAGGGAGATCATTCTGTCGCTTTGATTTATTCACGGACTTTATTTAAATATGGTTATGACCAAAAATCATAAGATCAAGTCAAATTTTTAGAACCCAACAAAAAATCTCTAGTTAGATGAGAGCTACCTTATTTTTATAGAAATAAAAATTATATGCATGCATGCGTGTATGTAGGAGTGTAAAAGAATTAATATTAGAAGATTGAGGGTAATACTGTAATTAACTAATTATGCATTGCTATTTATGGTACAGCCCACTTGTAGCATGCGAATGAATGTGTTGTTTTGGGGGAACGACGAATGGGCCATGTGGCCCATGCACCACCCTTCACACGTCTACGTCACTCTTCCCTTACCCAAACAAACCACTATTCTCTCTCTCTCTCCTCCTCTCTCTCTCTCTTCTCTTTCTCTCTCATCACAGCAGTGTTAGGAAAGTTAGGGATTCGAGGAAATGCGATAGAGATCGACATTGCACAGTTTTGGGGGACATATTTGGACCTTTAATACTGCTTTAATCAACTTTGCGAATTCTCTTCCCTGCTATCTCTCTCTCTAATAATCCGTACATCTACTATAGATGTTGTCTTCTTTTCTTTTTTAGTTCGTTCACAATAAGTATGATTTTTTTTAAATGAAAATAATTTCACTCACAATAAAGATAGTTCCACTCTCTACTCACAATACATATATCTAATCTACTCTCCCACTCTTAAAATCGGTGTCACTCCCTTCGGATCACACTTATCATGGACGAAGGAAATAATTATTTGGGACGATGAATATAAACTTCAAATTATTTGAGGTTCTAGGCAAATTCTATGGTGCTTGACAAACATTAAATATTTCGTTTAGATGATGGTTTTGATTTGAGAAAATGATTTATACATTTTTATTTTGCTTGTTTATCTGAGGCCCATAATTATCAATTTTCTATTCAAAATTTTCTCCAATTTATTTGTGGGGCCAATACTAAAGTCTTATCGTTCTATCACTCCTTTACACTTCATAAATAAGTCAATAATACATTAACACTACATTATACTCTCTATCCCATAAAAATATTTATAATTTTTCATTTTGATACGTCCCCTAAAAATATTCACTTTTCAATCCCTTCACTACTCACAATACACACTCCCCTAACATTTCTTAAAACTTGCGCCACCAAAAGTATCGAATATTTTTGTGGGACGGAAGGAGTTTATATTAAGCTGAATAAATTATAATTTTAGAAAATTGTTAATTATCAAAAACTTCACTAACCTTATCAGTTGACCCGATGAAGATTTTTGACACGCTTTTAAGAATTTTCTTTTGAAGTGATATTGGAGTTTTCCACGTAGGGTTATAAGGGCTTGAAGATATGGTAGTGATGCGTTGCTCCTACAAATTGAGATATGATAATATCTTGATTCATTTGTTATTTTATTTAATTTTGGAGTAGATAAGATTCTCAAAATGAACACGTGATAATTACTAATAGAATTTGAGTCATTTGACCATAAAAGATATAGTTAATTGCCATTTCCACACTTCAAATCATGAAGTACATTATAAATGTTAGAAAAGTATTTGTTCATAGTAAATAATAAGAAAGCACATTAAGAAACATACATTATTCTCCTCTTCATAGTATTAAAGTACAATCTCCAATGTATCAAACAATTATGACACAATTATATATACTTTCCTCTCCAATGTATCAACCAAATTTGAAATTTGTTAGCTTTCTATCATGAGCACTCACGTGACATATAGTCCGCGTCAATAATTATTTTCTTTATATCTCAAAAATTATGTTTATTTATATAAAAATAAAAAATATATCGACGTGGACTACACGATAGATGCTCACAAATAATATAGGAAAAATGTGCAAATACCCCCCTTATGTTGACAACTAGGCCGCCCTGAACTTTGTTTAGGTGCAAATTCACCCTTCCCTAAAGTTTTCAGGTGCAATTAACTCCTCGCCGTAAAGGAAACGACACTTCCGTTAGCAAAAAAAAGTATTTTTGATTTATTTTTATTCTTGTGGGACCCTCACAATTCCCAACGGTTATATACTACATAATTGGTGCTAAAAGCTCAAATTATGAAACAAATTATTTCGAACCCTAGCTCACAACTATCAAAATTCAGTTGAAGTTCTCCGATAATTTGCACGAAAAAAAATGACGAACCACTTGAAGAATATGAGATCATCAATGTCATCAACAAATAGTTGGCTTGGATTATAAATTATTAGAGAACTTCGCCTGAGTTTTGATAGTTGTGAGCTAGGGTTCGAAACAATTTTTTCCCTAATTTGAGCTTTCAGCACCAATTAATTCTTGGGAATTGTAAGGATCCCACAAAAATAAAAATGAATCAAAAAATTTTTTTTGCCAACGTAAGTGTTGTTTCTATCACGGCGAGGGGGTAATTACACTCGAAAACTTTAGGGAAGGGTGAATTTGCACCTAACATGGAGGGAGTATTTGCACATTTTCCCAATAATATACTCCCTCCGTCCCATTATTGTTGTCTCATTTCTTTTGAGCACGAGTATTAAGGAGAATGGTGTTTAAAGGGTAAAAAGATAGAAAGTGGTGGAGCCCATAATTTTTTGTGAGAGAAGCATATTTCCTTTTATGGAAACAGGACAAGAATAACGGGACAACCCAAAAAGGAATACAAGACAAGAATAATGGGACAGAGGGAGTAGTAGGGTATCGGTTCTCTATATGCATATACATTGTTGTTCTAGGAAGTAGCTTGTAGTTGTACCAAACCTTTGAGACATCCTCTATCTCCCCCCTCTCTCTCTCTCTCTCTCTCTTCCTTCATAAGCAAAAGCCAGTGTGATTTCCTCTTTACAACTCTTACTATCCTAACCAAACGCAGCACCTTCACACACACACACACAAAATGGTCCCTGTTCCAATGCGCCAAACCTCTGTCTACTTCTGCAATGACTCATTTCTCCATTTCAGCTGTCTATAATCTCGACCTGTTTCTTTCCATATGGATTTTCGGATGGTGGACAATTTGGTCTGTTCAAACTCATCGACTGCAGCTTCCAACAATGGTGGCAGCCTTGCTTCAGAAACCGATGCTGACGTCAACGACCTTACATTGTACGGATACGCATTTCTCAGCAGGGAACGTACGGCCGCTGAGGATGACCCGCCCGCCTCTGAAACGGCCAAGATTTCTTCCCGCGGCGGCGAGATGGCGAAAGTTTCACTGCAGGAATCCAATAACGGCGGCGGTTTTACTCAGCCGCATCAGCAAATGCTGAGCTTCTCCGCCTACCACGCGCCGCCTCTCCCATTCCCTTTCGTTCGAACCTCATCAGGTCAGTGTAAATGTCGTAAATTTCTTCTTCCTTTTTTCTTAATACTTTTCCCAAACATGTGGTGTGCATAAATAATGTCGGAGATTAATCTTGATATTTCAGTAGTGCAGCCTTTATATCTTCCAATTTGCCTCCAAATTTTGTTTTTTGCTTCATAATGCTCACGTTCTTGATAGAAAAATTGTGCCTTGGCCCGAATCAGATCTAAAATTCTGTTAATCCATTAAAAATTTGGACAATTTGGAGAAATGTATGTAGGTTTGTTTCATATTCTGTTACAGCAATTCTTGTTCCATCTCAAAGAAATACGTAAACGTGTATATTTATGATGTCATCTTGGAGTTGTTGGAGATTATTCTATTTGAACAGAAACTCCAGCACTTTTCTAAATTTGGTGAAGTTTCTTGATTATTTGTTGTAACTTGAAGCAAATGATCTATTTTTTCTTCACTTTATTATGTCTTTTATTGCAGTTCTTGCAATGCAAAAATTTATGACATATATAGATCTATTCAATTGCCAAAAGAGTGTAATAAATAGCATCCACAGACCACAGTTTTGTGGTTTTTAGAGCATTCAGCAACACTTTATGTTAAGAGTTAAGATTTTAGCTGAGATTTGATGTTTGGTGATGTGGGACTTGCTTTGCTGTTATAGTTGGATGGTCTTGTCTTTATAAATATTTGGTGGCCATCTTTCAAATCTTGTCCTTACAACCAAAGCAAACAACAGTGTCTTTTGTCTTTCTTGCTTTTTTTGTTGGATTTTCAAAGCAATTCTTTGGTGATTTCAAATTTGACATGTCCTATATTATTGATATCTTAATTTCAAAAAAAAAAAAAAAAGGGTTTCATCTTCATTGTGTTTAATATTTGTCAAATATTGTTCAGGCTATGGATCCGGAGGCGTAAACGGTACAAGTGTGTGTGGTGTGAAAGGCCCTTTCACTGCATCACAATGGATGGAGTTGGAACACCAAGCTTTGATCTACAAATACATCACTGCAAATGTGCCTATACCTTCCTCTCTACTTATTCCAATCAGAAAAGCTTTCGAATCTTCTGGATTCTCTTGCTTCTCCCTCCTAAGACCGAATGCTCGTGAGTTCCATCTCTTTTTTCACCGCGTTTAAAAGGAATTCTTTCGTGCATATATGCTACTAACAACACACCTTGCTAAACTAGGATTGTGTTTTAGATGACGTAGTTTTTGTTGTGTTGGTAGATTGATTAATGTTATGTACTCCCTCCGTCCCGCCATAAGTGTCTACATTTCCTTATTGGGTTGTCCCATCATAAGTGTCTACTTTTCTAATATGGAAACACCCTCTCTCACACAAAAGATGTGGGCTCCACCATTTTTTATCTTTTTACCCTTTAAACACTTCTCTCCTAAATACTCGTGCCCAAAAGAAAGTAAACACTTATCATGGGACGGAGGGAGTAGAATTTTAAATTTTTTGAGAGAATCTGTCAAGTCTAGAGTTGCTATTGTAGTCTCATTTCTTAGTCTATTGAGATAAAATAGATTTCCCTTTCTAGCTCAAAATATGTGCGTTTTCTCGGTGATGAAAAGAGTTTCAGTAACCAGAAATCGTGCATGGAAACTTTAGATTTCTGGTTGTCAACACGACTTTTTTGTACCTGAAAACTGGACGTGTCCTAGATTTGAAAACGAATATCGTAAGTAGGATACATTTACCATGTATTCTGTATTTGTGAATGGAGCTAGGAATGTGGATTGATTGACATAGTTCCCTTTCAAACAGTGGGATGGGGTGGTTTTCATCTGGGATTCTCCAAGAATGATCCTGAGCCGGGAAGGTGTCGAAGAACGGACGGGAAGAAATGGCGGTGCTCACGTGATGCAGTAGCTGACCAGAAATACTGTGAGCGCCATATGAACAGAGGGCGCCACCGTTCAAGAAAGCCTGTGGAAGGTGGAACCACCACGACACCGAACGCTTCCTCGCCTGCACCCCTTCTGCATCACCATCAACAAACCAACAATCACTCCGCAAAAAGGTAAAGATATGCAGAACAACCCTAAGTTCGGCTCCTGCATCGAATTTAGCATTGTGTTGGTTAATTGCTCTAACGTTGTTCGTTTCATCCAGATGCCCTACGGACAAAGAAAGTACTCCTGCTAAAAAAATCTGTTCCAAAAACAACCAACACAATGCTTATACTCAGTCTGAGTTCGGCTCCGTTTGCTCCGATTCATTACTCAACCCGTTGAACCGGAGCTCGTCGCATGCACTCCGCCACTTCATAGATGAGTGGCCTAAAAGCCACTCAGACTTGAAGTCTTGCACTGCATTTCCCACCAATGAGAAGCTCGATAATTCTCCTCCACCAAGCTTATCCAGGGAGTTTGAAGCAACGCAAATGGGACTAGGCGTTGGCTATGTTCATAGTGAACAGAGCCAACGGCATAGCAGTTGGGTTCCCATCTCGTGGGAACCCTCAGTAGGAGGACCGCTGGGGGAGGCGTTGCATAACAAGGCGCTCAACCTGATGGAAACGAGGTTACCCTCGTCCCCATTAGGTGCTCACAGAGGTGCCTTTGTTGGGACTAGCCCCGGATCAGAGAGCAAGACGCTCGACGGGGCTAGCTTTTGCAACGGGCTCATCGGCCCTGGTCTCATGCTTCCATCCTTGCCTGCACTCTGAGGGTATTGAGTTTCATTTTATCACATTCGATTCCCAATTTTGTCACGCTTTGCTTAGTTGTTTCGAGCTAGCAAACGGGGATGGTAATTTATATAGTTTGGTGTGTGTTTGGAGAGAGAGGATGTTTGTATTTATTTATTATGACATTGGTCTTTTGCAATCGATATAATGTAACATAAGTGAAGTTTTTACTGCAGCTTTGGCACAAGAATTAGTATAGTATAAATATCAAAATGAAATATTAACATAATCGTTTAAACAAGAGAATGAAAAAACTAACTATGGAGTGTGATGACATACGATCAATTATATTATAAGATGAAATTAATGGCCTGGAAGTATGATAAAGATAATCGTACAATTATTGTTTACACACAAGTAATTCAAAAGTAAGCTGAGACGAACCATTTTTTTTCATATTATGTTCTTTAGAATGCATCATATTAATAAATTACATTTGCTTTGTGTCCACTTATGTAAGAAAAAAACATTCATTCTATTCATTTGCTGACATACCATTAATATTGTTTATATTCAACTAAGTACATATAATAAATAGATATTTACTAATTATCGGATATATTAATTGACAAATACAGAGGCTAAAGCAACCGACTAACAATTTTGGGTTTGAAAAACTAACAAAATCAAATTAGTACAGTATTATAAAGTCGATAATTTAAATTATTTCAATATAATATAGACTATTATTAATTAGTTATTTGAATATTATTTATACATGAAATTTCTTTAAAGAAATATATGAATATTATTTTCTTAAATATTTGCGTTAACCTGAGTGTCAATTTGCTTTCAATGATAATTTGATCGATAATTAGTTGAAACTGACGTCGTTATTAATGTAGTCGGAACACACTTAGGATCCTCTGTCCCCAACTTTGGTGTTCCACTTTGTCCCACAATCCATATTTAATTATGTTTTTGTCAATTTTTTTTTCTTCAATTTTAATCTATAATATTTTAGTATAATTTAACAATTATTAATTAGGGTTCATCCATCATAATAAGGTTTATATATATTTTTTATATTTAATTTGCATTTTTTTAAATTTTTAATTGATTTTTAGGGTTCATTATTCCAAAATTAGGATATATAATTTTTTTAAATTCTAATTTTTCATAATAAATGTTAATTAAGGTTCATTATATATTACTAAATTTTTATTTTTAAATAAATCTTTTTAAAATAGTGAAATTAATAGCGGGACACGAAGAGTGGAACACAAATTGGGGGACAGAGGATCTCATCCGATCAGAACAGCCATTTCTCACGTTAATTGACTAGATTTTTATATTTCGTAATTCGTAGGTTGAAAATATTTCCTAAATTTCCGCCAGTAAAATTATACAACTAAATCGCCTATTATTTATTTTCTTGATTTGATTTCAAAGATAAGAGGGGAAATAAATTAACATAATAAACAAAACCAATATCAGATAAAAATGATAAAAATGAAGGGCCAAAGTACTTAAATCCATATAATCATATACTACACGGAAAAATACAAACAATCATTTAATCGGAAAAATGAATTAACAAAAATCTACAAAAGAAACATAATACATATAAATTTATATATTAATGTAAGTGTATACAAATTAATATATATATATATATCATAAAAAAATATATTTGCTCAGTGTTGGCAAATTAATAAATTGGTTCGATTCTGCCAGCAAGCGTCCACAACTTTAGTTCAGAAGAGGGAGCTTTTCTATCCTCATAGCAAATACTATGGAAAAGGCTAAAAGCCTTAATTGTACCTTTTTCAAAAATATATTCATTCAAAATATATAATTTACTCAAAACAAATTAAAATTGAAAAACTCAAAGAAACAATTTTATAAAAGAAATTAAATGAGAAAAACAACAAATGTCGAAAGAGAAAAACAGGCAATCGCTCAGTTCAGCGGGATTATCGACATGCAAATTGCAATCTCTAGAAAGAGAAAGACCTGCTATACGGTCTGTTGAGCTTGAATTTTCCGAGTCGTCATCGCGATACAAGATTGAATAAGTTGAAATTAAATTAAAACAGCAGGAAAATACATAATGCGATCGTACGAAAACACGAAATCAGAACTAAATCAGCAGGCAGAAAATTCTAGAAAGAGAATTGGAAATGGAGAAAATTAAGCAAGAAATACAGAAGGGCGTAAATCGAGAGCTGAAGCTTTAGGTTTTTTTCTGTTACTGATGATAGCTATTTGATTTTTAGAGGTATATAAAGGAGAGAATCGAAAAATCTAGGGTTTACTCATTCGTTGTTTAGAGGGATTTACTTTGCTTGATGGGCCTGGGCCTGGGCCTGGGCTAAAATAAATTTGAATTTTGTAATGATAAATTTTAAACATAGCCCCCATTTTACTCCACATAACCCCCATAAAAATAATAATAAAATTAATTATAAATACACTATTATGCCCTTATAGCCCTCAATTAAATTTTTAAATAAAATAAATCTTAAAACCCTTATAACCCCAACTTAAAATTTAAATAACATAAATCCTAAAGATATATTATCGGTTTATAGCCCTTAGCCATCAGATAGAAGAACTCGTACCAAACCATGAAAGAAGAAAAAAACTATCGGTATTTCAATTGTTACTTTCTTATTAATCTTTTTGTTATTCTATAATTTGTTTAAGTTTGTCATGATATTAAAGAAAAATATTGAATTGCGTGAAAAAATAATTGTTCGTGTGTTTAGCTTTCTCATGCGCCGCCTACTTTGGGAGTTATCTCAAGCATTCATAATTTGATAAATCCCTTCTCTCCTATCTCAATTTCTGACATGATTAATAGTTCTCATGTATTAGAAAAGGCTTAATTACAAACAAAAATAATGGATAATGTAAAAATATGGGAAGAATTATCGAGCTAGAGTTCCGAACTTTAGGTGCTTATAAATATTATGTATGTGTAGTGCAACTCATACGGTAAAAATAGTTATTAATTAGGATCGAAGAACAACTGTGAAACAACCATGTTTGTAATTAATTTCATTATTATTTTTTATAGGGGGCTATGTGGAGTAAAATGGGGGCTACGCAATTAAATTATTTAAAATTTAATTGGGGGCTATAAGGGCATAATAGTATATTTGTAATTAATTTCATTCATTATTTTTTATAGGGAGCTATGTGGAGTAAAATGGGGGCTACGTAATTAAATTATTTAAAATTTAATTGGGGGCTATAAGGGCATAATAGTATATTTGTAATTAATTTCATTATTATTTTTTATAGGGGGCTACGTGGAGTAAAATGGGGGCTATATTTAAAATTTCCCTTTTGTAATTTTGAACTGGTTGATGATAAATTGATCCGTACAAATATACAATAATCTATAATTATCATCTCTACGTATGTATAAATTGAATTTTGTAATTTTGAACTGGTTGATGATAAATTGATCCGTACAAATATACAATAATCTACGTATGTATAAATTGAATTTTGTAATTTTGAACTGGTTGATGATAAATTGATCCGTACAAATATAAATTGAACTCCCTTTCTGTTTTTGAAAAAATTGTTAATTTATCATTTTTGAATTAAATATACTTATATACGTATGTATTTATGTACTTAGCTGCTATTCAATTCTAAACTGCTAATTTTCTTATATATTTAGCCATTATAATCAATAAATTAATTAGCATTTATACCAAAAGCATGGAAATATGACATGCATTAATGAATAAAGAAGTTAGCAGAAAAAAAGGTTTAATTATATATTAGTGTCCGACCTTTGGTCCGTAGTTACTTTATGATATAATTTTTCGAAATATGCATAAATGAATAAAGCATATTCAATTCTAAACTGCTAATTTCCTTATATATTTAGCCATTATAATCAATAAATTAATTAGCATTTATACCAAAAGCATGGAAATATAACATACATTAATGAATAAAGAAGTTAAGCAGAAAAAAGGTTTAATTATATATTAGTGTCCGACCTTTGGCCCGTAGTTACTTTATGATATAACTTTTCCAAATATGCATAAATGACCCGATATTTGTCCCGTTATGATACTTATGATGTGAAAATAATCATGTCCACATGAAAATCAAAATGACGTTGTTTTGATGCAAGTTAAAATAATAAATTTAAAATATTAAAATATTGATGCTCTCCCTCTTATCTCTTTCTCCCTATTTCACAACGGGGGCAAGCCATAGAACCAATATGCTAAAAAATTAAAACAATGTGTACCAACATGTCAAAAACTAAAATACGAGATATTATTGAATAAGATTTTAGAAGTGTTTAGTTAAGCTCTTAAATTATTAATTTATTTATATTGATTGTATACATTTATTTAAAAAAAAAACTACTAATATTTTAACATACGTAGTATAAATCTCCACGCATCGCGTGGGTGTAAAACTAGTAAAAATGAAAAAGGACTGACATAAATCATTCAGAACCTAATTAATTGATGCTAATCTAGCGAACTACTTTCCGTTTAAGAACTAATTAGTACTTAAAAACTCCTACAATGAATTAATTAAAAATTAAGAATCACGAAATAAACCGCAAATATGAAGCTTGAAGTCCGTACTATGGAGCCCTTGAGACTTGTAGCCGGCGAGCACCACCGGCAGTACCATGGATAGTAAGGTAAAATAGGGTTCGGCGGCGGCGGGGACGTTGGCGGCGGCGGTGGAGGGTTTGCATGGTTATGAAAGCTGGGCGTCGGCCGTGAAGAGCAACACTTGGATGGTTGTGGAGGTGGAGGTGGTGGCGGTGGCGGTGGTGGTGACGGCGGACAGAGTCCCATCGGAGGTGGAGGTGGAGGTGGTGGTGATGAGGGCGGACAGAGTCCGGATGGAGGTGGAGGCGACGGCGGTGAGGGTGGACGGAGTCTCGACTGAGATTGAGGTGATGGTGTTGGTGTTGGACTAACGGAAGGCGGCGACGGCAGCAGAGGTGTAGGTGGCGGTGGATAGCCGTAGTTCCATGAATATGAGGGGTTGAATAATAGTAATAATATTAATGTGATTAGAAGGATAATGGAAGGATAATCCATCTTAGGGTTTTTGGGAGGCTTTAATACACCTTTCAAATTTCTTATTTTTGTTTGGAGTGAGACCATAATATATAGGATTTCAGTCTCACTATATATAAACTTTGCACGTACGCAAAAATTAATATGTTTGTGTATTCTTTTAATTTCAAACTCTTCCTTATTTAAGGGAAACTTTCTATATATTCAATTTAATTTGCCATGATAATCAAATACGTTTTGTTTGGAAATATTAAATGGAAATAATTTAAAAAATAAACTAAATTGAAATTATGAAAAGAATATATAAGA
Organism: Agastache rugosa; assembly: GCA_031470985.1. Classification (NCBI taxonomy): domain Eukaryota; kingdom Viridiplantae; phylum Streptophyta; class Magnoliopsida; order Lamiales; family Lamiaceae; genus Agastache; species Agastache rugosa. The sequence continues at coordinate 34,962,236 of CM062605.1, forward strand.
TTCAATACAAGTTTTAAGGTGATGTCAAAAATTTATAGTGAAAAACTTTATTGAACATGCAGAATTTAATTAACACAAAATAAAATATTTATAGATAGTGATTGACGCGAATAAAAGAAAAGAATTGATATTCATTGTTAATTAACATTCTTTTTGGGGAGGTCATATTAAGTGAAGTAAATAAAATCTTTAGCTTCCATAAGGATCATAGTATAATATATTAGTACAAGATATACGATTAATTAAGTACGATATCTACTTGCCTTTTTCGACACAGATGCGTATATTATAGCCTTTCCTGATTTAATTTTTTTAGTTATTTTATGCGAGGAAATCACTTCAAAGTAATAAACATTATGTGTTCGCGCTTTCAAATTAAACATGCTAGGAATTTTATTTTACTTCTTTTCTCATTTTTCCTACATAACTCGTTAAATAAGTCCGCTAGTGCCGATTGTTTTTTTTTTTTAATGTATTTTCTGTTTTTATTAGCGGACCAGAGGCTTTACTTTTTACTTCTTTATACTCAATTAAAAAAAAGAGTAAAAATATTAAATAGTCACTATGGATAGTCAAAATTAATAATTGTCCAAAACTTAATTTATAATAAATTTTGTCAGATTTTGGAATTTTGAACAAATGTGCCCTTACCCCTCATTTCACTCTATTTCTCTCTCCTTTCTCCCCTCTCCGTCCTCTCTCACCCGAACCACCTCTATCATCCACCGCGCCACTACTGTCCAATCGTCGTCGCCGCCGCCGTTCCATCCAATCGCCGCCGCCGCCTCACAAAACACCTATCTCAGTCACAAAATCATAGATCCGGTCCCGATTTTCAGACGCCAAAATAGAGATCCGACGATCGCGCTGTTATAAAAAAGTAAAAATCTAGATCTAGTCACGGCAGCACCGATTTAAAAAATAGAAAGCTGAAATCATGGTGAGATTGGTACGAAATGGATTCATTCGAACCACTCGTACCAATTTATGGATCGGGTATACTCATTCATTATGTATTTTTTTTTAAATCTAAATTTGTTTAGAATTTTTCTACATGTTCGTTCTAATCTCGGTTAAAATAGTGACATTACTGTACATACTCGTCTCAAGTCCGTTGAGTAATACTCGATAAAAATATGAACACTCCAAGTAAAATTAATTAAAATTAGTACAAATCATTTTTTCTATGTTATTTGAACCGTCTCGTTGGTTTATGCTAAATTACTCGATAAAAATCTAAACAAAGTTAATATTAATTAAAATTAGTACAAATTTTTCTTTTTAAGTATATTTGAACCATCTCGTTAGTTCATGTTAAATCGATATCTCTAATCTTTGCCAAAATGTGGAATACATCTTCAAGTTTTTTTGTTCTTTTCTTTAGCTATCTATCCCACATTTGATTCAATGTATATATTTTCTAGAAAGCACCAATCGAAGTTTTTAGAAAAACATGAATAAAAAAATGAAAAGGATTCCATGTAGACATGTTGATTAAATATATTTATTTAGTCATCATAGATAAATTTTTCATTTACAAATTTTCTATATATTATTATATATGAATTAAGAATGTATAAAATAAGGATTTATAAGAATGCATTTCGAAATTATTATTATTTTAATATGTATAATAGAAGAAATTAATTAAATAGAGGGATATATAAATATGAGATATGATTAATAGATAAACATGTGATATTTCAAGAATATGAAATTAATAAAATTTTAATTAATAAAATTAAAAATTAGAATATATAAATATTAATGTTGCACAAATTACTAGAATAAAGGAAAATCTGAACGGATCACTGTAGTTGGGGCAGCTTTATTTTCGTATTAGTAATAGATAGATATATTCTTTTGAGTTTAAATAAAATAATTAAAATTTTACTTTGATGTGATTTTGTCCAAGACACTACTATACAATAAATTAAAATTATTACTTGATGTGATTTTGTCCAAGACACTACTATACATATTGTAATACTCCCTCCGTAAATTTACTATTTTTGTTAAATTAGACTTATAATGTTAAATGAACAAAAATAACATAATGCTTTAATTAATACTCCCTCAATCCCAAGTTAATATGGCTTAACTAATATTTTATTCCTCACAATACATTAAATATGCATCATACTTTTGGGGGACTAAGGGAGTATTACAGTATGTATACTAGTGTCTTGGACAAAATCACATCAAAGTAACAATTTTAATTATTTTATTTAAACTCAAAAGAATATATATTAAGATCAGCATGACAAAGATAAAAAATACTAACATAATATTTTTTGTTGATTAAAGTAAATAGTCGTTTGATGACTATAAAGTACTAAATATATATACAAATATATTTTGTAGTTAATCTATCTCGCTGAGATCACAAATTAAATATGCACCACATTTTTGGAAGACTGATGGAGTATTAATTAAAGCATTATGTTATTTTTGTTCATTTAACATTATACTCACTTTATCCCTGAAAGCTGTATCATTAATTTCATTTCCGTAACAAACATATACCACGCATTTCTGAAAACTGTATCATTAATTTCATTTCCGTAAGAAACATTTTCTCCACTCAACACACTTTCTACCAAACATTTCTTATAACTTTCTACCAAATATTTCTTATAACCCGTACCGGTCAACATATAATACTGTTATGGGGACAGAGATAGTATAAAAGATGGTGTTTGGTTTTGTTAGAATGATTTAATTTGTTGTATTTTAGTCACACAATCTTACCCTTTAGTTTGTGCTCGCCTTTCTCATAACTTTCTACCAAACATTTCTTATAACCCGCTTTCTACCAAACATTTCTTATAACTCGTGCCGGTCAACATATAATACATTAATGGGGAGAAAGATAGTATAAAAGATGGTGCTGGGTTTTGTTACAATGATTTGTTGTAACAACATCAGTTTGCACTCTTTCCCTTTAGTCTTTGGATCACTGTCGAGGACAAATAGGACACCCCTGTTTATACTTAGGAACTAGTCAAATCTATAGTTAAGAATCTTTCTAATATATATTTGATCTAAAAAAATTATTAGCTAACTATAAAATTCTAGAAAATTCTAGAACGTATTTATATATTGTGTATTTGAAATTTCACCTTGTGCACTCTTCTTGTCTTGATTCGTCAAAAAATAATGAATAAAAGATAAACCCCATAAAATTGTAATTAAAATACGATGGAATTGGACGTGGGCCTTTGTTGTTGGAAGTTCTCAAAGCAGAATTATTGGGTTGGATCGAACTATTGTCTAGATTGTAATTTCGTATAATATTCATGAAAAGTATATCATATGAACTGATAATATATATAAGGAAAGAAATAAGCAGATGAGCGCCCCTTGATGTACTATAGCAAGACATATTAACATCAATCATACTGTAGTAATTGTGCACATATTATATATGCAGGTCTACATAAAATATTGAATATACTACTTGTATTTAAAATATTGAACTATATATTATACTTATAAAATGTGGCAGTGGCATTTAAAATCCAATCATGATTACTATTAGAATGTGCAAAAGTATTTATTGAAACAGAACTAAACTTGGAAATTTATAAATACTCTTTTTAAATACCAAACCATAAAAGATAGAAGTTATAGATCCTCATTTATAAGAGTATAAGTTTTTAATACCAAAATAAATGAAAAGACTAAACTAACCCTACTCATCCACTAAAAGATAAAAGAAATAAAAAAAAAAGTAACGTCCTCACCACCCCAACCCCACTCTCTTTCTCTCTTTTCGATTCTCTCCCTCTCTCAACTGAAAAAAAACACACACGAAGGCAACCCCCGTGTCCGACATTGACAGCAAATTATGAGTGGAAGCGAGACTGAATCTGACCATCTAGAGAAGTCATTGGCGTCTTCATTGGCGTCGGAGCAAGAACCTTTCTCAAATAAACCGCCGATGAGTGCATGTGTTAGTATGCCTTGAATCTGTATTGTTTGCCGCCACGCAAATGGGCGACGCCCCCTTGCCTGGGGTCCGGGGGGGCGGAGACGCCCCCGGCCCGAGGGCCCGACGGTATGCTATGTTGTTGTTCTCTGTTCCCAAAGGAGTTGCAGTTTAAACAAACCAACAGTCACAGTTGTGGCCTTATATATGTGTTCAGTGCATAAATTGGATGGTACATGGAAATAATAGGGGAAAAATAGGTTACTGTCTTAAGCACACGGTGGCAACCATCGTGTGCAGCGATCGTGTGCTGCGTCATGCCCACAATGAGGCTGTCCACGCTCAGGCCACCGTAGGCACGATGGCCACCATCGTGCCCACGGTCGTGGCCTGTACCGTGTGCTTAAGAACAACCTACTGAGGCCGATTCTGGTTCTTTCTGTTAACGATTTGCGTATTTTATGATTATTTCCTACATTATTCAAACATTAATAACTACACAACACTCCATCCATACACAAACATATATCATTCGTCTAATTCATTTGTATAGGGGGCACTTTGTATGTAGTAATATATGAACTACTATGTACTTAAATCTTGAAAATCTAAAAGTTGTACACAATATGTAATGAATTTTGTTAATTCATTCCATAACATTGTGAACATGTATATTGTTAGAAAATAATAGTTATTAGACACTAAATAACATGAAAATTGGTGATTTACTATGGAAATTACTGTAAAATGATATGTGTTCTTATGCACACGGTGCATCCCACCACTGTGTCCACGGTCGTTGAGCCCATCGTGTGCACACATGGCTTGTGACATGATGGATGTCGTGGCCGCACACGGTGGACACGGTGGCTGCTGTGGCTGCACACGGTGAACAAGGTGTTTGCACACGATGGTTTGCCACCGTGGGCACGGTTATGATTCGCTTCCACCGTGGAAACGACCTACCACACGGTGGCTGCACACAGTGGTTGCACACGATGGCTGACCACCGTGTGCACCCACCGTGTGTTATTTCTAACCATCGTGTGCAAGATTATGACCACCGTGTGCAATGATCGTGTGGTAAAGAACTCGGGTAAAAAATAATTTCGGGATGATGATACTTAGCTACATACCTTTTATATCAACTCAGAAACACGTTTGTACGGATATTTCAACTTGAACTCCTACTCTTTTCGAATTATCGTGTGATTTTTAGATAGATTTTTTGAGACCCATTTGTGTAAAAACTTTCTTTAATTTTCTACTGTGAAGGCATTGTGTTTTTTCTTTCTTTAGTGAGAAAAAGGGTGTTAAAGCAAGTTGTACTGTAGAATCTTACACAAAATTGAATGAAGTAGTTTGAAGTGGAAGAAAAATCGAAAATTGAATGAATAATTTTGATTTTATTTTACAAATATTTTGTAATTAATTTTCAGAAAATTTGGAGGGGATGACCGAAAATATTAAAGGAAAAAGCCAAAAAAACATAAGTCAACATCAATAACTTTTTAAGGGGTATTTTAGTCTTTTAACTCATTTTGGTATCAAAAACTTATACTCTTATGAATGAGGATATATAACTTATTAACTTTATGGTTTGGTATTTAAAAATACATTTCCTCTAATATAAATTATGTTAGTGCAGCAAATACAAAGGAAAAATAATTACAATAATGTTACCTAACTGATAGGGATGAGAAAGTGCTCAAGACAACAATATATAAAAGTTAAAAAGGACTGACATAAAATCCAAACCTTATTAGTTAATGCCAACCTAGATAACTACTTCCCATTTAAGAACTAATTAGTACTTAAAAACTCCTTCAATTAATAATATTAAACATTAAGGGGCGTTTATTTTGCGTGATATGATAGATTGATAAAACATATGATTGACTATATGAAGGACTAGATGATCAAACAAACTCAAAAGTAATCAATCCATCAAAGTAAACGATAAATTAACATATACTATTTTTATCTATCTATCCTATCACCCAAAGTAAACGCCCCCTAAGAATCACGAAATAAACCGCAAATACGAAACTTGAAGTCCATGCTATGGAGGCCTTGAGACTTGTACCCGGCGAGCACCGGTAGTACCATGGATAGTAAGGTAAAATAGAGTTTGGCGGCGGCGTCGGTGGCGGAGCACAAGACTTGAATTGGTGCGGAGGATTTTGAGTTATTGTAGGCGGTGGTGGTGGAGGTGGTGGTGGAGGTGGTGGCGGGATGCTTCGTGGTGGCATTGAAGGCGGACATAGTCCCGACGGAGGTGGAGGTGGAGGCGTCGGAGTTTGACTTATGGAAGGTGGCGGCGGCGGCGGTGGATAGGCGTAGTGACATGAATACGAGGGGTTGATTATTTGTATTAATATTAAGGTGATGAGAAGGATAGGGTTTAAGGAGGGTTTAACGCACCTTTCAAACATCTTACTTTTGTATTGAGTGAGACCAGATTATCTAGGATTTCAATCCAAGATATTTACCTTCGCACAAAACAATATATGGCATGTTTGTATTAATTTTTGTATTTCAATTAATTTCCTCCTTATTTAATAGAAACATCTATATATTTTTTAGAATATTTTTAATATATATTTTTGTGGGTCTAAATCAATGCTCATCATCAAGGAAATAATATCTTTAGGTTCCATAATGATAATATACTAGTATTATATTAGTTCAAGATATATGGTTAAATAGATCAATATAAGTTAGAGATCGAGGAATATATAGGAGCAAGACTATCTACTTGCCTTTCCACGCGGATGCTGGATGCATATGTCATACATTTCCTGATTTAAATTTTTATTTTGTTTTTATTTCTTGTGAGGAAATTAACTTTGTTAAAGTTGAAACAACTATTCTTTTGTCTCTCACTAGGTGAAAGTTGAAACCGTGGAAATGTTGGTGGAGATGGTGGAAATCACTGTTTATTTATTACCTTTCTTTAATTGGCAACTATTAATTGCAACTATACTTGTCAAATGGGTTGGTTTGGATCAGCCCAGAACCGATGAGATCCGGCTCAGGCCCATAAATGCAGCGGACTAGACGGGTCTGGTCTGGGCCGGTATTTTAAATATGATATGGAATAAGGATCCTCTAACCAGCAAGGCAGTCTAACGTGGCAGAATTACTTAAAAGTAATTGGAACAAAATTAAACTAATATATAAAAGCTATGGAATTTTATTTTACTTTTTTCACATTTTTTCCCTACGAGTTGTACAAATTTAAAAACGTATAATAGATGGCTTTTGACGAGTGACGACATAGGATTTTCCAAATGAAAAACAAAAGGGTGGACTCTTCTCGAAATTAAACTACGTATTTGCAGTAGAAATGAAAATAAAGAAAAACACGATGCGATCTGAACAAAATTTAAGACAAGGTAAAATATTAGTAAGAGTTATTGAGCGAAAATAGCACTTCTAGTATATTAAAGATAAATTTTAGAATTTTTGGATTTTTTTTGCCCCTTCATTTTTTCTCCCATCTGAATTCACACTTTTTATTTAGTGATATCATGCAAAAAATTTGTGATCACAAATAAAATGAAACTATTATAAGTGCATTCATTCACACTTTTTATTTAATGATAGCCCCGATAAAAATTTGTTCGGGTATGAGATAAACTATTACAACGAACTATGTTGAGTCAATTGGTATAAAATTTAGAGCTATGTTGAGTCGATTGGTATAAAACTAAAATTTAAGCCATACTAAATGAGCACAAACAATCTTTTGTGGGACTTAAATTTGTCGACGTCAACTTATTTATAATGGTTCAATAAGAACAAATATCTTGGTCGACAATTTTAGCCATACATAAAGTAATTTCTTTTTTAGTAACTTATTGTATTATGCAACTTATTAGACATCATTGAATGAAAACACAAACAATAGTTAACTCACTAAAAAAAGTTAGATATCAACCACGATTACTATTTGTAAAATATTTCAATTTATTCTTTATATTATACACTAATCAATCAATATAATCCTTCTTCCTAAATCTTTTAATCTTGTTAGTCATTCTTTTAATAAGCAAATGCACGTAATCTCGGCTCGTAAAATAACATGAAGATGGGAAAATCAACACCTAAAATCAAATTGCCATGTTCAACGAAATCAACACCTAAAATCGAATGCGAGAATGCTAAATTGCAAAACACAAAACTTAATGTTTTATCTGCCAGTTCCCGGCAAAAAACCTACGACAAATTTTTCTTTCACTACCTCATTTAATAAAAAAAAAAACTTATACAAAATCAAAAAGGGAAAACACAAAAACAACAAAATCACAAAATACAAATAAACTAAACTTTCAGAAGTGCAAATGTTCAACCTGCTAATGAAATACAAACTCAAAAAGGGAAAACGCAAACAAAAAAATCATAAAATACAAATAAACTAACATTTCAGACGTGCAAATGTTCAACCTGCTAATGAAATGAAATAATGTGCTGGGAAAGAAATGTATTCTCCAGAAGCAGTCATAGAGCTCCAGATCCTAAATGTAGGCAAAAAATAGAAGTGGAAGATTGCCAACATCCAACTTTTACACCTTCTGCAACTGGTTTTGGACTTCTAAGGCTTCCACAATGCTATCGACCCATCTGAAAATACCAAATCAAATTCAGAAACAAACAAGAGATAGCATGTCTTGCCCGAAATCGGGGTTCTTGAAAACAGATCCAGACATGCTGACTATGCAGTAGAATAAAATAATGTCTTAAAGCCAACTAAAACTTCCAACTTCATCAGACTTGCATGTTGCTAATAGAGTTAAGAACACCACAGAAATAAACAGAACCAAAACAACGATCATGAGAAGGACTTCTCCTGCCCAAGCACTGCATGCTGACTATCAGATCACAAGGGTCCAAGACGAGTTTCCTCCTCCTTAGCAGGCGGAAACTATCTATTCAACTAGGCACAAAAGTCCCACGCAAGATCCCGCAACCCCAAATAAGTAACAATATAATTATGATATGATTACTGGTTTGACTACGTGTTACGGGCCTATATGAGATAGAAGAGGAAGACTTCTTCCCTAAGATGAAGAATAACAATACACTGGAATGAAAAGAACAAGAGGGGGAGTGGAGGAAGATAATCTTCTAGAATATTTTTTTATTTTACTATTACATAGTGTTTCTCTATATATAGACTGCAATAGTACTATAGAAGGAAACAAAGACACTTACCAAATATAAGGAAATCCTAAATAATACTCCCTCCACCCCACAATAAGTGTCCCATATTCCTTTTTGGGTTGTCCCACCTAAGTGTCCATATTCCTTTTATAGAAATCACCTCCTCTCACATAAAAGTGTGGGTTCCACCACTTTCTATCATTTTGTCCTTTAAGTCACATTCTCCTTAATTTCCATGCCGAAAAGAAATGGGACACTTATTGTGAGGCAGAGGGAGTACTAGTTGCAACAAAATAGGAAACTAAATAAATCAATCTACTTGAATTAAGGCCATGATTTATGCATGATTATTGACTCGTCAAGAATGCATCAAATTAACTATCAAATAATAAGAAAATACGGAAAATCAATAATAATAAAGAAAACTACCCATACCCCCGCGGCCTTGATGCCCCCTCCAGGTGTAGATGCAATCCTCAACAGTTGCAAATATATAATATATGATGACTAGCATATAATATTTCAGTCCAGAATAGCACTCTTGGCTGCTGGGTAAACTTCGACATAAACATTGAATAGAAATACTAGATCAGTCTAATTTCATCTTATTGCTCATAGTGCTTCCATTTAGTATAGAGTGAAATTTGTACAATTTGACCAAGTCTAAGGGCCATCAAATATTCACAAAATGTCACAGAAAGACAAAAGACTTTACCCTTCAATGCCAGGATTAGCAGGGAAAAATATATTCTTCAGCCCCATTTTTTTAGCAACTAAAGCAGTTGTCTCCCCGATGCATGCAACAGCATTATCCCACTGTCTCCCTTCCGGTATTAAGCTGACCCAAGCACTGGTAGAAAATCAAATCTCATGTAAATGAGGCAAATATGTAAACAGGATTTCTCAAGAGATCAATTTAGAAAAGATTATGTCATTGGTTTTACAAGAAGTTGCATTGAGAAAACTAATTCAGAAGGCTGGTAAGAAGAGAACAGAAAGTATACCGAATTGCAGAAGGTGATGCTACAGCAATAACAGGAGCAACAAGTGCAAGATCTAAAACCATTTGATCGACATTATTAACAGGATCCTGCATGAAAAGCTAATACTCAAAACACTTAAAGAAAATCCAACTAAGTTAAAGCATAAATGTTCGGTTTTAAAATTAATGTACTGATCCATCAGGATTTGTAGCAAGTGTAGTCACCACCACCTTGCTGAGCCAAGATATGCTTACATTTCCACATGCATGAGAAATGTAAAAAATATAAAATTCTATTTGAACACATTACAATGTCGTCCTAACTGTTGGAACCCAACCTAGGTTCAAATGAGTATATGAGAGTGTTCTGCCAAGCAGAAGTATTTGTTTCAAACCGTCAACTTACTTATCTACTCTATCTATCACAAGTCTAATAAAATTAAGAACAGTAATTATGTATGAAAACTAGATTGGCTTACACAACATTTTCCTTTCTCTTTGATCAGTTAATCAGAAACCTTACTCAAGATGGGCTGATAAACTTAGAATAGAGTTCAACTCTACATGATCGAAGTCTTATCCATTAAAATTTTCTCAACTACTGCAAAGTAGTATGAACCACACGAAACGAATCCCTAAATGGATAATAGGGAAAAGTGGAATACTCTTTGGACAGTCCTAACTTGGAGAACTAATTTTTTAATATAAGACCCGCTCACATTCCTTTGCTCAGAGTATTTCTGGCAGCTAGCAATGCAATATTCTTGAAACTAAATAGCATGAAACTGATATTTACACAAGTATCATACCGTAGTATATGTGTTTAATCTCATAACCTCAAATCCACGCTTTGCAAGTCCTTCCTCTAAAATCGGAAGCCAGACATTATGATGAAATTAGTTCGAATACCTTGTCAGTAGACATCTGAAGCAGTGATACCATCAGTAGACATCTGAAGCAGCAATGACTCAAACACTCTTAACAACATACATGTATATAAAAGTCAGATAAAATTTAAAGCATTTCCATTTACGTAGATCAGCTTCTAAACTATTTCAGTTCAGAACATTAAGAAAATGAGTTGTTTATATAAAGATAGAAAGACAGAGTAGCTTTTTAGGGGGTAATTCTTGCAAACCATGTAGGAAATAGTAACTTTTTTGTGGCATAGTGTGTAATATATGACTTATGTTTGAGGGTATTTATTATGTAATGTGGGGTATTGTAGTTTCTATGTTAGGAATGAGCCTATTGAATTGGAATTTCGGACGTCCATATAAGGAAACAAAGCCTATTGATTTGGGACGGAGGGAGTACTGAGTAGTATCTTTTGCATCAATCTTGTGTTCTCTTACAGGAAATGGGTAAATGACAGGGAAGGAAAAATATAATTTCACCACTCACCCATCTCAGTGCTAGCTTTAGCTGATGCAGGGTACAAAACGGTGCACCTTGCATTTCCACACTTTGGAAGCTCAGCTGCCAAAACCTTGCCTATAGCTGCAATTAATACTGAATTTTCTTAGCTTAAACCTGACTATATAAGTTGGTTGATGATTATGGAAGAATATTACAAACTGAATTTCATTCACAGATTAGCAATCTCACCCTCTTTAGTTGTTATTTATATTGTAGAAATCAGAAACTAGCTTAAAATACCTTTCGATGGTACAAAAGCTACATTTAGGCTTTGTTTCACAGATGGCTGGATTTTCTCAAATACACTTGATGTACCAGCTCCCACAACTCCAATCCGAACATTTGGAGTTCCTGCAGCTCTGTAGATAAAAAAAAAAGTTCACAAAATCAGCCAACAAGATATCAACTTAATCCGCCAATAGAAATTCAATCAGACTCTCAATGTTAAAGATCAACTACTGCAAATTAGAAGAGAAAATCTCACTGAATCTTTCCCTATCTTGTTTCCATTGAAAATAAATTTAGACAGGTGCAAAAACACTAGCAAGAACAGGAAAAGACAGTGCAGACTAGGGCCCTGCATGAGAATTTTTAAGCAAATGCTAGGAACGCTCCTGGCATGAAGACTTAGTGCCAAACCAGATCAATGTTCTGGGCCATGACACTCGGTGAGGATGAGAATTGAAATGTCCACCTCTGCTGTAGACATGAATGTAGAGAACTGAAATGTTTGTCCAAGTAAAATGATTGTCGAAAGATTTTAAATGTTTGATGAAATGCACAAATGGAAAAGTTAGTGATGTAAACTTGAAAATTACTTTGGCGACTTGCAGATTTACATTTGAAAAATGATCTTAATTTCTTTGGCAACACAGCCACTAAGTAATTTTTCCAAGCGCTTTGAAATAATTGTAAGAATATCTAAAAGTGCTGATAAGGACAGATGAACCTTACATCCAAGCATCAAGAAAAACAGCACCAGCTTCAGGTGAGGTTATGATGATCCAATCAAATGAATTACCTGAAGCATAATGAATAATCAGATGGAAAGTAAATATAATAAATATATTACAATTATTTATTAGTAAGGAAACTAGTAAAAAGGAAAAACAGGAATTGATTTGGTCTAAAACTGCTGAGAGAGAGAGAGAGAATGCTACTGAGCAGGCCATCTTGAACAGTAACATAAGTTTTTGGAGGCAGAAAATAATTATCCAATAGACCCCTTCTATATGCATTCATTAATCATCTCTCTAAAGCATAGCATAATAGCATATGTAGCATTTACACGTTGCATGAGAGGTGCTCCAAACAGAATGATCATGACAATTCTAGTAATGTGGATATGACTCCACTCTTTCGACATTTTCACAGAGAGGGAATTGGGTTAGTCATATATTCTGAAACAGCTACAAACAAGAACCAGTGGTAGTAGAACTTTTTCCAATTCCATGTTATCATAGTCACACATGAACCAATGATACTTCAGTTCCAATCATCATATAATTAAATAACTCAGAAAATTATTGCTCCAAATAACTCATCCTTAAAATATAAATAAACTAGAAACCTGAATATTTATGATGCATGGAAGCAGGCATAGTATGGACATAGTATGTGACAACTATTAAAATCTTGAAGTTACGGAGTGGCTCGCATATGGTTATATATTTGATTATCATATGCATACATATATACAGTTCCCTTCGAAAATTTGAAACATTTTTAATGAGACATCAGCACATTTGTTTTAATACAGTTGTCGTGTTCTGGCCAAAAAATATATTTTCATTCACTTTGATACATAGATAAATGCAGGATGATATGAACACTTACTGCTTAGTAAACAAGAAAGCTTGTGAAAATCAGGCAATTGAGTATGTTGAACAAGAGGAAGCTCTAGACAGTCAATTCCACGATTTGCCTAAAAGATGACAAACATTACAACTTCAGACCGATGTTCTAAAACAAATTGCTCGAAAGAGTGTGTTCATTCAAAAAAAAGGCTAACACATCCCCAATCATAATATTCACAGAGTAGCATGCTAAAATTTGAGGATAATCAATTTCATTCTGTAATAAAGAGTAGCAGGTACAGGGAAAAACCATAAATTATGAAAGAGAACAAAGCTAACAATTAAGTCCAAAACAGAAAACAGAATTAAACAAACACGGGAGACAAGTTATTATAGTTCATGTCTGATGTCTTCATGAATTATAGATCTAACTCCACACTCATACACTAGGACTGAGTTATAAGCAATTTCAGCTGAAAATTGTATTCTACTTCAACAGCTGATCTTTTTCTTTTTTACTTTTATTTTTCAATTAATTTTTCGACTTCTTCACAAAAATGGTAGATCAAGTCATTGTGATCTCCTAGTGGTGATAAAAGACATGGCCTCACATTTTTTTACAATATACATAACATGAAAGTTCTCATGTAAACAGAATAAGAATTTAAAATCTCCAGTGCAGCCACATTGCATTGCTGCTCACTAGAACACAACCTAAATTTGATACAGTGGCATCTTCAGTAACCGACGAAATCTTTTCTAGCATCTTTTCTCAGGCCACATGTTTATCCAGAACAGGTAAAAAAAAATCATCTGTCAGTATCCTTTTCCGAAACAAGTTCATTTCCATAAATTGACAACCAAATTAGAATATATTATGACATTTGATCAAACACATCAACAAAAGCAACATTAACACCAAAACCGCCAATTTAAGTGTTTGCACCTTATTTTAACAATAATTCCACATAAAAATAATAATAATTTCCCGAAATCAAAATACAATGATTGACATTCCAATCAATATGAATTCACCAAAATACAAAACTAATGAATACAACAAATCGAGCATTCAATACAATAAATCGAGTAAATCAGTAAGGATATAATTACCAAAGCGTCAATCAGTTTGCCATTTTTGCCGCTTTCTCTCGTGACAACAACTTTAGGATTTGAAGAAGGCGTCGAAGCTAAAACTGAAGCGAAACTTTTGATTCGAAGGAAAATTCTTCTGTTGTTAAATTGCCGAGAATACGGAACTGCAGGGGGAGATGGTGGACAGAAGGTGGAGAGAGAGATTGTAGCCATCAGCTAGCCTCTCAAAAATATTTCTGTGTTTACACACATTTTTTAATAAGAAAAACAGCTAGCCTCGCAAAAAAAAAAAAAAAAAAAAAAAAAAAATCAGCAATTGTCACTTTTGTTCCAATATCAATAGCTGTATAGATTTTACAGCTTGTAATTTCGCCAACAAAGAAGTGTCGCACATAATAAACAATGTTATCAACTTCATAATATTAATGCAATGTTCTTGGAAAATGGTTCAAAAGTATATTTAATTATGACTTTCATCTATTACTAGTTACTAGTATAAAAACAAAATACAAGCAATCAATTTTGCCACCAAAATTGCAACAAATTGCTATTGGCAAATTTTACCTCCAAAATTGATGTGCAACACCATACTTGGCAGTCAAAAAGGTAGTACATATGCATTAATTTTAGTACGAAGGCTGTTGGCTTTACCTAAAGACATGCCATATGGTTCTACAAAAATTGCATTGCTTGCCAAGAAAGGTAGTTCAAATTTCAAAATTCAAATTTCACATCCAAAATTTTTAGTGTGATTTACATGATTGCAATGAGGTTTCACCTTCTACAGGCTTTGACAAATCCGGATATAGATTATATATTTGATCATCCCAGACTAATATTATACAATTAACATAATTATATGCAATAATATTATCATGTTCATATAGACAAAAAATACTGACTTCAATACTAAAGTTGATATCTACCATTTTTTGTTAATAAAGCAGTACCAATTTAATAAGTATCATATAACTTTACTACGTACAAATCAATGCCACGCTCCAGCGATTATTGGATGCTACAGTCATCACCAACTATACATCTATTACTATAAAAGCTTCATTCTTCTAATTTAAAACCTCCTCATAGTGCTCTAATATGTTTGGAATCAATAATTTTAATGAAATTATCACCACCAATGCTAGCTTTTTTAGGTCAAATTTCAAAACACTTAACTTGAAACAAATAGAAAAATTAAATATGATAACTTTCATAACAAAATAATTAAAAAGATTAACAAATCATAATTGCTCGTAAAATACATACAGCATACCTGAAATATTTTATTGTAGATACTCTTGGTCAATATATAGCCCCTCCGCTTTTTTAAGTGTCCCGTTTTAATTTTTTTCTTGTTTTCCAATAAGAAAATTTGAGGGCAAAATTATGACATTCTACCCATTTTACCCTTATTAATTCTTTCGTAATTAGTTGTCTGTATATATTTATGATGGTAATTAATAAGGTTATAAATAGGTAAATTTGTATAAGTAGCTAAAAAATTATTATATTATTGATGTAAAATCATAATTACTCATAAAATATATAAAGCATGTAACATAAAAAAATAAAAAATAAAAAACATTCAAATCAAGAATGATATATATCAATGTATCGATTGCACCTTCAATAATCAGGCCCGTAGGGGTGAAAATTTGGTACGGGTCGGGTACCCGACCCTGAAAATTTCAAAAATTTTAACACCCGACCCTTATCGGGTACCCAAATACCCGGTCCAGGTATACGGGTCGGGTAAACGGCTAACCCAAAATACCAGGTATTAAAAAAATTTGAAATGCAAAAAAAAATATTAGCCACAGATAATGAGATAAAATTCGACACTACTGTGCAGTCTGTGCAGCAAAAAAATGATCTCTCCAGCTAAATCCTAAATCTCCAGCTAAATCATAAATCCTTAGTATCAATTATATTCATAATCCCAAATTAAAGAACATTCAATCGAATCAATCCCACACCAAAGGCCACAATTACATCAACGATTCAAACCCAAATTCAAGTGAATAGGAAATTAAAGAATGAATTATAGTCTACAAAATTCAATCCCAAAATCAGCTGAACATGAATGAATTTAAAGAATCAAGTTCAAGTTCAAGCAATCCCTAATTCCAAATCTCGAGACTCGAATTACCTGGTTGGTCAAGCCGGACTGACGAGTGGCGCCGCGGCGGAGAAAGGCGGGAGAGACTCGGGCAGCGACGGCGAGGCGAGAACCGAGGTGGCGCGGCGGACAGAGAGAGCCGATGGAGGGACCGAGTGAGTCGCGATAGTCTGTAGCTTGTTTCTGTTCTTCTATTTTGATTTTTGTCTAATTAGTTATTTATTAGATATTTAGGAATTAGGAAAATAGGAATAGGAATACTGTATGTATGTGAAGGATTATGGATAAATCTAGAAGTTAAAATTATACCTCTTTCCATGCATAAGAGTATAAATGGGACACAATAGGACCTATGGATAGGTCTCTCAATATTTTATTATATTGTGTACATTTTTTGTGGGGTTTTAAAGTTGTAGACATGTTTCAAAATCGTCTGTAACGAGATAGGTCTCTTAATCCGATCTCTCATTAACCCGATCTCTCATTATTTTAATTATATTTTAATATTATTTTTATGTTTTAATTATATTTATCATAAAACCGGCTAATTGCCAAAAATTGGAAGATATAACTTCGAAGACAAGATGATCTCACACCTACAGGCGACAAGACGGCTCGGCTTCGTCCTAGAAGCTACTGCTTCCGCCTCTCTAGGCATGAGCGATAGCTCATGACTGGTATATGGATCTCTCTATGTAGTGGTCGGCCTTCTAGAAGCTTCGCCTCCCTCCTGCTTTCCCCATTTCCAGTTTTCCTCAACAAGAGCATCTTTTTCTTTCTCTACGTTTTCCTCACAGTCACAGCATCACTCTCTCTAGCTCCCTCTCTCGCTTCGCCACTGGCCCGCCGTGACGCCGTCGTCCCTCTGCCTCGCCTGCAAAGCAGAGGCGCTGCCGCTGCTGCGCTCAATGTCGACTCTCTCTCTCTGTTTTGCCGTCGACTCGAGGCGCCTCCGGCCGAATCAATCCCGTCACGGTAGTGCTCCAGCTTCTCCCTCTCCCTCTCTGACTGTCTCTGTTTTGTAGGGTACTTTTTTTTAATTTAAACAGAAAAAAAAATATTAGCAACCCAAGTCGGTTGCTCGACCGCAAACCCGACCTGGGTTGCGACCTACCATGGCGCCACTACGGGGAGGGACCGAGGGGGTGCGGTCGCTGGCCGGGCGACCTGGCCGAGCGACCGCCATAGTGGGTGCTCTAAAAAATATGCGAGTGGTAAGAATTTTAATAAAATTTTGTAACGTGTTTGTTGAGTGGAGAAAGGTTCACATTGAGGTGAAAAGTAAAGATAATAAGTTGTGGATTAAATTGTAGTAGTGTTTAAAAAAAGAAAGTGCGTTCTAAAAAAAAAGTGCATGTATTTCGTGGAATGATGGAAAAGGGGAAAAAAATGCAAATTTTTCTTGACCAGAAGAAGTAAAATGTAAAAAATTTCGGGCAATCAATCGGTTATCCGATACGAAGGTTTTTATCCAGTACCCGGCAAAGAACCTACAAATTCATCACCTTTAATTTTTCTGATTTTTTCCACGCTAATAATTTTTCCCCAAATTGATGTTGAGCTGGACGCCGGATATTCCTACATAGCAAATCGGCGTGACTAAACAAATGACATAGCTTTAATAAATGTCATACCTCATCGTTTAATGGCAAATAGAGACTATAATACGAGGATTTTAGGGTACGAATCGATTTGATGGTCTGTAGTCTCTATTTTTTGAAGAAATTTCTCCCTCTTCTCCCTCTTTCTCCCCCTCTATCCATCCGAAATTAGCGAATACTTTGTGGGTAATTCATGTTTATGGGTAACTCGAGGTGATTGGTCCGTGGATAATTTAAGGTGATGACTTCTTCTTTTTCACGAACGGGTTCAAGGAATAATCCAGGACCCCTGCCATTGTGAAGAACGCGCGGTCATGAAGACCTCACACAGTACTGAGGCGAATCCGAAGAGGCGTTACTGCAAAAAATGAGCAATAGAGGGGGAAAATGAGGGAGAAAAGTGAGTGATTTCTGCAAAAAATTGAGACTACAGATCATGAAATTGATCTGTGCCCTAAAATCCTCAAATTATAGTCTCTATTTGCCATGAAACGATGACATATGTCATTTATTAAAGCTACGTCATATGTTTAGCGCACCGATTTGCCATGTATGAATATTTGTCGTTCAGCTCAAAATCAATTTGGGGGAAAATTATTTGTGTGGAAAAAATTAGTAAAGTTAAAAAGTGATGAATTTGTAGGCAAAAATAGAAAGTCAGGCAAAAATCTAAAATTTGACCAAAGGGCAATTTACCCGATCAGTTTACGCCGTTCAAGTGTCACGTGTAAAAATTAACGCATCGCCATTAATTTGATCGGAAGAATTGGTCGTGGGAAAAATGAGGAAAATTTTACGGCAATTAACCTATTTTTTTTTGAAGAAGTATGGCGCCGCTGAATGGCGGCATCACACCCTAATACAGTCGCTGCTGTCGCGAGGCCCGCTCAAGGAAAGACGATTTCCGCTCAATCTTCTCGCAACTCACTGCGAAAAGCTCAGGTTAATATTTTTTTTTTTGCGTCGTTAATTATTTTGTTTGATTCAAATCTCACTCGGATATTTCACCATGATTTATATTGAAAAGCCTTGAAGGATTTTCCTAGGGCTTCGGATACTATTATTTTCTTTTTTATTTTTACTCCTGTATGACGGTTCTGAGAATTTCGTCTTGATTTCATGAATTCTAGTGTGTTGTTAGTACAATTTTGCTCCTTAATGGAGTATGATGGAGCTGTGCTATTTTTTATTTTTTAAGCATGTAGTACAATTTCTGATGTCTTTGGGCTTATTATTGTTTATTGTTTGTTTTTTTGGAATACAATTTTGCAATTTTGTATTTGAATATCTTTTCCTTTTTGAATTTACAGTGGTTTGGTATATATATTGCCTGTTTCTAAAAATTCAGAGTTCTACTAGAATGTTGAATTTAACTGATTTGGCGGCATATCTTTGCTTGTTGACCTTAATTTCAGGAAAGGAGCAGAAGTTATTTAATGAGTATCTGGGGAAGATAAACTCAGAGTTGAGTTATGTTCAGTTAGAATTACGAGCATGTCGAAACCAATATGACGGTCATGTGTATTATGGTGTTGTCAACAATGTTTCAGATGAGCAGTCCAAGTTTGGCACAAATTACAGTTCCTCAGATTGCTTTCTACAAAGGCATTGTGAGTTTCGTTATGTTTTCTTGCGTTTCCTTGTTCGTGATGTTCTTTCAGAACACTAGAGGGAAATTCTGCTGTAATTTGTTTTATCAGAGTCTCGGAAATTAAGGAATCAACGAAGTGACTAGATCTTATACAAGGAAGTAGGATTGATTGTGATACATAAGAGAAATTGCAGTGAAACTAAGTGTTTTACTTTGTCTTCATGCTTGGTTTAATTTGGAAATTAACATTAGGTTGAAGCTATTATACAAGATGCTGAAGGCTGCATTTATAATTCGGTTGCTCTAAATATGAAGCTGGCCGCACAGGTTTGCCGGATTTCCTTCAACCCTTTTTTCGTTCTAAATATGACTCAGTATCTTGAGGAGCAAGTTCCAGTCAGCCATTCGTGTTCCTGCTCCAAGTATTTGGCTTTATTGATTAAAGTAGAACCATTAATTAAAATAAACCTTGTCCTTCATAAGAACTATGTTTATAGTAGAACCATTTTAATTCGTGTCTTATTGTACTTGCCCTCGTCCTTCATAAGAACTATGATATTAGTCTAAATTACAAATTAAGATTGAAACATAGAAATCATGCTTCCTCGTCAATTGATTAGATGAACATGATTGCATGTATACATTTGTGATTGAAGTTCAACATATTTTGGTCTTCCAAGAGTTCTCCTCTTACTAGAATGTAAGCGTCTTGCTTATTATAGACAAGCTTTTTCAAGGACATTTGGAGTTTTTCAATTTTCCTTTGATAAAATATCAGTTTACTTTCAAATATTTCTCAATTAGTGCATGTTGCTTTTGAATTGATATTGGTTTGTCATTGGATTGTAGGTGGTAGAATTACTAAAGAATTGCAACAAAATCGCATTTTAGCATGCACACAAAAAGCTTTTGATATTGGGTATTGTCTTGAGGATTTTAGATGATTATGCACCCAAAAGAAAAAAAATATATATATTTGCCTATACCACATAAAATTTCCAGCTAGACCAAGCACCATTTCTTTGCTGTTAGTTCCATTTAGGGCTTCTTGTATTAGAAGTTTGTCGTGGACCTTGAGGAAGATTCAGGAGCTATACTTCAGAATAATATGGCAATTTCTTCTAAAATTGCAGGTTCTTGGGGCAAATGATTCTCAATCTCAGGGAGGTGCTATCCGGACCCCCCGGCATTTAAAAATTTCTCCATGTCACAAAAGGAAAAAACTCTCGATCAATTAGTAAAGGACTGGTGGCTTTGCTCAACACCAGATGGAAAAATTGGTATTGGAGTCAGATCCTTTCTAGATCTGCGTAGTTGGTTTCGAAGTAATGAGGTTCCAGCTTGCGAAATTTGCAATGAGGCTGCCATCAAGGTACCCTGATTTACATTTATTCTTCCTTCACTTGGTACTTTTTATTTGATATTGATTATGTAACTAAGTCTTGCATTGTAATGTGGACGTCCTCTTCTGGTTCTTAGTTTACGTAAAATGTTTGAACACATATAAATCTCTCTAACTATTTGCATTCTATCTAGTTCTTGAATTATTACTCTCAAACTAATTCTGCATTTGTTAATAAACACCACAAATCATCATTTTTCTTATTTGGGAATGTGAAAGTGACCAGTCTTTGACATATTAACACCACCCCCCTACCAGGGTTACAGTAATTGTATATCTTTTTCGGCTTAAGATTAGGCTTTCCACTTCTGTTAAAGAACTGTCATCTACCAACCTTTATTAGCAGACAGATTAATCACGAAGTCTTAAGAGCCCGTTCATTCTACCAAATTATACTCTGCGGCTTTACTCCAGTTGCACTATGACCTGTCAATATATTATTAAACATGTATGTGTTTCTTAAGGAGTAACGGCCTTAGATTCTTTATTATGAAATAGATGTTTGCTTGCTTTTGCATTTGGAATTGATGTCTCCGCACTGTTTCTCATGAACAGGCTCATCTTTGCCAGAATGAAGCTTGTAATGTCCGACTCCATTCATACTGTCTGAAAAAAAAATTCTCTGGAAAAAAGGTACCAATTAAGATCTTCCATTACATTTGTATCAGAGTTGTACATTGTGGTTGAGGCTATGATTTAGTAAAGCAACAATGCTTTTCAGGTTGAAAGAGTTTGCCCGGGTTGTGGTACGCAATTGCATGGCTCGATAGTTGAAGAAGAAAGAAATGATGCAAATGGTCCTTCTCAGAACTCACAACCTCGTAAAACTTCTAGAAAGAGGAGTCGTAGACCAGACCGAGAAGCTAATGCTGATATTGACAGCCCGGGAAATGGCTCTTCTCCGAATTCGGCTGCTATGGCGGACACACAGAAGGTGACTAGAAGGCCTGCTAAGCTGAGTGGCAAATAAAGAAGACGCTCTGCCTATTTTGAAAATTTGTAGTCTTTAGCTGTAAATTAGTATTTATTATCTTTTGATATCAGCTCTCATTTATATAACGTGAGCCTCCTACTTTCTTGAAGACATTTTTAAAAAAAGAAAAAGGTGTAAATACAAAAAATTGCCCTTCAAACAAAAAGTAAATAGTGGAGAAGATATACATTTCTTTTGCATTTTTGTTTTGCCTATATATTCTATAAATGACTTCGTAAATTCTGTATATGATCACACTTCATACCTCCAAAAATCACAAAGTAAGATTGAGAAGTTGCTATTTGTGGGTGGCTTAGCCGGATTTGAAATTCGATGTTCCAAAATCGAGCTAGCTTGTACTAGGTCACGTCAAGGGGGCACGTGTCTTAGCTGCGCACCTGGTTGTAAGAAATTATTGAAAAGACCAGAAATCCACACATAAAACATAAATTTTCGCAGAATTTCATAGAGTTTCATTACATAATTCAAAAATATTTTGATAATGCCCACATAATATAATATATGTACTAGTTAGTAGTTGCTTTCAAACATTCTGATATCAAATTCACACGGCAAAAATTCGTGGGCTGCCCAACTTATAATAAGAATTTTCATGACCAAGCATTAAATAAATAAGAATTTTTAGCTTCAAACAACCAAACCATATTCACGATGAACTGAGAACAAATTTTCGAATGGGTTGAAATTTCAAATATAAATATGAAATTAATTACAAGTGCTCAAACGGGAGTCATTATTTGGATAACTAATAATTTATTAATAAGAATTTTCATGACCAAGCATTAAATAAATAAGAATTTTTAGCTTCAAACAACCAAACCATATTCACGATGAACTGAGAACAAATTTTCGAATGGATTGAAATTTCAAATATAAATATGAAATTAATTACAAGTGCTCAAACGGGAGTCATTATTAGGATAAATAACAATTTATTTGGGGGCTGTGGATGAAGCCTAACCCAAATAATTAAGTTGAGACATTATAAGTCTCTCTTTAAATAAGAGGTATGTGGTTCAAATTTCACCGAAGTATGAATTATCTTCCCATTTTAATATCAAAAATTACAAATGTCTTCCCAATTTGATATCAAAAATTACAAATTTGAATAAACATTGTGTTATTTCCGGAAATTAATCCTTTAGAATATTCATTACTTATTTTTAGAAATGTCTAATTTGTATTAAAAAAAATGTTAGCTAAATATTTGTGCTTCCTAAATTTTGGTTTGTGAGGCCCAAAACAAACCAAATTTTTGGTTTTTAAAGGAGTTGGAGTTTCTGTTTTCTATGGGAGAAGATAAATAAACTATTACAATAATATTTATTTTTTTTGTTGGTGTGCATTTCTTGCGTGTTGGAAGTATGCAATATTTTTAATACAAAACCAGTTGTATTTGTTTGAAATTGAAGAAAATTAGTTATCACAACAAACAAGGATGGCTAATCTAGCAATCTGTTGGAAGTACAAGTTGTTCTTTCTATATTAAATTTCAATTTGTTGTGGTTTATTGATTGTTTGATTTCAAAGATAAACATTTTTTAAGGACATGAAAACGGACAGGCTAATTGCTAATTGTTGTTATCCTTGTTGAGAAAATGAAATTAATCTTATTTTATTTAAACTACGAGTAGAAAAAAGTCTAATCTTTTTTTCCGAACTTGGAATTTTGTTTAATTTCTTGCGGACAAATCAAACAAATTGTGGCCAGCTGAAAATGCTGATGCGTTTCAAATTTGATTAGTCAGGAAGTTGTCAATTGTTCACAAATTTATCAAATACTTTTAACGTATATACGACCTCGTCTTTTTTAAAAATTATCAACATCGAGAAATCTCATTTCAATAAAATAAAAAATATCATTTTCAGTATGGGTAAATATCACTTTCTTGTTGCTTTTCATTTTTTTTTTTCATAAAAAAAAATCCCAACAAATTTGTAACTAATCAAATATTGAGACATTTAGAAAAAAAAAGGACAAATATTGGGACATAGAAGTGATATTTGTCATTTCCGTTTTATATCATATAGAAACGTGTCATATTATTATTATTATTATTATTATTATTATTATTATTATTATTATTATTATTATTATTATTATTATTATTACTATTACATTTTGTGAGTTAGAAGAAGAATTTGGAGATAGAGCCCAAAGTCACTTTCCCATATGAGAGTGAATCATAGTCATACCATCGAATTACAAAATGATATATTGTATATTTCATTTTAATTTCTAAACAATTTGAGTTATGTATTCTTGCGTGTCCTATAAAATGAATCTTGTTCACGCGATATATATTACTAGAATACAAATGTGGCCTGCACTTTTGCAATAAATTAAAATACATAACTGGAATATGACACTCAACACATTAGCTATACTTTTTTTTTTGCAATAAATTAAATGCATAACTGGAATATGACAAATTAACACAATAAAGCGTGTCTATTATGCTTTTGGATTTAGATCCTGTGTACCACAATTTTTGGTGTCTGCACTCGTCAGTTACTATTAAACTATTATAATATAATAAATTTTAATTATACTTTATTGCTAAATATTGAAGCTAAAATAATTATACCCAATATAGATAAATAACTCTAATAATAAATTGTAAATTTAAAATAAAAATTAAACGTCGAAAATTAACTATAAATTTTGGTTGGATACAATTAATGAACCCTTATTAATAATCCATATATTATTAAAACGATTGCGGATTCGAGACATCTCCTTAATTCGAGGTCTTACATGGCGCTCTCTCCTTTCAGTATTCTTATTTATTTTTAATCCTTATTTTGAGCATTTTTATTCATTTATTATATGTATATTTAATATAGATTTTCTCATCCCACATTGATTCTTAATAAAACTTCATTCTTGGAGAACCTATATAATACTCACAATTCATGTGTATTTTTCCATTCCGTAATTATTTTGCACAACCAATATAATTTGGCAAATTAATTTGTTGGCCAAATAAATAGTTTATTTTTATTGACAATTTTAATTTGATCAATTATGTAGTGTCAATATTAATTTGTTTAATTTAACAAATTTTTAAATTGACGTAAATAAAAAAAAATCTCAAAAATATGTATTCTCAATTATAATATATATATATATACACATAGGGATAATTCTCGAAATTTAACTTTGTGACGAGATGATCAGACGTATACAACAATGTATATAATGAAATATTTGACAGATTGTGAAGTAAAAAAATAATTTGATTTCTATTGATTACTTGCAACTAAAGAAAGTGAAATAAAATCAAAGAAACACTCTTTTTGATCAATTATCGAAATATTATCACTCTGAAATAATATTAAATTATTTTTAATGTTCATGCCTATATATTGCAAAATAATAATGAAAATAAAAATATTTGTTAAGGAAGTACAATAAAATCGAAGAAACAACCTTATTAATATATTTTATTTTAATAATATAGTTCGCCGTCGATTTTTGATGGGATACACACTGTAAATTACATCAAAACAAAAAAAACTTTACTATACAAGTGGAGTACCGAAAAGTGGAATATTACAGGATCTCAATACTTTATATTTAATTAGGCTGATAATTAACATATAAAATATAAATAAAGTTATCAAGATTTGTAACACATTATAATTCCATCGCGTGAAAACAAAATTACAACTATGCGTCAACTCTGCAGTCCATTGTACCATATTTGGCATCTTCTCTTTATCTTGTTTGCATACTTTTCCACTCATGACGAAGACCTCAAATATCTCTCAAGTCTTATCTCTACTTAGTATTTAATTTCTTTCCCTCTCTTCCCCCTCTCTCTCTCTTCCATCATCTACGTGTACATCTATATATTTTTGTACTCATTTCATATTTTGTTGAAAATTTCTAAAACCCCACCATTTCACGCATCATTTGCTTGACCTCATGTTAGATTTGCCGTTGAAGAATATAATATACGTGACAAGTTAATTTCCCATTATATATATATATATGGATATTTATATAAAATCATGCTCAATATGTACGATGTTTATGATTCGATTAATGACAACTGTAAATCATACAAAGATCAATGGTTCAGATTAATTCTTAAGTCTCACAAGGACTAGGATCTATGTCAACCAATTCCTCTCTCTATATATATAAAAGAATCAAAACAAACCCTTAATTTGTCACGACCATAACCTTTTCTTTTCATGAGATGATGAGTAGCAAGGTTCACTCGCAAAGAAACATTCCCTTCTCATGGGAGAACGAGCCCGGCGTAAGCAAGGCGGAGGCGCCACCGCATCACCGCCACGAGCTGCCACCGTCGAAGCTGCCGCCTCCGCCGTGTCCGCCGGAGAGCTCTAGGGTTTCCCATCATGACTTGCGAATCCCTCTTCCGCCGTGTGGGTTTCACAAGCCGGCGCCGCCGTCGAGGAATTATTCCAAGAAGGGCATAAAGAAGATGGATGATCCTTTTCTTATAGCGTACAAAGAGGTGACAAAGAGCACCAAAAAGGGTAAGTCTGTAGGGGCAAATAAGGGAGATCAAGTGATTGGGGTCATGAAGAATATGTCCATTTTTTCATGTAAGCATTCTTCTTCATGTGGTGTGGTGGATGATAGTGTAGTTAGATTGTCACAACTTCCGGTTTCAAGATCACGTAGAGATTGAATAATATATATTTAGATAAATATATATATGATTTGGTTTGGAGTTTCCGGTCATGAAATTTGAGACGACCTTGAATAATTTACTATATATATTAGGCTACATATTATTATTGTATAGGATTATTGAAGTATTATGTATATTTTTTCCCTCCTATTATTGCAAGGATATGATCGTTTATTTATTTATTTGATTATATATATAAATATATGAAAAATAGTTTTTATTAATTAATTTTTAGCGATTGATCACTACAAGTATATAACCTCTTGAAGAGAGAGAGAGAGTTTAGAATTTTTCTAGTGGAGAAAATTTGTTTTGTGGTTATTTGTCCTTTTCGATATTAAACTATGAGATTGAAGTCTACAAACAGTATAAACAGTATCACATTTTGGCAATTAAAAGTTTTAGACAGAAAAGGTCAATTTAGAATCTCTCTTAATTAGAACATCATTGTGATTATTGAATTTTTTTTGACGTCTAAACTCTGTTTTCAGCCTGTAATTTCATCTGCCTTTAAATTCTTACAAAACTGAAAGTAGAGAAAATAAAAGAAAAAAAAGTAATTAGAAAGAAACTTAGCAAAGTTTGCTCATCCACTTCTATATTTTGTACACCCCAAAATCTAAACAGTATATTGTTTCTACAAATTAAAATGGATAATTCTATTTGATATTTTTATAGTTTTTACTTAAATCTATTATTTTCTTATAACAAATAGGGTTAATTAGATATATACTTATCACTAATAAAAATATAAATACATAGATGGAATATAAAAATAATTTTATATTTTGAGCTAGCTGATAATTTTACTTAAAAACTTGCTTGCTCAGAAACTCGTGAGTAGAGTTTTAAGTTTGACTCTTTTGTGTTAATGAGCCCTAATAAATCTTTTTTTCAAATTCAATTCGAATACTTCGTGAATAGCTTTACTAGACGCGGGATATTCTACATAAAATACCAAAAGAAATACTCGTAAAGAAATTGCTCGCACAAGAAAATTCCTTCAACATTGCTTAAGTTTACTCAACTCAAAAATGAAAAAAATAAGAGAGAGAGAGAGAACACTGCAGAAGTTCATTCCCTTTTAATAAGAAAGAAAAATTCGGTCCAGATTTTGAGGCAAGACTTCTTTTCCATTATATTTGGGTGATATATTGAAGGCCCAAACAAAGGTACATGATTTGGGCCATTATTTACAGTTCGAGTTTTTGGTTAAATTTGAATTTATTTTTTTTCCCTTTTTTTTTATGTCACAAGCATCTTTAGTTCACCATTAGAACACACAAAAAGGTTAAGTCATTTTATGATCAAGAAAAATTGAAATTGGTGAAAGTTACCCCACCACTATTCTACGAGATTAAAAAAATAATAATAATAGCTATTCAACATTCCTACACATTCTACATACTATAGTAATAATTAATTAATTTTGTGTCTGGACAGTAATGATGTATACTTGTATGACTATGTAGTATTTTTCTAATCTTTGAACTCTCATGAATTTTGTAACTGAAAAATCCCTTCTCAACAATAATAATAATTGTAAAATGAAACGTGGTCAGTGAATAGGGGTAAAATCATAAGAACATCATTTATGAGAGAATTGAAATATATTCACGGAATTCACATAGAATGGATTAAATGTACTTTCTAACCTACACAAACCTTTGCATGTTGTATTGGCCCCGACCAGTACTCTTTTTTTTACATATGTTCATTTTCATCTAAGTTTGCTTGCATAGTACTCCCTCCGTTCTTTTATAAGTGCTCCCGCCGTCAAATTACACATATCAAAAAAATAAAGAAATTTACCTATGTAACCTAATTAATTACCATCATTAATGTATACATACAACTAACTAACAAATTATTAGAAGCATTAAATAAGGATAAAATTGGAAAAATGTCATTAATTTACTATCAAATTTTGAAATAGGACACTTATATAGAAACAAAAAATTAAGCTAAATAGGACATTTAAAAAGGAACAGAGTGAGTAATAAATAAATATCTATATACGAGTCAACAAAAAAAAAAAACCTAGTCTAAATTACCAAACTATCCTCCCACTCACGAATACACGAGTCACAACTACGAGTCACGAATTACGAGTTGAAAAGAAGACAACTCTAATATCAATTATCCTATAGCACGTGCGACTAGCTAGGTGTACGTAAAATCTCTCTTTGCTTGTTCATGAATCTCTCTATCTATATTTTAACTTGAATTTTGCAGAAGTTTGAGCAGTTGAAACATCATTATCATCCATTTAAATTTCACCTAAATTTCACATTGGGCTAAGGATTATGTCTCATCCAATCAAAGTCATTATTTTGGGACTTCACATTAATTCTATGTTCCGAATCATTGTCTTATTGGCGCATTAACTGAAACTAACATCTATATATATCCAAATAAAATACTACTAGTATATGTATAGGTGTAATACTAGTGGAAAAATTTTTTTAGTAGTAATTATATATATAAAAGTCTTTTCCAGTCAAGTTAACTAAAACATAGATTTTTAATTAAATTTAACCTTCACTTTTAAGTTTGTAACTAGCTACACCGTAGTAGCAGACAAACATCCAACACTAAATCTATTTTCTTCTTTAGTGGCAAAGAATATATATATTTCTTCTTTTTTTTGTCTATTTATGCTACATAAACTTTGGACCGTTTTTTTTTTTTTTTTGACATGGGGAGGGGGATCGGTAGGGTTTGAACCATAAACCTTACTGCTTACAGACTGAAGCCGCACCGTTTGGGTATCGACCTTTTTTTATTTTGTACATGAACTTAAAAATGTGACGTCAATAATATAAATTTTACACTTTTTGTAATTTTTTCACAATTTTCATTTTTGGCCAAAGTGATGCCGTCCCAACATGGTTGTATTTATATGTTGCCACGGCGGCATCATTTTTGTCAAAAATGGAAATTGTTTGAAAATGGCAGAAGAAAACCATTTAGTGCTGCGAACGATACATAGTTACGTTCGTTTGCAAAAATAAAAAACCATCCAAAATTCGTGTATTTACGGAAATTATCTGAAAAAAAAAATGAAGGAAAGAACATTAATATAAGAAAGTCCATCGATAAATGTCAGATATTATTTTGAGTAGTTAACTTTACTATATTTAACCTACGTACAGTTGTTTGTAATTACACAAAAAATTCATTGATAATATCCTCCAAAATAGCATCTCCAATCTCCATGGAAACCTCATGTCTGTGTTGTTCAGAAGCAGAATTCCTCTTATCTTCTTCTAAAGAAGCCATGAAATCACAGTTGACAAGATTAAGTATGTTGTTTTCATGTATTGATTCTTGGCTCCATTGCCATACATTCTCACACACAACCTTCCATAGCTCTTCTGCTCCCAATATCTTCTTCAGCTGCTGTCCTCTTTCGTCGTCTCGTCTCCTCTCCATCTCTATCACTTCTCTCACACAGTCTACTAGAAGCTTCTTCGATTGCTGCAAAGCTCTCTTGTTTATGCCATGCTGATCATAAGAAGAATCCATGCATTCTTTGAAGTTTTGGACACTTTTATATGTTGGCTTCTTTGATGATGATTCCCCCTTTGTTTTCTTGAAACTATATTGCTTATCTGCAGAAGATAGTTTAATTTGATCAGTTTGCTTCAACTAGATTTTGATGAAATTAACAATTTCTTTTATTTTTGTGAATTTGATGAGATTTTGCTTACTTTGATGTAGTGGTGAGGCTTCAGATTCTGTTTCTTCAAGAACTGAGATAGGGCTGAGCTGTTTGTCATAAAAATTTGTGTATGCTTCAGCCTGCTAAGCTTCATGAAAGTCTAAGCATTAATAAATTTTGTGACATATAAAAATTGAAAAAAAAAAAAAAGATTAAATTTTACCTCACTTTCTGAGCAAGAACTGTAGTACAAAGTGGTGGCTCTTGGTGAAGAGAAGTCATGATCTTCTTCACTTTTCCCACATCCATTTGTGGGATTCTTGATTTTCCTATTGTTATTATTATGCAACGCGAGCCTTCTGAAAACTCCTCTAACAAATCCCGCGCAGTTTGGAATGGGATGCCGTCTCTTGATCTTCAAGAAACGCGCATTAGGCCTCGTTCGTGTGCAATAGCCTCTCTCGAGAAGGTAAGCAGCTAGAATGAATGGTTCTTGTTGCTCCTGCAGAAACTCTCCCAGCAATTTAGGCATGTTTGGAGATGGGAAATAGAGCAAATTAATTTTCAAGTATGGATGAAGGGAAAAATAAATTAATGTGCTTGGAAATAAAGAGATAAGGAGGTGTTTGTTGCAGGTATAATAAATGACTATAGACAATGAATTTGTCTTCAGTTTGAGACTGAATTTTGGCAGGAAATTGATGAGCTTAAAAGCCTAGAGACATAAATATGGAGGGATGGGCATAAATTTTTATACATGATTATGATGTATGTCTGAAAAATTATGAGGATAAAATTATGATATTAATTACTTTGTCATTTGATGCAGAATATCAAGAATATTGATCTCAGATATGCTTATTTTATAGAATGTTCTGTTTTTATCTTAATTTAATAAAAATGATGGTGGTTGTCTTAGAGGGGTCAATTAATCTTGGGATAAAAGTCACCAACTATATGAATTAAAAGGAATAAACAAGTGGATAATAGTTGTGCTGTAACTTCAGTTTGCTGAAAAGTAAATAGAAGTTGTGCTACAACATCAGTTTGCTGAAATAAACAATGGCTTATAATTGCACAAGGACGTGTTTTATTCAGTGCACACCGAAAATAGTGGCTGCGGGTTCCCACGATATCTGAAAAAAGCTCATATTTATCAGAGGGCATCAAGTGTCACATAATTTTTCGTGACCTATTCGTGTCCCGCAATCAAATTCATTCTTCTAATATTATGAATCATAATTATCTGTAAATATAGATGTCCGATTGAATTTTGGACCTGTTCGACCGGAAATGACCTCAAGTCCGATGAGCTCGAGGATCAGAGATGGACTGAACTTTCATTTTAGCAGCCCAAAAATTACCTCTAATATGTTGGTGTTTGGCCCGACCAGTTTGACAGCTCTAGTTACACGGAATTTAGATATTTGAACTATAAGATTAAAAAATTGAAAAAAAAAGACATTGGCGCCAACATAATCTTGTACATTTGTTGTTTTCTGAGTGGTCCCATGATTTAGTTGTCTTCTATTTATAGAAACATAACATGGCGCTAACAGAAAGACAGAGACAAATTGGAATTGCCAAATTCTGTATCTCTTGTGCTCATCGACTAAATTCAATATATTTGCAACAATCTCTACAACATAATCTCTTTTTTTTAGGCAAATATAATATAATATTTTTTATTGCCTTGGATTTCTGTGGGTCATTCAATGTTACCAACCGTATTTTATTTAAAATAATATAGTCTTAAGAATAGTAAGGTACTATAAACAACCAAACTCCATGTGCATGGACCTCTAACTTTGTTTTCATTCTTCCCCTCAATTTTTGTTTATTTATTTTTATTTGGAGTATTATAAAAAAAATGATAGAGATTATAGGAGTGGCCGAATCCGATATTATAGTAGATATTTTTTTTTTCAATTATTTGTTAAAAGTTCGTTTGAGCTTGATTCTACAGGTATATTATACATGCTAGGACATACTTTTGCTTTTAATAAAACTTAATGTCCCGAAGTGAAAATAAATATCAAAATATCAAAATACTCAAATTTAACTTGTGTTCGGCTCGACTAAAATTCATTGAGAATTCGACTAGATGTGTAGCCATACAAGGTGAAATAAAATTTTCAAGACTTGTTATCATTAATTTGAAGCAAATTTGAGCAGTTGTGTGCTCGCTTTCATCCGTGAATCTAATTATGCTGCGGGCCTATTCTTAAATAGTTTGTCATTAAATAGACCTTTTTTTTATTAAATTACAGTGAAATATTCATAATCTTAAATAGTTTTATTTCCCTCCATATTACCAGATATAGAAATTTTTGCTTAGTTTTGCTATGTTCGATCATTATCATTTATTTTGTATATTTATTTGTAAATATAGATGAGTATTAATTCATTTTTTTTCAAAGGTTTTAATTTGAGAGGTTTTAACAAAAGCTCGGCCTTTGAGATTTCTTTTTGATTGAGTTTTACGAAATTTAATTATGTTCTCCTCTTTTCATTTGTTGGTCCCAAGACGGATACCTTGGTGTAGAGGGGGGGTGAATACACCAAGGTTTAAAAACTTTTCCCAGTTAAAACTCTTTTGAGTGAGCTGGCTGTGTTCGATCCAGCTGGATGGCAGCTTGATCGACACAAATGAGCGTAATGCGGAATGTGGTGGATTTGGAAAGTCCGTCTGTTGCTTCAAATATATTGCAAAGCTCGTTTCACTTTTCGCTAGTCGGCTTAGCGATTGAAATGTATGCTTATGAGAGTTAGTAACATGCATAAAACAAAGCGATAAATAACAAGAGCATTTTTAACGTGGTTCGGAAAGTAACCCTCCCTACGTCCACGCGACTCGCATTCACCGGTAATTCACTACCACTTGGTTTCCAAGTACCAAGCAACTTCACAACTCTAACCCGAGCCGTGTTCCAACAGCTTGCGGGCACCTCAAGCCTACATCTTCGCTTTCCGGCACCGAAGAACCTATCCACTCGAATTACGCGCTTCGAGCAAGCGTACCTTTACCTAACCTTTCGGGTTTGGGTTTGGGTATGGGGTTCCAACTATGAACGAGTTCTTACAATGAAGAACAAGGAGTATGATGAACTCGTTCGTACTAGGCTTAAGATATTTATTCGATCTATTCGCCTATGATCGAATTCGTGAACAACTAAGAACACAACTGACTCGGCCGGTGTTCTAGAAAGATTTGGCTTTGTAGATCGTTGTTCATTTTTCTCGTTTTCTTCATTTCTTCGCCGTCTTGCCGGCCTCACCCGTCGACTTCTTCTCTTCAATGGCGAGGAAGTATATATATAGGCGAGATTCAAACTAGCCGTTGGAAGAGAGCCGTTTGAATCTTACCTACTCTTGTTGACTTCGGCCTTTACCTACGAAGTAGGTCCGCATCTCGCAGAGGCTATTCCTTCTCTCGATTTGCGCGTCGACAAGATCTTCTGACATTGGGATCTTGTCTTGGAGAAGGTCTTCGTCTTCGAGCTGTTAAGCGTTTTTGCTGTGTCTTCAGCGTCTTGGACTCTGCTGCGTCTCGACTCTGAGCTGTATCTTAGACTTGTGCTGTATCATCAACCTGAGCTGTGTCTTCAACCTGAGCTGTGTCACTGACCTGAGCTGTTTAGACCTGAGCTGTGTCATCGACACTAAGCTGGGTCTTTTACACTGAGCTGGGCTTCCGTCACTGAGCTGGGTCTTGATACTGCAGGATCTTTGACTCTGCTTGGTCTTGTTCGCCGAGTCCGCTGCCGAGATCTTGGTAGCCGTCGCTACTGTGTCTCTCGCCGTCTTCAGCGAATTTACCTGTAAACTAAGAAACTCTATAAGCTCAAACAGGTGAGCTGAAAAACGTTTAGGCTTGTGCGATCATCTACTCGGTTGGAGTCAGCTGGGTTTTGGTATCCAATCAAAACTCTATTAATTTTCCCAACATCATTTATCTTTCTATGTATGCTAGACCTTATAAAATTATGTTATTTAACCAATTAACTGTCTTTGTTCAAATACTTAAGAATAATGTATACATTTGAACGTGATTAGTGTTAGAGAATAATGTAAACCAAATTTTATGTGTGTACTAGTAGTTGATTTTGTTGTAACTTTAGTTGATGTTGGACAGTTTGCTACCTTAATTAGCTACAATATATAAAATTATGGTATTAAAGAATGGAGAGACAGGGGAAAGCAAATTGTGGCTACCAAACAATTAACTCGAAAATCTAATAAAACTATAATTATTAGTGTTTCATAAGGGCGTACGACGCTTAATTATATTCCACCAACCTACACTCAAATATGTACTCCCTCCGTTCTTTTTTAAATGTCCTATTTAGCTCAATTTTTTGTTTCCTTATAAGTGTCCTATTTCAAAATTTGAGAGTAAATTAATGACATTTTTCCAATTTTATCCTTATTTAATGCTTCTAGTAATTTGTTAATTAGTTGTATGTATACATTAATGATAGTAATTAATAAGGTTATATAAGTAAATTTCTTTATTTTCTTGGTATGTGTAATTTGACGGTGGGGGACACTTATAAAAGAACGGAGGGAGTAATTATTATAAGTGTGTGTGTATTTGTGTGTGTGTGTGTGTGTGTGTGAGAGAGAGAGAGAGAGAGAGAGAGAGAGAGAGAGGTGTATTTTGCTGAATTTTGGCAAGATTGCATTTTGTTGATTTTTTTTGTTTGGTGTCTTTGTTTGCTGGTTTTCTGCAATTGAGATTTGATTTTTGTCGAATGTTTTTTTTTTTAAATATTGTTTTGGGTTGTGTTTTTTTTGTATTTTGTTGAATTGAGTTTTTTTTAGTTGGTCTTTTCGGACTTTTTACAAGCCTACTGATTTTCTTTTTTTATATTTGGTGTTGTATAACTACTATGTTGGTACGTTCTTATTGTGTTTCGGAGTATTGAAAATAGCATTTGATTTGGAGAGTGTGAGAATGAGGAGCGTGAGATGGGGAAGAAGAGTTGATCGATGTAGGAATTTGATTTTATTTTCTAAAACCTTTGGTAATTTACTGTATTCAAATTACAAGTTCGTGGAGATGTTCATGATCAATCCCCAATCCAAACCCGCCCGCCCGAATGAACATTACACTTAATATTTTTTTTATAATGAATTATTTGACAGGTACCCGACGGGTACTCTTCTCCCACCATATAATCTCTACCTCCCACTTGGCACTAATTTAAACGGGTATGAAATCAGTACCGGGGGTGAATTTTTGGGGCGGGCTAAGGAGGGTTGAATGGAAAAATAATACACGATCCGCCCCGTCCCCGTTTTTGGGACTGGGACGGGTGAGTTTTATGATCGGACCCGCCCAAAAATCCAAAATCGGGTGTGCCTCACTTTTAATAGCTCTAGTCTAGGGGTTTTTCCACCGAATTGACTTGTCAAACCTAGTGTCCTTTACTACTCTTTTTCAGCACATGATTGAGTTTATTATTGTAGACACATTAAATTCAAAATTTGTGTTTACAATTATGACATATGTATATATTATGCACATACACGGATAGACAAATTCCACACGTTATTTTAGTATGAATGTCCTTAGTTAGGTATGTTATGTGTGTATGTGTGTGTTTTTGTGCAACGTTTATACTCCTAACCAAATAAGAGTATAAATTTTGTGGACGCATACGTCACTCAATAAACATTTGTCTTTTGCTGCAAAGTTTCCATACCAAATCGTTTATTAATCGCTAATTAGGTCTTATCTCGTAGTGGTCTTTTTAGTATCCACATATAAATATATTATTAGCTATATTTCAAATTATAACGAATACATAAAATTATTATTCACCACAAATAATATATATATTTACCCACACTTAAATTTATTATCAATAATTATTTTTTAATATCCTATTACTAGAAAAAATTATTACCCTACACATAAGTTAAAACATTTACCTACACTTACAAATTGTCTCGTGTCATTATTGATGCCATGTCATCATCATCCTTGTAATTTCCACATCATCATACATTATAATAAAAACATATTTATCCACATATAAGAGACACTTTCAGTGACATATATATGTGTAGGTAATATTCGATGATTTATTCACACATATATTTATGTGTGAGTAAAACTTTTTCTCTACAAAATTATAGCGACACTTGTTGACATTTAGGGCCCGTTTGGTAGGAATGTTAGGATATGATAAGATAGTTTAAAATAAGATATGTATCGTAGATAAAGTAAGATTGGTATCGTATCTTTGTGTTTGGTAGATAAGATATATAACGTAGATATGATAGTTTGATTGTTTGGTAGCCTAGTTTAAATTCAAAATTAAACGGGAAATGACTATTCTACCCCTAATTATATAATTATTTTTCCTCTACACACTCATCTCTCTCTCTCCTCTCTCCTCTCGTCTTCAACACCACAACATCTCTCTCTTCACCACATGCTTTCTTCTTCTCCTTTCTTCTCTCTCCCCTCTCCCCTCATCTCTTTCTCTCTTCTCTCCCCTCTCGTCTTCCAACACCGCCTCCGCCGCCTTCTCCTTCCGCCGCCGCCGCTTCCTTCTTCTCTCTCACTCTTTCTTTCTTTCTCTCTCTCTCTACCACAGCCGCTGCCTCCTCCTCCTTCCGCCGCCGCCTCCTTCTTCTTTCTCACTCTTTTTCTCTCTCTCTCTCTACCACAGCCGCTGCCTCCTCCTTCCGCCGCCGCCTTCTCCTTCTTTCTCACTCTTTCTCTTTCTCTCTCTACCACAACCGCCTCCTCCTCCTCCTTCCGCCGCCACCGCTGCCGCCTCCTTCTACGGGGATAAAAGATAAAGTTTGGAAGGATAATATTGTCATTTTGTATCTAATCTCGCTTACTGTTGAAGCATAGCATACATATCCCACCAAATTGGTCGGATACCATTTCTAAAGAGGTATAGGAAAATAATGTCGGGTTGGGTTTTATCACGGGCTTTTAACGTTATGTATCTTGGCTACCAAAAGGGTGGATAAGCCTAGATATCTAAGCAATCTTGGCTTAATCCACCCTACCAAACATGCACTTAGTATGTATGTGGGTATATAGTTATAGCCACACATAAGTGTATTTTTTACCCACATTTACATGTGTGGGTGAAATCTTGATTTTTTGTAGTGTCTCCTCTCTTTTTATATGGGGATTAATTATTCAACAGTAAATATAGGATTTTTTCAGATTAATTCTAGGATCTTTTTTTTTTTTGAAAGGATTAAATCTAGAATTGTTAAGAGTATATTTACAAATATGCATGCATGCATGCAAGCTTTTTGTGCTCTTATCAAATTCAAATTGTGGATTTACTGAGACGGATTATTAGTGCAATCGTGATGAGGAAATTTGATTTCTGTTGTCTTTAGCAATTTTATATCTGGTATTTGGAACTTGCCACAATGCCACGATTAATGGAAACCTAAAATATTAAATTAAAACAATTTCTCAGAATGTGTAAATATTATATATTTTTGTTCTATACAATCAATCTCATTTGTTGATATTAGTGATCCGAAATATTTGGACCGACACTGAAAAGCTAATGGTGTGACTTCCTTTTCACAATATGGTTGGACTTAAGGGATTGATGTTGTTCTTGTTGCACAGATTGTACCCTTTTTTGGCTCATAGTAAAATTCACTTCTTTGCTCATGGTTTTCTCTCGTCTTGGGTTTCCACGTAAATTTTTCTGTCGTTAGTTGTTTTTACTTGTCTATATTCATAACATCATTTATCTGTCATCGATTCGTGCTTTCAATTAAAGATAAATAAATTTTGGATTTTGGAAGAAGATTGATACTGATAATTATATATCTATGTATATATGTGTGTGTGTGTGTGATAGGAGTTAGAGTTATGGGGAATAAATGGAGAGTTGCTTCTTTCATGATATAACAACACAACAATGTGGTCCTTCAACTCCATCATCATCTGCAACATCAAACATGCTTTATTTCATCAAATTTAAAACTACTGCTCGTCTCTCTTCTTAAATAAATTGCTCTCTCTCTCTCTCTCTGGGTGCAGTGTCACTCCACAGAAATTATTAGAAAAGTAACGTTAAAAGTTAGTACTACTTCACAAAACCGCTTTAAGTTTTTCCATTTTGTTTTTGAGCCTTTCTACTGTTTTTTTCCTTTCTTATCATTTGGCTATACTTTCATTTGCGAAATTTTATTCTTGTTAAAGTTTTTTTATTCTTCACTTTTGAACTTATCTTTAGTATCAAATTATTTTTTTTATGTCGCGAAAAACCGCAACCACTACATCCAAATTCTTTTTTGTTTTATTTATTGGGTCTTTTACCTGTATAAACGTTAATAGTTGGCATTGATCACAAATATTTGGATTAAATTTTTATGTAATAAGAATATGCGGACCCTATTACTTACAATTAAAAGTATGGATTTTAAATTAAAAAATTAAAAGTATATATGGACTCAAATTTTAAAAATTGATCCAATTACAATAATTTAAAAGTACCACGAACGGATATACTACATGTTAGTTAAGTTTCCCCTTTTCTTACTTTTTTGTTCGTTTACGTCAAAAAAAAATATTGAAATTGAATGGACTCAATTATATGATCCTTTTTTTTTTTGAGAACCAATTATATGTTCTTTTAATTTCCTTTTTCCTTTGTAAAGCAATTTTGGCTGTGAGCCAAATGTGAAGGCTTCAGCATAAATTTTATATATATTGGGTATGAAGCCCATTTTCTCTGTGAATCATTGATCCATTTTGCTCCGTCCCCAAATGTATATTATGGCGCTTGCTTGCAGATACAGCTCGCAAATAAGGCCCGGCCCAGTATGAATCTCATACCAGGCAGGTTTCGGGTCGGTCGGGCTCTTCAAAAAAATTGGACCCGATAAAATTTCGTCTTGTAATTATAAAATGAGGTGAAGTTCGTAATTTATTTTGCAATTACAATATTAGTGATTTTAAAATTATTAGGGGACGTTTACTTTGAAAGTTATAATAGATAGATAAAAATAGTATATGTCAATCCACCATTTATTTTGATGGATTGATTACTATGACTTTGTTTGATTATCTAATCCTTCATATAGTCAATCCTATATTTTATCAATCTATCAAAGTAAACGCCTCCTTAGTACATTATTATTTTTTCTTATCAAATTTATTTAATCTTTTTATGCCGTTTTGGTTTACCACACCTTCAGATGCATAGTGACTATTACGTTACACATGTGCGGATAATAAAAAAGATGTTTTAGTTGTCGGTACATTAATTATAATTAGGACAAGAAATCATAATTTTATAGATGTTTTAATAATAAACTTTCAAGGTTTGGGCTATTAATCTGAAATCTTTTATGCTGGGCATCTGGGTTGGTAGATAATTAGGTAATTATTGTTGTTATACATTGTTTATATTTAACTGATTTTAGAGATGTAATGTTAATGGATATATGATTTTCACGGATATCCATTTTCACCAAATTCAGATAGGACGGATTTGAGAATGATTAAATGAATTTGAAACTAATTTGGATTGTAATACTTTTATCTGTAAGTGATCTGAAATAATTATAATTATAATTGTTCGTCATCTTTATTGTCGCCATCATCCGCGGATTGCTATTGAAATTAGACTCATCATTTTTTCAAAACATTTGGCAGAAAACTATGCCTCTCTTCTCAAGGTTCAATTCTTAAAATACAGCAAAGGTGTTAGGAGATGGTTTGATTGAAGTTATGTTTTGACTATTTGTTGAGTTTATACATTTCTTATAATTTTATAAGGTTATGTGGGTATTACTATTAACTCACGAATTAAATTTATATTTTTCTCGAATTTCATAAATAAAAATGTCAAAAATTACGAACACAACATCATATATTTAATTATTTTCCCCATTTTTTTTTAATTACAAATTACGAATTCACAAAAATTCAGATGGAGATTTGTGAAATAACAAGCAGAATTTGGATAAATCATTCACGGCATTTTAATTTTAATTCGTAAATTTCATTAAGATATAATAACACAAGAAATTAGACGATATTAATTGGTTGGAGGATCTAATTTATGTTAAAGAAAATTTACAGTTGTGTAGCCCTAGATGCTGCTGTGATATATGGCTAATTTCTCTCTCTCTCTCTCTCTCTCTCTCTCACTCTCAATTCTCAAACCCTTTTTATGCACCCACTATCGGAGGTAAGGTTTACGCTCCCTCAATCTCTCCAATCTTTTGACACCTGAATTGAAAAAATTAATTCAAATAATCTAATTAAGGATTGCTGATTCTAAGTGAAAATCAATCGGACATCTACTTGATTGAATCAGTAAAGATTTCGTTGTTTTCTAAGTCGTGGTCGATGAATCAGAAGAGGCGTTGAAGCTTTTGGTGATTCGTTGTTAAAAGCCAACTTTTTGTGAAGACAGAAGTAGGATAAGAATGTGGCGTATGTGGATTGGATGATGAAAATAAACTCCACAAATTGCAGTTTTGTAGTCATTCTAAATTACCATCCATCGTGAATTGGGGGCGATGATGAGCGGCGAATTGAATTCGAATGGGGACGATGCTCAAGTGTCGCGAATTCAAGATGCTGCCGGCGCGTCTGTGAGCGGATGGATGTATGTGAATCAAAGCGGTCAAATGTGTGGGCCTTATATCCAGCAGCAGCTGTTAGAGGGTTTATACACTGGTTTTCTGCCTGGGGAGCTCCCCGTTTATCCGATTGTCAATGGGAATCTGCTCAATTCAGTGCCCCTCAGCTACTTCAACCAATTCCCCAATCATGTTGCTACTGGTTTCGTCTACTTGAATGTGAAGGAGTCTACGAATGATGCCCCCAGCTCCGTCCCCTACAACGGTGACGTAGATGAAAGCTCCCCTCTGGTGCGTGTACCAATGAGATCAAGAATTGTGTTGTTAACCTTTAAGATTTGTAATTTTGACATGTGTTTTTTTTGCTGACAGATAGGAGATGAATCTTGTTGGCTGTTTGAGGATGGTGAGGGTAAAAGACGGGGACCGTACTCTCTTAACGAGCTTTATTCCTGGCGTCACTATGGATATATTAGTGATTCTTTGATGGTAACTAACTTCTAGCTTGATATTGGAATAATTTATAGTCACCTACTTATGCAAGTTATTTTGAATGTTAATTTGTCATTTGACTGAGATGAATTAGAAATAGAATTCATGTGTTATGTGTGCGAGTACTTGTATGGATGTATGTGCCAGTGTGAGAGAGAGGGAGACGGAGCGTGTTTCACGCAAAGAGAGGGAGAGGGAGATCATAACACTAGTTGTCTTATTGTTCTGTCTGCAGTCTGCACATTTATCATAGTTTGCTAATTAATTTTTGAAGTTATACTATATGACTGAACTATGGAGGTTGCATCTCTGCCTGCTCAGATCAGAGTCTCGAAAAAGTTAATTTAGTACTATATTATGGTCCTTCCATTTTAGAAGGAAGAGTGATGAAGCACACCTTCTTTTGGTATCATCTTCACTGGGGAAAGAAATAAAAAGTAAAAAAAAGTGGAGGAAAAAAAAAGATCTTCTCATTTCTATCTAAATTTTGGGTTTTGTTTAGTAACTTCCTCA
The DNA here is from genome assembly GCA_031470985.1 of Agastache rugosa. Lineage (NCBI taxonomy): Eukaryota > Viridiplantae > Streptophyta > Magnoliopsida > Lamiales > Lamiaceae > Agastache > Agastache rugosa. The sequence continues at coordinate 35,004,267 of CM062605.1, forward strand.
AGGTGGATACAAAAGTTTTACCCAATACAACTTTATACGAAATTCTGTTTGATGCTTTAGTACAGCTGCAGGAATATGAGCAGCTCCACAGACATTTGCATTCCACTTGGCCTTTCCCCATACATTTGCTCTGTAAAGGCTTTTAAACTTCTTTGCTTAGTTATAACAAGGAATCTTAGAATTGGTTAAATGATTTGTTTTTTGTGGCTCTTGTGTCCTACTTATTCACTGTAAAGTTCTTAATCATGCTTCTGGCACTTGCAGTTTTAAAACTGATTTTTCAATTGAAGTTTTGCAAAATACTCCTTCATACGAATGAGAATTGGAAAAAGTGTTTCGCCCCTGTTTAAAGTTTTATTTTTTTTAATATATTAAATGGGATAAATTTGTTACGGAATGCATGTTAACTAAGGGGGAGTTTACTTTTAGCGATAGATTGGCAATACATATAATTGAGTCTTTGGGGTATTAGACGATCAAACATACTCAAAACATATAATCCCAAATTATCACATGCTAGTCTTTAACGTACTTGAAAAACTAAAATTACCTAAAATATTCGTACTTTAACCTTATTTACTCATCTAAAGTAAAAAAGATCATTGATTTCAAAGAACATTAAATAGGGGTATATTAAGAAATAAGAAAATTTAATGCACATCTATTAAGGAAAGTGGATTATAATTTAAATTTTGGTACAGATAAAAGAGGAATATTTAATTTGACTATATTTTTAGGACGGAGGAGGGAGTGTTAAAGATGGGATCAAGAGTATATACTTGGGGAAAAAAAGCTGCCAATATATATTGGACAGAGAAGTAACTGCAATCATTAAAAATATTCTCAAATGTGTATTTGATGTTTTGCTTTCCTATAAGTTCTTAGTTGTTGATTCATCCCTTGTTACTTTCATGGTACGCTTTTGCAGGTATATCATGCTGAAAATAAATATAAACCCTTGAATTTGGCAACACTGCTGAACACTTGGAGAAAAGCTATTGGAGCTGTCTCCATGCATGATGACAATACTCAAGGCACTGGATCAGCGCTGAACTTGATATCTGAGATTTCTGAAGTAGTTTCGTCGCAGCTTCACTCTGAAATTATGAAAACAGCCCGTAAAGTTTTACTTGATGAGATAGTTGGCTTCATAATTTCTGATTCTCTTGCCACAAAGAGAACTCAGAAGAATCCTAAGATCATACCAGTCATTGAGTCTGCGAAATCCTTTCCTTCACACGAAAGAGTGGTAAGTATTCAGACATCAAATAAAAATGAGGGGCAGCCGGAAAACCCTGCCAAGAAGGTCAATTCCATTGGGGATGAAGTAGTCTTAGAGCATACTGTTGAAAGTGAAAGATGTTATGGTGGTGAGACCATGAGATCTCCTACTAGCATGAAATCAGTTGGAAGTTTTGAGAACTTCTGTGCTGCATGTACGGTTGTTAGCAGGACAATTTTTTTTTCTTGCTTGGAAGTCATGTGGAATGCCATCTCTTATGATCCTGTAGCTGACTATTCATCTGCTTGGAGAAAGAAGAAACGCTGGTACTCTCCTGATTATGTTGTTGAACAAAACATTCCACACAAAGAATACCCCCGGCTGATTGAGAAGCTACCAGCTGACTCTGTATGTATTGATATTTGCTCATATCTTTTGGTTTTAAGGATTTGTAGTGTGTATTTTTCTAAAATTAGATTTATTTTCTGACGGCTAGTACACGAACAGGACTCCTCTAGCTCTGAGGTGGATTACCCTCCAGGTTTCGAACCAGAGAAAATTTTAGTGGATGTGGAATCAAAATCACCATCAGTTTGTCGACCCTCTGAAAGAGAAGAATCTTCTAATGAAAATCTATTGAGCCATGATACTGCTTATAATGAAATGGGAGCCATCCTGGACTACGTACTGAATGATCTTCATTCTTCTGCAAAGTTGTCATTAGGAGACTACTTTGAAAAACTTGTGGATGAGGAAGTGAAAGAAGTAGTTGATTTTCCGCAGAATAGTCATATTAACGAGGTAATTGTTTGAAACTCTCCTTCTCTGGAGTACATATGTGTGCACGTGCCTGCACATGTGTGTGTGTGTCCATCCATTCCTTAAAAGAACACATTCTGATGGTGCTTTGTTTTTCTCTTGATATGTATGTTATCATATATTAATATAAAGTACGAAATCCTGGCAGGTCACTTTCTGCTCGTCTCATCTGCCCAACCATGCAAGTGACTATGAATCTCATAAAGCTCTTTGTGCTTCAGCGCCTACATTGTCAGACGATCACCTATGTCCAGCTCAAAGTGTAAAGCATCCGTTGCATCAAAATGTTGTTCTCAGTCATGAAGTTTCCATGGCAAATGTACCCAAGGTTGCATTTCAGAAACTACACATTCATTTAGATGATCCAACTAGTATTGAAGTAGATGAATTGTGCCCTTGTCTATGCGAGGAAGATACAGTTATAAATGATCCAGTAGATTTATCCAGGGGGAATTTTCAGAATTTGCCTGTGCATCTAGAAGATGCTGGCAATGTAGCAGTTAGTGATGAATTGCAGCCACCTAAATCTGATGAATTGACTGAACATTGTGCTTTATCACCAATCTGCCATGTAAAGGCATCTAAATTAGATGGGCACACGAGGAAAACCTCTTTGCAGGTAGCATTGATGATAAGCCGGTTGAGAATTTATGACTCTGTCTTCAGAACATTGAGATCTTCATATTCTGATAATGTCATTGACGAAGGTATATCAGTGGCATGTTCTCTGAGGAGTTATAAATTAGGGAACAATGTAAGTTTCTTGGTTCCAGATTATTGAATTTCTCAAGTTAAAGTAGACCTATTTGCTTAATGTATTTATTTTGCTTTATCAGGGATCTGCAGATTGCATGGGTATAGAAAAACCTGATGTTGCTGAGAGGTCATCTGAAGCGGCTTTACTAACAGGAAAATATGTGTATTCTCGTAGGACTAAGTTGGGCTGTGAAAGATCTGGCTCATTTTTTAAGTCTCTGATGACGGGTGAAGATGATCCAAAACTAGCTTCCAAAAGGTCAAGGAAAAGTCGTACCCATAAAATATTAGATCATACTGCACAAGCTGACTCTACTGTTAATAATTTAGAGAAAAAAGTTTCAAAACTGGACACTAATGTTAGTATACGTCGGGTCCATAAAATAATAGATCAGACCGCAAAAGTTGACTATATTGTTCCTAATATAGAGAAAAAAGTTTCAAAACCTGACACTAATGTTAGTATACGTCGGGTAAAGGGAACAGCCCGTCATATTCGCAGTCAGACATCCAGCAGAGTTGTTTCTCATCTTCAAGGTATTCTACTATCTTCAATTCCTACAGTTTTAGAGCTGGTGCTAAAGGTTTTACTGTTTTCTTCATGAACACTGACAAAATAGCTTGTTTGTTTGAAGATAATTTAGCCATTAAGACACAGACTCCTTCCTTTTCCACTGAGGACCAGTACAATCTTCAGCAGATTATAAGTGCCCCAAAAGTACCAAAATGTTGGTATCATAACTCACTATCTTAGATTTCTTTATTTTCTCCGAATTTCAGATGAAATCGTATCAAGTTGTTGAGCAGTAATATATTACTAAGACGACTGTGTTACAAGTCATCTGATTTCAATTCTTCCATGCAGCAAATAAGGTTTCAAAACTTAAAAGGAAGCATCTGAATGATGAGACTCAACATTCTCGATCTGGTAAAGTCCAGAAACTAGCAAATGGCACTCCAAAACAAGCAGTGCCTAAACAGGTTGAAACGCACAAGACCAAGACAATTCAGTCTAGGACAGTGAGATCATGTCCACAGTCTGATGGTTGTGCACGAACGTCCATAAGTGGGTGGGAATGGCGTAAATGGGCTTCTGCGGCGAGTCCAGCTGAAAGGGCCCGTGTAAGGGGAAATCATATCCGTTCTCTCTATATCAATTCTGAATGTAGTGGCAATCATTTGTCCAGTTCTAAGGGACTTTCTGCAAGAACAAACAGGGTCAAGTTGCGTAGCCTTCTTGCTGCTGCAGAGGGTGCTGATCTTCTTAAAGCAACACAGTTGAAGGTAATTGGAGGATGAATCTTTGTGGCATTTACTGAGCCCTTGTATAATCAATAATTTACAATTTTTCTTTGCCCAGGCAAGGAAGAAACGGTTACGTTTCCAAAGAAGCAAGATACATGATTGGGGTCTCGTTGCGCTGGAGCCAATTGAGGCAGAGGACTTTGTTATTGAATATGTTGGAGAACTTATTCGCCCTAGTGTAAGCTGCCACTTTCCTCTTGTTACGTGTAATTAAAAGGGCTGCGAAAAACGTTCTTGGGATGCTTCCATTAAGTTATATGTTTAGCTTCGGTAAATGTCTTTACATACACCTACTAGGATAAAGGAAATTTATTTATGGAGATGTGTAGGAACTTCAAGATAGACCTTGAAGGCTCGAATTCATATCTGGAATTTGGCTTTTTCTTAAGAGGCATTTGCACCACAAAGGAAAAGCCTTGATGACTGATGAGAACACTCACTGCTCTGACTAGTGGTCGACAAAAGTCCAAACCTTTGGGATGTGAAAAGTGCACTATGGCACCATTAGAATGTGGAAAATATAAAATGTCTCTGTATTCTGTCGTTGTCAATTCAGTTCACGTCTATTCTTTCCTTCTGTCTATTAACACAATTTTTTTGCTCAACTCTCTAGATTTCGGACATACGTGAGCGCCAATATGAAAAGATGGGAATTGGGAGCAGTTATCTTTTCAGATTGGATGACGGTTATGTGGTAAGTTGCAGATAATATTTGAATTTGCTTAGCTTAGCTTAACAGCTTAATTTTGATAAACAAGTAATTGATTATGTGCGTACTTATGTTTTTTGTCACATGATTCATCCTTTATCATAGATTTTTGATAACACACTTCATTCTCTATTGCAACCGTTAATCCTACTTCATCGCCATATTGATTTCTGAACTTTTCACTTATCTTAAACCAGTTATGCCCCTTCTCTTTTATATTCGATCAGTTCATGTTTTAGTCAATTAATTGGTTAGGGCTTCCTCCTTTGTTCTTCAATTAGTCCCTTCCAGTGTTTGCTAGTTTTTACTCTTTATCTGCATAGGTTAATTGCTCGGTCTTAAGCTTTACATATGATATGTCTTAAGAAGAATTCATATGACCTGATATTTACTCTCTCAGTATGGTAAGATCATTATTCACAGAGAGCAACATCACTGGATGCATTTGCTTGCAGGTTGATGCCACCAAGCGTGGAGGGATTGCTAGATTTATAAATCATTCTTGTGAGGTAACTATTTTGAAAAGGTCATAAATATGTTGCATTGAGTCACTGGTGCGATGGAGTCACCCTAAATGCTACCTCACTGGTGTTTTCTTGATATCAGCCTAATTGCTATACAAAGGTCATAAGTGTTGAGGGGCAGAAAAAGATCTTCATATACTCAAAGCGTCATATTTCTGCTGGCGAAGAACTGACATACAATTACAAGTTCCCGTTGGAGGAGAAAAAGATACCTTGCAACTGTGGTTCTAAGAGGTAAGATAACTGACAGTAATTACTATATTCATAGGCTTCTAACCTTACACTTGGGCAATACAATGTTAAATATTTGCAACATTGAACATGACTTATTCATTGACAATTTGCTATTAATGCAGATAAAAACTGAATGGATATGTGATATTTATGCCGACTTTGTTTTCTGTACTTTTATTTATTATTAAATTGCATGGAAACGCATTCCTGTCTTAATCTTCATGTTATGGTGGTGCCACTTTCTTGATGGCAAGACATGTTGTCAAATGAAGTTTCAAGTTCTGTTTGCTATCTTTTGTAGTACTTGTGGCACCCTTCTCATTGTTTTCAATTTTCATGTGTCTTTGTAATTGCTCGTGTTATTTTAACAACTTGAATTATTTCCTCTGCTGCTAATAATACAATTTTTGCATGTTTCTTGACATGAAATTTATGTTTGCCTTTTCTATCGTTTTATCCTTGTCCGTTATTCTATTATTTCGAATTGTAGGCAGCAAATATAAATTTTCTTGCCCAATCTAGTTTTATTATTGTATGGATCATAACAATAAATAGGCTAATACTTTAGGACTGCATTGGATTAAATAAGTTGGTGGAAACTAGTCTGCCTTTCTTGAGTAGACTAATTATATACAGCAGTTTAATGAATTAAATGCTGACATAATCATAATTGCACAAGCAAGAGGACAACAACTTCATGATTTATTCTGATTCAGATGCTTCACAATTTGCAACAAAATTTGTTGACTGTGTTTCCAATGAAAGCTGGTTATTATTGATTTCTGTATTCTGTTTGGAACTTGATTTCTGATACTTGTTATTAGACATTAATTTCTCTATGTGAGAATTTCAATTAGTTTGTTATTAGACATTAATTTCTCTATGTGAGAATTTCAATTAGTTTGTTAAAACCTTGATTTGGCTTGTCAATGGTCATAGACTCTTATGATAAAGTGAAGGGTGTGTATGGGGATGAAAGGTAATTTAAACCATACTTTATACCGAAAAGAACAAATGAAAGAGAAGAAAAATAACTTGCAGGAGACGTTCAAAAGAAAATAAGAAATTGCAGGTGAACCTGCACCAAGTGCTGATCAGGAAGAAATCTTCCTGCCCAAGCAGAAAATCTGCTGTTTCCTTCTAATCATAATGAAATCCTCCCCTTCTACTACGACTCAACTCCACTTATAACAGACTCTTATAACGAACTATGGGTCCGGGAACAATATCCCAGCCTCTATATTTAACCCTAATTACTTAACTCAAAATAAATCTGTCCATAACATCATATCTTCTAGAACCATTAATCTCATGGTTGAAATCCTTGAAATATTAGAATCATGTACAGTACTTGTAAATTGTAATATGTGTTGTGTTCCTTGTTTTCCTGTGATATAATGGCATCTGTGCTAAAATGCCTGCTAATGAGCTCTCTTGCAGGTGTCGTGGCTCGTTGAATTGATGCTGGAGATGCTGTATTCATCAATGACTAGAATAATTTTGGCAGGGACAGTTACCTGGGCTATCACAACTGTAACTAGAGGTGGCATTTGCTCCTGGGAAATCCCTGGTAATTTCTATTTCTCTATATCCATACTCAGTTTTTGCTAGCTCCAAGCCCTTGTTTCCCACTGTTAGAATGAAACAAAGTTGGACTTTACCCTCTTCCTTTTGAGGGCTTATTTCCTGCATGTGATTAGGGCATCATCATAGATCCATAAAATTTGTTTGTTGTTCAAATTAGTCTGGCAAGTGCTTGTAAGTTGTGCAGCACACGCTCTAGCTGAAATTACACTCGCTAGTTGCACGTGCTTGTTAGTTGTGTTGTTCAGTTGTTCTTTACTGGAAATGATTATAGGTTGTGAAACTGAATGACAGAATACTTTGTGCCAACTATGAACTAATGGTCACATACCTCAGAAATATTAGTTTCATTAGGGACAATATGATATATTTTTGAACCAAAATGTGTCCACTAATGGTCATATATCTTCCATGGATTTAAGTTGTTGATCGCCCTTGTATGCTCTTTTCAGGTCATGAACCGCCTCAGCAGCGGTTACTTGAATTCGTGGAATTGCAAGATCTCCATTTCAAGTCGCTAGTAAAACGCTGACGACATTTGCCAACTCAGCCCATGTGCATATTCTTGTAGATATCTTGCAGATGAGTTTCTCCTCTTAAGAACTGAAAATTAGATGTTCTTTTCATTTCTTTTTGGAACAGTTTTTGGATCGAATGCCATGTACAAACATACTGGTAAATTTTCAAATATTTCACAACTTATATAAAAGTCAATATTAAGAGAATATTCTGCCAAAAGTTATGTGTATCTGTTGAAATAGAAATGGTAGTCTGAAATATATCAATCTATGGCCTATTCCAGTATATTTATCAACTTATTCAGCCTACCAAAATCTCCTGCATAACATTTGCCACAGAATTGCAATCATTAAGTGCAAGATGCCTTGATTACTACATTTTGTTCTATGTATATTTAGTTGATAATTTGCATGAATCCAGCCTTCGGCTTACGGCTGAAGAAACTGATATCAAAAGCCTGTAACCACAAGTGCTCAATTTCTGATACAATTGGTAATTTTCGAATTATCATTTTGGTTGCAAATGTTGATCATAGAGGAGCTAATTTTACACAGCGTTTTGCTTGATTAGTTAATTTAAAGAATGATTGGCAAGTTTTTTTGAACGTTTGATGGAGAGTGCAAATCCCAATTACTCTTCCTTTTCTTTTCCGGTTTCATACTGCGCAGGGAGAGAAGGAAGTAGTCTGTTTTCATGCCATACGCCTAGCAGATTTTTTGTCAAGACATACTGGTATGTCTCTTCTACTTCTTTATGCCAAATAGATGTGTTAATAGAGGCCACATCTAAAATTCAAGTTGCCTTGAACATCAAATAATGCCTTCCGAAACGGGCGATATAGGAAAGAGAGAATTGGATGTCTTTTAACGCTAAGAGAGAACTCACTAACGCAGATTAACTAGTAGGTTACCTTCATAAGACTCGAGCGACCTAGTGTCGACGCCTCGTCGTTTGCTTGCTTGTGATGAGGCAGAAGCACTCTTTTGGTTGGTTATATTATCCAACTTATCTTTAAAGAAACCATACTGTTGCTCACAACAGTGCTACTTTCTATCCGCAAGAGAATGAAATTTAGAAGTTTTTGGTTGCCTTTTTTTTTTATCATACTTTTATCCAAAAAGATAAATATAAGCGGTCTAGAGTCGGTATAATTTAAGGATTTGGAAAAATTAATTTAGCCCAAAAATATTTTCTGAATCTCGAGTTATGATCTTCGTCATGTGGTGGTGTACAGCTAAATTAAGACAAACTCATATTATAATTGCCTATATGGATCAAGGTACTACAGTTGTAGTACTTGCTGACTTTAAAATATATTTTTTTTGTTTAGGCAAAATTAACTCCTTTTGGCCTAGAAATTTCGACGTTTATTTCATTAATTCGTTACATGTTTAATGTGCTTTGCTAAATTCATTAAGTTCATTAAGCCTAAATTTTATTTAACCCAAGGCCGTTCTAAATATTATTGTCACCAATGTACTATTATTGTTCGCATAAAAATTTCTGGAAAGCCTAAAAGAAACATTTAAAAGTTCATGGATTCAGTAAAACTTGATAAATGTACAAGGGCTTTGGTAAAAACTCGAAATGTAGGTGTCAAAATATCAAAATTTTCTGATTCTAAAAAAATATCAAATTTTCCTTCCATATATGAAACGAGATCTGGCCTATTCAATGTATGGAGTTATTGAAAATATTGATTTAACAGAAATATCTATAAATATATAAAAATATATACTAGTGAGTAAGATTTTTGTCTAGTTGCTAAAATTGCAACATAATCTCAAAAGGTTATATAGATGTTTACATTTCTTTATCAATCCATGTATATTTTATAGATTTCACACTAAATTTATTTTAAATTTATAGGAAAAAAACTCAAGGCAAGTTGGTTTTAGAATAAAAGGTATGTTACCAGGAGCTTACATATGGCATAGGGGTGTAAGCCGGCAAATTTTTCTTAATAGAAATTGACTGTAAAATTTGATTGTATATTCTAATAATTTCCATATTTTTACATGTTTTGTATGCGTGTATATTTTTTATAATTGTTTGTGTAGTAAATCTGAGTGTGCACGCAGTAACACGGTGGTCTATACACATTCGAAGTTTTATATTTTTCATGCATTCATAGTATAATTTTTTCAAGAAAAAAATTGGTATCAGTGAAGAAAACCAGAAAATGGAGAATTTGAGTCCAATTAACGCTGAAGCTAAATTTGATTCGTGGATGACTTACTATTTCAACTGATACGTCGATATAACGATTGTTGTTTTTCAATAGCAAATTTTGTGTATACATATGTTTGCCCGACCTTAGCTCAAATGGGAGAGTAAAGGAGTAGCTGCACCAGGATTTACCACCTGATGCCGCTCGTTCCTTGGGTTGTCGGTTCGAATCCGGCAGGTCGGAAACAGCTCTTTTTTTTTTTTTGTTCATTACTTAGTATTTTACATGCGTCGACCATAATCCATTTGTAATTTCTTGCCAATAATTTTGTAAAGGATTTGCTCTATTAGGCCAGTGATTTTCTGCTAGGCTCTTGCTGTTGCACGGATTGAACGGGGTTCGAATTCGAGGCTCGACGCTCGTGGGACGAAAAGAAATGGGAAGGCGGAAAAGAGAAGGGGATCTGTCGATGACAATACGCTTTAAGATGGTAGAATTTTGTGATGTGTATGAGGTTGTTAAGCTCCATCTTATTTCCTATGTCGCCGAACACTGAAAATGAATGCACTAGGTGTTTTTACCTAATTTATGATTGAAAAGGATCGGCTAATCTCATGTCTTGAATTTTTTTGCAAATTTTAAAGCTTGTTTGTTTGGGAATTGGGAACTTTCGAATATATATTTCAACTCCCCATTTTAGGATGCTTTTTATTTATTCTAAGAAATCGCTTTGATATTAATAGTAAATTTTCCAGATTTGCAAAATACATATCAATTCTCCCAACTTCAGAACTTCATTCTCGGCAATAATCCTCTCCGAGTCGGTGCAATTTGTGAAGTGTATAATGCAGAGATAACTTCTTTTTTTAGAAATCAGACTAAATTTTAGGAGTTGTTTTTACGGTAAATTATCTGTGTCAATCTTGACGTGACCCATAGAGATAAATTACATACCATGTATAAATGGAGTTTTTAAGTCTTCTTGCTGCACCAATAGTAAACATCGAGTCTCGGTCGAGTGTAAGCAAACCATTAAAGGGGAAATTTTATTAAGAGTGTACATGTAGCACACTCTTCTCACATGCTAATATTTTATTAATATAACATTCCACCTACATGATAATATTATATTAATATAACTTATATTAATAAAATATTATATGTGAGGTGGGTGTACTACTTGTACACCAATAATAGAAGAACTTCAATGGATAACAAAATGTATAAACACACACACATATACATTTATATATTTGCATGTACTTGAAGATGCCTAAATTTATTCCTAATTTAATTTAGACAGTAGGGAGTAGACAAAATAATAACATAATCAATATCTCATTATGTTTTCTCTCAGCCGCTCAAGGCTCCTTCCAGGCTTACACATGCACCACATGCCATCACAAAGAGAACTGCTATGATTTAGCAATTTGCATAATTTACAAGTAATTCTAGTTTTACAAATCTCATGCAAATTCATGTCCGAATCCCTGAAATGGTCTATTAATTTACCCTATGAAGAAGCATTTCAAGAATTTTAAATGTTTTACACCAAAATGACTTACTTATGATATGGAGGTAGAGCAACAACTTCAGGCAGGAGGTTCAGAGCATTTCAGGTCTACTTCCCTATTCGGCTCATCCTCTTTGACATCATCCTACAACAAGAAGAACAATGGCATCGATTATTGACAGGAACGTGGCGACGTGGAGTTGATAAATACAGCACTTTGTAACATTTCTCACCTATTTTCTACATGGGGTTCAAAACGAATTATTCTAGTATGTAATCTAAGTACAATATGATGCTTACTTCTTCCCATAGTCTATCGAATTTTTCGTCCATATGAGAACAATAATGAGCAAATGGAGTTTTTCCCATTCGCATGTGTCATGCAATATACTCTATTGAATACGAGAACTCAACAATCAAGCTTTACACAATGTGTTGTACATGGCTATTTAGTATTTTGTATCAGTTTACAATTTAGATTTCATTTGGCTATTGCACATTTGGTGATTTGGGATGGATGATGCTACTGCTATAGACTGCACTAGACCTGGCCAAATTTTAAGGAGAAGCAGAAGTTGCATGGATATACCTAACATGCTAAACATAGAAAATTGTTACTAAATCCTAAGATTTTGAAACTAGAACATGTACTTCTAAGAAAGATAAATTAGAACAGCTAAATGTACCGTATCTTTTGCTTCAGGTTCAGGAAATTCACTCTTCACTCTGCTTGGTAGAGGCTTCCTGTACAGGAAAAAATATTCAAAAGCCTTCAGAGGAAAGAATAGAGATTCTAACAAGAGTACACTAATAACAAAAATGTACCGTTCATCATCAATGTCCATATCAGAGTCAGGGTCATATCTCTCATCTTCTCCAAAATTATCTTCTTCCATCTGCATACAAAACATGTTAAGAACAGGCCAAATAGAGTTCCAAAGGTTGAGAACTTCAGAGTTTAACTGTTAAGAGGATAGATGCAGGTAAAAATTTACAAATATTTTATCATCAGTTGAATTGAAAATTTCAATTCCTAGACGCACTTATATACTATGAAGCGCAAGTCAATAATTTGTTCTTCTTTTTCTTATTCCACAAACCTACTTGTCCTTATGTTCAGAAAAAGATTATATAAACAGATTTTCATTTTTTTTTTCTAGTTTTCTTGGAAAACAAAATAAGAGAAACACTAATCTAATAATATCTAATAATACATGTAAATGACTACACAAACTTTAATATCAAATTCCTATCAGTTACAATAGTTTTCACAATTAACTCATCCATAACTTGGAAAGTTACACGTCTAGCAAAGTGTGCAAGGACAAGTATTCAAAAAGTAAGTTGGCAGAATAAATCTGATGAGCCGCTTCAGTTCTTTTATAGATACATCTTTAAAGTTGGGATAGAATGCCAGCAATAAGGAGCTCATGGAGCAATAAAGTTGAAAAGCCGCATCAATTTTTCATTGTACAAATCATGCTATTTGGATGAGATCTTTAGTGTCAGCAGAGGGCAACTTAAAGATAGTGCAATATAATGCAAACAAGCAAAGAATACATTACTATACATTGGAAGTGACAGCTTACACTGTACCTGACTTAATAAAACCTAGGCATTTTATAGGCATGTTGCATGCCATATGATTAGCTTAAGCTGCACAATATAAAACCTAACATTTGGATGGAAACCAAACCTGTGGCAGATCAGTATCTGGTGGCCGCTCCTGGAACTGGACACTTGGTGCATGCTGAAGCCTTGAGAGATTATCGAGAAGCTTTGATCTGATCTCTTCCAATAAATGACGGGAGTTCTTATTTTCCATGTTACTTGGAGCAACATGCAGAGTATAATCAGGGCCAAAATATTCATAGTATTCATGTTGTGGCATCTTGTCTTCAAGTTCAATACCAAGTGCTACACCTGTCTGTAAAATCAAATTCAACAAGCATTAGGAGAGACCGGCATCACAAGAGACTGGGAAAGGGGGATGGGATGGGAAGCATAAATTGAAGAGATGGTACATATGAATTTCGAGAAAGTATGTCAAAGCAATATTATTTCGCATAAAAATTAAGATGCAGGCTTGGAGATTTTGTGTGGGGGGTGGAGGGGGGAGGGGGGTGTTTCTACTTTCTACTCTATATTACTGTTTCTTTTAATGAGAAACACATCTCTACATCGACAGTGTATGTTCACAGATGACAATTTTCCGCAGGAAACACACTTCTCATAGGGCTTTTTAAAGCAACACATAGTGTAGCTTTGCTTTAAATCATGAAAAAAGAATATATATTTAATTTTCACATGAATTGAGTGAGTATATATGAATGTTGTTTCACATCATGGACAGAAACAACATTTGGCACCTGATATCCTAAGAATAACATTGAGTTTCATACAATTTTCAAATTATCAGATTACTTTTCTGCAGAAGCAGCACAAAAATGAAACTGATAGATGATTTGTTCAAAGTGATAGTTGGATAGAATAATAGCTTACCTCATAACACCAGCAACGGGCAACATTACGTATAGTGTAACCACCACCACCCAACAATAGTAGAGGCACATTAAATGATCTCATAAACTTTACGCATTCTGCATGACCTTTAATGGAGAGATTAAAGCATCCTAACCGATCTCCAGACAGTGAGTCTGCACCACATTGTAATACTACAGCACCAGGTTTAAAAATTTCCATAACCTTTCCCATTATCGGCTTAAATAGAGACTGATAGCTCTCGTCATCAATTCCATCATCCAAGGGAACATTAAGAGAGTAATATTTGCCCTTCCCATATCCAATGTCACGTACATCACCAGTACCAGGAAAATAATCTCCAAATTTATGAAAAGAAACAGTCATCACCCTGTCTGTAGTGTAAAATGCTTCCTCAACTCCATCACCATGGTGAATATCAATGTCAACATACAGAACACGCTGCAAAAAGGAAATGAATTTATTAAAAAAATAAATCACTCTCTAGGTTACAAATTGACTCTTCATGGGACTGGGGCTTAGGTTCAAATATACTAGTGATTTAGATTTGTTGCTAACACAATGCAATTAACAATAGTCGAATATATATTATAATCAAATGTAGTATTCTATTTGGAGCAAGTGATTAATTATTTCTAATTAATTTATTGCAAATATAAAAATAAAAAATAAAAAGAGGTAATTGATTGAGTTGAAAATGGCAAAAGTGTGGGGTTTTGAAGGTGATGGGTTTAGGGTTTAGGGTTTAGGGTCATGCTATCAGTGGGACAACATGCATATATAGCAGCATTCTGCACGCAGACTGCATGACTAAAATGATCAAAAAGCAGTTTGCATCAGGCACACAAGTTCATGCTCGGTCCTTGTTCTAACATGATTGACATTCGCTTACAAACCCATGCATTTACCAAATGGCAAAAGGTTACACAGATGAATTGAAAATATTTGCATTTGGTGTTTTTAGCTCTTGAAATATAGCTAACGGGGACTAAAATTGATGAAGTCTCTTTATAAGGTCAACTTCAAGTTTGCTGGAATTAGACTAATGAATGCTTTTTGTTTGGTGGAATAGAACTGAACTAACTATTTCAACTTGGCGAAGTTCAGTTCAAACATCAAACCTTTTAATTGATAATTTTAAGTCGACATCAAATTGAGCAGAAAATACTTCATGAATGCAAAGAACAATTAACTTGGAATGCGTAGAATAGAATTCTAATATGAATTTTAGTGGAGACAAGCTTTAGCAGCACATCAAGAAACGGCAATGGATTCACAAACACACGGATTTCTTGTAAGATGCTGCTCTAGATTCCTGCAATCCAAGAAATCTGTAAATATAGAACAGAAAAGGGTGCACATAATGAAGACCAACCTCGTGAACTTTTAAAAGTTCTAAGATAGCCAGTACTATGTCATTCACATAGCAAAAACCAGAAGCCTCGCATTTCTTAGCATGATGCAACCCACCAGCCCAATTTACTGCTATGTCACAATGTCCGTGATTTAACTTCACTGCCCCACCAACTGAACCACCAGCATAAGTCTGGCAGAAAGAGTAGAGACCATCAAATACAGGACAGTCTTCACCAACATTAAATCTCTTCAGCTGCCTGAGCTGCTCCTGTTGTGTCTCTGGTGTGATGCTCCTCAAAAAAGAAACGTAATCATCAGCGTGAAATCTGCAGAGATCTTTGTCTCTAGCAGGATTTGGCTTGAGAACATGCATATGTTGCAGCAATCCATAATGTGCAAGCAGAGCATGTGTCATGCGAATTCTGTGTGGCTTCATCGGATGACCTTGCCCGTAATAATAATTCCCGACCTCTGGGTCGTAGAAGTAACTAACTTTCCGCTTCACCCCATCTGGCCCAGCTTGTAAAGAATTGCCTCCGATATCCATTGACTAGTGATAAAAAGGACAATTTTTAATTCACCAGAGATAAATACAACACTTTTAATACACAACAACTGGAAATAGCAACAAATAAAGAATAATTATCGAGTGAACTAGGGCACATATGCAGGCTCAAGGCTCAACGACATGAAGAAAATTATAAGATTTACAGATGAACAATTCGCTAGTCAATGAAAATATGGTTAAATCGTCAATTGATAATTTAGTTTGTGAAAGGCAAAGCAAAATCCAAGCTTTCAGCAGCCCAGAAGAAGACAGGAATTGTAACTCCAACTCAAATCCTGCTATTCGCAAATCATAATATAGTAAAGCAAAACTGTAAAACGATAATCTACGAAGTAATTGTTCAAATCAAAAAAACAAATTAAGATTTTTCCACAGATACTGCGCAAGAGAAAAATGAGTTGCGGGAAAGCTTTACTTCCAAGATTTAAGAAGTTGGTCTTATTAAATAGAACCCGAAACATGAAAAGTAGCTAGTAATTGAGGCAACACGAGGAAGAAATAGTTAAGCCCCGACTGCACACAGATATGAGGGCATAGAGAATGTAGAAGCGAGAAACTAGAGAGAGAGAGAATTTACCGGAGAGAGGAAGAAGTTTGGAACGCTTCTGAGCGGGGGGAGAGAAGCTGAGAACGCTTAGGTATAAATAAATACGCTACGCAATATTCCTCTCTTTTTTTAATTTCTTTTTGTAAGAGTCTCTCTTGAATTTTATTAGTTCACAATTCAAATCAAGATTTTCCATTATTACAATTTTTAATTTTTTTTAATCATAAATGGGTTTACTTACAAAATTCAATCAAATGATTTATTATGTTTAAATGCGGAGGTTCCACTATAAATTTCACTATTTTAAAAAGATTTATTTAAAAATATAAGTTTAGTAATATATAATGAACCTTAATTAGCATTTATTAAAAAAAATTAGAATTTAAAAAAATTATATACCCTAATTTTGGAATAATGAACACTAATATTCAATTATAAATAAAAAATATAAATTAAATATAAAAATATATATATAAAATGGATGAACCCTAGTTAATAATGGTACAATTATACTAAAATATTACATATTGGAATTGAAGGAAAATAAATGACAAAAACCTAATTAAATATGGATTGTGGGACACCAAAATTGAAGACAGAAAATCCCAAATACAATTTATTTAAACCATTTGAGATCATCTATCTCCAATTTGAGTATCCCACAATCCATGTTTCGATATGGGGATGACGTCGGCCAAAGCGCCGACCAGGCAATGAGGTATTGTTGCGGCTGTGAGAGAGAACAAAGAGGAGAGAAAGTCGCGACGACAGAGAAGATAAGAAATTCTAACTTCTCTGTGTAGTTACTTAAAAAGAGGAAATATTATAAAAAAAAAATCTCCCTCCTATCCATCGATAATATCCCATAACTTTTTCTGGGACTGAAATGTTTATATACTAATTTCCAAAAACTGAAATGTTCAAGTATGAAAATGCTAAACTTATTAGGTTTGGATTAATTAAATTGCCAAATGTGCCTAAGATCGTGCGATGTTTTTCTGATTAATATTGTAATTCCTACGTGAAATATTAATAAATGTTGGATCTTTTAAATATACTCCTACTTACTTTCATTTTCAAACATATTATATTATAATAAATTTCTATAACGAGTGATGAAAACAGATTTTCTCAAAATACTACTCCCAAATGAATACCAAACATTAAACATGACCTTCATGTCTAGTAACCACAGTAAGAAATATACATAATACTATGTATCATTGATTTACACATAACTTAGCTTGTGTAGTCTCAAATAAACTACATGTTTGGTTTACCTCTCTCAGGTGTGGTTTATTGCACAGGAATATGGGTTTATCCCGTGCGAACGGAACATAGCGGCTGCTAGTTCTCACGATATAAAAAAAAAAAAATAATAAACCACATGCACAAAGCAATGAGGATCTGCATTTTCCTTGCCTCAACTCAATTGCATTACGCTGCCGAAAATATTTGTATAATTGTTATGACACAATTCACTAATTACCTTGAACACCTATCATAGGTGAAATAAATTATACACAGATAAAAAAGATTAAATATCTCAGAATAGGGAGATCATTTGAAACACCAGAAACACAAAAAAAAAATGGAGTACAAAGAAGGCAGCAGTTACAGAGACCTTCAAGATCCATGAGAATTGGATAATGAAGTCAGATTCTGCGCCTTCATCGTCTCAAGTACAGATTTGAATACACTGTGGAACGATGTTGCTGACCTTTGTCGACATGCAAACGCAACGCTAAACTGTTTGATCTCTTCTTCGAGCTCTTTTCTCCTCCTTACTTCAGCATTAAGGTCCTTCAACACTCTCTCCTTTTCACCAGTAATTTGTGTGAGAATGTGAGATGAGCTAGAGATTCTGTGAAGCACTGCATCCCGGTCTTCTTTTAAAAGACGGAACTCACTTTCCAAGCTATGATATCTTCCTTCAGAAACCTCGAGAAGCTGATTTTTAACTTCCAACTCTTTTTCCAAGTCATTGTACTTATGTTTGATTTCTTTGACCTCATTTTCCAATGCCTGGAGCATATGAGATGAACTGGAGGTTCTGTCAAGCACTGCATCTCGGTCTTCTGTTACAAGACGGAACTCCCTTTCCAAGCTATGATATTTTCCTTCAGAAACCTCAAGTAGCTGGCTTTTAACTTCCAGCTCTTTTTCCAAGTCATTGTACTTATGTTTGATTTCTTTGACTTCATTTTCCAATACCTGGAGCATTTGAGATGAACTGGAGGCTCTTTGAAGCACTGCATCTCGATCTTCTGTTACAAGACGGAACTCCCTTTCCAAGCTATGATATTTTCCTTCAGAAACCTCAAGTAGCTGGCTTTTAACTTCCAGCTCTTTTTCCAAGTCATTGTACTTATGTTTGATTTCTTTGACTTCATTTTCCAATACCTGGAGCATTTGAGATGAACTGGAGGCTCTTTGAAGCACTGCATCTCGATCTTCTGTTACAAGACGGAACTCCCTTTCCAAACTATGATATTTTCCTTCAGAATCCTTAAGAAGCTGATTTTTACCTTCCAGCTCTTTCCCCAAGTCACTGTACTTATATTTGATTTCTTTGACTTCATTTTCCAATACCTGGAGCATTTGAGATGAACTGGAGGCTCTTTGAAGCACTGCATCTCGATCTTCTGTTACAAGATGGAACTCCCTTTCCAAACTATGATATTTTCCTTCAGAATCCTTAAGAAGCTGATTTTTACCTTCCAGCTCTTTCCCCAAGTCACTGTACTTATATTTGATTTCTTTGACTTCATTTTCCAATGCCTGGAGCGTTTGAGATGAACTGGAGCTTCTTTGAAGTAATGCATCTCGTTCTTCTTTTACGAGAAGGAACTCACTTTGCAAGCTATGATATTGTCCTTCAGAAACCTCAGCTAGCTGATTTTTAACTTCCAACTCTTTTTGCAAGTCGTGGTACTTGTGTGTGATTTCTTTGACTTCATTTTCCAATGCCTGGAGCATTTGAGATGAACTGGAGCTTTTTTGAAGCACTGCATCCCGGTCTTCTTTTACGAGAAGGAACTCACTTTCCAGGCTATGATATTGTCCTTCAGAAACCTCCAGTAGCTGATTTTTAGCCTCCAACTCTTTCTCCAAGTCATTGTACTTGTGTTTGATTTCTTCAACGTCATTTTCCAATGCCTGCTTCCAACAAGCAATTTGTCCTCCCAAAGTGCCCTTCACATCGAAACAATAGTTTTTAGGGTTTAGGAATGTATGTAACTCCGTATATATGTATCGAATAGATTCTTTTAAGTTACTGAAATCAAGAAAGAAATTAAATCTATGGATGGTGAGGCCATGCATTCCTGCTTATAAATTCATGAATCGAAAATAATCAGCATAAACTGTGTGTGATTGAAGAAACAGATATGTCATAAACTCCCAGACTGCATATGCGACTAAGACATCTTGCTTCGTCTACAACATCCAGTAATCCAACAATACAAAGTAGCAGAGGCAACACCATAAAGATTAAGATGATAAAACGAGCAATGCCATCAAGTTATAGCTCTAAGCAGCTTACTACTGCAGGAGCAAGACTAATAGTTATATTGAGCTGAATACCAAGGGCACTCTTTTCTATGGCCTATTGTAGCAATGCTAATTAATAATTTACTGCTTACAATTTCGTATTTGACTGAAAAGTTTACATTTTTCCGTTTAAATACTTTATTATTTCTTCATGTCATTAACCATTAATGTGCAAACTATCCCTCTCCTACATTGAAAAATGTGCCAAATGAGCATGTCCTGCACACCTAAAACTAGTTTAATTGGTTTGTTAAGGACTAAGCAGATCACACATTTTCTGTCAATTTCAAATAAACTGAAAAATATGCACAGCCCAACTAAGATTGATAATAACAAAGTGAAAATAGTAGGAAGTGCACCAAAAAATAAATCCACGAAGGAATTAACATGAAAATAACAGAGTTTAATTGGGTAAAGAAGTCTCTATAAACCTGCAATTATGAGCTTGCAATAGGAGAAACACATGCCAATTGCGAGGATGGAGAAAATTAAGAAAATTGGCATGTGAGATCTTGATATATATGACCAGGCAGCTACCTTAGTATTGCTGCTGTAAGGAGAATTCTCCTTATGTTCATCTCCCAGGGTTGATCCATCTGATGAAACCAAGGAGGAAACTGCATCACTCAGCTTCTGACAGAGCATGTTGCATTGCTCTTGTACAGAGCAATCATTTAACGAGGAGGGTCTCTTGCCATCCATAGCCATCATTAGATGTGACTCTAAAGTTGAGAAAAGGGAGGTTCCAACTTCAGTTGTCGTAGAGAGTATTTGAGCAATTGCAGATTTCTCATCGGCTATAAGGTTCTGCTTAAGGAAACATCACAGATATATTAGTTTAACCTAATCCTCTAAGTTCAACCTTTTCATATCTGAATGCTTGAAAACTGTTTTACCTGTATAATAGAAAAAACTTTGTTGTGAATGCCTTTGCAATTTGTCACAGTCTCGAGCAGTTTTTGTGGAACTTCTCGTGTTAGCAATATCTCTTGTTGATGTTCAGATATCTCTCGTGTTAATTGGTCATTGAATGAGACTTGTTCTGTATACTTCCTCTAGAGTACATACAAGAAGCAAAAAATGAAGAAATGGCTGGTAGAGTCATGCTATATAACAAAATAAAGAAATGAACTGTAGTTGATTCCTTTAGACAGAACTTTTCATGCAGAGCTACAACAAGTTACATTACCAGCCACTAACCTTGAATTCATCTCTTTCCTCTATAACAAGCTCAAGCTGCCTGTGGAGATTTTGTATTTCTTGATTGGAATTCTCCATCGAGCAATCCTGTACAAAAGTTTTACCAGCATGCACAGCAGATTCAAATATTATAAGTTCTGCTGAAAGTAAATAGAAATAATTATCTTTGAAGCAAGATGTGGAACATCGTAATTTTATGTAATGACAAATACAGTCTCCATTCTTAACTCCCTTCTCAGGTATTAGAATGCCTCGAAGAATGAGAAAGATGGCATTTCATCAGAACACTGGTGGCAACGAACTACTTGAAATAATGTATTATCAGATGGTAACAAACCACATGAAATAATGTGTTCACTTTTTCATAACTTGAATATCCTCATTCTAAGCCCATAATATGCCCTTGGTTCTGGGGATGTCACAATATCCGATTCACATTCTTAATCAGACAAGCAAATTTCTCAGATATCATACGTGTAGAGAAATCACAACTTATGGGCACATGTCTAATCTGTATGACACAAAGGCATATCCATATCCTAGAAAGGCCCACTGCATCACGTCCAGGGCCATAATATTGAAAGTAAAACTGCCACATTCAAAACATTGGTGGAAGAAAATCTTTCTTGAGATGAAGTAAAACAAGTCCTTTTAACGAGTAATAGAAAATAGGAAACATAAGATAACAATTTAGGGTACACATTGAAGACAGAAAAAATTGCCCAAAGTTTTGCATAGTTACCTCACTGATTGGAAATGATTGGACCTTCCTTGAAGGAGTCTTAAGAAGTGAATCGAGGTCAGCTATGTATCCTTTATTCATTTTCACCCATGTGTCTTCATCAGCAAAATCACCTAACATATCTGGAAGAGGGCTGCTCTCTGGTTGGCTCGAGGAATAACGTGATCGCTTAGCCACAAAAACATTAGGGACTGTTTTAAAACATGGGGTACTAAAAGCATCTTCTCGGCGCATGTTGTGACTGCTGGTACTTTCATCTGGAGGGCGTTCTCTGACACCATTCTGTCAAGCAGCATTTAGTTTCAAATTTACACACTAATCATAATAGTATAATGAGTGCAACACAGCGCATACACGTAAGTTAAAAGAGGCATAAACCCAAAAACTGGTTAGAGCTAATTGAGAATCAAATATTTATGTGGAAAAGAACTTGGTAAACATGAGAATTCCCATTACGGTTATAGTGGAGGGGTACAGATAAACTGAGACTGACCCTTATGTCCATTAAGTGGTAATCAGACATACTACATAATTATGAAAAGAAAATGTACCTATTCGCCCTGACAGAAAATGGAATGCAACATGTAGAAAATGATTACATTTAAATCCAAATATGGTGCATCCCAGAAGGTCTGAATAATAATTAGAGTGGAAGTAAAAACCCCAAGTTCTGTCAATGAACAACAGAAAATAAATACAGCTAAGTTTAGAAAGGAGAATGCACGGTCTAAAGATGAGGTCAAGGAAGAGAAAGTTTTACATGGGAAGAGCTTCTATCAGAGTCTGACAAGGTAACCAGATTGCTAAGATTGTGAATTTTCATTTGCTGCTCCTTAATGCATTCATCCCGCTCCTTTTGTGATCTCCTTTCCTCTTCTAGTTCTGTAGCGAGCTTCTCCCGCTCCAATTCGTACTGTTACAACAGGAGAAGGCATCCAAATGTTTCAGTCTACATATAAAGTAGAAGAAGAAAAAGGAGGAGGAGGAGGATACCTTCAGCATGTCATTCCTCAGTTTCAAGATTTCTTTCTCCAATACTTCGGCATGAGATCCCTAAATTAGTAATTTCGCTAGTTAGCACTCAGTCTAATTGGCCTGAAAATAAATCATCGCAGTACCTGAAGTTTACTCCGAAGTTCCTCTATTTCTAATTTCTGTCTCTTCAATAAGGCAGCGTCTGTCAATATCTGGAAAACAATAAAATTACTCAGGTGTTTAGCAGCAAATGAAGGATTACAGTATATATGTAGTTCTAAAGACAACAGAAAACTCCAGTTTGAACCAATGATAAGCAACAATATGTATCAAGTGAGGACATGTAAGTGCCAGTGATTTGTCAAATGTAGTATTATTGTAAAGGAAAAGGCAAGGAAATGATAAATCTGACTGATAATTGAGTACTATGCCAACCTAACTTTACATCTTTCTAGGTCTGGTAAGCAAACATAGCAAACATGTAGGCATCCATCTTGATGGATTTCGGAAGGAAACAGAAAGCAATCTCCATTTCTAGAATGCTTTCTTCTATTGCCATATCTTCTAAAAATATGCTACGTAAACATCCGAGTTTTTTTTTTTTCAGAATCCAGAAGAAGTTAAAATTTCACAATATACAAGAGGCAATGTGATGCTAGACTTTAGTCTTTATAGGAGCAAGAGAATATATCTTCACATTCTTTAATCAATGGATGCATAAAGCACACCTAATATAGTATACATAACCTTGAAAAGCTTAATTAAAATGGGAAAATTTGAACAAGGCAGAGTCATATTAGCAGTTTCTTCACACGACACATCTGAAGTAAGAAGGAAACAACATAGAGACCCAAGAAATTCGCCAACTGTTATAGCAGACCTCATTCACTTGAACACAGTTGGTTATCCTCTTTGCTCTGCTAGCAAACTGAAGTGTCCCTTTTGATTCTTCTATATGAATCTGTACATATATTAGTACTCTTCATCAATATGAACTGAAATTGATTTATCTCCAATATAAAAATGTAGCAGCTACGTACCTCTTCGGGCGCAACAGTGCAAATTATTGAAGTTTTTGCATTCCCACCCAATGCCGGCTGAAGAATGCGAGTGAGCTTACTGTCCCGATATGGAATGTGAGCCCTGCAAATGATATTTGATGAGTGATAATCTTCAACATCAGGTTTAACATTTGGACACATGCAACTACCTTTGCTTTCCACCCTCGCTAAGTTTGTTGATCACATTACCAAGAATCATTAAGCTTTTGTTAATGTGCTTTCCTTCCTTCAAACGGACCCCGCCAGCACCAGTTTTTGCTACTCTTTCAGACCCGGCTAAGTCAACTAAATTCTACTTCCAAGAAATCAAACAAGCATGAATCAAATATAATAAAAAATGAGAAGATATGGTATATTTTTTTTGGTAGAAAAGTGAAAGTTTAACTGAATCAGGAATTATTCCGAGGAAAAGAATTATTAGACAAGTTTGTTGCCACACTTACTATTTTTTGAAGGCGAGAAGTTATATGGTTGATTGTAGGGAAATTCTAGTTGATCAATCTTCTAGACAAAATTGAGGTCTGAGAAACCTCTTCTGTAAAAATCTATTTGCTCTTTCCTCAAATTCTTCCTAATCTATATCTATCTATTTACCAATTAATGTCATAAGAATGTGAGTGTTTCTTGAAAAGTTTATTATACATAACCCTTTAGTATGGATAATTTTATGGTCAATCAATTAATTTGTTCAAGATCGAATAACATCAATCATTCATATTAGTTGCTTGTGAACCCTATTGAACAAGTATTAAGTGAGTTGTAACCAAAGAAAAGCACAATTGAAATCTATATAATTTACATAATTTGAGTAAACAGGTGTATTTCTTTATAAATACCCTTGCAATAACAAATAAAATGATTGAAATGTTGTTACACATTAACTTTTAGTATATACTTAGAATATACTTACACTAATAAAACATAAATTGGAGCAATTGGTGAATTGCACCAATTCCTCCCAGAATTAGAAAACGATTTCTAGCTTAGGGTAATAGTGTGAAATCTTTTAACTTTTTAACCAATTTTATTTTTAAATTTTCAATAAATATTTTTGTAAAATACTTTCCCTTTACACATTCTTCACAATTCTTTAATAAAATACTGACTACCAAGTACCAACGTATAAATCTCATATAATTAACTAGTCTTATAAAACAAATCAATAAGTTGAGTTCAGTCTTCTTAATATAAGGACAACAGCAAATTAACATTGAATGACTTTAATAGATAGGTACAAACCAGGACAGAGACACGGATAGCATCATCGGAACTATTATTGTATCTGTTATCCTTTGCTTTGCTTTCGATTACCTAATCATGAAGTACAATGCAGTTAATCAGATAGACAGGAGTCATAAATCACCCAATTAAAGCAGGTAACTAAGTAACTTAAACTTTCAACACAGAGTGCCTCATTAGAGAAAGAAAGGGAGAGGAGGAAAAGGAGGAAAAGAACCACATACCATCCTAAAAATAGTATGAGATCTACTACTACGAGCATTCATGTTGGTCTCACCAAAATGCCTATTAGCTGCAAGAACGAAAAAAATCTTAGTACTTGCAAGCATAAGCCCAAAAAACAATGTACTGATTTCATGCCATTTTATTTGCGTTCTAATCCAAGATCAAACCTTCTCCAAGTTCGATAAGTTGGAGCACTTGGTCAGCACTGTTTACAATTTCCTCCCTTAGCCCTGCAACAAATACTCCACGCTGAAAGGCAGCAAATATCAATACTCTTATACATTTGAGCAAACATGCTATAATAGATTTTACCACGACTTACCACCAAACTCTCATGAATTTGAAGTTTTTGATTTTCCACAGCAAAAAGATCATTTATGTCTTCATTGTAAATTTCCATGTAGGAAACTCGAATCAGAAACTCCCTATCTGATGTCTAAAAAAAAAAAAAAATCCAAATTGAATCCTGTTAGGTACCAAATGCATAATTTATCTTTGGCGGCAAAATGTTATCTTACCTCCTCAGTTTTTTCAAAAATGTCTTTCACAGCTCTATGGATAATTCCTGGATCATTTTCTGAACCATTCATCGTAAAAGTTTTCCCACTACTAGTCTGTCCATAAGCAAATGCAGTTCCTACATTACCATTATTTTGTACTAGTAAGATATTTTTTACGGATAATAAAACATACTGCTCAACAGAGATTTGATATAAGATGTAACAATTCATGAAAGAGCATTCGTACTGAGTGGAAGTTGAAGAATGAAATTTCAGTTAACTCCTCTAAAAAAACCATCACGAGAATTATAGCAACAAGAACAAATTTTCCTAAAACTGATTGGGGAAATTCATAATACAAAATATTACCCCTAAGAGAAATTTACAATACCAAAGATTACCGATCTAAGAGAAAAAAACAAATATTTTAAATCGATAGTTATTCACTCTCTCATTCCAGTCTCAATCTCCTTTATATCTTCACATGAAAGAGGAACCATTAACTTTACCAGAATTATCCTTCAGCATAGAAATGAGAATGCTCCAAGATTAACCATCATTATGATGACAATGCTCAAACGCTTTAGCTTTGTGTAATTTTTCATCCCTATTATGTCCAAACTCTTTCCTTTATACTCAATCCCATATATTTTTTCCCATTCAACTCAGCAAACAATCGTTTTACCAATTAGTTTAATTGACATGAATTTCTGTTAGCTCATAAAATCCATTCAATCTAGAAAAGCATTGTAGTCTCCAAGATTTACCCTACTCAAAACATTAAACATAATTTAAATATAAAATCTTAAGCGCACCATTAAACCCCTCTATAGCAGCATTAATGATGTCCTTGATCAGAAGCTCATAAACTCTACCATTACTACACTCCTGATCGAACAGATGATCTGCAAAATACAAAAATCGAAACATTACTATCAAATTTCCCAAAATAATTAAGCTGCTACATGCACAGAGTATTCGATCTCAGCTTACCAAAAGCATAAGAAACCCCAGAAATGGGGGTGCCGTGAGATCTGTGCAGCGAAATACGGTTGCTTTCAACCTTCCAGTGAAATCCATTAACAGTTTCTTCGTTCGCAGATGGTCTTACTCTCACTGCCACGCAGATCTTCTCCATTTCTCGCACTATCTTTTAGTTTCTCTTTCTTCTTCTTCGTCTAATAATTTGAAAATTGTTGGGTCTTTACGCCAACGGGCGAATTTCAATTGAAATTTTGAAATCGTGACTTTACGGAATTACCCTTTAAGTTGGGCTTCTAAGTTTGGGTCGGGCACCAAGAGAGTTTAGGGTAAAGATTTCAATTGAAATTTTGAAATCGTAATGGATTTCAAACATTACGGAATTACCCTTTGAGTTGGGCTTCATTATTAATCATACTAGTATTGCACCCGCGCGGTGAGCATTCATATACGAACTTTCGAATTTTATGGGAGTTCAAATTAATTTCATTATATATGTGTATTAAAACATACTATATATGTCAAATCTAAGAACTTGAAAAATTATATGGATTTAGATTTCATATTACTAAACTTAGGTTGTGAAATTTCAAGTTGCTATTTACAAACAATTAATTTAACGTAAAAAGGACGTTGAGATAATATGAAATATTCCCTAAAAAAAAGATAATATGAAATATTAATCTTAAAAACAGATAATATGGGCTCATTACAATTTAAATTGAAATTTAAACAACTACTAATAAATACAGTCAGTCCCACTACATTTTTTTTAAAGCATTCAACAATTTTTTTTTTTTTGAAAGGCAAGCATTCAACAATTTGTATGTGCATGCAGATTTGTAATGTTTGGGAAAGGAAACAAAACCACAACATTAAAAACGAAAAAAAAAATGCATGTACATTTAGATCTGCAAATTTATTCTGCATTTAATTTATGCCGTTGATATTTCTATTATTGTAGTCTCAAATTTTCGTTTATGGCATGAGCATATATTTCCTACGAATTTATCTTTATTATATACTCCCTCGGTCCCCCAAAAGTGTGGTGCATATTTGATTATATGTGAGGTATAAAATATTAGCTGAACCACACTAACCTGGGACGGAGGGAGTACAATTCGTCAAGGTCGGGACATGGATCAATTGAGGAAATCTTGGAAGAATCTAACTGGTCGACTCGATTAAAGTTTACAAACAAATGATATGCAACTCTTGCACCAGAAGGAATCAACTACCACAATTAATTAAGAAAAGGGAAATAGCCTGAAATTTAATGATAATTCGAAAGATTCCGTAACAACATACAATCCAATAAAATTCCATCACAAGAAGAACAATTAACGCCAAGCAAACCGAAACCAGAATGACAACCTCATAAAATGATGCAAATTCGTAATCGATCAGCAAATCAAAAGGAAAAGGCTTATTTATTAAAAAAAATTCTTATAAGAAGGGCATTTTGTTAGGTGTGATTAGAGAATTCTAGAAAGTGAAAGTAGAAAATGGGTCTTCGATGAAGTTTACCTTGTCGATGAATACAACTTTATCCTTCAAGGTTCCGGCCACACTTTGTCGCCGAGCTATAAGATGTTAGAATCTTAGAAAATCATGAACTCAGTTTGTTACAGAATTAATTTGAATGTGGATTATCCCGACGATTCGCATTGGAACGAAGCATGGAGAGATAGATTTCAGAATTAAAAAAAAAGAACAAATTAAGAATTACTTATGAGAAGAAGAAACTGTGAATATTTTTAGTGAGTTTCCTGAACGTGGGATATCAAAGCAGTTTCCTGAACCTGGGATTTGCAGGGGTTTAACGTGATATAGATTTTGAAATAGACCATGAAATTATTTTAATCTACAAAATTGTCATTCAAATTGATTTGCAATTAATTGCAGATTGAAAAATGGCTCTTTATATATACCAATTTTGCACCCGCGCTATGCGCGGAAAGAGCTCTTAGTCCCATGAAATTAATTCCCCTTTAATTTTTATACAGCTTAAAACAGATACATTTAATTGGTTTTGAAAAACATAATTTGTTCTATTTTGTCCGTATTTACTACTACAAACATCATGTACACATTCATTAAATAAAGTTTATTTAGTAAGAGAATGAATACCTTCTATCTGATCCGGATCAAAAACATTAATTAGTCGATTTTTAATGTAAAAAGACATTTGAACCCTTTATATATTTTGGCTACAATATTTTCCTCACTACAGTACAATGCAATGCACCATTGAGATGCTAGAAGAAAGCCAAGAGAAACTAAAATGATATCAAATAATATGCATCTATAAATTTCCAATCCAACATCACCAAATTCATCATAAATTGTAAAAAAAGGTTTCAACAAACAATAACATGCTCTTAATATCCTGAAGTTTCTTTTAATTTAAATGTGGAAATCAAATTAGCTTTATTCTTAATTCCATGTCAAAGTTTAAATTTTGAAGCATAAAACACAAAGAAAAAAAACACACACGCAAGCTCTGTACCAACATAAGATAATTAATTTATTCATGAAATATACAGATCTTCCATTCCATATCAGCATAACTCACATGAAAGGATTCACCAACATCAAGCACATTACCAACTTCTCAGAACATCCTGCTTGCTCTTTCCATCCACTTAGCCATTTCACATACAAATGTATGTATATATACAATAAATATGATAATTTTATAAGCTCGTGAGATAATGCCCTAGATCGAAATAAATAATGACACGATATTTACCGAAAGCCATAGAGGATAATATCACTATTCACTAATTTAGCAGCACAACTCCAACATTGTTTGAGATCAAGAAACCAATCCCAATAATCATAGGTGACGCTTCTTCCTTTTCAAACTACTTCTCTTCAATTCTATTATTTCCATCTTATCTGTCAATGATAAAAAGCAAAAGCAAGTACAAGAAAGACATATATTCACTATGCGCATCATCTTTTTTCAGTTTTTGTTCCAAATCTATATGATTTATGAAGATACAATGTATTATTGAAGATTTCATGGCTTGAATTTTACAAATTTGTATACTGCAAAAAATCAGGAAATAAGATAATGGGGGACTCATACAAAGTAAGAGCTAGACCCGCATGACATGACATATTTAAAGTCAGAAAAAACTCACACGCACAGACAAAACAGCAGAAACAATAATTAATATTTGAAATGTATCTATATTCCTTTTTCTATAGTTTGAAATTCACATAACTTGTATATATATTTCAACATTTCACAAATGACTTTAGTAACATTGTATGCTCATCAGTTCATGTATATTTGATTGTTTGGCCATCCTTACTACATCTTTGAAGAAAGCCTCCTTGTTGGCCAAAAATTTGACTTTAGTAGGCGGTTCATCTAATTCTCCATCTCTAATAAATAACAAAAAATAATTATTACATATTTTTATAAGATACTAAACATAATATCTTGAAAAAAATCCAGTAGTAGTACACTATCTGCAGCTAAGTTTTTATTGAAAAATGGTCTGTCCTATATTTTCGAAGGAATTTGAAAGAATAAAATAAATCATGCACGAATGGCAATCCTCCTGCTCCCACTCCCTCTCCCTCGTGAAACTCATGGGTAGAAGTGTAAGAGAATGTAAGTGTTTGCTAAGAAGTACATTAACAATCACTCATAGTAGTAGGTTACATCTCATCACAAAATTAAGCAAATATAAAACCTTACGCTTCAATGCTTGTGTGCAAGTATCGTAGCTTAGAAAGCTGAAAGGGGAAAATCATCCATACAAGAAACGATATATAAAGTCGATTGA
This sequence comes from Agastache rugosa, assembly GCA_031470985.1. Lineage (NCBI taxonomy): Eukaryota > Viridiplantae > Streptophyta > Magnoliopsida > Lamiales > Lamiaceae > Agastache > Agastache rugosa. The sequence goes on from CM062605.1 coordinate 35,034,873, forward strand.
GAAACTAACTCGTCAGCATTATGGAAAAATGAACTATTTATCTAGCATTCCCAATTCTGCAAGCATACAAGTCACCACAATTCTCGTTGGTTGAGTTCTATAATAGATCCATACTCCAATAATCTAAAGCCAGTCTCGATTGACGACACATCAAACAATTCAACAGTCATGTAGTGTCAAACAATATCAAAAAATCAGTTGCATCTCCGTCCGGTTGGAGTCGTGGAACATAAATTGTTTTAGTAGACCAATTCAATAATGTAGATTTTTCTTCGGATGATATGAAAACAAATTCAAGAATTAAAATCTGAATTTTTTTCTACACAAGATGAAATACAGATTATTGAGATATCTGGGAACAATATGCGTATCTGAAACTTCTGTTGTAGAGATAAAATTCTGAAGCGAGAATTTGTTGCTCCCGGATCTAGCTCTCTCTTCATCTACTTCTCCCATTAATATGGAAAAGAATTTAATCTGTGTCAATTTTTTTTATCGAATGTGTTCCGCTGTTGTGATCGAAGAGAATGAATAGATAAACGGATTGACATAGATTGGGAGATGAAATAGCAGAGACTAAGATCGTGGGGTATTATTCAAACCCGTTAATTACTGCCACCGCTGAGAATTTATTTTGTTAGAAATTATAATTAGGTCTATTATTTTAGATTATGACCTTGAAATCGATTTTATTTGCCAAATTGCCACCGAAATTGATTTCAAATTGATTGTCAATTGAAAACTCTCTTTATATATATATATATATATATATATAGATATAGATGTTTTAGCCCAATAACTTCTAAGTTTGGGTCAGGCATCATTTGGTTGACTTCTAAGTAAACTCTTAATGACAACTTTGGCTAGATTTTTATTTTTTTTAGTTTCAACAGACGCATAACTCAAAATCTCAATTTCATTGTAGAACACACATATGACTCAAAACCTCAATCTCATGGTGAAAGGAAAACATCTTACCATTAAAATGCATTTCGTAGTCCTACCTGGAATATGTTGAAGTTGCAAAGTATAGTAACATTTATGAAGTTCAAAATGCTCGTGACAAAAAAAAAAAAAAAACAATTAGATTGTAAAATATTACAAGGGTCATTGTTTGGATTGTATAATATTTTTCTCCTCTCGAATAAGGGTGTAAATAAAAGTATAACTATAAGGTGCAAATTCCCCCACAACGTTAATTCGAAGTAGACCCAACTTTTTTTTTTTTGAGCAAATATATACAAAAATAATATGTTTTCTTTTTATTGTGACACATGCCATTTCCCTTACGGAATTAAACAACCTTTGATAATTTGTTTTTCATTTCATTTCAGTTATTGCATTTCCAAAAATCATGTTCATTTTACAGATCCTATGATTTTTTTTATTGCATAATTTCACCTAATTCTAAACCTAAAATCGCATATGCTTATGCACAAAATTATGTAACTGCTCTTGCGCAAGAAAGGTAGGGACTGAAATAAATTCAAAGAATACACTGGCTACATAGAAAATGAAACATTATTCTAACAAAACATAAATGAAATAGACTAAATACTCAGCTTACTGAAACAGAATCACTAAGATACAGATAATTTACACTCAGCTCAACATTTCTTTTCATGCGAATTCCATTACAAGTACCCGGTCCACTCGAACAGGAAGCTCGAAACTAGACCCGACCGACGGTCACAAGCTGACGGCCGGACTTCCCTGCATTTCATGTAGAGACAGAAGTTAGATCTTCCCTTGTACCGTGTGAGATCTAGTACAATAATACTAATTCACTGTTTTCATTTAAATCTCTCTTATTCAGTAGAAAGTAGTTCGACCATTTCATGCCACCAAAAGATTGACAAAACAAAATCAACCAGTCACCTTGAATAGAAGATCATGAACAATATTTTCCCACGGCAATGAGATGGACATTAAACAGCACTTGAGGGGCAACATCTCGTCATCCATGTGTGGAGAGGACGAGGCGGCAGCATAAGCATGTTTTGCTGCCGTTGATGCTACAGATGCTGCTTTTCGGACAATAGTTCCTAAACCAAGTCCCTTTTTAGATATTTGAATCGGTGATTGAGGACTTAAATCCACCTTGCTTTGATCTGTGGAAGACGTGCACAAATTTAATGAAATTTAACTTGCTTCCAAGTGATTAGAACACGATGGTGAAATTCACTGTACAAATTCAAAATATGTGCAAGTGGAAGCTCAAGTAAGTCGCAACTATAAAAGATGCAGTGCAAGTATTTGAAGTACCAAAATTGTGTGAGTGGAGCCACACATTTTACAAAAAAAAGGGATCTTCCATGGTCGATCTGCAAATCAGACGGAAATTAAAACATGCTCGTCTTCTTCTATCATCTCAGCATAGATTATTATGTTTATTAATGAACCAGCTGGAAATAACAATTAGGTCATGAACTGAAGCCAATTTTGATAAAATTATACTCCTTGGGAAGATGCTTGGAGTCTACTAAGTTTATAAATAGCAGACTCGGTGCAACAGGTGGGGTTAACTATTTTCTCCGAGTGACTTCTCTAGTCCAGGGACATGCATATTGCACCTATTTGCAACTAGAGTTTAGAGAAGTCAGAAACAAGACCCTTTTGGAGAAATCATGCACACATTTCTCAATTCAACCAAATACACATTATACTGCGACTTGTAAGTAAGATGATATGGCATTTGTTGACTCACCTAGGACACCAGAGACAGCTACTTCCACTTCGCCACGCCCTCCTGGACCTTTCATGAATATTCTGTCAGTTCTGCCAGAGGAATGACCAAGCGACAAAAGACTTCCGAACCCAGTCCTGCCAGCTGGAAGATCAAACAAACAAATAAGTTCAAAATAACATTTTAATATTTGTATACAACATGCATATTATACTATCTGCAATTACTTCTTTTTCTATGCCATCTCTGCCAGTGGAATGGCCAAAGAAACAGAAAAGATGAACTTTTCTGACACATGAGAGCTCACGTTTATATCAAGGGTCATGTTCAGTAATTAAGCATAGACTAGGACTAGGAGTATTACCAAATTTTGACGACGTTACACATGTATTTTGGATCTAATACTAACTAATATCTGTCTGTACATTTCAACAGAAACCAGATACAACGGTCAAAAAAGAAGGCTGTTGTACTGCAATGCATAGTGATAACTTGATGGAGAGAAAATATAATGCTGAAATCGGGTTCTTAGATTGTATCTTCAAAAACTAACTTGCCAGCTTTGAATTGTCTAATTATTCAGCACAGATCTGTAGGTCAATCTATGATTAAGCATGCTGTTCTAGCATCTAACCTGATTGAAATCAAGCCCCATGGTACAGGCAAAAACAAAATGACCTTTAAAGATTTACTAAGAAGCATGGGGACGTGAGAAGCATGGACGTATCCGTCCCGGGGACGATACGCGCGTTTAAAATAATTTTTTTTAATATTAAATACGTCAGAAATACATTTAAAATACGGTCAAATACGTATTTGACTATTAAAATATGTTTTTTAATAAATTTAAAACCTAAACCCTAAATCAAACCTTCAACAATCGCCCCTCTTCTCCGGTTCTTCTCAAACCCACGCCGTCGCGCCGACCCGCGCCGCCCCGCTCGCCTCTCGCCGCGCGCCGCCCTGCGCCACTCGCCGTCGCGAAGGTGCGAACTATTGAAGGTGTGAAGTTTGATTTTAATTTGTTGGATTGAAGTTTGATTTATGTTTTTGATTTGTATATTGGCAGCCATGAATACTACAATGTCTAGTTCTACATCTTCTTCTACCACATCCCCTGCCAGTGGTGATTTTCGAAAACCATTGTGGAAATATGTTAATCGATATGGTAACATAGGAGGTGGTGGTGGTGGAGTTGATTGGGAATGCAGATTTTGTGAAGAGGAGGAGGAGGAGAATGAGGATGATGAGTGAAGAGGGCTAACATTTTAGTGTGTTTTTATTAAGTATTAACTATTAAGACTATGCTGTTTAGTTAACTTTATTATGAATTAGTTGTGTTTTGCTTATATTATTGGTGAATTATGAATTTATAATATATACAAAATATATTTTAAATAAAAAACTAAAACGTATTTTTGACGTATCGTATCATGATTTTTGGAAAAATGATGTATTTACGTCCCTGTATCGTATCGTATCCGTATTACGTATTCGTCCCCATGCTTCTTAGAAGATTTATCATCCACATTTAACTAACAAAGAATGAGCCCTCATTCTATCTTAATAGTAAAAGATGATCAAATTGCTTTTGATCTCTTAGAATTGGTGAGATATTAAGATATCAAGTTTTTGGTAAATTTAATGAAAGAGATTCTGGCCCAAAGTTTGACACAAAGATCAAGAGTAGAAGAAGGGAAAGGAAAAAAAAAACAAAAAGCAAATCATAATAAGAAAATTAAAATAAGGAAATGAAGGATGATGTGAAGAGGACAGATATTATTACATATCAAGGATCAAAACATTAAGTATCAGCAAACAAAGAAAATTACCATCATATGCCTCTCGAACCATTTGATAGCTGACAAAGCCTGAGAAAAGGGTAATCTGTGGAAAAAAACTTAGTTGTCAGGGGAGGTAATGTTTTTCTTGGAAAAACTGTTAAATTACATTTTCTAACAATACCTTGGAGTTCTTCGTCTTGCCATGACTTGTAACATTCTCAGAAGAAGAAACGTCTGAATTAGCTTGCTCTGTTTTACTTTCATGTGGAAATGCTGCCCCATCATGAGCATTTAGCAACACACAGTAGCAGTGGTCTGGATCAGTCAAGACCTGTGGATTAAAAAACATTAGACAGGGCAGAATATGTAGTATAAGTTCCACTACCCCAATATAAGGGTCAAGAAGCAATAAAGGATTAGCAAAATTTATCCAGTCATGGGATAGACTAAATTACATAAAAAAAACAAAAGGTAAATCCTACAAGCATTTATTCCCTTTGAAAAGACTTGTGCCATTATCTGAAATATTTAGAGAAATAATGACTACTGATGTGATTATTGATGACGAATCACGATTAAGAGACTCCGAATCCTGCACCAGCAAACTAACTGTAAGATGGCCAAGAAAAAGTTGGCCAATCATTTAAGTAACTTAGAGTCACAATGTATCAAACATCACACACATATATAACCTACATATTTATTCGTTCCGCAGATAGCAATTTTTATTGCTTTTGAGTTAATGCTCATTAATACTATTTTGAAATCTCTTGTTGCATGTAAATTATAGATAAAGCCATATAGGTATCCTATGATTTTATGTAGTAGTGGTCATATATAAGATCTAAAGCATATTAAGCAATATAAATATATATTAGATCCAAAGCATAAATTCTTGCATTCTCCTCCAAATACGTACTCCTAAACATGCAATAGTTGGCGAGACTTTATACTTCTAGCAGACATGAAAAGCATATATCTAGTTGGGGATTAGCGATCATTTGGCCACAGATATTCAACCAAAAGAAAAATGGAAGCACTCTTTATGATGACAGTGTCATTAGAAGACCAAGAAGAACATGGAACAACCCTAAGCCAAATTGACACTTGCACCTTACCTCATTGGAAATCTCTAGACTTGAGAGAGAGAGAGAGAGAGAGAGAGAGAGAGGAGAACCATATATAAATCCTAAATGGCCAAACTAGGGAATAGAATTTCCAAAACCATTTTTTGATGCCCAACAGATCACTACTAAAAAATGAGTGAGATATCAATTAACAGAGCCTTAGTACTCAGGAAAGGTTTAGTTAAGTATGATATTTACTAGAGCAAAGATGATTAATGATCTAAACAACTTTTCTGAATCAAATCTCAGACACTAGAGCAACAAAAGTACTAACAAAATAACGATGCATGAAGTAGAATCATTAATGAGAACCTTACCACTGAATCAAAAGTGGAATCAAAATCATCTACTGCAAAACAGATATCTGGATAGGCAGGTGTTGTTTCTACTTCCTGAATGCACATGTAAGTAACAATCAAGAACAAGAGTAATCGAAAAATGAGATATATAGCTTGGTATAGGAAATTCTTGCCTTTCTTGAGTCCAAATGAAAATTAATACGACTAGGAGATGCATATACAGTCTTCACAACCTGTTAAACAGGACATGTTAATTTTTCTCAGGTTTTATGAGACGGACGAATTTGATATAAAGAAAATAAATAATAACAGAACAACAAGACTCTAAACCCTAAACATTACAGAGATGAAGTTTTTTCCTTGAGGCAAAACTATTATCATAAATGCTGAAGCCCCAAGTCTATTGGAATCTAAACCAAAATAAAATATCTATTGAAGTCAACAAAAGTGACCTCATTCTCTTAAAATAGCAAATAGAAATGGGAAGAAGAAAAGGAACAAGAAAATGGAGCATAAAGTGCCAAAGGAAGGTTGGACAAAAAGATGGTGAAGAAGTAACCCTTTTCTTTACTTTGTTGATCGGTAGAGTACAGGATGTAGGAAGATCAAACATGCCTCATTGATAAAGTATTTCAAGAAGGTAAATTTTATGATTCCAAGAGGTCTAAAATCACCAACATACTTTAGACTGTTATCAATCTTGAAATGAAGAAAGACGATAAAGATGTTAGTATGGATAAAGTGCAAATATACACCTGAAATATATGCCCAGTCCCACCTAAACACCTCGGTCCCATTCGGCAGCCCGAACTATTAAAAATGGGGCAACTACACTCGTAATTTGACGCCATCAGACATGCACTGCACGTTAATTGACGATCGACAATCAGGAAAATTGACATTACGGCAGATAGATCAATCTCTGAAGTTTCAAACCTCTTTCTCAAATTCAACATTCAATGTTGAATCGACATTGGAATTCTTAGGCAAAGTCACGAGTACAAAACCTCATCGCTGAGATTTCTCCATTTAATTACTCTGTCGTCCTACACCCAATTGGTAGATTAAGGGTAATAATGGAAAATCCACGACGAGAGTTTTCTAGCCATACCTACATTGTAGGGTTTCATCATCAGAATCGGTTGGAATTACGCCAGAAAACTTGCACACATTCAACTACTGTGCATGAGCCATCATTCAGGAGTGTAGTTGCCCCATTTTTAATAGTTAAGGAGCCAATTGGGACCAACAAAACATTTAGTGTCTAGGTGGGACTCTATACTTCAGGTGTCCATTCCCTACTAAAAGATATCTATCCTTCCTCCTTACTTCATTACCAAAATCAAAATCCTCAAGCCCCATCCTCTCCAGACATCTGGACCACTTTGAGAACTAGCTTTTAGGAAGCCCTTTCATATAAATTATACCTTGGACTATTAGAGCAGAAAATGGATAGCCTGATACCTTATAGATAGGAGACAAAGTTTCGCCCTGTTGATATTGCCGGATGACCTGATGACTAGAAAGGAAAAGGAAAACACTAAATTCATTTGAAAAATTAAAGATGAAGAGTAACATTTTCTAGTAAATAAAAAAAAATTGGGTCTTCCGACTTCCATCAGAAGCAATTCTACCAAGTGCATGCTTATTATTGTTCAAGCTGGAAAATGGAACAAAGATAAAATAGATGCAATGAACTCTCATTAATTTTCCCATGAGATGTACCCTAGATGCTTTATTACTCCCAAACTTTAGGCTTTAGAATGTTTTAACCAAAACAAACATGACAAGCAAGAGCCTATATGCACCCTGCACTTAGATCCCTACACTTCCAAGTGCGTTGACAGTTAAATATCTCTCTTAACATTTTATATATTTATGACATACAGTCTATCACTTCCAACAGTTACCAAGCACAACTAGTCTATACTAATTATGCAAACGGATTGCTTCTAAAAAAATATTAGTTTTTAGTGTTGTCCCATTCATAAAAATTATTAGGATTGGCCAAGAATACACATCCTTAGATTATCTTAATCTCGCAAATTATTGGGTTTATCACTCCCACAAGCCAATACCAATAAAATAAAAGCAAAAATTTCCAACCACAAAAAGGTAAAAAACAAAATGAGTTTCAAACACAACATAAGAGACAAGTCTTATCAAACTGCGGATAAGAAAATTTCTCTAGGCAATGGAAACATAAGAAGTACCTGCAAATTGCTACAGTCACACTGAAGGAAGTATGAGCAATCAAATTCAGATACAAAGAACGCCTCCAATCTACAATTGCTGATTTCTCACCAATTAATTCATCCATATCCAACTGTGAGACAAAAGGAATGAGTTGCATCTAATATAAAGTAAACAAATATCTCATTATATAAAATACAACAAGTGGATAGGTGTGTCAGAACTCATATAGAACAAGCATGCAACTAACCCTCAGATGCATAAAGCTTAGTAGAGCATTGAACAAAAGTAAGAAATAAAATACGTTAAATTTGTGCCCGGGTTTCATTGAAACTTTATTTATTATTCATGGTATGGCATTCAAATAGAGAAGGTGAAAGTCACGCTTCACCAGTTACGGAAGTTATGTTGGGTTAGAGCTGCCTGCCTTTATGAAACCCAATTGCCTTAATGATCATGGTTAAGGCAATACTGTGTCACCGTGCTACATCATAGTAAAGACCCAGAAGAGAGTAATATGAAATTGCAAGAGATGCTAAATCAAATCAAGTTATAGTTGTCCAATAATGTCATAATTCCAATTATAGTGCTCTCATGATATGCTTTATAAATTAGCACAAAAGATGGCCCTTAAAGACAAGCATACAAAAAAATAATATGTTAAGAATAGCCATGATTCACCATTAAATAGTTAGAATAAAAAATGATTTAAGTAGTTATAGCAATTTAACAATTATAATTTAGAGAGGTTTGATGCATAAAATAAAGTGGATGAAAACGAAGGTACAGAAAACAGTCTTCTAAATAAATAAATACACAAAAGAAAGCAGACTCAATTCTCCAACGCATATGAATAAAACGCATAACAATCAATTATCAATGCATATTAATATATTATTGTCAAATTACCTTAGGTGCCCACCTGCGTACAAAGTAAGGAGAATTGCCTTCTACATCGCCATTGGGTCTTTGTGCCTCCAAATTCTACAAAGATAAATGCACTTAAGCTCCTCCACTTTTGCATAAGATTAACTGAAGGTTGCAATTTATAGAGGTAAACTGGTGAATGCTACCATTTTTCTAACAAAGAATATAAGATCATCATCCTCACGCCCCCTAGACTCCCTACTGCGAACAAAATACGAGTCAATGATATTATGCCAGAAGCTAGGGTCCATTTCCAAATCATCTTGTGAATCCTCCTCGTCCAATATGGTTTGTCCTATCGACTTTGAGTGCTTCCTTATGATACTCAACAGCTCGTACCTGCCAATTTACGATTCCCACATAACATAATGTACAAAAAGTGTATTAAAAAATCTTATACGGAAATACTATTCAATATATCAAGATGTTTAGATGGATAACTCGGACACTGATGCATCATATATGCAAAATCAAATGCCTATATAAAACAACTGCATGAAAAATTATCACCTTAAAGCAACTAATTAGCAATCAACTGTCAGAGCAACAGCCGATCTAACCATGTATTAACCTCACTGAAATAAATTTAAATCCAACTACAAAATTTTCACGCTCACACTGGCATATGGAAATAAGCAACTAGTCACAGAAATTTCCCTTTTTTCCTAATTTTTTTTTTTCGACAATCAATCATCAAAATCAACGCATAAATTGATCCAAATGAATTCCGGAACCAAAAACTGTCACCATTACGATAGAGCTACTCAAATTTAGAGTAAGAATTGAGCCAAATCCGATCCTCAGAAACAATCTTCGCCGACATGATCCGAACAGACAGAAATTAATTTGGTAACCGGAACACAATTTCAATACGTTCATTCTAATTAATATCTCGTTCAATTGAATCGAACACCCTAATACAAACAGCAATTCGAGGGAAATTAAACAGAATATGAAATCTCACCGAGGAAGGGTTAGCGATTTATCACCGAGCATCTTCAGAGAAAGTCTTACTTCGAAGCACTACTTTTGACTGAATCTGTATCATTTATCAACGAGATTTTGAGGCAAAATCATCAACTTGTAATTGTATTTGATTTCACAGCATTCCACGTGTAATGCTTCTTCATATGCAGTTTTAACGCTTTCACAATAATTGCAGTCACCAGTTGCAGTCTGTGATAAAAATAATGTGGGATTTTTAGTATTTATATATGTTGTTTGATGCATGACTTATTTATATCTTTGGGGATAATTGTTATTTAAATCATGATATTTAATGTATTTATAATTTCGATTTGATTTTTGATTTCAAAAAAAAAAAATTCGATTTGATTTTTAAAATGTTGCAACAAATTACTCAATTCTTCAAAATTTTAAAATTAAAACTCAGCTCAATTTTCCGACAATCCCAACTTCGAACTTTGAAATCTCCATTAAAAGAAAATCAAAAGTTAACGGGATCAGGTATGTGAATATTAGGGGTGAGCAAAACTAACCGAAAATCGAACCGACGGACAAACCGTACCGAAACCGTCCCGAAAATATAGTTAACCGAACCGACGGTTCGATTTATTTTTCAAATTTTAAAAAACCGAGGGTAACGGTTAGGTTTTTATTTTTATATATAAAAACCGACGGTTAACCGAACCGAACCGAAACTCATTTCAAATTATAATTTTACTAATTATATGTTATAAAATTATTATACCAACAAATTATATGTTATAAATTATAATATTAACTAACTTAATTTTACTACTTTGACTTGAAAACATGAGAATGTTCATTTTATTATTTATACTTCTTTAAATGTATATTTCGAATCCACATTTTAAGATATGAATTTTTGTTTTTCATGCTATGAATTATAAAAAAATTGAAAGTTTTCTTTCTACATGGTTAACAACGGTTAACCGAACCGATTTTAGGTTAACCGTTATAGTAGTTTTTGGTTTTTATTTTCTACATTTAGCGGTTAACAGAACCGATTAAAAACCGTATGGTCAGTTTTTTTTGTGGCAAACGGTCGGTTAACCGAACCGTGCTCACCCCTAGTGAATATTATACACATGAGCTGACGTTGATTACTTTAGACCTCGGATTACGAAATTTCATTTTTTGCAATTAAAATTTGCCTAACTTTCCAATAATCCAAACTTTAAGATTTTTGTTGTTTCGAAAGTTCAATTGAAGAAAAATCATAATATGGACTTTGACGGGCTTAAAATTATTAGTATTATTATGACATATGGGTCAATGTCCACTTAGAATCAAGATTACAAAATCAAAATACATGTGCATTCGCATGAACCAATAGTCTACCTGGATATATATATATATATATCATTGGGTCTTTGTACACTTTGATTGCTAACATTATCAATATACGTATATATTCACAAGAACAATTAGTTTATTATGTGGCGTTTGGTTTGATCGATTAGGCTTGATAAGACTTGATTGATAAAATAATCCAACTTAATCAAATGTTTGGTTTGAATGATTTGGCGCTTGATCGATAACTCGGCCTGTGATCCTATCCACCAATTAAGTGATAATTTATCCTTCCAAATTTAGAGTGATTATTAATCAACCATACATTCCATCCAAAAGTACCATAATCCTAATCTTAATCAATCAATCCAAACATAAAATTAAAATATTTCAAACAATGCACTCCTATCCTATTCTACCCTATTGTATTTTTATCAATCACATCCTCTGAACCAAACGAGGAGTATACATCTCGTGATTATGAAGGCATCTCGTGATAGACCTTGTTTGGGGTGTTTTTCATGCATATGGAACAACCACTAGGACTACGAATTTTCTTGCTCAGTTTTGCTATGAAAACATCAAGTTCGACTGTGTGGACTGATTCTTTTCCTTCGTGGTTGACGGAGATTGTTATTGATGATTTTTCTTGGTTTTTTAATGAAAGGTTTCTCTTGTCAAAAAAAAAAATAATAATAAAAATGATTTTGAATCTATTAAACTATCTAACAAGAATTTTGTAGTTGAGGAAAATAAATTTAAGATCCAAATAATATAGGGAGCAAGGGATGCCACTAAAAATTAGAAGGCTTGGGCCATAAGGTAAATCACCTTATTAAATTGAAAAGACAAATATTAGAGCTCCATTATTAACCAGCCCACTTGTAAATATGGGTATAATCATGGTATTTAAGCCATGCCATTGTTCAATTAATTTATCATTAAAAAAAGGATATGTTCTTTGAGATGGTTGGATAATAAAAATTTTGCATTCTTCCAACAACTTGGCCTGTTGTCTACATTTACAAAATTAGCCCTCTCACTTCATTCTTACTTGCATATTCTCTTGTTAATAAATTTGAAGATGGTCCCAGTGGGGATGGCCTAGTGGTGGAGTGGTTTTCTGTTGACCAATAGGTCAGAGGTTCGAGTACTCTCGGCCACAAAAAAACCCTAGATGGGGTGTGTGAGTTTAATATTTGTAATGATATTCAAAAAAAATAAATAAATAAATAAATAAATTTGAAGATGAGAAGACAATGGAACTTAAAGTCGAGTTTAGATCTCACTATATATCAAATAAAAGTTGGTACCACTTGAATGTCTTTAAAGGAAACTATTTTATAAATTTTTAGTAATGTGTTTTATTGAATTCTAGAAGAATGAATTATTATATGAGAAAAAATGTAATTATATGGACGGGGTAGACAAGAACATTAGTATATACTTCTGAGAACCCACATTTATGATATACTCATATAAATGTTGATATGTTTTAAAAATTATCAAAAAAAAAATTTACAGACGAGGGTAATATATCCACGGTCGTTATCTAATATGTGCATCGGGTAAATTACTAAATTTCATGTGCAATAGCCTGCAAACCATACATTAGAAATAAATCGTACTTTTGAAAACCAGGTGCGACATGCTTGATCTATAAATCGCTGATGAGATTCGAACTTAAGAACTAATATATATATATATATATATATTATATATATATATATATAGAGAGAGAGAGAGAGAGGTGATATGCTAGTCACCTCCCGTGAGCATCCTTCGTGGGCACCATTCTCGATTTGTCCATATTAACATTATTTTGTTTAATTTTTTATATTATATTTTAATCTAATACCTTTGAAAATATTATTAAAATCATTAAATTTAAAAATCATATAAAAATCAAAGCTCAATTGTTAATTTATTGATTTCTTTGAAGTTAAAGGGAAAAATAACAAATCGAGCTTTACTTTTTATGTGATTTTTAAATTTAATGATTTCAATAACATTTTCTAAGGTATTAGATTAAAACACAATATCCAAAATTAAACAAAATAATATTAAAATGGACAAATCGAAAATGGTGTCCACGAAGGGTGCTCACAAAAAGTGATTAATTAGCATATCAACTCTCTCTATATATATAGTTTGATTATTAGAAAAATAAACGAAAACGTTTTCCTAAAAAGTGCTCTCAAGTAAACAAATTAAATTAATTTTTGTAATAGTACACAGTATACACAAAAATCAGATCTTTAATCTCTCTCTCTGAAATTAAAAAAAAAAAAAATCAGATCTTTAAAAGAAAACGATAATTGTGGCATAGCATCGTTTCTTGACATAATCGAATATTAAGAAAAAAATCGGTCTCATGCATCCATCAGTCGACATCTCAAATCATTATCGAAGGGAATATTATTTATCAATTACTTTCATTAGTAGCAATTACATTAACATAATAATACATTAACCATTTTTTCTTTATACACTCCATTTTCTATAAACATATAGTTAAAGTGTGAAGATTGAATACCACAAAAGGCCAAGATCCATCGTACTACTCATATTTGAATTCGAACTCATATTAATTCAGTAATATAATATATATATATATATATATATTTTACACATGTTAAAAAATAGTTGATCAATAAAAAACACAACGTAAAATTTGCAATTTTTACACGACTTTTAAAGCATTACAATTCAGAGCCAACTTTTAATTTATTTTGCAATTACAACATCCAAAATGTTATTCACTAGAATCTTTCCGATGTATATACCGAAATGACACCGTTTTACAAATGAAACAAGATGGCGTTGTAATCGTAACATTTTAACATTCGTGTAGAAATTATAAATTTGGATTAAAAATATTCCATCAATGAACCAAAAAAAAATTAAAAAAAATGATGGCACATTTGTAATTTAAACACCATAACATCACGCGTGGTGCTTGATTAGTGATTACAAATCCATGATCAAATTTTATAACCTTTAGATCCCCTTGCCTATATTAATTAATTAATTACAAAACCCAAATCATTATCAACCTCTCTCTCTTTCTCTCTCTCTCCACATTGCTTACTTAACCACGCTCAACACCTTCTACTCCACCCCATCCATCATGGCAGTCTCCACCTTCACCGCTAGCTCCGCCGCGCCGAGGGTGGCCCGGCCGCCCTCGGGCTGCGCCAAGCTCGACGGCGTGGCCATGTGGCTCATCAACGGCATCACCGGCGCATTTTTTGCGTCGTTGGAGAGATGCTCTTGCATTAGAATCTCAACTTATGAAGATGATTTTGGAGATGAATCCAATCCTTTGATCTTCAACGACGGAGATTTCAGAGGTGATGATCATGATGGAAGGATTAGGCGAAGGAGATTAGGCAAAGGTAAAAAAGCTAGAGCCTTTGTTGAGGATTAATTGTTTCGAGTAAATAATATTATTAATCTCAAAATGTAAGATGTAATTCACATCTTTGTTTTACTCTTTTCTTTTTAATCCCTTTTTTGGTGGGTTTGTTTTGTGAAATTAAGCTATGATGTTATATATATATATATCAAATATATTTGTTTGAATTGAACCTTCAAATTACGTACATGAAATGATGCATGTATGATTTTATTAATTGTGAAAATTATTTATAGTACTTAATTATATAGTGTGCAGCGAGATAAAGATCATTTTGCAATATAGGATGATTTTTTCAATCAGATCTAATATCGTTTGCAATTCAGAATAAAAGGTGGCAATAAATGAAAGACTAACATAAAATATTATACATGCTAATATTATTATTTTCTGATAATTTTCACGATAATGTGTGTGTGTGTAATTAGTAAATTAAGAGTATAGTTTAATTAATTCTTAATATATATGTGATGGAATAACCTTTTCTTTTCTTTTTTTTAGCCTAGTGCTCCTTTTTTATCCACTACGTTAAAAACTTGATGATAAGAATATTACTTTTAATGCGATTTAAAGCTATTTTCCTAAACATAAAAAAAGGTTTAATTTATTTATTGTGTGCCACTCACTGTCCTAGTTAAAGTAGTTGTAAATTTGATTTGGATTTCAGAAATGATCATATACGATCTGGTGGCCACGTACATTACTAAATAATACTATCATTCATGGGCATAAAAATACATTTTCAAGAAAATCAAATATTACTGAACCAGACGTTTTTTAAAGTATTAAATCACGTTTAATAGGACTTATAGTGAACCAAATATTTTGTTCTCTTCACTAATAAGTGAAGCACGTGCTCATGATTATTTCATTCTCTCTTTTTTGAAAGGTTCTCCAAATCCAAATACTTGGATCTAGGAATAATACTTTTCTACTTTTGATTGATTGATTAAATAAAATATACACCTTTTTTTTAGAACAAAAATATAAACCTTTCTATTTCACAATAATATCACTAATACCATCTAAAGTCTAAACAATGCATATAATCATAACCTTAGTCCATGACCAAGTAGATAATTACTAATTAACAAATTAAAATATTAAATTATAATATCTATATATTACTAAAAATAACAAGT
The DNA here is from genome assembly GCA_031470985.1 of Agastache rugosa. Taxonomy (NCBI): domain Eukaryota; kingdom Viridiplantae; phylum Streptophyta; class Magnoliopsida; order Lamiales; family Lamiaceae; genus Agastache; species Agastache rugosa. The sequence continues at coordinate 35,050,726 of CM062605.1, forward strand.
CGATACATGTCTCGAGTCTCGATCGAATCAGATCTCGTAAAAAAAAAAATTATTGTCCACTTAAAATAATTTGATTAACAATTCAAAGTCAATCTATCATGTTCATGTGTATTAGTATAATTGTATACGTTTGGTTTCTAAAAATAGCACCTCACCTATGCAAGAAAGCCACATAGTAAAGTATCTATAATCTATAATTTAAACAAGACATAATTATTTAGGACAGCTCAAAAGTGAATAAATTAACATGCTCGCAGAATCAATCTCATTATTGACCTTTACTTTAAATTTTGCACATCATGTTTCCCAATTATCATCATGCCCATAGACTGCCCTCATTTATTTTGTTTGTCAAAAAAGTAATAAAGTTGAATCAAATATTACTAATTATTAATGTAACTTTAAGCCATTATAGTAAACATTTTGTGATATTAAGAATGATGATGTCCTTGATGTAATAATACCATTGCCTCTACTTTGGAAATAATCCATCTAGAGATCAAATCAATCAAATAAGAAAAAGTTGATTTTTTTTAAAGGGAATTCAAGAAATGTTGGTCAAAACACTACAAGCATGATAATTATATATGTAGCAAACGATAAACTCACACAAATAAGGAAAAAAATGGATTGATCATTCAAAGAGACAATCTAACTTGTATGTAGCAAATATTTTTTGAGGAATTGTATGTAGCAAATATTAGAGTATAGAGTTATTTTAGGACTTTAATTTTGCCATTTTGCAAAAGTAGGACACATTTTTTCGGGCTTCCAATTATAGGACAAAATTTAAAAAATTAATCATCATCAGGACAGATTTGGGCCCGATTTATGATGGTCGGGCTAAGTTCCATGTGTGCTCAATTAAAGGGCCCAATGCCCATGTGGATGCCTATGTGTCAATTTCATAATAAAATCTAAAAATCAAAACTAATTAATTCAAAATTAAAATTAGTAAATTCAATATTAACTCCCATAAAAAGAAATCACGCCGCAGAAAAAAAAAAAAGAAACCCAAATCATATCTCACCCCCAATTTGAAGAACCCTAGTCCCAAATCGATTGCCCAGACTAAATCAAAGTGATATAATCGACTATGAAACAAGGTGAAAGCAAGGCGCGAAAAATCGGACCCTTTAATTGAGCACACGTGGGCATCCACATGGGCAGACACATTTTACTAATTTTACTAATTTTAATTTTGAATTAATTAGTTTTGATTTTTAAATTTTATTATGAAATTGACACATGTGCATCCACATGGGCAGACACATGCACATCGGGTCCCTTAATTGAGCACATGTGGAACTTAGCCCGACCATCATAAATCGGGCCCAAATTTGTCCTGATGATGATTAATTTTTTAAATTTTGTCCTATAATTGGAAGCCCGAAAAAATGTGTTCTACTTTTGCAAAATGACAAAAGTTAAAGTCCTAAAATAACTCTGTACTCCAAATATTATGTATTATATAATTACATAAATATATGAGGTAATTGATTTTTTTTTTTTACTTTTATAGAGTAATTGAGAATATTATCATATAATATATACATTTCGTAAGATTTTACAATAACAAGTTGTGAAGTCGGAGTTGCATGTGGGAAACTATGCCTAATAATTGGACATGCATGTGTGGTGTATTTATTACATTTGGACACAAAGATAAAGACATACAAGACGTATGTCATAATCTTGGATACATTCACATAGTAATAATCTATGGTCTGATAAGTAAAATCAACGAAAGACTAGGACAAAACTAATAAAAATGAAAATTGAGAAATAAATTTTTAACTAAAAATCATTTGGAATTTTGCTTCTTCAAAGTGTTTAAAAATTTGTTAATCTAGACATGATTTTGGTAATTAGTTATTGTTCTGGTAAATTTGTCAAATTTATCATAACTTTGTAAAATAGAGTTAATTAATAAGCCATGATAGATAATAGTGGTAATACCCGTGGTTAAATCGTCATTATTTTTAAGAATTAGCCAAAATAGCAAAATTCACTCAAAACTTTTTTGGGCCTAATAAATACTCCCTCCGTCCCTGAATAAGTGGTCACATTTTCTTATTGGATTGTCCCGGGATAACTGGTCATTTTGCTTATAAGAAAATATGTTTCTCTCATACTTTTTATTGTTTTACCCTTTAAACATCATTCTCCTTAATACTCGTGCCGAAAAGAATGTGATCGCTTATTGCGGACAGAAGGGAGTATTACTGTCCTTCGAATATAAGTCACTTCGAATTGTAAGAGGATTCTATAGTAAATAATAGAGGAATTCATGTGCTACGGAAATGGAAAAAATATTAGTAACTACTCCCTCCGTCCCGCCATAAGTGGCCACTTTCCTAATATGGAAACACCCTCTCTCACACAAAAGATGTGGGATCCACCACTTTTTATCTTTTTACCCTTTAAATACTCTTTTCCTAAATACCCGTGCCTAAAAGAAAGTAGCCACTTATTATGGGACGGAGGGAGTATATATATATGAATGACCAGTTTGCAAAACAATAGCAAATCCAGAGATATAAATTTCATGATCATATCCAACAATACAATAAAAGACAATAGCAAAACAAATTAATAAGAAAATTAACTAGATGTGCAAATCACCAACTAAAGTATCTTCAAATTTATTCTAGGAGGAACATGTTTCTCGAGTTGCTCCTTTGCATAATCCCTTGCAAATATGTCATCGTCATCCATTTTGTGTAGGAAAATGTGTTCCCACGGACAATCAGCAACACGATGCCTCAAACACCGTGGATCAACAACTATATTTTTTAGCGCAACGTTGTTATCCACGAAGTGCATCATCAGTTCGAATTGCCTCATCAGACCATGATAACCAACAAACTCGATTTCCTTAAGGTGAAGATAAGCCCTCGGAATCGTTTTTAAAGTCTTTCTATTTATTACACGCGCTCCATCTAGCAACTTCTTGTGTTCGCTACGTTCATGTGGTGCCTACAATAAAATCAAATATACTACATTCGTTCATGTCATATCTAAAAACTTGGAGAGAGAAAATCAAATGATTGTATATGAATTAAGTTGCTAGAATAGTATTATTAAATTAATGGGAAAAATGGGATAATAGCACTTTTAAAATTTAAAATACTAATAATAGCATTAATTTAAAAAAAACATAAATAATAGCACTTCTGGACATATTTACCCCTCCTTCCTTTTCTATTTGAGAATTATGCGTGAATTCACGAGTTCTAATTTTCACAAATTTTAATTTGTGATTTCACTCATCAGATCAGATATATCTTCTTCAAATTTATAATATTAATTCGTGAACTCACAAACTAGAATTTGTGAATTCACGAGTTTTAATTTGTGAATTCACGAATTCTAATATGTGAATTCACAAATTTTAATATGTGATTTCACGCATCAGAAAAGGAAGTCACCGGAAATTGCCGCCGGAAATAAGGAGGGAGGTGCAACGCCGTCACTTTTAGACAGAGAGAAATAAGTTAGAGTTTTAATTCTTCAAAATTAGAGAATTGGCACAAATTGAATCATGTGCAAAAAATAGTTTTGGATAAAAATGTACATAAGAAGTGCTATTATTTGTGTTTTTAAAAAATTGATGCTATAATTAGTGTTTTTTTCCTTGAAAACGCTGTAAACCTACAATATCTCTAAATTAATTACCTCTAGCACAAACCTCTGCAAGCAAGGTGATGCAGTTATTAGATTAATTATAGGTAGGAGAGAATCCTTGTCATTGTAACAATAGAGGCAGACCACCATTTGCTTAAGATTATTCATCTCCACAGCTGAAGCAAACTCCTCAGTTCCCTGCATGTGAAGTCAAACAAAAACAAAAAAACATAATATAGTACCTTCCGAGACAGCCCTGAGTAGTACATAAGTAAAACAGAAAAGGAAATCGAGCCATTATTAGCGGGACGGAGGAAGCATAAACCGGTACCTTCCGAGACAGCCCTGAGGACACAAAATATATTTTGAAAATCTCTAGCTGTGGAAGCACGGACGAAAACATGTTAGCAACATCTCTCATGCGTTTCGTTACGATCCCTCCGATCCAAAGCTGCGTGAGGAGAGGAACATTGACGAGCACGAAACTATGCATTCTTGGGCCCCTGTACTTGATATTGACAACACTGGAATCACGAACCACGACAGATACGAGGTTGATGCACAAGCTTATTTCAAGGCATTTAAACGATGGAAACGTTTGAATGATCTCGAGAGACGACATGACTTGAGAATGAGACACGGACACTCGTTCGAGCAGAGGACAGTTCCCCAGAAAGAACTGCACAGCTTCACCACTCACATTCACATGACACGTGAGTAGTTCCTTGAGCAGTTTGAAGCTATTCGGCAAATTCCCCTTTTGATATGGGAAATTGTAACACAAATGATGGTTCCGGAAAGTTCTAATGGCCATGAAGTCGATCAAGCTCAGCTCGAGCCTTTGAGTCTTCCTACTAAGAGCGTAGCTAAGCCATTCATCGATGCATTTTGTATGAGATGCATTTAGATCAAACCAGATTCTGAATTCTTCAAGATTGGACTTGGACATCATCTGATGTGAGGTGGCTATAACGCGATCAACCCACCTAATGTAATTATGTCTTTCCTCAATCAAACTTGTCGATCCTAAATGCAGGTCCATGGACCTTTTCAACTTTGCTAGTGAACCTTTGAAATTCAAATTAGGTGTTAAGGTCCACAGGTATTTCCATGAATGGCAAAGTGTGCTAGTTGCAGCAGCTTCCTTGAGCGTCAAGAAAGACAATATGAGACCTAGTACTTCTTTTGGAAGAGCGCTAATTTGATCAATTGATACCTAAATATGAAATGAACAGTTTTTAAGCACGGTCAAGTTTATATATATATATATATATATATATATATATATATATATATATAATTTGAAGATGTCAAGTTTGTGCAAATATGTTCACAAAGCCTTTATGGCTAATACTACAGAACAACAAAAACTAAGCAAGAGGTCAAGTTTGTGCAAATATATTCATAACGAAGGTATGTAGATAAAAACAAAAATAAATAACAACAAAGAAGAGAACCTCGGATTCATCTTCAACTTTGGTCAATCGCTCACGTTTCACTTTCACCATTATTTACTCCTGAATATAAATAATTGTAATAATTAAACCCTCAGAAAAAAATTGTACAAGGAATATATATATATATAGCGGATGTGACGGGCTGGGGGGGGGGGGGTTGAATCACAATTTAAATCTATTAATAACATTAAAAAAGAGTTTTTTAAAGGCTAAATTTATCCGGCAAATTATTTGAAGTTATCTATATTAGATCGAATCTTCGTCTTCATCTCTGATTCCTTCTCTCTGTTCCCAAAACTCAAATATCTTCTCTTCAAAAAAAAATTAATATCCAAACAATCTTTTTACAAAGTTGTGGATTTTATGCTATCAGAATCCAAGCGACATGGTTTGTATCCACTTCATAATTTTTACGTTCGCTTCGATTCTTTTACGTAAAGAAATACTCAATTATTTGTATTCTTGTGTTTTTGTATGAAATAGGGGAAAAAAATCGGTATCTTCCATCCCAGGCTTCAAGTAAGGATTGCGAAATCGAGCTGTGGCGGAAGAGGAGGATGCCACGTCATCATCGTCGACGAAACTAAGAAGAAACTAAATTAAATTAAAATATGGAAGAGAGACTAAGAAGCATTGTTGATTATAGTGGTATATTGTAATTGCCTAATTGGGCCTCGAGTTTGGGCTTCTTGTTACATAATACTACTCCCTCCATCCCGCTCATATTGTCTTGTTACTATTCGGCACAAATATTAAGAATAAGGATAAAAAGATAAACAGATTAAGAATAAGGGTAAAAAGATAGAAAGTGGGTAGATCCATGCACGCTCAAAGCGCTTGCTTAAAGAAGAATCTTCACATTGTAACGTGACAACGAAAATCATAGACAGCATCAAACAAATTGAAGGCCGCATGCAACAAATAAGGTAGAGTAGAGTATTCTAAATTGATCTAATTATGTATATTTGTATCATTACATCCTAGGAATAACACAGATCAAGTTCATATCTGATCACAGTATAAGACACTTCGAATTGTAAAAGGATTCTACCATGAATAATAGAGGAATTCATGTGCTACAGAAATGCAAAAAAAAAAAAAAATCGTAACTATGAATGCTCAGTTTGCTTACCAAGTTTCTACATCTGCTCGATCTCGTTCTTGCATCTCAGATCATACCAAGAGTAGTTTTTCACCAAACTTGTATAGAGCCTAACATGATGTTCAACATCTATACCAGCCACATCAACTACATTTTGCATTGCTTTCTCTCACATCGAATATGATAACAAGAAGTTTCTCGACTTGGTCCAAAGCTGAGACCGTGCATAGGCGTGGAAGGAGATGAGAAGTTGCAGATGATAAACAGACAGACAGACAGACAGACAAATTACACGTAGTATGCTTTTCTATGAGCGTCTTCAAATAAAAAAATCGACCAAATTAGGCAGGCACCAATACCCGACTATTGCCAAGGATATGAAGGAACAATGAAAGACAAATAGTGAGAATAATGGTGGATTTGGCCCCGACATATCTCACAACTTCATATCCCCTCTCCACAACCTCGTCATGAACCACATTCACACTTCTTTTCAAGCCCTCGGATACTTTCCACAAGAAAAACTCGATGACAGATCTAACCGTTTCAAATGTGACTCTGCCAGTGACATCAAGGACAAACTTCCGATTGCTCGGTACTGCCAGTGTTGACGAGACCCTACTGACCCATCCGTTACTCTGAAGATCAACATAACCATTTCCATCTTTTCTCAAATGAGTTTCTGGTTCAAATTCCATCTTCTTCCCAAATTTTGGAGCTTCACTCGGATCAATGATTGAACAAGAGTTGCTCGATCCCTTCTTAGGACTCTGGTTAGAAGCTGTCAGCACTTGGTGAGAGGTCTTTACAAGAGTTTCGATAGCCCCATTACAGAGAGAAACTAAGATCTCGGTCACCTTATTCTGATGCTTAGGATTAGTCAAGCCGGAGAACATCTCATCATAGACATTGACATCCATAGTTTTGTCGAGATAAATTGTAACAGCAGTGCTAATGAAAGTCTTAATACAATCAGCAACTAACACTCTGCATCTATCATCTGTCACCACACTTAACCACGTTGGCAACGTTGAGGAACTTGACTTCTCTCCTTTTGCACTCGACCCTTCTTCACCAAGCCCGCCATTAGCATAAAATCCCAATACTAAATTCCTAGCAAAGCTACCAATAACGACCGAGACAAATCCTGTACCAGCTTTTGACATCAGTTTATCCATGAGCCTATCTGAGAAGCTCGAATTGCCATCTTCTTGGACGTCACTCGTACTATTCTCTACCTTATAACCCCTTAAAACACCAACTGTCATCGACTGGCAAAGACGAGCTACTGACTCAGAAAACTCAGCAGAGCGAGCAATCTTTGACAACTGCTTCAAACTATTAGGAATTTCATCTGAATCAGACTCTAAAAACTCCTTCAAATCCCTCGACACCACAGTCATCATCTCCGCAGAATCAGAAACCATTTCAGCCATTGAAACTAGAGATCCTAACAACTTCAAGATTCTCTTTCTCTTTCTCGCTACAGACGGCATGTGATACGCTATATACGCACCGTAGCTCGAAATTCCAACCAATCCCATTATAATTAACCATTTTTTCTTCCTTCTAGTAAAATCAAAACCCCTTTTCACCAATTCACTATCCATAAAATAAAAACCCTTTATCACCAATTCACTATCCATACCAGCTAAAACGAATAAAAACACCAGAATTCAAGACGCCCCAGAATCACACAGGTAAATTGTAAGAACTCGCCACAAACTATATGAATATGACTACAATATAACCAACAAAGCCATGAACCCCAGAGCTCAACTAAATTCAAACCCCGGGGTCCAAAACGAAAGAAGCCAAAAATACTGAAGGAATCGAAAATTAGGATAAAAAGAGCAAATATCAAGAACCCTCCTCCTCGGTACTCGCTAACTCTTATTGGTCCAATAATTACTCAGAAAAACCCCAAAAGATTGCAACTTGACAGTTGATTCCCCTTAATCACACGTAATTTGATATATTAACCGAATACAAGAGAAAAGGGGGGCGATTTGACATACGCACCTGGTACGGTGAGTCGTAGAGGAGAGAGGGAGAGTTCTGCTAGTCAAAATTGTGGCGCACAAGAAAAAGAAATGAAATGAGAGGGAAAATCAATGGGGGAAAAGGGGTGGAATTTTGATTTGGGGATTCAGACTGAAAGATTGGCTCATAATTATTGTGTGTTTTTTTGGAAGTAATTCTTGACATGATAATTGATAAGTATAAAATAGCCATTGGCTTGGAATCTTGAATGGTCGGAGGCATTTGTCACGTGCTTATGTGGTCAGGCTCACGCGACCAAGTTTTTATTTAATCTTTTATCCATAATCGTTACCTCATCCAATTAAATACTCCACAAAATATAATCTTGTTCAAATTCCATCAACGTCCATATGTACTTGATTTTTAAATATAATTTGTAGATTATTTCAAATGAGAAAATTTTATTCCGTGTACAATTCAAGTAACGACATGCAAATGACTATTTTCATTTAAAAAATGTAATCTTGTTCTCTTACGAATAGTCGAATAGTGGATTTGATCATCTTGTGATCAAGGTTGGGTTTTATAAATATTGTACTGATCGAGTTTGTCATATAAAGTATTTGAATGTGATTCACCTCTTGTCTGCGATTTATAAATTGTTATACAATAATAAATATTTTAATGCAGTAGCTGTGAAATATGCTCGTCATAGACTCATAAATAAAAATGGGTTAATTATACTTTATGGTCCGACCTTTCACCAATATTTTATGGCCCGACCTTTTAAAAAATATAAATATGGCCTGACATTTGTTTCTCTGTGACACTTATGACACGGAAGCTAAATTTCGGTGACGGAAAGATGATTAGGATCGTCGGAGTGTGATATGGATAGTACTAGGGATGACAATTTTACCCACGGGTACCCGCCCCTAATGGGCCGGGTTCGGGTGAAAATTTTCAGGGTCGGGGACGGGAACGAGTTTGAACTATAAAACACGAGTCGGGTTCGGGTCGGGTACGGGGGTATAGATCCCCGCCCCGAACCCGACCCGATTAATTATTTATTGAATAATAAATTATTAAAAATAAATTTTTAATAAGTATTAAAAATAAATTATTAATAAATTACTAATAAATTATTTTTTTTGTTATAATAAATTATTAAAAATAAAATAAATTTATCTAACGGGTACCCGATGGGTATCCTTTTCACGACGGGTAATCCCCGCCCCGCACCTGCCCCGATTTAAACGGGGATGAGGACGGGGGCGGGTATGAAATTCTGAAGCGGGTATGGGGATGGGGAAGCAATACCCGGCCCCGCCCCGACCCGTTTACATCTCTATATGCCGCTTATTTTTCGTGACTATTATTCATTATATATTTTATTCATGTTAGTATATTTTTATTTTAATATCTTATAAATTAATATTGATATTATTAAATTTATAACATATATAAAAAATCAAAGATCGATCTATTCATTTTTTCTTTAACTTTAAATAAATCAATAGTAATAATAAATTGATATTTAATTTTTATGTATTTTATAGATTTAATGATTTTAATTTCTATTTTTGAGATATTAGAATAGAAAATAATAATAAAAAAATTAAAAAACCAATGGTAATACGGACAAAATGTGAGCGGTGCTCACAAAATGTGAAGACATATCATTCTTCATAATTTCATATAGGTAATTGTTTTATATTATGGAGGAATATAAATAATTATTTGACTCCAACTTATTTTCCTAAAACAAAATTGATCTACGTCTCCTCGTAAACATAAATAAAAAAAAGAAAAAAAAATTATAATATTAATAAACAGAACTACTATCACATGTTGACATACTGAAACATAAACACACACTTACACCCAAGTTTCTAACCTAATCGGCTGCCGGTAATTCATTTTCTTCTCGGCTATATTGCCCCTGCTCCTCTTTCATCAATTGCAGCAGCGTGCGCCTCTCCACAATCGAATCGACCACCGTCACCGCCGGTAATTCTCTTCTTCTCTTCTGTGCATCTCTCATTCTTTCTGATAGGTTTTACTAGAAAAACAGAAAGAAAAGGGCTATTCGAGCAGCCTACGCTCCATTTATAAAGAATTTGAGGATACCTATAGGGTTTAACATTGACTGCTGCTGTTCCCGGCATCAAATGAATTCTATGATCATTGTTGCGGCAAGGGGGAAGACTCGAGGGTGGTTGAAACAAATGTTTGTATTGCAACAGCAGTTGATGAATTTTCGAAGGCAGGTCGGTGGAGATCTGAGTGAGGTCAGAATCAAGTTGCATGATCGATGTTTCGGGGGGCAACTCCCGATAGAAAACCTCATAAACCTGGTGTACTTCATCTCCTTCTAGCAGCGCTTGCAACTGATTCATGGTGATTTGCTTAGGAGATGCTAGATTCTCCCCTGTTAATATCACCTTCTTTCCTTGCCACATGAATTTCATTTCCAAAGCATCATAATCATTAACCACCCTTTCCAGAGTTCGCAGCCATTGCACTCCCAAAACTAACTCTGGACCCTCGATAGGTAAAACATGTAAATCTACGACGAATGAGTGGCCTTGTAAGTTTAGGGGTACCTGGGAACAAAGATGGCAACAAACGAGGTGATCTCCGTTGCCCACGATCACTTGGAATGATGATATGGCCTCTGTAATTAGTTGTAACTTCTCCGCTAAAGCAGGGCGAATAAAGTTGTGCGTAGACCCGCTATCTATAAGAACCTGAAACTCTGTCGGCCCCACCCGTCCAGTAAGTCTTAACGACCTTGGACTGCCTCCGGTTGCAAAAGAATGGAGGCTAGATATATCCCCCAAAGTTTCCATTTCCATGTTTTCTTCAGTTGCTGGTTCAAGTTCGGCCATGGCTTCAGCATCGTCGTCATCACCGATGAGAAGAAGAAACTTGCCCTTACATCGATGATTAACAGACCACTTTTCTTCATAGTTGTAGCACAAGCCCTTTTCACGCTTCTCACGAATCTCTGCTTGTGATAGTCTTTTCACCGGAAGGGATGGATGAACGCTCTGCAATGGCGGTACTTGTAGGGCGAGGTTGGGTCGATTTTTTGAGCCCGAAGCTGGGCTTTTACCTGGGCTGGATCCTCCAGATGAAAATGGTGAAGGCGGCCCTGACCCCCTTGGACTCCATCGCGGCCCAATCTTCAGATCTGCCCGTGCTTCTTCAAACCTCGCTTCAATTGCCCGAGCCAAGGCAAACGTCTCCATGAGTGTCGACGGACGAGAGAAACTTAGTTCACGTCGTATGTCAGATCTCAGTCCCGTAATAAAGAAACTTGTGAGAAGTTGTTCAGAAATTCCGGTCACCTGATTCATTAGATCTTCGAAAGCCGACTGAAATTCAGCCACCGTGGTTGTTTGGGTTAGCTTAGAAAGCATCCCCTGTGGATCATTATACAATGACGTTCCAAATCTGCTTTTAAGACTCGCCAGAAACTCCTCCCATGTCGTCAAGAGGTTGTTTACTTTCATCCATTGGAACCAAGCCGATGCTTTTCCTTCCATGTGAAAGGAGACAATGCGCAGTCTCATTTCTTCTGGAGTACCATGGAAGTCAAAGAATTCCTCCACTCGAAAGATCCAACCCTGAGGGTCGGTGCCGTCGAATTTTGGGACATCCATCTTCATAGAACGTAGAACATGAGAGATTTCCTGCGTGTTTCCCATATTTCCAGTGCGTCCGAACGAGCGACTGGAGCTCTCCTGATATGACCGCCCCGGCGTGCCTTGCTGGAGCTGCATTGAAGCAAAGCGAGAATCCACAGACTGCGCGAAATCCTTTAAAGTTTGGTTGGTAGCGTGGATCTGGCCTTCAAGTTGTATTTGCATTGCCTTGAGGGCCGCCACAAACTCTGACGAATCAGCCATGGAACTCTCAATGAAAGCACCAATTGATAGGTTTTACTAGAAAAACAGAAAGAAAAGGGCTATTCGAGCAGCCTACGCTCCATTTATAAAGAAAAGATTCTAATTCATTTCATGATAAAGAAACTCATTACAGTGGTGACCATATATACTGGTCTTCCTTAGGCAACACAGGAAGTAAAAAACGACAAAGATGCTAACAACCATACGGATACTTTCCTACCCCTGCTCCCACTTAGCCGACCACATAGTTGGAGAGTTTATCTGGTAGACGATGTATTCTTTTAGGGTTTCTTCTAATTTCTGCCGCCACCTCTTTCCCTTTACGGCCCACTTCTACTTGGGCCTGTATTTCTTTTGTTGGAGGCCCACTGCTCTCCGGTTCCATGATGTTTTTGGGCTGAGCTGTAGTTATATAACTTTCTCTCGCACATCTCTCTCTCACGCCTTTCTCTCTCTCTCTCTCTCGCGCAGGGCTTGTTACCGCCCCCGCCGCGTCGCCGCCGCGCTGCTGCCTCCTCTCACCTGTGACGTGGAACGACGCCAGCTACTACTCAACGCGATTGTTCTGGTAATGGAAAATCCCAATTGAATAAATTCAGCTCTAGGTATTATTATATGCTTCTCTGTCACGGTTTCTGATTTACGACACCATGTTTTGCCGTCGAGTTCGGTTACTTATGTAATTTGAGCTGTGTTTCGAGCAGAAATGAGATTTTTTTTCGACTTTGAATATATGCGACGAATTAAAGCTGTATTTGTCAGCGTGGACAGTAAACTAAGGGGAATCTCGTAGTATTTTGAGAAATTATTTTGGATGGAAATTAGATCGATTTCAGTATTTGCTCTAAGGTAGCATGTGTTTATGTTTTGGACTATGAAGTCATTATGTCTGGGTAATTAGGCTAGAAGTGTAATCAAGTTTGGTGCAGTTCTTTAATATGTTTGGGATCGAAGTTGGATAAGAGTCTACAAGTCGGGTTGATATTTTGATTTTAGCTGCTGTCAATATTTGCTGGTGGGTTGGTGGATACCCACGGGTGGCGGGTAGGCGGATACCCGCTAGGTATCTGCGGGTAAAGGGTATGGGTGGAGGAAAGAACCCGTCACGGGTGGCGGGTCGGGTAGCGGGTATGGGTTTTGCTTGCGGGTACGGGCATGGATATCCACTATCCGTGCCCGCCGTACCCGATTGCCATCCCTAGCTATGGCTACTCTTAATCCTTCCATGCATTAGGTATTCTTTGCTTGATTTAATTAGCCCCATCTGCCATCACTAATTCGAGGTTGCACGCTTGTAGCAGTCTAACGAGATATCAAATGAAGTTTGTTCATTTTTATTTAAATAAATGGAGTTATATCCATTAGGAATCATTATATGGGGATGGGGATTTCTTGCCAGTTTTTTCAGCAAATTGAATCTCGATCCCAAAAAGTTCTTCAACACATTATTCATTTCCTTTTGCTTTTCTCATTTTTGATTTTTGTTGATTGTGTACGGGATATGGGAGATGGAATTGAAGAGGCCTGTAAAATTGAGATACATATAAGTTGGATTTGTTTAATTTGGGGTTATGAGGGTACATTTATTAATAATTTAATTATTATTTTTAATAAGTGGCTATAAAGAGTAAAAAGGGGCTATGTTTAGAATTGCTCTAAAGAATTTGGCAAAATTTTATGGGCCCTTCTTTAGCAATTATTTACAGATAAAATTAATCGGCCCATACATTTAGGCCTGTAGCCCACTAAAACTCCAATACCTTCTTTCCATCGGTCCATGTAATCTAAATTTACTAAGTATTTCAATTTAGGGGTTTAGGGTTTACGTTTTGCAGAATAACTCGGAATCAATACCACAACAGATTTTTCTTCAGCTCCTGTGAATTACTGCTGAAGATGGGGAAAGCCAAGAAAACTCCTAAATTTGCTGTTATGAAGAAGCTCGTCACCCATAAAGCAATTAAACAGTAAATTCATCCTTTTCTATTCACAATTACAGCTTTAATTTCGTGAATTACCGCTTTGTTAGTTTTCAATTTCCTCGATTTTTCTGGTCGCAGATACAAGGAGGAGGTCTTAAACCCTAATAGAAAAGACTTGAGAAAGGAGAAACTCCCAAGAAATGTGTAAGCTTCATCTTTCCAGATTTCATATTTGAACTACTCCATATTTTGCATTTGGTATTTGATTATTCTGTCCGATTCAGCTGACTTTGATATTTTTAGTTCCCATTTTCGAATTCAAATTTTGGTGTTTTTTTTTTCCGATTCAGTTATGCTGATATTGAATTTTTTTTTTCATTGTTTTTTTCAATGCAGACCGCAAGTTTCATCAGCGCTTTACTTCACGCACAATACTGCCTTGGGGCCGCCATATCGAGTATTGGTGGATACTAACTTCATCAATTTCTCCATCCAAAACAAAGTGAGTGCTGCCACTTTTCTAGTATTTATTTCCTGTGCACGATGCAACTAACATTCTGACTGTTTATTGTTTTTTTTGATTGTTTAAATATGTTGCAGTTGGATTTGGAGAAAGGAATGATGGACTGCTTGTACGCAAAATGTAGGCTATGCTCCCACTTTCTTTACACATCTTATTTGTACACTTGTTTGCTCGACGTTTCTATTGATTACTGTCGCCTTTTCTTCTCTTCTCTTTAGGTACTCCTTGCATTACAGACTGTGTTATGGCCGAGCTTGAGAAGTTGGGTCAGAAATACAGAGTTGCTTTGAGGCACGTTTCTATAACCCCTTTAAATATATTCATCTTGGATATGACTTCTATTTAAAGTTTTAAGCTTGTGCTCCTTGTGAGGTTATGCCAACAGTGTTTACATTTATGCGTTATGAGTATTACTGTATTAGTAACGATGCAAGCACCGAAAGCTATTATTTGCTTGCCTTCATTGTATTATAGAGTGTAATGATGATTGTCGTACTGAAATTAGCTTGTTTGTTATACTAACTAAGGTTGGTTCATTTTGTTGGCTTTTGTTTCTTGTATCAACAGAATCGCAAAGGATCCTCGATTTGAAAGACTTCCCTGTATTCACAAAGGAACTTATGCTGATGATTGTCTTGTTGACAGGGTTACACAGGTACAAAACTATAGTCGGGCTGCTATTTAGACTTTAAGGCATGGAGACTATTTTTTTTTTTTTTTCATAGTCTGCATTGGAAAAATCACGAAATGGTTGAAATGGCCTATTCTACTTTTTTTCCCTTAAAAAATAAAAATCTTGCCAACTAAATTTTGCTGGTGTCAAATTATATTTAATGTGATTGCATAAGGTTCTTATGGCAAAAATATTAATCGATTGCCATCATGGCCTATGAAACAGCACAAATGCTACATTGTTGCAACCTGTGATCGGGACCTAAAGAGGAGAATCCGTAAGGTATGATCAACTGACATGTAGGAATAATCATAATTTTTCTATTTATGACATTGGTACGTCTCGTACATTTACAAGTGCAATTTGATGATGAGATCGATCCATTGTCAGGTCCCCGGTGTGCCAATTATGTACATCACAAAGCGCAGATATTCCATTGAACGGCTACCTGAAGCTACCATTGGTGGCGGTAGGATAACTCATTCGTTTTAGACTGTTTCCTAAACTCATCTTTAAAGTTTTTCGTCTCTTGATTCTCTTTTCCCTCGCATTTGGTGCAGCTCCAAGAGTCTGAAACTAGGGTTTTCAGTGGAAAGTCTCTGGTGCTCGTTCTGGCAGCGAACGTAGGCGCTTGACAACCGGCCTATAAAGTTATCCATACACTGCTATTGGCCTTGCTGATGAATACAGAGAAGATTAAAAGGACTGGAACGAGGAGGGTTGTCTGTAACTTGAATTTTCAATATAGCAGCTATTGTAATGAAGTTGAAATTTGGTGCAATCTTTACCTACATCTTTATAACAACAAATCTTGTTACTTATATTACTCTCAAAATCAACTTATGCAATCACATGCTGTTTTAATGCTTCACCAATCTAGCAAACATTGGTTGAGCAACTTTTCTTGGATATGTTCAAAATCTCAACAAATTCATTCACATTTTCCCAACTTTTAATAGGTACAAAAATTACAAATGGTACATCTCAAAAAATGGTATACAATGTAAAGAATGTACAACAATCCTAAGCATCCGTTCTGAGTTTTAAAAAATGGGGTGGAAAGATTTAATTTTTTTTTTTTTGTAGTTGTTTATAATTATATTTCAAACAGTAAGAATTGTGGAGTTGGACTCCTCTTTTGGCTTCACATATTTCCTATCACTTTCTGTTTTACTCTTCTTCTCATACGTTTCAATTTTTCTCTACTCAACTGCTTCTTTCTCTCTTTCTCTTTGATCCTCAGATTCCTCTCCTTCTCATACATACCTCGCCAGACGATTTCACCCGTTGATGGCCACAGCCAGCGCCTTCTCGGGCGATCTGAATCGAACTCCTCAGCCAAGTCCTCGTCCATACTCTTGAGAGTGCTGAACTGGAACCACTTCACCCACATTCGCCCTCTCCGGCTGCTCAGCTCGTGCTGCTCTTGCATCAGCCCCGTCTCCGGGTGGACATACACCATTCGTCGTGCACTATGGTACGCCCACACGTTTATCAGCACCTCGAGCAGACGCAAGTAGCAGTGCTTGTCCTGCCGGTTGCATGTGCGGTCAGAATAAGTGAGTGAAACGCGAGATGTAACATTCAAATGCAGACGGGAAGGGAACTACCGAAATACCTTTGATAAGCTCAGAGTACAACGCCCCGTTTTGTGGTTCTCCTCGTAGAAACGTGCATCGAGTGCATCTACAAACATCCTACAAGCACATAACATACTGTTAAAATGTACGTCTGCAAACGAGGTGCACTCGGCGAGGATGTAACAGAAGTGCTGACCTTGAAAACATAACGAACTCCAGAAAGGATTGAGTAGGTACAACCCAACAATGCACGACGGACCAAGTTCCTCCATCCGAAGGCATTTGTGGAAGCGAAACCAAGTCGTGCTTCACGCCATACATCTTCTTAAGAGCCTCAGAGAACGCGAATCTGATTAACATCACACAGTTGAAGTCATTTACCTTAGTTGATGTAGGTTTCTCGTTATGAAGTAACAGGAAACGAACCATAATCTCACCGGCAGTTCCCAGCATTTATAGCATCACAGAATGACCAGAAATCCTGCTCTGGTAGTATCTTGAGTCCATGTCCAGACGAGCCCAGAAGTAAAGCGCGTCTCCATGTGCTCTTGCTTCGATAGCTTCCAGTAACGATCTTTCAGCATTTCTAAACAAAGATTTCTCCTCATTTCTAAACATTAGTTGTATGAATATTGAGATGACAATCAGCAAGAACAGAACTGCAATTCAATCACTTACCAATCTTGCTGTTGCTCTCCAAGACTGGAATCCGATCCATGCATTTTTATGGACACGATCAATCCGATTAGCTATAGCAAAAAAGGCTCCATATTCTCCTAAGATGTCTCTATAATAAGCATTATTCAGTAGCGAAAGACGAGCAGGTGCATCAACATCATCAGCTGCAGGTCTTCGACCTTTTGTAGACTACGATAACACAATTTACACAGTAACATCAGATTAAGAGCTTTAGCAAGCAAAATGCTCTTCAAATGACATGCTGGCCAAGAAAGTACGAGAGAGAGAAAGAGAGAGAGAGAGAGAGAGAGAGAGAGAGAGAGAGAGAGAGAGAGAGAGAGAGAAAGAGAGAGAGAGTACTCACCAGCCTAAGCCCTCGATACAGAGAGGTATGGTGCAAAAAGGGCCAAGTCCCCTCTCCATAATAAGGTTCATATACACATAGAGGTTGACCTGTCCTTAACAGTTCTCCGTCATCTCTTTCATGCAACGTGCGGTCGACCCTTCTAACGTTTCTATATACTTCATCCCACGTTCCCGGAGGCTGATCAGTTCGATCCTTCAACTAAATTAACACCGACAAGAAATAAGAATAGGAAAAATAAATATAAACTCGAGGTCAAATATAATAGGCTTAGGGAGAAAAGAGTAAAAATCGAAATCACTAACCTCTTCATCCTCTCTTCTTTTTATCATATAAGACATGTCAACAGACTTTTGCTCTTTCCAAATGGCATACATATTCGTATCATTAGTCGTGAATCTCGTGATCAAAACACGAGAGATTTCCTTTCCCTTACGCGTACGGTTCAGTTGCTTCTCAACCTCGTCTAGAGATCTATGAATCCTCCCACTATTATTCGGAGAATTTGCATCTCTAAAAGGCTCAAAATGATGCCACAGCCATTTAGTTTTGAACACCATAGGAATCTCTCGAGCAGCACGAGAAGTAGCAACTTCAGACGGGAGCGTGAGAATGTTTTCTAACAGAGAAGCATACACTTTCAGAAACCATCAAGTTTTTAGCTGTACGTTTTGCAATCAAAGCAGCATTGCGCGCTAAAGGAGAGAGTTTTCCATTTGAAATGAGCCGAAACATGATTTCTGTCAGAACCTCAGTGTCCTCCTTAGGGAAAAGAAATCCATTCACCTTGTCACTTACCTAAGAATTGCGAATACAATTAGTACGTCATTTTGTAAGTCAAAAAATTTGCAGGTGACGTGTCAAAAAAGATACGTGCATACTTAATAGACGAGCACATAATATAGATACCTACATATTTCTGGATCATCGGTAGATCCGGCGCAATTATAGGTTTCCCTAAACACATGGCTTTTAGCAATATGCCAGGGAAAGTATGCTCTTCAAGGAACGAACCGTAGATCACAAGATCAGCCGTACTCAGAACAACATCAGCATTTTCATCAACAGCTACAAGCTTAACAGTTTCGTTCGGATACTTCAAGTTCAACGCGATTGTCTGAGGCAACATATTTGAGACAATATCAAGCAAGGAAATAAACAGCGTGGATCTTTTTTTTTTTTTTTTGTAACTTTTCTTAATAAGACAATAAGTTGAATCAAAGAGAATGAAAGAGTTGTACCTCCACAGCTCTACTGTAGTTGCTCGTGGATTCCCCAGACAAGATGAAAATTTGAAGACGAGAACTAGAACTGCTAAAGTCTGTAAGCACAGGATATAAAGACTGCAAAATAAAAGCATGCTCCAGCCATAAGCCTCTGTACAATAGCTGGCTTCCCACAATGGCAATGGCAAAATCATCCGGCCCATGGTGTGCCCTTGCGCGCAGATTATTTTTGTGAGAAGCCATCAACGTATCAGACTCCCATGCTCCGGCAGGTGACACTGGGACGACGAAGTAGTTACCAGGATCACATGCCGAGTAGGTCACCTAATTTACAAACAAATCAGGAGCAACCGTATCACTAATTAGCAACACCCTGATATGAACTGAGATCACTCAGTCAAATCAGAAGATAATCGAGGCTACACATTACTATGTGACGAGTAAAATGCACGTGCTAACTAGTGATTCATCGCATTCTGTTTAAATGTAAAGAGATGAGTACCGGCAGAATATAGTTTGGGAAGACGATAACAGTGGCTCTTTGAAAAACTTTTCTCCAGATATCGACCATCTCAGTTTGACCGCTCGAAATGTAGTGTCTCAATCGTGTAGCAAGTATTTGTTCGTGGATAGTCCATACAACGGGTACACTTCTGAATGGTTCCTGCATAAGACTGCAAAAAGTAAAATCTTCGTTATCTACGAAAAGTTATACTTAACTACACATTATAAAAGCTAAAGGAATTTAAGAACATACTATTTTGATTGCATTTATAGGACTAACTAGGATTGTTTAAAATTTAGTAACCATGAGTTATCAATCCATGCAATTTATTTTAATCCGATCAACAAAATTACAAAACCACAGCAGTTTATATTTTTAAACAAACCAAAGTTCTTAATAGCACACAAGTCATCCTTGCCTGGCATTATTGTAAATTTTATAAAAGATGAAATGAGAATAAACCCGTTACTCAAGGGATTTAGATCAATGATTATATGAAGTAGTGCTACTTACCTAGGTAAGACACCGACAGCTCCAAGAGAATTCACTATTATTCCATGATAGCTGCAAAGTACGAGCAGAGTATGTCAGAACATAATCATCTGGATCCATCTTATTCAAAACAAATTACCATGCAAATTACTTTAAATTATTGCGAAACAAGTTAATTAATCACACATTCTACACAAGATGAAACAACTAACCAACATAAAAAAAAATGATACATTTCTGATTTACTGACATAAAGTTCAAAAAAATCGAAACACGAGTAATTATGCACCCCATGCAGCAATTAACGAGCTTCCTCCAACCAAAAGACGAGGGTTCAATTTACCATAGATAGGACAGCTATATTCTGTTATATGCTAGACTTGATTAAGTTCTTATGTAACAATACAAAGATATATAACAATGATACAGAAAATCGACATGAGATGGTTTAATCTAACCAATTAAGGGTGGTGTGCATACTTTAGCCAATCTACACTGAACTTCATGTTCTCATCTGCAGTGATCACATTGAGAGGAAGTCCTACCTCTCTCCAAATAGCTCGTATAGGGCCATCTACGAGCGAGAAGACCTACAAGTAACCAACAAGATAACTTACCTCTAACAAATTTCATTTAGACTTATAGAAACTCAACGAGAGAAGTAGCAATTGTAGAATCAAATCACTATGACAAAGATTGTTATAGAAATAGGAATTCAAAAGGCAATGCTTTGTAATAACCTCGATCTCGTAGCCGATCTCCCGCAATGCAGTAGCAACAGTAACCATCAGAATCTGATGTGGATCAATCCACAAATCTGCAAAAACCTACAAGCATAATTCAAAATTCAAACATCCTTTTGAAAATATGTAACCAAGATTCAAACCAACAAATGCTGCTTGACAAGAAGCTACAAACTGAAATATATAACTAAGGAAAACCACCCACCGACAAGCTATACGCAATGAAACGCTTAAAATAACATACATTTTCACCACAACATAATTAACACAATCAAGAACTATCAAATACATTGAGTAGAGAGATACATACATACAGAGAGAGAGAGAGAGAGAGAACACACACACACAAACACACAGAGACTTACCAAAGCAAGCCTGGGTTTCTTGTACCCAAATCTGGTAACATTTTGCGAGAAAACACGGACGTTCGAATCTTCTCCATCCTTTTTAAACTTGGCCAAGATTTTCAAAGGTTCAAATTTCACATCTTCACCAAAATCCAATTCTTTCAAGAATGAAAATTCTCGACCAATTCTCTCATCATGCTTTCTAAACATACCATCCAATCTACCAAATTTCCTCCCCTCATCCGTCACAGAGCCCGGTAGGAAAAAAATCTGAAAGAGGAAAATAAAGAAGAAGAAAACAGCAACCGCGCCAATCAGCTGCACATAATCAATCTTCTTGAAAAGCACCAATCTCGTAAATCTTGATCTGTATCTCTGACCCCAACATCCAGAAACATTACTTCCGCCATTAACACTACTGTTGTTACTCCTAGCAGAATTAGAAGAATTGCGCTTCGAAAGCTGCCTATTTTCGGGAAAACCCATTTACATTTTCATCAAAAAAATGCACTAAAAAAATCTCAATATTTATTCCACACACTCGAAAGTTTTTGTGTGCGCGCGTGTCTCTCTGTGAAGAAAAGGTTGCTGTATCTGAAAAGGGGGCAGCAGCTCTTTTGTGATGACTAGTATTTAACTGTATTTTTTCTATAATTAAAACCAATAGTAATGTGTTGGTGTCAAAAAGGAGGAGATGGATGAGATGATGTTTTATGACTCATCACGTTTTAATAATTAATTAGTTAATTATTATATATTTGTGTTTTGTCTTTTTTCTATATAGTTTGTTTTTTGCAGGAGCTAAAATAATGGAAGAGAGTGGAGAAAGTCAAAGTTTGGAGACCAAGTCATAAGTGGTGGAGAAGAAAGAGAAGGTTGTTGGAGTTTGTTATGGAGATAAGGCATGGATCATGGAGGATCATGGGCTTAAGTGGGTTTGTGGATCTCTTGGAGTGGAGCTCAAGATTAGAAGATATAGTATAAATAGAGAGCAAATCCATGTAGATTAAGTGTGCTGACAAGATATATTTTCGTAGAATTTTAGTTCAGTTTTCGTATAGTTTCTCTGAGGATAGTTGTAACAACTTTAGTCACAACTTTCTGGGAAAGAAGTGATAAAGTATTACTAGATTTCGTGTCCTTGTTTACTAAGAGTGTTTTTGTTGTTCACGTACCATTAGTGAATATTTTGCCCTGAGGCACTTCATGAAATTATTAATTTATAATCTCGTGAAAATTTCATACATTGTGTCCAATCTTTATTTTGTTATTCCGCTGCATATCAAATCAAAGTTGTCTGATCTTCGATCACAACTTTGGTACCTATATAATGGCAGTGTGATATCACCAAAAGTAGAATTAACTGGCAAACAGTGTTCTAGTTTTTCCGTTGGTTTGTGTTTGGATATTTGGACTCTTAATAGTTTTCTAGAGAGAGAGAAAGAGAGGGAGATTTGGAGAGAGAAAGAATCTTAAAACATAGTTAGTTAGGAAGATTAGGAAATAATCGCGGCAATGGTCATCGGAGCGTCAATTTCACTAACCCCACCCTTAAATTTAGGTAATTTGCATTTACATCCTTTATCTATTTTGAGTTTTCCGATACTGACAATTTTCTTTTTTTGAAAAATAGCCAACAATAATACTAACATTTATTTAATCTTCACGACTTTCCCATTTAAAAAAAAAAAATCTTCACGACTTTTTAAACTACTTATAATTGGTGCGTATCGTTTGATATTATTGGATGAAATAAGCAATTTAACAAGTTATTTACATAGTGCTTTAAAAAAGAAAGCTCGTATAAATGCTATTCGTATATTTTTGGGAAAATATATTTTATCCAATCATTAAAGTGGCTTTTCGATGACAATTAGATTACATATTGTTAATTAAGTCGTGATTTACCGGAGCCGTATGTGTATGACTTCAAAGCTCGCTTCCCACATCTTGTCGTTCAGAGAACATTTGCTTACTGTTGGGGTTATTGATCATATCATATGAGTATGAATATTTGATTTGGTATGTAACTAATTTAGAGCATTTGGTAAGTATGGAGATTTTAATTATTTGGTAAAAAAAAATTAGTTATGTATATTTAGACATTTGGACTACCTTATCTATTAAGTAAGTACATCTTCAAATAAATTATTATTCCCCATTTTCGTGGGTAAGAAAGTTAAAGAAATATGTGTGATTAACTTCATGGCATACCGAAACTGATGTGGGGAATGTGAAGACCGATCACATTTCTTAAATATGCTTCGGTACGCCTTGAAGATTAACCACATATTGATAGGTATTCACATATAATTATTGAATCATTTATACTGTTGTCAACTCATAATGTGATGTATCCATACCAATAATTATTGGACAATCTAATTATATATTGGGTATGAATACATCACAATAATTATTGGACCATCTAATTATATGTTGGTATAGATACATCACATTATGAGTCCTCAACAATGTTAAATGATTCGATAATTTAGTAATGCGAAAGATTGGACGTTGAAATTTCTTCTCTTCCGTAATTCGAACCACAATTTGCGGTATTGCCGTAAGCCGAACTAATGCACTTAGGATTCTCTGTCCCCAACTTTGGTGTTCCACTTTGTCCCACAATTCATATTTAATTATGTTTTTGTCATTTTTTTTCTTCAATTTCAATCTATAATGTTTTAGTATAATTTTACAATTATTAATTAGGGTTCATCCATCATAATAAGGTTTATATATTTTTTTATATTTAATTTGCATTTTTTTAAATTTTTAATTGATTATTAGGGTTCATTATTCCAAAATTAGGATATATAATTTTTTTAAATTCTAATTTTTCATAATAAATGTTAATTAAGGTTCATTATATATTACTAATTTTTTATTTTTAAATAAATCTTTTTAAAATAGTGAAATTAATAGCGGGACACGGAGAGTGGGACACAAATTGGGGATAGAGGATCTCTTCCGGAACTAATGAGCCAAAATTCCCGCAGTGTAATGTTTATAACTTCTCTTATTTATTCTATGTATTATTATATCTACATTTCTTTTTTTTTAAAGCTAATTGTTTTGTTTTTGTTGTGTTTTTTTATTATATTATTTTGACTGTTACGTTATGTGGACATCTGCTTCACTCTATGTCTAGAGGATGTTGACCACACAATCATTTTTTGTTAATTATTTTTTTCTTTCTTGCTTACTGTATTTTTTGTTATTTTTTCTCTTGGCAGTAATATTGTCAAAACTTGATTTCAAATTATCTGATTGTTCTTGCTGATTTCAGTTCGACAAAAATTAGAGCTATGATTATAGAAAATAATAATAGTTTAGCTATAATAAAGATCCATTAGAGGTGTTCACAGGCCGGTTCCGGTTCGGAACCGGCCCGAAACCGCCGGTTCCGGTTCGGGAAAATTGGAACCGAAATCGGCCCGTCATAGCCCACGGTTCCGGGTCGGAACCGGCCCGTATTGGACGGTTCCGGTTCCGGGTCAGAACCGCCGGTTTAGGGTCCGAACCGTCTAATTTTTTTTATTTTTTTTATCTTTGAAAATATAAATTATATTGTAATTCAAACTCATAAATCATCAATGTAATGTATAAAATCGATATAGAACAAAATATATCTTCATTCATAATAATATGTGATCAATTACAAATGAAAATATATAATTATTCAAACACGGTTCCACGGTTCAGAACCGGAACCGCCGGTTCATGTTCGAACCTTATTATTATTATCATTATTTTTGGCTTTTCATTCAATTTACCATTGTAATTGTCATTTTTGATCCTTAAGGGCTATAATTAACATGAATTAACACAAAATATAATTTAAAACTACAAAAATAAAAAATTGCCGAACCGCCGGTTCACGGTTCCGAACCATTTGAACTGGAACCGGCCCGTCTACCCCACGATTCCGGTTCGAAACCAGCCCGTTGTCCACGGTTACGGTTCGAAAACCGTTGACCACGGTTCCGGTTCCGGGCCGGAACCGCCGGTTTCGATTCCGTTGAACACCTCTAAGATCCATAGTCACTTCAATTGCAATAAAGGGATTTGCAATGTGACATTGCCCATAAAACAAGTTGAGAATTTTTCTAATATACTCCCTTCATTCCGCAATAAGTGGCCATATTTTTTTCGATATGAATATTAAGGAGAAGTAGAGGTGGCCAACGATTTGGTTCGGTTCCGAACCGGACCGAACCGCCGGTTTCCGGTTCCAAGTGGGTGGAACCGGAACCGTGGAACCGGAACCGAACCGCTGGTCTCTAAGGTTCCGGTTCCGAACCAGAATTTTTATTTTTTATTTTTTAAATATTTTTGTGTATATTTGATAAGTTGTGGGCAAGAATTATTTGCAATGAAAAACTAAAACGAAGTAGATATTATTGATGACTTCGTAAACAACCTAAAACCCTTGAAGATAACATGATTTAATCATTCTCAGTTATGGATACTTGATGAAAAATGTTGAGCTTTGATAATTGATACTTGACTGTATTGGGAATTATTATTTGATACTACATTTTATTTTTATTGTCAACTAATATTCCATTTCTATACAAAAAAAAAAAATTACATTTAAAAATAGTAGTGTAAAAAAAAAAGTTCCAAGTTTAGTTACGATTCCGGTTCCGAAAGTTTGAAACCGGAACCGAACCGTCGGAAGCACCGGTTCCGGTTCCAAACCGAACCGGAGGAACCGGTTCCGGTTCCAGAACCGTTCGGTTCCGGTTCGGTTTGTTTTGTCCGGTTCCGGTTCCAATGAACAGTTCTAAGGAGAAGGGTGTTTAAAGGGTAAAAAGATGAAAAATGATGGAGCCCATAACTTTTAGTGAGATAAGCATTATCCCGAAACAACCCACTAAGGAAATGTGACCACTTATCCCGGGACAGAAGGAGTATCTAATATATAATTAAATGAACATTGAATATAACAACCAACCATAACCTATAACATTAACTCGGTGATTAAATGAGAAAACTGAAAGAAAATAATTTTGTTAAAGAAGAAAATTTCTACATCAATTTACCACATGAAATAAAGGGGCAAATTCATTCAACAATTTATGTTTGTGTATTTTCTTGTCATATATGTACATTCAAACAGCTGTGTTTGAAATCTTACATTTGAGTAACAAATACAAAAAGCAAAAGCCAAATTGCTAATGGCTGAAACTTTTCCAGAAATCAAAGGAGAAAGCATAAACAATGAAATACGTATTCGTGCTCACTGCTTTTAGTGAACATACAATACAATAAATCTATGAGATCATCGAAATTTTTTACCTCAGCTGTGATCTCAGTCTGTGCAGTGAAATTCAGCAGCTAGGGTTCGAGGATGGTCTAACCATAATTATAGCGAATCTTGCACAACCAAGCACGATCAAGTGATTTGAGACTCCTTCAATCTGGAAAGCCCAGTACATGAGTGATCGGTGCAAGGACTAACAGAGGCTGGTACAGATTCAACTCAGATGATCTCTAGAGTGATCTTCCCTGGCAAATCAACTCATGGAGTTTAGGCCACTGTATTCCTTTCATTTGAGGATGTTTTGTATTTATAGGGTAAAGTGGAGTCTAAATCATCCTCCAAATCACTAAATGATATATCATCTTCATTCACAATAAGTGAGGTGCTAGTATACCCAATTAGGTCATCATCATCCTTAAGCCAGTCATCGTCATCATCCTCATCATCATCAGGAACTGGCAATTCAACAGAAGAACCCACAACAATCTCCTTATCCAAAAGTTCAGGTGGTGGATCTTCCTTGATAACGGACTTGTCAATAAACTCAATTTCATCAAGTACGTGCTTCTCAATCTCATGCTCAGTGGCCATTTGGTGAGTAGAAGATTCAGAAACCGATCTCCAGTCTGACTCATTTCCGTACTGAACGTCTTCGTAAGAGCGGACAATATTCTCACGTGGTGAATCTGTGCTACCTTTGGATTGGAGTGAATTTATTCCTGACCAATAGGAGTCCCCTTTTGTTTGCTTTTGTAGCTCATGCAGCCACATTGCCCTTGCTTGCACAAGCTGCAATGAATAATACAAATAAAGGAAACTAATTGCATTGAATTAATTTATTTCTGTAGCATATTTTTAGCTTTATCTGCAATAACATGAAGTTGAAGTTGGCCTTCGTAAAAAGAACTTGATACTTTTCACCAACAAAACCAACTTTAACTAATCATGAAGCCCTCCATTGATTATCCCAAAATAATAACCAAGGACCCCCAACTAATGAAACATAGGATCACTATCTAAACTGTCTGCATGTTAAAGTTATTGGATTGAAAATCTAGATCAAACAACTTGCAATTTTGTCGAGAGAACTAAGGGAAATGAGCTGCTAACACAATCGTCTATGAGATGCCAGTAAATGCACAAACGACTAAAATCTGAATGCACACTAATGCTCTTTATATGCACTGATAACAACTAACCTGTGACGAAGACAACAGGCCAGCATCATGTTTATTCAACCTTGAGTGCAGAAGAACAAAGTAGACCATCCAAAAGTATCCCACACCCATATGGACAGGACAAAGTTCATATCTGAGTGCAGCTAATCTCGGTGCTAAATGTTCAACAGCCAATACATGCTTGTACTGGGCCTCGGATATATCAAAATCTGTAAAAGACAAAAAGATAGATGATAATTAGATTAGAAAGCCATCAACATATCAGTAACAACCACCGAGTGACGCACATCATGTATCCATGTGCTACTGGGTGTAAGCATTCACATAATCAGCCTTTAACCACTGCAAAAAGACTTTCTATTACAAGTTCATTTTATGAGTGAACTAGCAAAAAGACGAAAAAATTACTCAAAAGTTCTAAAATGAGTTCCCTGTCAATCTTATACTGCAAAAATGAAGAATGCAGCCAAAAAATACTTGAAATTTAGAATATCAGGGAAAAAGTTGTTCCTTGTAGTGGAAAGTTCAAGGTTAATTTGCCAGAACAGTAAGAGTCAACAAATTGAATTTTTTAGGAACAAAAAAGTGCTGTATGGGTTTCTTGATATTATATAGACGTGAATCGTTCAGCAAATCTATCAAGGACCTTATATACAAAGTCTACTGGACTTCTTGTCCCTAGAAAGACATGAAGATCAGCCTAGCCCTCAACCAAAATTACAAAGTTTCAGCAAGTAAATGATTCACTTTTATACTAACATAGTAAACATGCAAATGACCATAAAAGCAACAGTCAGACTGGCTTCAAACACAATCACGGACAGCCTTTAATTTAGACGCCTTAGCTAGGATACAGTAAGCAATTTTGTCAGATATATATGGTCTGCAGATTGACAGATACTCAACAAAGATAGCTTTTCTATTCTTTTCTGAAATCAGCAAGATAATTCTACTTTTCTTCTTGATACCACGAGTCATCACACTCTTCTATTCATTGACTGAATGCATCATCCCGCGTTCAGGTTCAGTCTTACAAGGTAAACTCAATGTACCAAGCTTGGCCCATATTTGTCTATGTTAGATGCATTCTCTTCTAAAAGATCAAACATTATTTCCAAAGATATATGATAACCTTTTAAGCATTGCAGAAAGGCTAAGTTCCCAGGATAAACATAGAGGCAGGCTTCCCAAACTAAAGATCCTCCATCTCGCCTCGGATGAAATGAAAAAGTATTATTCTTGGTTTGATTATCTTTCAAATGCTCCGAACTGATCATTAACAACACCTTAAAACAGTTTTAAATGTTTTTACTACTATATTACTTCAATCAGCTCTCAAATGTGTATGGACAACATCATGATAGGTTCTTGGCATTTTCTATAGCTTTCTACACATACCAGATCACAAACCATATATAAACAATACAAGTTGCTCATTCTATCAGCCGTCCATAATCAATTGAATTCTACACGAACTCATAAGTATTAAGTAATGCCAAAAAACATATTCACAGCGGACAATGACGGAAAGCTCAAATAGAAATCAGTTTAATTTGATTATCAATCGCATAGTTAAGCCCACACAATTAAGTTTCCTTACCATCAAATTCCTCTTCCTCTATTGGGAAATCCAACCAGGTTTCTGGATGATGCGCAATGTTCATCGCAAAAGCCAACACTTCATCAGTAACCCCTACTGCGTCCTCTAAAGTATCTGCATCATCATAATCCTTCGATGGAGAGTAATCTGCAGATTCCCCTAATTGAGCAGAGTCTCTCTCGTCATACTCCACCAATTCTTCTTCCTCCTCCTCCTCGTCAACTTCAGCATTAACCGAACCGGCCGGGTCTGATTTCGATTGTGTGCTCGATCTCTTAAACAACGGCGGCGGAGGGGGAGGCGGAGGCGGAGGAGCGAGAAAGGAAGCAACGCCCCAAAATTGACGCGTGAGACTTTCTCGGAATTCCGTTAAATCCTCTTTTACTCCACGGCCTTGATCGTAATCACCGTCGAAATCTTCGTCGACGCCGTGATTGTCACTGGCGCCGCCATCACTATCCGATCGGCGATCTTCGATTGAGAAGGCAGAGTCTGGAGACCGATCTTCCCGGAGCACGGTATCGTTTGCAGTGGGTCGTGGAACAGCGTCTTCTACGGGCTTCTTGACATCCTCCACCGCCACCGCCGCCGCTGCCGCATTTTCTTCATCTTCGTCGAGGCGGAGAGAGTTGGCGATGGAGCGAGCCAGCCAAGACATGTTCCTACGACGTCGTTTTTGGCAATTGAAATCGACCTTTATTTTCAAAAATGCTGCATTTTTCGCACAAGGTAAACGAATGACAATTGTTTCTTTCGTGATGAATTATTTTGTCTTTGCCCACTTTACGCTGCTGACGTGGACCTTAATATTTTGATAAGATTTTTAATGCGTCAATAGAAAAGTAGGATATTTATATGAAGTTTTATTAGTGTGCGGTTATTTGAATTCGGATATGATACTCTTTTAAGAATTTTGTCCTAATTGGAGACGGTTTAAACAATTTAATCTTTAATTTTGATCTAATTAGATGCTACCTTCAAGAAAAAAAGGTTATACATAAATTATTTTGTCCTAATTGGAGACTGTTTCAAACAATTTAATCTTTAATTTTGATCTAATTAGATGCTACCTTCAAGAAAAAAGGTTATACATAAATTAGTTGAGATGGGAGAAAACATAAATTAGTTGAGATTAGTTGAGAGTATGTATACTATAAAATTAGAATATCTTCGGATGCATGCAATTAGGGGTCAACAAAATAAAACCAAAATATTGATCCAAACCAGTACTTTTGGTTCGGTTATGTTTATTAAAATATCTAAATTATTATGTTTTGGTTCGATTTTTATTATCAATGTTTCAGATAAATTAAATTGATGGATCTATGTGTAAAATAACCCTACCTACTCCCATTTTTGCATTCATCTTTCTTCTTTCAATTCACTAACTCAAAGAAAATCAAAAGCAGGTTTTGAATTTTCTATACTTTGGTTTGATTTTGGTATTCATGTGTTTGTGACTGGAGATACCGCCACACATACTTCTCTCCGCGGCTGTTGAGTATAATTATAAATTCAAATTTAATTAATCAAAGACCAAACTATTACAATTTGGATCGGTTTTATTTTTACCCTCAATTCGATTTGGTTTGGTTCCCCAAAATTTAAAAGTTTGGTTTCGGTTATTTCAATTTAGTTAAAAATCGAACCGATCGATCGAATGCTCCCATACAGCCATCTTCAAGATGATTATGTTTATTTAATTTTCCTATACCAAATTACATGACAAATATTTTCAATGGCATATAATTACTTATACTCCCTCTGTCCCACTCATTTTGTCCTGTTACTGTTCGGCACAGTTATTAAGGAGAATGGTAAAAAGAGAGGAAATGAGTAGGTCTCATTACTTTTGAAGTGTTAATTATTTCATAACAATTTAAATGGGACAACATAAAAAAGAAAAGGAAGACAATTTTAATGAGATGGATGGAATATTTATTACCAAACTAATAATGAAAGTTAGTACTTCAAATCATTTATTAACAATGACGTTATAAGTTAATTCTAAAAAAAATGACGTTATAAGTTAAATTCTGCAACTTTCTAGTATTTTTTTAAGCGTTTCAGCTATTTTCTTTCATTCTTCTTTTTTTTCCATTATCTTTGCGTTTAATTTTGAAATGATATTTGATACTCTTCCTATCACAAATATACTTATGTCACTTGTTTTATTTTTAATATAGATTGATTGATATGAGTAGGCTCCTTCTGAAAAAAAGGTTACTCCACCGCTCCTTAATTAATTTTTATTTTTTATTTTTAATTAATAAATTTAATTCACTGGCGCTTAAGAGAACCAAGTCGAAGGAACTCGGCAAAATGACCCGTTAACTTCGGGTAAAGGCGTGCTCTCCTATCTTTTGATTAGGAAAGCGTGTTTAATTAAATGTAATTAGAAAATAATACATTCTAATTGAGATTAATGAATTGTAATCATAATTATAAATTAATAAGTTCTAATTGAAAAATAATAAATTTTAATTAAGAATTACTAAATAAAAAATAAAAATCCTTAAAATTAATTACCTTTACCTATTTCTTAATTATCCTCTAGTTTCCTGATTATCTCTAATGTTAAAATTGCGATTGACCCGCACACAAGTTTTTGTAAAAAACACTGAATAGGCCCACCAATTTAATAAATGGTTTAGCCATTAGATGCAATTGAAACTGAAAAATATTAATCAAATTAGGCCCACCACAAATATTGTTCTAATAATTCATTTTTTTTCCCGAGAATTTCTAATAATTCATTGAATGTGCTTTGATTTGAATCCGATAATTCAAAATCTTTTGAATTTAGAATTCAAACGCTGCATCAGCCACCAGGTGCTTGGATTTCCAATTTTATTAATCAAATATGTACATTACGTACTAATACAAATATAGTTTACATCTTTTCAAAAAAACAAACAAATATAGTTTACATTATTACGGTGAGATATGAAATAAAACATCATTTACAAAACTTAGGCTCTATTTGATCTCTTGCACTGTATGGAATTGGATCCAGCCAATAAAATTAGAAATCAGCCACATCACAAAATCCTGTCAATGTAATTACTATAAAGTCCTTCAAAATATATTATTCAAACCAGCAGAAAATTCAGAATTAATTGAAGAAATTTCAGCAAGTATTGCATCAAGTGCAGCCTCATCTTTCAACACAGATGTGTGAGAAACACCACCAATCTCGACCACCTTAACCGACTGATTCTTCACCCCACCCCACGCACTCTGCAGAGCCAACAAGCTCACCATGTTCACCGTGCCATCGCCGTCCCCGTACGTCACCTCGGGCCGCTCGTCCCACCTACCGTCCCCATAAAATAATGTCTCCGCCGTCCGGACCCCGCTCCCCACCACGCAAGTGATGGGGACCCCGGGCGGCGGGGGCAGCCTCTCCACCAGGGGCAGAATGCGCGTTTCATAAGGGCGGACCCCCTCGGGGAACCCAATGTCCCTTAGGAAACGCGCCACGTCCACGCTGGTATAAGAGGCGTTGGGCGTGATCACGAGGGGCCGGGCCCCCCCGAACACCGCGGGTGAGGGCATTAACCACAAGTTGCTAGAGGAGCTCCTCTGCTCCTCCCTGACGAGCAACGGGTCGACCAGGGGCACGCCTAGCGTGGTCCCCGATGCAAAAGTGAGCATCTCCTCGACCGTCCCGCCCCACGGGGCGGATAGCGCGATCAAGTGTTTGACGCGGTGGCGCCAGGAGGGCGGGGCGCGGTCGAGGAGGTGGAGGGCGAATAGGCCGCCTAAGCTGTGCGAGACGAGAATCACCGGCTGGCCTCCATTGGAATCACTGGCTGTTTCGACTAGAGTTTTGAGGTCGTCGAGGAATTTGTTGCCGATTTCGCAAGGGTGGCCGTCGGCGGCCAATCCGTAGCGAAAATCGTAGGGTGCGCCGAAGAGGTTTTGGCCGCTAACATAGCCTAATTCTTCCAAGGATCTTACCAAGGGTTCCATGTACGATGTTATATGTCTGAAAATAGAAACATGTACACAATTATCGCAATAGTGACTGGTTTTTCTTAATCAAATTGATTCCATTTATAGTACGTATGATAATACAACCATACTTCGTTGTTTACCGTTTTCACAACACAAAAAAAGTTGAACGAAAGATTTGGAGCTTGTTAAGTACGTAAGATGGCAATTCAAGAAGTTTATTACTAGCATATATACCAAGTAAGTTAAGCCTAAGAAAATACAAGCCTGAAATTTAATAAGATTAATTGTCAATTAATGCACACATTTTGATCTATTTTGAAATTTTAATTCGATCTTTTAAACATTTCAATAATAACACTACCTTTCAATTTGTATCACATTAATTCGACAACCCCAAACCAAATATTTCGAACCTGTAAAATGGCGTGAGAGTTGAAAAAAATAATAGGCACAAGAACCATAAGCGTACTAGCAAATTTGACATTATTTAATGATTGCCACGTCATTTTTTAGGTCGATGGAAAAAATGTATATGTGTTAAATTTAATCGAAAGGTGGTGTCATTATTGAAACATTTCAAAGATCGAATTAAAATTACAAAATAAAATTTAAATTCGTGCATTACTGGACAATTAACTCATTTGATACCACAATATAACTTAAGGGCTCATATAGAAGTCCAAATTACACAATTGACCAACTCAGTTACTCTTTATCTCACTCACTACTAGAAAAATGACTTATTACTACATTAATTTTGTGACATTTTTTAGCAAATGTAATTATAAATATTCAATTACTACACCAACCTGTTACTGCATTTATATGAAAAGCTGACAAGGCATTTTAGAATAAATGCCATGATATGATCTATTATGCTACACTTATGTCAAATGTCTAAAAATTGTATGCAACGTATTAGAAAATAGAAGGAGAAGAGAGAGAAAATAAAATAAATATACATGAATATAAAACAAAGATATCATATTCAGAAATATTAGCGGCAAAAAGGAAAAAATTAGCCGCCAATACTACCTCCAATAACTTTTTAAGATTTAACTAATGAATTTTTGAAATTAAAACACGGTTCTTCACTTGCTCTCTTTCTCCCCCAAATTGTAAAAACCCTATAATCCTAAATCGCCACATCACCGTCGTTCTCTGTGTAATCCCTTCGACGAATTGACCGCGATGCCTTCTTTTCACTATTATTGCCGCCACCGACGGTGCTGCAATCCCTTCTCCGGCACACACAACACAACATTCAACTCTTAGCAGTCTTCGACTCCACGCCGACGCAATCTCTCTATTCTTCACCATGAAGGTTTGAATTTTATTTCGCACTCTCTATTCTTTACCATGAAGGTTTGAATTTTATTTTTTTGACAAATTGGCTGTGCGAATTTTTTTTATCATATTCCATTGAAGTCTTAAATATTGGATATTTGATTTTTGTTTGGTGTTGAGCATAGGAAATGTGAATCTTATTTGAATCGTACGTAAGAGGAATTGATTTGATGGTTTTGTTGCAAATTTTGTAGAAACTGAACAAATCGTAGAGTTGAATGGGAATCTTGCATAATTTATCCAGGTAAAAACTATTGATCTAAATCTTTTCTTAGTATCTCTAGCCTACAATAGATTTTTGCATATGATGAACTCAAAAGTGCTTTACTTGCCTTAAAGCTCGGTTATTTAGACTCTGCTTCTAATACATCTTTCATATTATTCTTCTAGTAGCAACTAGACAATCTGATTCATTATGTTACCAGAATATATACGTTTTTCAAAAAGTTTAGATTGTTAATATTAATGCACTAAATATTTCTTCAATTTGAGAAATGGACATAACCACTAGGCTAACTATCTGTTCTAGATTCATATAAATTGAGGCTCAAGATGGACCCTTTTACTATCCTTGAATATATGAGTTTCCTTTTATTTTATTGTCAGCAATTTCTACAGCAGTCCAACAAAATAGTCAATCCAATTAAGGGACTTTAATCAATAGTCAGTAGTTAGACTGCTTAAGATATTGTGATTAGATTTATATTTATTTCTCCAACAAAACTATCTGAACTTGTTAAAGTCTTTTTAACAGTGCTGCAATCTCTTCTCCGACACACACAACAACTATGGTACTTCTAGTGGTTTAGTTACATTCTTCGTACGTACGTACAATTTGACTATGGTACTTCTCTTCTTATAAACGAATATTTCTATGGTTAAAGACTTTATTTCCGTTCTATTTTAGTAACGTGTTGTCTTTCATAAAATTATGAGAAGCTATTAGATTAATCAATTAATATTTTTCTTTTGAGATCTTAGTTGCAGATTGGCCTAAGTTATATTGAATTTGTTATCTTTCGTGTGCTACTTTTATTTCGATCAGATGTATTGAGTTTTTAGTTTGTTTAGAAAAGTTGAGTCAAGATTTATTTACAATTGCATAAGTAAAAGTTTGCGTCTTATGTTAGTTTTATTGGCTGCATTAGATGTGATTAATTAATTTGATAAAAAATGTACTTTTATTTATGCGTGATTATATATATAATAAAATAATATATGATTTCTTTATCTTTAGTTGTAAGGTTAAATAAAATGTATATATAGATATGTAAATTAATTTATTTTTCCGCATCGTGATATGTGTTGTAATATTATAGTTAATAAAAAAATAGGGTGTTACATCACAGATTTGCGTGGATCTTAGGTGTAAAACTTGAATTTCTAATTCCATTTATCTAGCTTTGAATTAATGAAGAAGCAAACCCTGTGTACTGAAATTATATTAAATTCATTACTTGAATTTGTAGTTGTTGTACTTATTTGTTGTCTATGTGTGAGAATTTTTGCTGCAGATCATTTACTTTATTACATATTTATTTTATTGTTATATCATAAAATCTGTATCAGTTCAGTTGTTAATTTTGATAGAATATAGATATGATATCGACGAGTTACTTCTTAAGTTTATCACATACTCTCTATATTTTTGCTCAAATAACAAATGCTTTTGTGAACAACAATGGTAATGTGTTTTTCTTTTTAATCTTTCCTTTTTTTTAAACCTCTTGCTTTTCGTAGACCACATGTTCTTTTATTTTTACACATATTCTGAAATCCTAAGACATGTTCTCTTTTAGACATAAAATATTTGTAGAGACTGATCGATTCTGCCATATAAATTTATCATGTTGAATTTTGACTGTCTTTAGTATTTTCATCTTGTGTTTACTGGAAGGTTGTAAGCTTTTCTTGATGCTTGAAAGTTCTGACATTATCACACGCTATGTATGATATTCATGTTTCATATTTACATTCTTAATCCTTCTTTCTACATGACTTCCAGTGACATGCGCTGGAATTTCATATTTACATTCTTAATCCTTCTCTGCATGACTTGATGTGGTTATTTAAGGTGTCGTGAGTCAGTGTTTGTGAATATGATGTATTTTAGCTAATTAATGACTTTTTTGAAGTCTATATACTGCCATGCCATCACACTGAATTTTCTTGATCAGGGGATCATTGCTAATTTAGTACACATTATATATTATTGGTCATATTTTGTGGCATAATCATGTGCTGAAGTCCTTGTTGGCGGATAAATGAGCTGAAAGTTCTCTTGGCCATCTTGTGATTTTTTCTGACAAATACATGATTTTACTTATTTGTACAGTGGCAAAAGCAACTTTTTTCCATGATGAAAAACTGTGTCAATCTTTTTGAAATTGATCCTGATTCTAGTATGCTTCTTAATACATATAATGGAACACCTATGCCTCAGGCTAATTTATATCTTAATGGTCTTTTAAGAAATAGGATATTGTATGCCAATTTCTGGGCAAGGTTTATTGACTTCTATTGTTGATTAACCAGGCAGATACTTACTGAAGGGCCTGGATAAAAGCTGTCAAGTTTTCAAGGAGTGCAAAGCAAAAATAAGAATGTTGGGGATTCATCTGGACCCAATTAATTAGTCCTTGTGATGATCTTGCAGAAGCTAGAGCAAATTATCATTTGTAAATTTTCACTCTCGTATCGAATAGAATGTTATAGATTTGAGATACCTTGTATGAGTTTATATATGGAAATTATGGAATATGATATGTTCTTAAATAAATTTGTTTACTTTCCACTTTAGAGTTCTCCTACTTTTATATTTATTTTCAATTAATTTAATATAAATATTATCTCAAGAAAATACCAAAATACAAAAAATAAATGAAAAATGAAATTATATAAAAATATGGTGAAAAAAAATGTGAAAAGAATCATTTTCGTATTTTTAAATTTCATGTAGTCCTAGGTGGCATTTGGTAACACACTTTAGTGCCATAAGAAGAAGTTTATTATGACGCTTCAAAGTGTTGCGACAGACTATTTATCCTTACACATCTCTATAGTTACATTTACCAAATGTGTGGTAACAAACATTTATCGTTACACTTGATCTATTGTTACATTGACATAGATGACACTTCTACCAAATGTCATGATAGTCCTATTGTAGTAATAAGAATTTTATTATGACATTTCTGAGTGTCCTAACAGGCCAATTTTCTAGTAGTGACTATTAATGATCTATATTTGACTTGAGCATCGAATAGTCTCGATCGTTAATTCTAACTCCCTATTTAAGCTATACATCATCGCATTTCCATATATATATATATTCCATAATCCAAAAAATTCCAAATTAAAATCTCCAAACCAAAATTGAATATCAAAAGTGATGAGAGAGCTAGAAACTTACTTGAGATAGGGATCAAGATAGAGAAGGCTCTCAGTGGAGCCAAAATAGGGGACTCTAGTCTCCACACCAGGGGCATTATGGTAATCATCCACGTCAGGATCATAATAAATCTTCATCCTCTCACTGAAGCATTTGGTGAAGGGTCGGAGCAGCACAGTCGGGTCGAACCAGATCCGGAACCACCCATCCGGATCCTTCTTCAACGGATACCACCGGTTGCACAGCAGGCTTGACGGCTTGTACGTTTCTGTCAGCCGGGCTTCAAGCTGGTTGCCGCCGGCTCCGGGTATTAAGACCACCGGGTGCAGCGGTGCAGGCGATGATGCTCCGCAGCAGGTGTATAACACCATGGCCAATGAAAAGACTGCAATTTTTGTGTGTGTATAATTATGAGAGTTCTTCATTGTTACTTGTGTGTGGATAGTGAGGTATGAAGGACTAAAAATGTAGAAAGATTATGGGCTGTTTGTATTATTAGATTTGTGGTGGGAAAATGTTCACGTTTTCATGGTTGAAGACAAAGTTCCACCATTAGTTTTGTTCTTTTAGGACCGCTCTATTGTTAACAACTTTTTATTGTTCCATGTCTAATTATTTTTATCATTTAATTAATTAATTTATTTATTTATTTTTGTTGATAAGTGATTATTAGGGCTGTATATTATAACTACGGTATACTATAATATTTTAAAACTTCAATTTTTAAAAATAAATATTAATTAAAATTCATTATATCATAATAATTTTTAGAGTTTGCAACATGGATGAGATGAGACAAGTAAAATTAAAATAGAGGATCCGAATGAACAAAAATGGGCTATGTACCAACCAAATCACTTGAAAATCTCTATCTCACTTTTCGTGTTCTATGGCGTGTGCCATTTGCAATTTTTGCTAGATTTTGTTTTTCTTTTTGTTATATCTTAGTTTCATTCTACAATTATTAATTATAGTTCATTCACCCAATTAGAATGTATATTTAATGGTTATAAAAATTGTTTTATATTTAATTCGCAATTTTTTAGTTAATAATTGATTATTAGGGCTGTCTTTTTCATATTTAGGGTATTTACACTTCACTTTTAAGTAATAAATATTAATTATGGTTCAATAAATAATAATTAAATTTATTTTAAAATAAAAATCTTATTAAAATACTGTAATTAGTAAAATCCGAACTGCAACCAAAATGCGAAGAGTAATGATATAATCTAAAATTCTCGGTGTCAGTGAGTACACTTCAACTTTATTCTACAACTTAAATATTTAATTACACAAATTAGATATTCAAGTGGATGACCATTTTAATTAGACAAAAACTCCTGTACAACAGCAGTATTGTACAGCCGTGATGCACCGTGGAGACGCTGCACGGGAGTGCGACTCTTTTAATTATTTTTAATGACCAAGATGCAGCATATCCACCACCTGCTTCATAGTTGGCCTTGCATCTCTATTCTCTTGTGCACACTGCAATCCCACCCTCTCCAAATTCTCCACATCTTTATCACATTCCCCTATTTCCCCATTAACATTATTCATCCCTTTCACCATTTCAAGCACCACAATCCCATAACTATACACATCAACTTTTGCAGTTATGGGCAAATTATACACCCATTCTGGCGCCATATACCCTCTCGTCCCTCTTATCCCAGACACATTATTCAATCTCTCAACGCCACTCCTCCTCTTCCCCTGTTTCGACAGCCCGAAATCCGCCACCTTCGCCTCATAATTCCCATCCAAAAGTATGTTCTGAGGCTTCACGTCGCAGTGCAGAACCCACTCCAAGCACTCCTCATGCAAATAGGCCAACCCTTTCGCGGTGCCTACCGCGATCCCATATCTCCTTCTCCGATCAAGCTTATCGGAGTCGAGATTCTCTGCTAGAGACCCGTTCTCCATGTACTCGTACACTAACATCCTGTGCTTCGCTTCTGCGCAATAGCCCCACGTTTCCACCAAATTTGCATGGTTGAGTCTCCCTATTAGGCTGATCTCAGCAAGAAACTCTGCTTCCCCTTGGTGAGTCCCTTCATTCAGACACTTGATTGCTGCGACTCTGTTATCCGGAAGCACGCCTTTATACACCACGCCGCTGCCTCCGCGGCCAATCTCTTCACTGAAGTTGCGGGTGGCCTTCTTCATCTCTGCATACGCGAACCTCCTGAACCCCGTGGCCACCTGCAAGAAGCCCTGCTCGCGCAACTTGTTTGAACTTTTTCGTGTTTCGTATAGGAAGACAAGTACGCACACGACCTCAACCACACCAAGCACCCCCACACACCAAATCAAGGACCTCAACCAAGCATATTTGTTTGGCTTCGTGTATGCTCTTTCAATCTCCACCACAGAGGAGTTCGTGCAATGAAGGCCGTTGGATCCAACGGCCTCGATTTTGTTCGATGCTGACAACATATGATTTGGCAACCTCAGGTAAGTCCAGTAATCGAATTCCGACGATTGATAGCCGTTGAATAGGAGAGTCTTGGGGTAGCAGCTGTGGACGCCGGTGTCCCATTCGAACTTGAATTGGAATCCTCTGCAGTCGCAGTTGCTTAAGCAGAGGCTCTTGCAATCTTCTAACGTCCGGTTTTGGAAGTATCCGATGTCGTAACCGTAAAACTCTGCGTGGCTAATGCGTGAGAAACCTTCTGCATTTTTAGTATAGCTACCGTTGTTCTTACATGGGATCTGTTCAAAATCCGGCACGCAGCCTTCCGACCAATCCCTCTCATTCTTGATCTTGTAGCCCGGTAAGCAGGAGCACCGCCGTCCTACGTCGTATCGGTAACTGCACAAACTATTGCCGCCGCAAATGCCGTGAATACTACACGGTGACTTCTGCAGTTGCCAGCTTACTTCCCATATGTTTTTGCCCTTGTTGAAGGTGTAAACTCGAACGAGGCCGTCGGAATCCAACGTCATCCTTCTCTGACGGCGAATCCCGACGTCCGACGTCTGGAAATAGAAATTATCCGACGAAGAGAATCTTCCGTACAAGTCGAGCATGGCGGTTTTGCTGGTGTTGTACGTGGATCGCCCCGCGGCCCAGCTGGTCATCCACGCCGGAGGCCAGAACACACTCGTTAGCTCGACGCCGGAGTAGAGGAGGCGGAGAACGTTGTCGTTGTCGAAGTAAAACTCGTAGAAGCCGGAGGAGTGATTCGTCCGGCTTCTCGACGAGGTTAGCTTCGCCTGTCTGGCGAGTGGTTGCTGAGGAAGAAGCGTGTCCGTCGGAGAATCGAAGCTCCGCCAGATCACAGTAGCGTTTCCTTCACGGCGGAGAACGAGATCGCCGTCGTCGTGGAGTTGCAGCGCCACGGCGGAGGAGGATTTGGTGCCGCTGGTCCAGATAGGGATGAGTCCGGCATCTTTGAGTATGAGGTTTCCGGAGTGTAAGAGAGAGAGCTTCGTGTTCCGGCCGTTAACCGGTTGGTCCCGGTTCGCCATCCAGACGACGGTGGGGCTTCCGTCGTTGGCCGGAGCATGAGTGAACCAGATAGCAAAACAGTAGGCGTTATCACCGACGGCGTGAAAACCGGCGGTGAAAATACGTGTTGGTAATGAGACTAACACGTCATCGGGAGAAGAGAGAGATGAACCTTGATTTAAGGTAGTGTACGTTTTAAACGACGATGAAAGTGGTAAGAATATCGAG
Source organism: Agastache rugosa (assembly GCA_031470985.1). Classification (NCBI taxonomy): domain Eukaryota; kingdom Viridiplantae; phylum Streptophyta; class Magnoliopsida; order Lamiales; family Lamiaceae; genus Agastache; species Agastache rugosa. Next base: position 35,092,295 of record CM062605.1, read on the forward strand.
ATCAAAGTCAGAAATAGGATGAGGTATTCTGTATAATGGATTGCCATTGATGAGAATCAAGAGCTCATAGCATTATAGTGTATATATATATAATAACATATATATATAGAATTATATAACATAGTTCACGTCAATCTTTTATATTCTATTGTAATATTAAGGAATAATGATCATATATATTAATTTATGAATCCAATGCATGCATGTTGTGATTAATAATAATATTGCAGATCAATCACAGTAATTAATTAAATTATTCAGTCGACGCGCTCTTTTGGACTAATTAACAAGACTATCCTTACTTGACACGCGTCGGCCACATGTGATTAAACGACGTTGTTTCGTAAGTGTAGATTCTGCGAATGATAGTTTTTCATAATTTTTTGTAAGACTTTGGGTTCGAATGATGAATTTTTCAGCACTTTTTGTAAGAATCTAAAAAACGAAACAATGTCGTTTTATTACACGTGACCGACGCGTGTCAATTAATGTTGTCAACGCGACTTTCTGGTGCCGAAAATTAGTAGTTGACTAAAATTGTCACAAAATTGTATTTATTGAACTAAAAATTGATATTATGCTAAGTTCGGACTAAAATTATCACATTGAAAATTTATTGGGCTAAAATTGTGCATTTTACCTATAATACAATATTACATATAGAATTATAGATATAGTTCACTTTAGTGTAATTTTAAGGAATAATGATCATATATATTACTTTATGAATCCAATGCATGCATGTTGTGATTAGTAATAATATTAGAGATCAATTTACCTACAATAATTAATTAAATTATTCAGACACTCTTTTGGACTAACAAGAATACCTTTAATTTGCACAAATTTCTTCTTCATGCGCATGCGCATTTACACTGTTGACTTCGGTGTGGATTGAGGTTAGGTACTTTTGTCTTGGTCGTGACACTTCTTCTATTAAAATACTAACACTTGACATATATATATTTATATATAAGAATACCAAAAATACACTAGCAACATAATAATAATAGGTGATATATAGACTAGAATATAATTCTAGATGTTTGGTACACTTTTTTGAATGAAAAGACAATATTACCCTTACTAATTACCCCACATTTTATTCTATTTTCTTACCTATTTTTTATTCTTAAATAAATTAAATAAAATCCTAAAAGATATTCTCTCTCCTAAACAAACTACATCTCATTTCTCTCTCTTCTTCTTCTCCTCTCTCTGACACCCAACTGCAATTAATCTCTTTTGTTACTCTTCTTCTTCCTTTCTCTCTCTCTATAATTACTTCATTTAACACACAACAACAATATAAATTTTATGCAGATTGGTTGTTACACATTGAATATTTTGAAAGCCATTAAATTCATACATCAACAAATCACTCAAACAAATGATCAAAGAAAAACTCATGAAATTATTGAAATATTTGTAAGAAGTTCGATTTCTCAAAGAAGTTCATTTCTGAACAGTTGTTATTTTTTATATTTGTGATTCTTAAGGTAATGTTCTTGCTAGACTTAATTTTCTGTATTATATTAAATTCCTGTTGTTAATGTTCTTATGTACACTGTCGAAGGCACAGTTGTGTATTTACATTGTGGAAGCATCTACTGTTGACTTCGTGTGGACTGAGGTTAGGTACTTTTGTCTTGGTCGTGACACTTCTTCTATTGAAATACTAACACTTTACATATATATATATATATATATATATATATATATATATATATATATAAGATATCATAAACAGTTGGCATGGTGTGATAGTCGGGTCAAGATATATTCATCACATTTATATACAAATCCAATCTTATAATATCATATTGCATATTTGTAACGTTACCTATTAATGTTTTGATAGTGAATGAATCGGAACTGAATTTTGACCCGTGTGAACAGTTTCACATAAGAGCAAGAGTGCTCTATAATGTCCCCTTGGGAATGACCTAGTAGTAGAGTGACTTGTCTGATGCCAAAGGTTCATATTCAAACTCCGCTAATGTCTTTATAGGTCGAGTATGTCATACTTGTACTTGAAAAGTGTGGTTTATCTGTCCTATGTAGTTTGCAGGCTATTACATAAGGACGAATGTTTACTCAATGCACACCAAAAGTAACGGCTGCGGTTTCTCACGATAAAAAAAATAAAAATAAAAGAGAGTGCTCTGTAAAATATTTACACTTGAGCATTAACTATTTACTCTTTTGGACCATTCTCTCACCGAGTTCTTGCAACTGACTGGGAAGGCGTATTGACTAGAATATTGCCATAAGAATAGAATGGTCAAACTCTCTAAATAAATGTTAGAAAGGTCTCATGCCTAACAAGACAACTAACAAAAGCAACATATATACATGGCTAATCTAATAGTAAATGCATCAACCCAAGATAATTATATATGTCATATAAGTTTTAATTACTTTATGTTGATAATTTAATTAATTAAGAATGTTTTACTATCCTTTTTCACTATAAATAAATAAGCTATATCTATTATTACAAAATAAATTATTAACAATTTTAACATTTAATTGTATCTTTTAGATATTAGGCCGAATGGCCTGTAAAATACCCAACTTTCAATAAATTCTGGTTTTGCATACCAGCAAAAGATTTTGTTTGGTAAATACCAAACTTTCAATTTCTTCTAATTTTGCAACCGAATCGATTTCCCCCAAATTTGATGCTGATGTGGCTGACGGAAAGTCTATGTGGCAATATCGTCCGGTGGTGTTTTAAACTTAACAAAATTACGTCGTTTTATCCATCCTTTAAATCATATAAATATGGCCAGTAGAAGAGAGAGAACCGTTTAGCGAGAACAGCTGCTGCCGGATTCACGTCACCGTGGGAGGTTGCTGCTACAACTGACGAGCAATCCGTGCCGCCGCAGTCCACCGCATCGGCAAGCGCTGCAACCCGCTGGAGATCTGATGCTACCATGGATGTCGTTCGCCAACGCCGTCGGGGATCTGCAGATTTGATGCCACCGTCGCCCCTGTTCATGTCGCTGGAATCCAAGGAACAAGAAGGAGCCGCCGTTGTTTGAACAACCGCGTCACCGCCCGCCGTTAAACGGCGCTAGCTGTGCTCAAGTACAAAATTCAATAATTGATGAATCATGTGGTCAGGATGAAACAGTTCTTTGTTGCACTCCATCTGTTCGACAAAATGCCTCAAAGAGATGTTCCTGTAGATATCTACACCTTGATTCTGGTTTTTAGAGTTTTGGAGTTGTGTAATATATGTTCAAGTTTAAGACAGTGATTTCTCCATGTTTATGAAGTTATTGCTTTATGTAGTAGTTGTAGTTAGTAGTTACGTTTTGGTTGTTTTTGTCTATTAATTGCTTGATACCCAAAAGTAAGAGTAAGCATAACACAAATCATACAAAAAAAGGCACTGTCAAAATAGGATACCAAATATATTCAATCATTTCATAATGATGCAGCAAAGTACATCTCTAAGCAACAAAAAAAGGGCACAATTAGTGATTGCCGATCTCTAAGCATCAAAAATGGGCACAAAAAGTGCATTTCCAAGCTAATATAACTTGTTTTCTTGTTTAAATATCTAGGCAACACATAAAGTTGTTCACAAAAATTAGTGACTGCCCATGTACTTTCCAAAAAAAGGGCACAATTACATTAACTTCTACTGCGCATCTACATTACTACTTTCTTGTGTTGTACCAACATAAGTGACTCCACGCTGCTGCAACCTTGAAGATGATTCACCAGTTTTGGGCCTTGGCTTTCTGAACCTATTCACATGTGCAACTCTTCTTGCCCTTGAAGTGGATGCATGCTGCTTGTCCTTTGGTTCATAAGGCTTGGCAGGTCGTCCTCTCTTCCTCTGAAAGAGTAAAAAAAATAAGAAAGAAACATTACACATAGGATACAAGATATAAAGGATAAAGCAATTAGAATACCTTCTGCACATTGTCACTCTGTACAGGCTTATTTGTGCATTTTCGTTTGTTGTGTCCTTCTTGCTTACAAGTACTGCATTTAATCACCACACCATGTTTGCTCAATTTCTTTCCACTTGGGTAAAGTCTATCTTTAGGCACTCGAGTCTTAAATCTAGCCAAAATATCTGCTCTGAGATCCTCGATACTTAAGTTATATCTTACTCCAAAGACATTCAGATACCTATTGGCTATCCACTTGGAGCTCACAAGCTTGTTATTCATTGATTTTGGACAATCATGGTCACCTGCATATGACTTGATGATGAAGGTTTTATTGGACTGCACAATACTAGCATAAACCTTCTAAGGACATGGTGGCTTACAGTAAGCAACTAGTTTAGTTTTGCAGACACATCTAAATCGAATGAATCTCCCATTCTCTATAGCCCATGTCGTTAAAGCACTCTTGCACTGCAAGCCATCTTCAAAATGCATCCCAAGCACTATTTCCATCTTTTTATGATCACATTTAGGATCATAAACAACCTTTTTCTGCCTTAGTTTTATAAAATCAAATGCATAATCACTATCAGATGAATGCAAATCCTCATCTGCTATTTCATAGTCAGAAACAGGTTCTTCTCCAACATATTGCTCGAATCCATAAAATGAATCAATAAGATCAAATACATTTTTAACTTTTCTTATATTTTTCCTAGTTTCAACATATTCTTCATCAGAAATACCTTCAACACTCCCAAGACTTACATCAGACAACTCATCATCGCTATGGTTATACTCACTGCTCCCATCTGACCATATATCTCCCTCACCATTCTCTATTTCATGCCCATCCCCATTCATATCTCCATCACCATTCTCTGTTCTTTGCCCATCCCCATCTTTATCTCCCACATTCTCTATTCCCTCATTAATAAGATGTTCATCAACAACAAATTTACTTCCTCCCACAAGTTCTTTATCACTGACACTGACATCCTCCAAAGACTTAGCTCCCTCAACAAAAACATGGACACATCTACATTCAGCAGTTACTAAACCCAACATACACATTACACCTTTGTCGTCTAACAACTCCACATAATTATCAGTTATAGGGATTCTGCACCACAACCTATCCCATGAGACATAACCTAATTCTTCCACAATTTCTACAAGATCTAGAAAACCAAACCTATCAAGATCTAACCCATGTTTCATATAAGAAGTCCCCCCTATGTAAAAACGTTGATTGTCTAGGAATGAGAACCTACCACCATGATTAATACTAACAACAAAAAAATCACTGCAAATTCAATAAAAAATTACAGTTAGTTGTAAATAACATACACCACAAATACTTGAAATACAGAAAAAAATAATAATAAATAAATAAAATAAAATAAATAACCCTTAATCAACTATACCCTAGCCACTGTTCAAAAATCCTAATCAAAAGCCCCAATTTGCATAAACTAAAATAAAACTAAAATAAAACTAAAAAAACTCTAATCCCTCCACTGTAAGTAACAAACAATAAAGAAAGATTAAAAGGGACCTACATTGTTGCCATTTTCAGAGAATTTGTTGCCCTCACGGGACCATCTAGACCAATTGGCTCTGCTCCACACACTCTGTCCAATAATTTCCGACAAAAAGACAATAAAAAATGAAGATTCAGAAGGCAAGAAGAAAGAGAAGAATGAAATCGCAGACATACAAGAACGAAAGCGGGAAGAGAAGAAATGCTGAAGACAGAAAAAATTAGGGCATTCGATTTTTAACTACTAATTAAACGATGACGTTTAAGAATAGACGTGTGAATTATTTTGCCACAAAGGTGCCACGTAGGTGCCACACAGACATTATTTTGCCACGTAATCATATTTTCCGATAAAAATTTCGCCGGAGCACTCGACAGTTGCAAAATCAAAAGAAATTGAAAGTTTGGTATTTACCACGCAGAATCTTTAGCTGGTGTGCAAAACCAGAATTTATTGAAAGTTTGGTATTTTACAGGCCATTCGGCCTAGATATTATTACTGAACAAACAATGTGAAACAACATAAAATGCCTCGTTGGGGATTGCCTTTAATTTGTCGTGCATATTTGCTTATCGAACTCAAAAACATCCAATTAATTTACTTAGTGACTTTATAAACCAATGACACAACATAAATACCGGTGTTTTTCAATGAATTAATTGGTTGTATTATCTCAATTATTGATTATAATAAATTTAGTATGTGGCCAATTCAAAATTCACTTTTTTTTTCTTATTCTTTCTTTCTTTAATTCGCTTATCTACTCACGTACAGTATACTAGAGACATATACTATTTATTAAATCATTCAACTAAAATGCAACCATAACAATGAAAAATAATAATAAATTATAATGAAGACTTGTAAATGTATAATATATATATATATAAAATATAATGAAGTAATTTTTCACAACATAATAAGCATAAATATATAAATTATCAGTTGTCATATTTGCAATTATGATGTCATTATACCAATATATTGTGCTTCATTAATATTTTTGGCAGGAATTGTGCTTAACACTTTCATATCCTCCAAATTCAGATTATTTTTTCTTTCTCGAATACTCGTTTGGCAAAATCTTGGGTACGACCAGCTACACAATTAGGGAATAATCAAGATATAATAAAGGTAATTAAGAAGTAACTAAGAGATAATTATAAGTAATTAATATAAATTAAGATTAATTAATCTCAATTAATATATATTATCCTAATTAGAGTGTATTTATCCAAATTAAAATTTATTAATTTTAATTAAAATTTATTTAACCTCGATTAGGATTAAGTGGTCCACCGCAGCCGAGACTCCATTAAGTTTTACTGTTTTCTTTTTCAGTGACTAATGAAATGTTTAAGCTAAAACTGAAGCAAGCATCTTCTACGTAACAATGTATTCGGGCTGGAGGTTAATGGGCCGACCTCCTTTGGTAGCCCAAATTAGGGAGACATCATTAATCCTAAATAACATACTCAAACATGTTGAATATCCCCCCTTCTCTGTGTTACCCTACAAATGATGAAATAAAAACATGAATAGTTTCAATGCACACATCCATGACTCGAACTTCTAACCGATTGGAAGATTATGGGCTTTTTGTATTATTGGATTTGTGGTGGGGAAATGTTCATGTTTTCATGGTTGAATCTCGGTGTCGTGTGACCAGGATAAGATATACTCCCTCCGTTCACGATATTCTTGCCACATTGTGGACGTCACGTGTTTTAAGAAATTGATTGGTAGTAGTGGGTATTGTTGTGAGTGGAGTAATGATCCCACCGTAAATGTGAGTTGAGTAGTGAGGAATATAAGTGGATTCTACTACTATAAATGGAAGTGACAACCATATCGTGGACGGACCGAAATGACAAAGTGATAAGGATATCTTGGACGTAGGGAGTATTTTTTTGGTTGTGACACTTCTATAAATCAAACTAAAAGTCTAAAATATCATTAGAAGTTTGCATCGGATTGCATGTCTGACAGTTGGGTCAAGATTCATTAGATTTATATTCAAATCCAAACTTTATATCACATTGCATATATATTTGGAACATTATTGATGTTTTGGTAGTGAATGAATCAAGATTGAATTTTGACACGTCTGAACGATTTCACAGTAGACTCCTCTATATATTCAATCGACTATTATTTACGATATATGTTTTGGACAATGCATTCTTCGAATTTTCGCAATTGACTGGAAAAGGCGTATTAACTATATATAATATTGCAATAACAAATTAAGTTATGCATGCATGTTCTCTGTCCTCAATTTGTGTTCTACTATTAATTTTACTATTTTAAACAGATTTATTTAAAAATAAAAGTTTAGTAATTTTCTTATTAATTTATTATTTTTATGTGATCAAATTTTAAATCCTATGTCGCTACGTTCTTGACTCGTGGCTGCTGTCCGGCGGTGTGTTCCGTAAGAGAAAGGGCAGAGACTAGAGAGAGAAAAGATTGGGAGGTGCTGTTGATGAATGATGACCTTGAAAATAATGGAGAGAGATTTGTGTTTAATTAAATAAAGGGTGATTTTAAACATATAGCACCCATTTCTCCCGCTGTAGCCTGCAATTTTAAAAAGTATAAAAAAATAATAAATGTACTAATATATCCTCATAATCAAATCCAATAATATACATACATGCATACACGAATAGAAATTTGATTTTTTCTTTCTTTCTTATTTTTCCTTCTTTTTCTACGCCTCTCTTTCTACAAATTTCGTTCCCTTTCTCTCCATATTCTCATCTTCTTCCATCACCTTAGCCAATCTTCAATAAATGTTAATTTTTCCCATCAAATTTATATCTTAATTATTTTCCACCAAACTTATTTTTGATGGATTCATACAATCATTTAGTCATTCAAGGTTTTTCACAAAAGAAAATAGCATAGCATGCACGAATCCATATAATAAAAAAGAAGGAACAGAACAATTTTTTTGCCAAAATGAGTAGATTATGTGAAAGCTCCAATTAAGAGACCTTTGCAGAACCCATGTGGCAAAAATCAAAATTCAGACTAGCCATTTTGACAAAGCAAACTAAAGAAAACTCGACGAAATCGGAGATTCAAAATTTGATGTTACAGAATTGAAAATTGCAAGAACGTTAACCAAAAATAGACGTTACCCTTCCTTGCTGGTGGCGCCGCCTCCGCCATCAGAACTCTGGCAGCCGCTTGTTGAGGGCTATAAATTGCCTGTTTTCTTTCTCATCATATTTTTGTGTCTATAGTATTATTTATTAAAATTTTATTGGGACTATACGGATAAAATTGTATATTTATTATTATTATTTTTAATTTTTTAAGGACAGAAAAATTTCGGACCGACTTTATAAAACAATAACTCTTTAGTTGTGTATATATAGGACAATTTTCGGCCCGAACAGGCTAAAACGCATGTTCTATGCATGTAATCGTCTGCATGGAGCCTGATGCTGATGTGAAATGCCACATAAATAAAAAATTAAAAATATATTAAAAAATTAACAATCTCTCTCCCTTCCCCCTCCCCTCCCCCTCGTCTCTTTCTCTCCCACCATTGCCAGGCTGCCGGCATAACCATCACCACCACCACAACCGCCGCCGCCCACCACCACCACCCTCAAGTAACCAGTAAACCCATCCATCTCCCTTTCTCACGTCTCTTCTCTCCCTTTCATCCCTTCTCTCTCCAGCCTTCTTTCTCCTGTCCGTCCTTCCGTCACCGCCACCGCAAGCCCCTCCGTCATCCGCCACCGCCACCGCCACCGCCGGCTGCCGGACACAGCGTTAGCGTCATCCCCATGGTCCTCGCAACGGCGACGTCCACAACCCCTCTCCGTCGCAGCGTCCACTGTCGAGATCTGGATTTATGCCGTTTAGAGATGAGCAGTCGATGGGACACTGTCCCAACCCACCTGCAATCTGCGGCTACCTCACCGATCCCGACCGAGACTCTCCACCAAATCTCTCGACTCACCAAATCTCTGACTCACCGCAGTGATCCGACATCTCCCTTCACCTTCCGCCGCACCGAATTTCTCTGCCACCACTGCCGCGACGCAGTCTCCTACCGCCGCAAGCTACTGCTCCCGCCCTAATCCCGCCTCCTGGAAGGAGGAGCTCACGTTCTTCGTTGATTAGCGCGATCAACACCATGTCGTTGCTCCTCGAAGGAGGAGCTCACGTTCTTCTTTAATCCCGCCGTCGTCGTTGTTGACTAGGAGTGAGCATAACCGGGCCGAAACCGACGAACCGGGCTGAACCGGGCGGTTCGGTCGGTTTCGGTCGGTGTGCATAAGATTGTCGGGGCGGGTCAGTTTCAAAAGTTAGGGCCGAAATTGGGTCGGTTCGGTTTCGGTTTTGGAAAACCCAAAACCGTTGGGGCCCGAACCGACCCGATTAAGTAATATATATATATTTATGTAATTTATTAATTTTTTTTTTTGACCCTAACCTAAAACACTAAGCAGCAGCAGCCGCGCCTCACTTTCCTTTCAACCTTTCTCTCTCGCTCTCTCTCTACTCTACTCTACTGCTTCCTCCGTCCCTCCGCTGGTCGCCAGTCGCCACCGCTCCTCCGGCGCACCGCCCTTCCCTCTCTCTCTCAAAGTTTCACCAATTGAAACACCCATCCCTCTCTCTCACGGCTCACCAGTCACCGTCACCATATCCCTCGCCACCGCCCCGCTGCTCTTTTCCACCGCCCAGCTCCGGCGCTCGCCACCGCGCTCTGTCTCGCGCTCGGCTATCACATCTAGGACTCGACTTGTATCATGGATACTAATAGGACCTGAACCATTATGGCAAGGAAAGGTTTGATTCAGAGGGAGTTGAAGAGGCAAAAATTAGTCGCTCACCACAGGGCTGTACGTTTCAGGTTTTGATTTTCAGTTTAGGGTTTGTGCAAACTACAAAATCTGGTCTAGAAATTGCAAAGTGTAGTGGTAGTAGTGCTAATTTCAGTTTATATTTTGGCTAATTTCAGTTTATGTAGGGTGGTTGATGGGGGCTGATTTCAGTTCATGTTTTTGCTTCTCTTTGTTTGAAATTTACAGTGAAAGATGTCTGCACCTTAAGCCCCACAAACAGCGCAACAATTGATGTCGGTTTTAACCGAAACCGACCCGAAACCGAGGGTCGGTTTCGGGCGGTTTCGGGTCGGTTTTCATGCAAAATTCGGCCCGGGTCGGTTTCTATATTTTTGCTTCCTCGGTTTTCGGTTTTTCCGGTTCGGTTCGGTTCGGGTCGGTTCGAACCGAATGCACACCCCTATTGTTGACATGTTTGTTGTATGCGTGATACAAGTAGCGGGCCTGTTGCTACTGGGCAAGGAGCCCAAAGCGTGGGAGCAGGCCTAGTTGTTGAGAGATGATCCACTCGCATGAGGAAGTTACCAGCCCGTTACCAAGGGTTCGAGATGAAACAACGAGGAAGACGATAAAGATATCTGGAGCCACCTATCTCTGGTCCCCACTTTTCTGTTAAGAGTTTCAGCATTAGCAGAGAATAGCATGGCAGACTACTGTAGTTAAATATCAGAGTTTTGTACGCAAAGAGGGCATGCTATGAATGAAATTGTCTTCTTCCCTTTATTTTGTTGTTTTTTTGGAGTTTGGCTCGCTCGAACAAGTCTATCTTAAGTTTATTACTTCAAATCTCCTATCATTGGTGCTTTCATTGATTTTTTCTCATGGCTGATTCAGACCCCTTCGCTGCTTTTAAATCCTTCCAATCTCAGGTGGAGAGTCAGTTGTTGGCCACCAATACTGCCCTCCAAACCACCAACTCCAATCTACAGAAGTTCATAACGACGGTAGAATCTCGCTTTGCCACTTTGCAGATCCCTGATTCATCGGGATCCTCGAGTCATCAGCGCTCTCCGCCACATCTTCCACCACCGGATTCACTATCTTTTCGTTCTATGAAAATGGAGGTTCCTAGTTTTGATGGCTCAGATCCCTCGGGCTGGATCTTCCGCGTCGAAGAATTCTTTAACTTCCACCAAACGCCGGAACCTCAACGTCTCCGTATTGTCTCTTTCCACATGAAAGGCAACGCCGCCGCCTGGTTCCAGTGGATGAAGACGAACCGATTGTTGTCTACATGGTCGGTTTTCCTTCATAGTGTTCGTCACCGTTTTGGGGGTTCCATCTACGACGACCCTCAAGGTGCGCTGTCGAAACTAACTCAGAAAACCACCGTTGCTGACTTCCAGACGGAGTTTGAAAGCCTTATGAATAAGGTAGAGGGTATTTCTGAATCCCTACTGGTTAGTTTTTTCATTACGGGCCTCAAGGCCGATATTCGTCGGGAACTCTCTTTCTCCAAGCCCTCCACGCTCATGGAGGCATTCGCGCTTGCCCGCGCCTATGAAGCTCGCCTGGAGGAGTCGCGGGCAGAACAACGGTGGCTCTCTCGCGCTCCGGTTAAGGCGACGCCGGTTTCTTTCTTCGCTCCGCCGTCCCCATCTCCGCCAGTCTCGTCGTCGTCAGGCAACTCTTCTCCGACATCGGGGTCCTCATTCTTCAAACCAACGCCATCACCGCAGCTCCAGGGACCGCCTCTTCCGATTCATCGTTTTTCTCCACATGAACTTAAAGATAAACGAGAGAAAGGCCTCTGTTACAATTGCGATCAGAAGTGGGCCCCTTTTCATCGTTGTCGGAGTCGCTTCTATGGCTTATTTGGGACCGACGATGATGATGAGCTGGAGAAAGCTCCACCCGATACTACGGCTGCGACGGAGACGCCGGAAGTCGAGATTTGTGGTGATATTTCCACCCTCCACACGTTATCTGGTCTCGGCCGACCTCGTTCGCTGCACTTACTGGGAACGATTCATAGTAAAGAAGTGCGGGTCCTTGTTGATAGTGGCAGTACGCACAACTTCTTACAACCGGCGATAGCTCAATCACTGAAACTCAACACCCAGGTGATCCCTGCTTTCCGAGTCTACGTTGGCAACGGCGATTTCCTTATCTGCGACCGCATATGCCCAGCAGTTCCCATCGAAATTCAAGGACACACAGCTACGGTGGATCTTCATCTCCTCAAAATTGCCAGACCGGCGGTGGTGCTGGGGATTCAGTGGTTACAGACCCTAGGTCCGGTCACACATAATTATGCGGCACAGACCATGGAATTTTCAATAGGCGGCGTCACCACCACCTTGAGAGGAGATCCTTTGATTGATATCCAGCCCATTACATTTTCTCAGCTGAGAGTGGAGGCCCAACGTGAAGACATCGATATGATGTGGGCCATTTTCATTCGGCCCAATTTAGCTGCAAATGAGCCGAGTTCTTTAAATGAGTTTGTGGTGCCCGATTCCACCCCCACAGCTCTACATCAGCTTCTACATCGATTTCATCATCTATTCTCACCGCCTACTGGCCTGCCCCCCCATCGCGCCGTTGACCACCGGATTCACCTCCATCCTAACACTACTCCGGTCAATGTTCGACCGTATCGGTACCCTTAATTTTAGAAACAAGAAATTGAGAAGCTCGTCGCAGAAATGTTGGCACAGGGGACTATACGCCCGAGCCAGTCCCCTTTCTCATCTCCGGTGCTCCTTGTTCGAAAGAAGGACGACACTTTTCATTTTTGTGTCGATTATAGGGTACTAAATACGGTCACAGTGCGTGATAACTTTCCCATTCCCACCATAGATGAGTTACTCGATGATCTTGGGAGCGCACAGATATTCTCGAAATTGGACCTTCACGCGGGGTACCATCAGATACGGGTACATCATCGCGACATCGCCAAAACTGCATTTCGTACTGCCGACGGCCATTTTGAATTTTTGGTTATGCCGTGTGGATTATGTAATGCGCCATCCACGTTTCAAGCTACCATGAACCAACTTTTTGCGCCATTTCTCCACAAGTTCGTTGTGGTATTCTTCGATGACATATTGGTTTACAGCCCTACTATGGAGGCCCACGTCGAACATCTCCACCTAGTTCTAGAGAAACTCCATCAGCAACAATTTGTTCTCAAGGCCTCTAAATGCATCTTTGGGCACACTTCAGTTACTTTCTTAGGCCATATTGTGTCCAACGGCTGTGTTCATGCAGATCCGGAAAAAATTGAAGCTATGCAGAATTGGCCGGTGCCACGCACGATAAAGCAACTCCGGGGATTCCTAGGCCTTACGGGCTACTACCGCCGATTTGTAAGGCATTATGCAGGAATCGCAGCTCCTCTCACCGATCTGCTTTGCACCAATGCCTTCCAATGGTCTGAGGAAGCTGAGCTAGCTTTTGAGAAACTAAAAGAAGCTCTCTCCACGACTCCAGTTTTGCGACTCCCAGACTTCGCTGTTGAATTTGTGGTGGAGTCGGATGCCTCCGAGGTGGGCATTGGCGCGGTTTTGATGCAACAAGAACAACACGTCGCCTATTTCAGCAAGAAACTCAATCACCGAATGCAGACAGCCTCAACTTATACTAAAGAGTTGCACGCCATAGTGGAGGCTGTGCATAAATGGCGACAATACCTCCTTGGGCGGTTTTTCGTCATTCGCACCGACCAAAAGAGCATCTGGGAGCTTCTACAGCAAACAATCCAGACGCCCGAGCAGCAAAAATACGTAAGAAAGCTTTTGGGCTTCCATTTTCGCATTGATTATAGTTCTGGTTCCTCTAATAGGGCAGCGGATGCTCTGTCACGACGTCATGGGAAGCAAGTTATGGAGACTGAAGAGGATTCGGCTTTGCTAACTAATTTTTTAGCTGTCTCCACCCCGGTAACAGAATTGTTGGAACGGCTAAGGTAAGAGAATGCTACTTTTGCGGACCTCAAGGAGATGCACCAACGCCACCAATCCCAGCAACTGAGCTCAGATTATGCTATCAATGAGGGCGTTTTGACTTATCGACAGCGATACTACATCAGTAAACACTCTTCTCTCATTCCCCAACTTTTGCAAGAAGTACATGCCACCCCCCTAGCTGGCCATGGAGGCGTGAAGAGGACCTTAATCCGTCTTGCCTCCACCTTTTATTGGCCTAACATGCACGCGACGGTGAAGGATTACGTGGCGGCGTGCCTTGTGTGCCAACAAACCAAATATTCTACCCAACCCCCAGCTGGTCTGCTCCAACCCCTACCGGTCCCGACCAAGGTGTGGGATGAGCTCACGATGGACTTCATTACGGGGTTGCCCCCGAGTCGTGGATTCACCGTAATTCTAGTGGTAGTTGACCGGTTAACGAAATTCGCCCATTTTGGTCCGCTCCCATCCATATTTACAGCAGCTACTACTGCTTCTCTGTTCACAGAGATGGTGGTCCGAATTCATGGGTTTCCCTCCATCATTATCTCTGACCGTGACTCGGTTTTCATGAGCGCATTTTGGCAACAAATCTTCAAATTGAGTGGCATCACCCTTCACCACAGCACGACATATCACCCTCAGACCGACGGCCAGTCGGAGGTGGTCAACCGCTCCCTCGAGCAGTATCTGCGGGCTTTCACTCTGGATAGACCTTCTTCTTGGTCTTCATACCTTAATTGGGCTGAATTCTCACATAACACCTCGTATTGCAGTAGCATAAGGATGACCCCGTTTGAAGCTCTTTTTGGCAGACAACCTCAGATGATACCTCCGTACACAGCAGGAACTACTCAAATCCAAGCTCTCGATGAACTCCTCCAAGAACGGGATATTCTGCTTCATAAATTGAAGGAAATCCTCCAGCAAACCCAGTTTCGAATGAAACAACAAGCAAATCGCCATCGCCGCGATCTTGAGTTCCAGGTCGGGGATTTGGTTCTGGTTCGTCTTCAGCCATACCGTCAAACCTCTGTCCGCCGAAGATGATTCCCCAAAATTACTCAGAGGTACTACGGCCCATTTGCTATCACTGAAAGGGTGGGACAAGTAGCTTATCACCTGGACCTTCCCCCGAAGAGTTGAATCCACCCCGTTTTCCACATCTCCAAATTGCGGCCTTTTCGAGGGGACACAACGACGCCGGTTTGCACTCTGCCGGAGAACTCTCGCGACTCTAGTCCCATGCCGATGCCACTAACAATTTGTGGAGAACGCAACATTATCACGCCGGCAGGACCCAAGCAACAGCTCTTGGTGCAATGGCAAGGGGAGCCACCAGAGTGTTCGACATGGGAAGACAAGGAGGAACTCTGCCGTTCTTTCCCTGATTTCAACCTTGAGGACAAGGTTGATTTTGATGGGCAGGGTAATGATACAAGTAGCGGGCCTGTTGCTACTGGGCCGCAAGCATTAAATGAAACAGAAGTGCAAGGAGCCCAAAGCGTGAGAGCATGCCCAGTTGTTGAGAGACGATCCACTCGCATGAGGAAGTTACCAGCCCGTTACCAAGGGTTCGAGATGAAACAACGAGGAAGACGATTAGCAGAGAATAGCATGGCAGACTACTGTAGTTAAATATCAGAGTTTTGTACGCAAAGAGGGCATGCTATGAATGAAATTGTCTTCTTCCCTTTATTTTGTTGTTTTTTTGGAGTTTGGCTCGCTCGAAGAAGTCTATCTTAAGTTTATTACTTCAAATCTCCTATCAATGCGTCTCTGATGAACTTGGTATTTAGGGTTTAGGGTAGTGATGGTGGGCGGCGGTGGTTGCAGTGGTGGTGATGGTTGTGGCGGCAGTGGTGGGAGAGAAGGAGACAAGAGGGAGGCAGGGGGAGAGAGAGCAAGTGAGGGTGATATGTGGAGTGATTTGACGTTACATATCTGCAAAGAAGGTCCACGCAGGCAGTCACGTGATATGCACGTGCGTTTTAGCCCGTTCGGACTAAAAAAGTTCTACGGATGCAAAACTTAAAATTTAATGTCCTAAAAAATCGGTCCAAAATTTTTGTTTAGAATATGAATTCGACCTTAGTTAGTATCCTTAAAAAGGCTCTAACTCTATAAAGCTATATCTTTTCATTTATGACTTTTTGTTACCAGAACAGAATTTTGCCATCCTGTATTTTATTAGTTTGAAATTATTTTATTTTTTATTGTATTAATTCGTGTAATTTATATGATATTATCACGATTAATATACGTATGAAGTATGAACAATGCAGAAAAATGAAATCAAAATACAACAATTATTTGAACCAAATACAGCTTCCATCACATTTAATTATTTGTTATTTCTAGTTGTGCCAAAGGGGACCATAAACATTAAATCGCGTAATAACCCTAACGAATATTGAATAACCCATTTAAGAAGTTTATCTACTCGAAATTAATTCTTCAAAAAAAAAAAAAAGAAAAAAAGAAAGAAAGAAAACCCTACTCGAAATTAATAGTGGAGGATTAATTAATACCGTGTTTCCAAAATTATGTGGGTTTTAATCGAAACAGAACTAACTAAATTTATTGGGATTGACAGATAATTACAAATATACCATGCATAATTGCATATATGATGATGGCTCCGGATTTAAAATTAATACCGTTGGGACATTATTATCAACAAAATTGAATATTCAAACCAAATCCAGACTCACCGTGCGGTCCATTTTAACTAGGAGAAATTATAAAACAATTAAAATTTTATTAATTTATAATTATAATTTATTATAATCTCAATTACAGACCGACTTTACCGTACGGCCAACCTCACAGTGTAGGGGTGTGCATTCGGTTTGCACCGACCCGGGAAAACCGACAACCCGAAAAATCTGAAAAATGAAACCGACCCGGGCCGAATTCAATATGAAAACCGGCCTGAAACCGACCGAAACCGAGGGTCGGTTTCGGTGAAAACCGACAAAAATTCCAGGTAGGCATCTCAAAGATCAAAATCCCAATTGAAGTATAGTATATTCAAGAAATTATCAGCCAATGTACAACATCTAAAAAATAAGGATGAAGCTTCTCGGAATTGAAAACAAAATTGACCAACCTAGCTGCAAACTGTAAGAGAGAGAGAGAGGGAGCTGAGCGATTAGGGGAAGGATTGCGGTGGTGAGCGCGTGACAGCCGCTGGCCACTAAGGCCTAGGGTTGTAGCGACTGGCGAGCGAGAGACATCTGAGAATGAGAGCGAGCGCCAGAGCGGGGCGGTGGCGAGCGACACCTCGACGAAGAGCCATAGAGGGAGAGAGGTGACTGGTGGCGAGAGAGAGGGATGGATGGGGATGGGTGATTGATGAGAGAGAGAAGATGTGGGCTGATGGGCGATGGCGGTAATGGACGGCCGGCGAACGATACGGAGAAGAGCAGTAGAGAGAGGCAGAGAGCGAGAGAGGTTGAGAGGGTAAGAGAGAAAGACGGCGCAACAATGTAATGTTTAGGGCTGGGGAAGGCTAGGGCTGGTTTCCAAATAAAAAATAAAATAATATATATTTTTAATATGTAGGCGGGTCGGTTCGGTTTTAGCGGGTTTGGATCATTCAAAACCGAAACCGACCCAACAAAAATTCGGCTCCAGATTTTAAGACCGACCCACCCCGACCTGAGTTTGCACACCGACCGACCCGCCCGGTTCGTCGGTTTCGGCCGGTTCTGCTCACCCCTATCACGGTGAGACTGCCCCATCCAACTATACCTAAAAGTCAATATAATAAAGTGAAGCAAACTAATATCCAAACTGCAAGAATTAAATAATAGAGCTGGCATGCGATAAACATTTAAACCAAGTCGAACAACATTTATTAATGTTATGTTTGAATTTCAAGTATGGCTACCCTTTTAGCAGTATTAATCTTATTTGGTGTGCTGCATGAGGAAAAAGTCTCCCTTAATTTCATACTGCTATTTGATCTCTCACTCTCTCTCTCTCCATCATCGAAGCTACCCATCTCTTTCTCTCTTGTTTATATATATAGTCTAGTTTATCCATCTCCAAACCAACAATAGACTTCACCTCATCTTCAAGCAAAACCAGCTGCATATTTCTTCTTCATTCACTTACACAAACTAAATATTTCTCTTTTAATTTCAAGAAATTAGTTCAAATTCTGCCGAAGATGAAATCAAAAGCAAGCCAGCAGAATAGGTTCCTGAGGATCATCACCGTTCCGGTTCGGGCCCTGAGCAGGGCCCGGGATTTCTACGTTAGGAGCCTAACAGACTATGCCGACAGGATGAACTACGGCAACGCCATGCCTATTCCGGTGACCTCGCAGGTCACGACCCTTCCGAAGAGCTTCAGCGTCAGCTCGGCCCGTTCTCTACTCAATCAGGACGATCTAGTTCGGGCCTCGTCGACCCGAACCATGGGGGATAGGGCTGAGCTGGAGTCGTACATCAAGCAGCAGATGAAGATGAGGGCCGGGCCAGGGCCGGGCCCGCATGCGATGCCGCCGAGGAGCGGCAGCGTTGCGATGGGGAGGATTGATGAAGAGAGGCCGTGTTGCTATTTTGGTGAAGAAAATGAAATTAAATATCCAAGAAGCAGAAGCCATGCTGTCAATGCAAGAAGATTATCAGCCTTTTGAATTTTTTAATTCTTTTTTCCTTTTTTGGTTGTGACAAATGGTTGCATAATTAATGATTTGTAAAAAAAAGGTTATGTTTTGGTATGAATGGAGGAAGGAAAAATCCTTCTTTTAATTGTTTCTTTAAAGGTGTTGGTTGGAGATTAATCGATTTAATTACTTATTTGTGTACTTTAATTTGGTGGGACGGGGATGTGGTGATTAGACATGATCAATCGGTCGGCTCGGTAGAAAATTAAACCAAATCCCTAAAACAAATTAATTGAAGTGTTTTAAAAATTAAACCTATCCGAGAGAAGTTTTTTTTTAGTTAATCAAAACGATCCGAACTGAACTTCAAAATTTGTTTTCCAGTTTAACCAAAATTTTGCATCATATATATATATATATGATTTGATTTTTTAATCATAAATGTATTAGGTTTAACAATAAATTAATGTAAGTATGAATATTAAATGGTAATTCATGAAGGTTCGAATAGTCCAATCCAGATTAAATTGAAAACAATCCAAACCGACCGAAATTCAACAATTTGCTCACTCCTAGCTAGTGGTGAGATTATTAATTTGAAAAATTAATTTCAATGTTTGGTCTTTAAATAGGGATGACAAGTTGAATATATGGGGTCGGAGGAGGGACCACAATTTATTGTTGTGTGGAATGGATATACATTTTCTTTTTCATGGAAGATTATAAATATTGACTAGAAGCTATTTAAGCATGCTTATAATCAACCATTATTATTATTATTATTATTATTTATTATAAGGATTAAGATGGTTTTGTCACTTGGCATACATCAGCGTCATTTTTCTGTTGAAAATCAATGCCTGCGCCTTAAGCAAGGGAAATGATTGTCCAATAGGAAACAAACAGCTAGAAAATTTGACCAACAAAAAGAGTAAAAAGTAAATGTTGGAATAAACAATTTGTGTCGTGTTTTGTTTTGGTGACATTAAATAAAATCAATAGGTTTGGGATGACCTAGCAGTTGAGTGAGCGGTTTAAAGTCAAAAGATTGCGAGTTCAAACTTTGTTAATGTTTTTATAGATCGAGCACGTCACACTTATACTTATGACGATAAAGTGTGGTTTACCTATCCTGTGTGGTTTGTAGTTTGTAGGCTATTGCATAGGAATGGGTCCTACGATATCAAAAAGGAAAAAAAGAAAAGAGAAACCCAATTAATTACAATGATTCCCACGATATTCAAAAAAAAAAAAAAGAAAAGAAGAAACCTAATTAATTACAGAAATACATATTAGATGAAATCTTGTACTATGTGCACTTAGGAATACGGTCGCCATGACAGTCTCGGTTGATCGGAAAATTTTAAAGATGTTAAAATACAAATAATTTAAATTAAAAGGGAGGTCTTAATTTCATAGAATAATATTTGTGTCTAAATTATAATTTTATGAGAACAAAAAAATTGTGATCATGTTCATGTTCTATTTTTGCAATTATTCTCTTAAAAAATAACATAGCAGTTTTTTTTTAAAGCATAACATAGCAGTTTTTAAGAGGAGGTTTCCGGTGTTTTTCAACTTCAACTTTTACTCAAAAGGGTACTTTATTTGTCACATAGGTCTAAAATTTTAACAGTGCACATGTTATTGAAATCGTAATAGTGCAAAATTAAAAGATAGACTTGCAACATGACAAAATACTAGATATGGTATAGGTATGCTTCGTAATTAGGAAATTAGTCAAATTTACAAAATATAATGGTGAACTGAGCGTAAATAGACGATCATGACATTATGTAGATTAGTTTTATGGAAAGATTATGAACATAATTGGCAAGAAATCTTCACAAGTTTGTGACATGTTTTTGTTTGATAACTATAGAGGTGCACTTGAGCCATATTTTTATAATTTTATTTATCATTTTTAATTTAATTAATATTTATTTAATCTTAATTGATCGATAGGCTTAATGAATCATAATTGAAGATTATTAGGAGTAAAGAGAATTTTTTTTTGAAATGGTAAAGAGAGTAAATTTTACTATTTCCTTGATATACGAACTTTGACGGCAATAGATGTTTATTCGGGACCAAAGGAAGAATGTTATGATATCATATTTTTACGAATTTCATGTAAAAATGTTTGCAATTGTTATTTGATATATTGATAGTTAGGAAGATGATTTGATTTTGGTAAGACCGATAATATTCTGAAAAGAGTACATGCATGTGTAGTGTTAGTATATTCTATGCTTTGTTTACCCTTCTTCGTCTTAATTCTAATTTTCCCAAAAAAAAAATCCTTTTTTTCCCATGGCGTGATCCACTCGTTATCAACCACCACTTTTTATTGTAAATAAACAAGCAGAAGAAAAGAAGAAACTAAAAAATAATATACCAATTTCGGCCAAAATCAACCTACGTCTACCCAATTCCGTTCTTTCTATTGTCTATCTGTGTAACATCCTCCATTACCTCCGTTGGATTAATGACATATGTCGATTTGGAAATAAGTATATACTCTAATTGGATGAATATAAATCATACGTACTTACCATACTTGTATTTTCATAATGCCACATGTCATTAATTCAACATCAATAATAGAGGATGACACACAAATAAGAAATAAAAGATCATGTGTGACATCTACAAGCTGAGAGAATTTGTATAATTATCACATTGATCGAACAATCAAATACAAAAAGATAAACTTATATAGATTATACATAACCGTGAGAATGCTATTTTGGGTTCTATATTCGGATTGTCGTCAGAGTAAAAAGTTCACACTCTATAGCTTATCACCGGTTTTTATTATTTATTTATTTTTTGCGTTAGCTTACATCACATGTAGATGAAAATTTAGCAGGACTTGTGAGCGGTGTACCGTACTAATCATTTTTATTTATTTATTTATTATTTTTTGATTAATTAATTTTTAATTAGTTCTAATTGAATATTAATTAATTTTAATTTGTACTTAACAAATTCTAAATTATGTTAAATTTAGTTGGATTAATAAATTCTAATTGAGATTGTAAAATTTAATTGAGATTAATAATCCTTATAATCTAATTGCCACTACAACAGAGGTGCTTAGTTAATAGTGACGTAATTTTAATAACACAAGTGTCATAAAATTTATTACATATCTTTATATATCACAAAAATTTAATGAGATTCACACAATGCATCTATGATTAAAATTTATTAATTTTATAATTATAATCTATTAATTTCAATTAGAGACGGACTTCACCGCACAGCCGACCGCACCATCCAACTATATATACCCGAACGTCAATATAATAGTGTGAAGTGAAGTTACATCCAAATTGCAAAAATTAAATAATAGAGCTGGCATGTGATAAACATTTAGTTTAAGTCAAGCAATTGTTATTAATTTAATGTCTGAATTTCGTCTATTGTAATTATTACCCTTTTAGCAATATTAGCTCTTAATCTTATCTGGTGTGCTGCATGTGGAAAAAGTCCACGCGCCATACTTACTCTTTCTTTAATTTCATACTGCATTTTATCACACTCTCTCCCCCTCCATCATCGAAGCTACCTCTCTCTCTCTCTTGTTTATATATATACATATAAGTCAGCCTAGTTTATCCATCTCCAAACAACAATATACTTCGCTTCTTCTTTCAAGCAAAACCAGCTGCACATTTCTTCTTCTTTTACTTATACAAATTAAACTAAGTAATTCTCTTTCCAAGAAAGTTCAAATTCCGCCGAAGATGAAATCAAAAGCAAGCCAGCAGAACAGGTTCTTGAAAATAATCACCGTTCCAGTTCGGGCCCTAAGCAGGGCCCGGGATTTCTACGTTAGGAGCCTGACAGACTACGCCGACAGGATGAACTACGGCAACGCCATGCCTATTCCGGTGACCTCGCAGGTCACGACCCTTCCGAAGAGCTTCAGCGTCAGCTCGGCCCGTTCTCGACTCAATCAGGACGATCTAGTTCGGGCCTTGTCGACCCGAACCATGGGGGATAGGGCTGAGCTGGAGTCGTACATCAAGCAGCAGATGAAGATGAGGGCCGGGCCAGGGCCCGGCCCGCATGTGATGCCGCCGAGGAGCGGCAGCGTAGCGATGGGGAGGATTGATGAAGAGAGGCCGTGTTGCTATTTTGGCGAAGAAAATGAAATTAAGTATCCAAGAAGTAGAAGCCATGCTGTCAATGCAAGAAGATTATCAGCCTTTTGAATTTTTTAATTCTTTTTTCTTTTTTTGGCTGTGACAAATGGTTGCATACTTAATGATTTGTAAAAAAAGGTTATGGTTTGGTATGAACGGAGGAAGGAAATGCTTCTTTTGTTTTTTTTAAGGTGGTAGTTGGAGATTAATTGATTTACTTATTTGTGTGCTTTAATTTGGGCGAATGTGGTGAGTGGGCTTAAGCCATCGGCTAGTTTCGGTTCCGGTTTGGATTAGGATTCGGTTGCAAGTTGAATTGAACATCTAAATATGAATTGACTAATTTATTTTAAAAATTCAACCTATCCCACTGAAATTTTATCTTGAATTGAATTGATCCGAAAGGGCTTTAAATTTCGATTGTCCATTTAACCGAAAATTTACGGTATGATTTGATTTTCTTTAATCATAAATCCATTGTAATTTTTTAAATAATAAGTCAGAATGAAGAGGAAATAATACTCGACGAATGGGTTTTTTTTATGTTAGGGTTTACAATAAATTAATATATATATATATACACATAGTCCAAATCGTTTATTATTTCTTACGAAAAAAAGGCTTTTACATATGATCTCTTCTATATATATGAATATGAAATTGTTAGTTCATGACAATTCGACGGCTCCAATTAGAACCTAATCTTTTTTACTGAAGAATCAAACCGAACCATATTTTATTCGGTTCCTAAAAATTATAATCGAGCCGGTCTAAGTTCAGCAAAAAATCAATTCAAACCGACCTAAATCCTATAATTGGATTCGATTGTTGGATTCCGGTTTGATTTTGCTTACCACTAGTGGTGAGATTATTAATTAATTTGAAATTTTGGTGTTTAAGCAGGGATGACAAGTTGAATAAACATGGGGTCGGAGGAGGGGCCACAATTTATTGTTTTGTGGAATGGATATACATTTTTTTTTTCTTGGAGATTATAAATATTGACTAGAAGCTATTTAAGCATGCTTATAATTATAACCAACCATTTTGATTATTTGTTATTATAAGGATTCTTAGATGGTAGTTGGTAATCATTGTTATGTATTCTATTGAAATTTCTCTGTCAGTTGGCAATTTGGCATATATCTATTGTTTGTTATATATTCTTTTCTTTTTTATTTTTATAAATTTGCAATGAGATTTAAAGATCGCGTCACGGTGAACTTGAACCCAAGACCTTTAGTCTCGAGCATTAATCATTTTACCGCTAGGCCAACACACGCACACATTTGTTATATATTCTATTGGAATTTCTTTGTCACTTGGCAATTTGGCATACCTCTATTGTCTAGTATTTTTTTTTTCTATTGAAATTCGATGCCTAACGTCACGCTTACCAACACAAAACTCTAAAAAGAGCTAGAAAATTTGACCAATAAAAGAAGTAAAAAGTAAATGTTGGAATATATCCTTATAGACAATTTGAGTCTCGATTAATTTTTTTGTGACATTAAATAGAATCAATACAGAAGATTAATTACAGAAATATATTAGATGAAATCTTGTACTATGTCCACGTAGGAAAAATACGGCCGCAACACCAGTCTCGGTTGATCGGAAAATTTTAAGGATTTTAAAAAACAAACACAATTTAAATCAAAAGTGAAGTCTTAATATTGCACAGAATTAATATCCGTCTCTAATTTTTAATTTTGATAAAAAATTGCGATCTTTTTATTTTTGCAATTATTCTCTTAAAAATAACATAGACCTTTTTTTTTTTTGAGAATTAAACAACGTATAAAAATAACATAGTATTAACTTCAACTTTACTCAATGTAGTACTTTTAATTTAATTTATCACGTAGGTCTAAACATGGTATTGAAATCGTAATAGTGCAAAAAGATAGACATGCAACATGGCATGGATGCGAATAAATTTTAGAAGGTCAAACTATACGTTCTGATTAATCTGACACTACAACAGAAATTCCTTAATAGGACGCTCGTAAACGTCCTATTATGTGATATAATAGGACGTTCGCAGGTATGGGACGTTTCCTCTGAGCGTCCTCTAAGCGCGCATCACAAAATGTGTAATAGGACGCATACGCACGTCCTATACTGGGATGCTTGGAGGGTCTGAGTTTAGGACGCTTTGGAGTGTCCTATTACATTTTTACCACAAAATGAATAATATGACGCTTTTTGAGCGTCCTATTCTGGTACACTTGAAAAAAATATCATTTTAGACGCATAGAATATCCCTGTTACAGTTTCATTTTATATTTAATATGAAATTAAATATAAATTTGTGTTCCCTATAATATTATGGCATGTATCAATTGTAGACATAATGCAAAACTACAATAATACTTTCAAAATAGCATTCACCTCTTTATAAAGTAGAATAGGATGATCAATCCATCCTTTCACAATTAGAATTCATCAAGCAGTTTAATGTCACAAATATAATGTAGTCTCAGATTAGGATAATATGCTCAATATCAAGATAACTCACCCCGAAATTAAGTTAAAAAAAAAAATTGTTTTGCCCTCAAAGGCTTCATAATAACCTAGTGTCAAATATTAAGTATAGAACACTTTAGTCTTCTTCAATCGAAGCACCAGAAGAGCGACGAACGAACTCATAATTCTCCATATTCAGTCTTGATCAGCAACTTTCACCTGAAAAGCATAACAGAAAAATACTTGAATCTCACCCACTTGTAATACACAATCTTACAAGTTATTCCATCACACACTCGATCAATACCAATTAGATATATAAATATGATTACCAAGTGGCGAGGCCACGCAATGCATGTTCCAATTGCATCTCCAATTGTGGACAAGTTTGAATACGGCCTTATTAGATCTTCATCCCATTCTATAGGAATTAAAATTTGAACGTCACACCAATTTAATCCAAGTCCTTTTCCTCCAACATCTTGTTCTGGATCAACACTTCGAACACAACCTTTGGCCACAATTTTTCCAGAATTGAACAAACTTTTCAAGAGCACCGAATCTCCAACCTGAAATGTGTATCCTAAATTATTTATCAATTGAAAGGCACGAAACCATGCTGCTGCATGACTTTCACAACAACCAGCTCTAAAGGCAATTTTGATGAATAAATTAATTAGGCTCAAAATAAAAAATAATGACATTATAACATAAGTATATACCTGAAATGCGTACTCTAAATTAATTGAGTTGGAAGATTGACTCGGTGATACAGGTCGTCGTGCTGTAGAAACACTACTTGCATTTTGCTGCAATTTTTTCTATAAACTTGCAATCATATATGTCGCTGCGTTTACTTTTTCTTCCATTCTTGCCAATGTTACTTGATTTTCCAAAACCATTCGATAGCACTCACTACGACTTGGAACACCACCCGAGATGTCTGAAGGGTTAACACCTAAACCAACCATGCGTACTCTACCACGTGGATCTTTGCCCATAACTTTAGAAAATGTATCACTTGGTCCAACTGAATCTTGGTATTTAGTTGGTAATTTTGATTGAACCTCTTTCATTTCTCCCTGTAAAATCAACTTATCAATAACATATAACTTGAAACTTTTAATATACAATTATTACATTATAAACAATTTTTTTTAATCTTACAAGTGCAGCTTTAACTTCATCACATGATGGGTTGCCACTTGGATCAGTGTAACATGCCTCAAACATCTCTACACGTGATGGTGATCGACCCAATTTTTCTTTCTACAAAAAAAAATTAACAAACTAGTAAGTGCATTTGTTGGTAATGTGTAATAGTTAAAAAGAAATACCATAAAATATTACCAACTCTTCCTCGACTTCAGCAAAACTTATCTTCCCAGTAGTTTGTTGCATAGAAGAACACTTTCTATGATCTTTATTTCTATCACTTGTTTCCTGAAAATAAGAAATTAGTGGAGAAATATGTGAATAAACTGATGTGTTAAATTCATATACCTTTACATTTTTTTCTCCCAATATGATAATAAATTCTTCCATTGATCTTCATGTACCCGAATAGGTCTATTATGGGCTTGATTCTCAATCTCTAATGTAGGAATAAAAGATCCACCTTTGACTCGTGATCTCCAATGTCTCATTTTTTTCCCTAAAGATAACAAAATCCAATGGTCTGCATCTCTGGGAACTTCGAATCTCTCCTATTAGAATAAATTAAGCATTAAATATCTATAATAATTAAGTGCAATGACAAAATGCAGTAAACTTTAGTACCTTCACCATCCTTATCAATTCATCTTTTCTTATTTTTGGCACTTTTCGCCAGTCTTCAATGTCAAGTGTAGTGAACCTACTATTTCTTGCTAATGTACCAAAAAATAAGGATGTTTCATACACATCCAAGGATGTTTCGTATAAGCAACGACATCATAAAATAAGGATGTTTCATACACATCCAAGGAGTCAAATTGTAAGGTAACATCACTACGGGCCATGTCTCATATTTTTGAAATGATTAAAACTGTCAGATGCCAAACCCAATCTAACATTTCTAGGATCTTTAGCGAATTTTGGATTTCTAAAGTCAAAATACTGCCAAGCTGGAGAATCTGCTGGATGTCTCATATTGTCATCTTTGGTACGATTTTCAGCATGCCAGCTCATGAAAGATGCAGTCTTCGAAAATAAACGCTGCAATCTTCCCTTAAGGGAAAAGTGCCATAATACCTTATGTGAAACTTTTCTCTTCTCACCAGTAGGATCCCCATCTGAAACTACCCATCAAGTGCAGTTGCATGTCTTACATTGTACTTTTTTTTTCATCTTTACCCCAGAAAAGTGTGCAATCATTTGGACATGCATCATATTTCTTATAACCTAGGCCTAATTCTTCAATGACTTTTCTCGCTGCATAATTAGATTTAGGTAATTTCACACCTTCTGGGAATGCCTCATTTAATAGCTCCAATAACATGGTGAATGCCTTATTAGAAATTTTTCCTAAACACTTGATATGGTACAATCGTACCAGAAACGATAGCTTTGAAAACTTCTTACACCCCAGCCACAATTCTTGTTGGGAATCATCAACTAATTTGTAAAATGACTTAGCTTCAAAATTTGGCTCCTCAATTTCAGCATCATTGTTCTCATCTATTTCAACATCATCGTTTGCTACTCCAAATGCATCATTAAGCATTTCTTGCATATTATCCTCATCACTTGACTCATTAAAAAATGAAGTGGGGTTGTAGAAATAGAGGTTTCACCATGAGCTATCCACTTAGTGTAGCCACTGATGAATCCTACACATTTTAAATGAACTTCTATATCTTCTCTTCGTAAGCATATCCCAACTTTACACATTTTACACGGGCACAATATCATTCCATTGACACCAGTATTTTCTTTGGAGAAAGCAAATTAATAAAAATTTTAATATTATGTTGTGTATTTTTTTTTTAGGAATTATCATATGTTGTGTATTGCTTTGCCATCTGTTTATGTATAGAGAAGAAAATGTACGATTTGGTCAGCCATTTTATACGTTAATTAAGATACAATTATTTCCTTACGTTTCGATTATGAATAATAAGTATAATGGTTAATTGCAGAATGATAAATTTACGTGTACAATGTTTCATCAAAACTGCAAAATCATACAAAATCATTTTAATTTCTCTCCTTTTTAATAAGTTCTCTTATTTAAATTGTATATACGAACCCATACTAATTATCTTACAAAATCATTTTTTTCTTATTTTATTAATTTGTGTTCTTGTATCATTCATAATTACGAGGTATATATATTCGATTATGTACACATGGTATTTCAATTACATAATTATAGCATAAACGGCATTTGTTTGCTTGTTATTATTCTTGAGTAGTACTCACCCCTTGTCCATATTAACATTTTTTTTAATTTTTATATTACATATATTTTATTCTAATTATATCTTATTATTAAGATTATTAAATCCACAAATTACAAAACAATCAAAGTTCGATTTTGTTCATTTTTCTTTAACTTCAAAGAAATGAATAAAAAATCTAGATCGAACTTTGATTTTTTTATATAATACTATATATTAAAATCAGTCTCCACACAAAATACCAGTATTTGATATTAGACAAAATCATAGTAATTTTACATATTAATAAAACACCATAACTTGCACATTGTCTCGACATTATTCCGAGACAAGCAACCACACATAGATACACATCAATCAAACTCATGACTAGTTTCCTTAACCATCTCAAAGAACAACTAAAGTTTATCAATCTTCATATCGTAATGCACGCATTTTATTTACTATTCGAGCCGGATTTACTTTTCTCAGAATACGAGTCGAAGCAATAACATGAATATTTATAGTCTTTCAGAGAGATGGTTCGCAAATAGTCCGAGCTAGGGAAACATGCTTGCAATTGTGAGAACAACAAGGATGAGGCCTCGAGCGATTCTGCTCGCTTCCGCCACCTCAGCCGGTCCGCCACCCCGAATCTCCGCGAACGTGTCATCGCACGTCGTGACATAGGTTGCGGCTGCCGAGAGTATGATCGGCACATCGCCTCTGTTGCTTCTGTTAGAATCCTTCAACTTTTCGGAGATAGTGTTTAGGTCGTCAATGGCGGTGTCACACACTCTCACACACACACTGACTGCGCCAGTGTTGTTGAGGTCGAGCACTGACTTTGCCACTGTCGCAGTATTTTTCACCGCGACAATGGCTTTGTTGATTGCAATTTGACCTAAAGTGCCAAGATCGGACCCACGAGAACGTGGGTCCGATCTTAGTATTTGGGCGCATGAAGCGGGGCTGATTAATTTTGATTGGGAACAAATATCAGCTATGAAATCAGCATGGGAGCACCATGATAAGAAAGCCAATGATGAGAGAGAGGCCAGTAGAAAGAGAGAGGCCATTGAAATTATTACTTTTTTTTCTTTGTTCTTTTTTTCTTCCCCAATATTATCTGTGTATGTGTTTAAGATGTGCACTAATTTGGGTGTTTATATAATGGTGAACTTGAGCGTAAATAGACGATCATGACATTATGGAGATTATTTTTATGGAAAGGTTTATGAACATAATTGGCAAGAAATCTTTACGAGTTTGTGTGACATGTTTTTGTTTGACAACTATGCTGGATACATTTTCTTAGTATATTAGTTTTCATTCAGTATTAGGAAAAAGAGGGTATATTTATCCACTTTCTTAGTATACGAGTTTTGATGGCAAGCGATACTGATTTAGAAACAAGAGAAGTATATGATATTTATCTTTTAAGAATTATATATGTAGAATTGTTTGCAATTATCATTTGATTGATAATTAGGAAGGATTTGGCATGCATGCAAAAGATTATAAGACCGATCATATTCTGGAAATTAAGAGTGTGCATGTGTAATGTTTGTATATTTTATGCTTTATACCCTTCCTTTTCCTTTTCTTCACTTAAAAAAAAAGTTAGGAATCCATGTTATTCCATGATGTAATGCCTCCACTCCTTATCCACAACCACTTTTTATTGTAAAAAAATGACTGCACCGAAAATAGCGATTGTATATATATAAAAAATAAATAAAATTTTTAATCAACCTACGTCTACTTGACAAATTTTCAAGATTCGATATCACGTACAAATTCCTTTCTTTGCAAAGATAAATCAATTTGAAATTTTGAATTAAAAGCTAACCGAACCGAAATCTGGTATTCTCCTCGCAAGAATAAATTTATAAGACGAAATTTGAGGGGGAGGGAGAATGAAGTTTAAAACATTAATTTGAACTTTGAAGGCGAAGAAAGCCTTTTGCCGAAAACAAAAGTTACAAAATGTATGCATTCAAAAGTATCATATGTAAAATAAAATACAATAAACCTCATATAATTAAGTGTAGAAAATCGTTTGCTGGGGGGTTATGAAAACCTTCACATTTTTTTTATCTGTCACATTTTAATTATTTGGGATTATAGTTATGAGATAATTAAAATTTTGGGGCAATAGAAAATAGTAAAATTAATATTACTATAATTTAATTTATTTTTAAATAAGGGACTATAGAGAATAAAATGGGGATATGTTTACAATCACCCAACAATAATTAAATAATTATTAGAGTTTTAATTAAAAATTCTTTAAACAATAGAGTTTTAATTAAAATTTAGTACAAAATAATTTATTAGAACTTATAACCAGTTTAACTAGGTTTAATAATTGGGCCGCCGCACCATACTGCGGCAACACAAGAGACATAATAATAATAATAATAATAATAATAATAATAATAATAATAATAATAATAATAATAATAATAATAATAATAATAATAATAATAATAATAATAATAATAAATGGAAATTAATTGACTTTGACTTTGAAAATTATGATATAAAATTGAAAAATCTCCATGTCCGCGCGGAAAACTATATTACTCGAATTCACAAGTTTTTTCCTTTTTTTATTTTTGAGACAGAATTCACAAACTAGTTAATTGACGTTCGCAATCATATAGCAAAGGCTAATAATCTCGGTAACGTAATTGATAATTTTGAAACGCGATGGATAATTTAGGGTATTTGATCAAATTTTTCTAATAAATACTAATTTCTAATAAATTTAGCAAAGCTAGCCATAGATAAATACTCAATCACCGTACGACGACGTACGTAGATCTAATCGAAAACTCACAAACTTTCTACAATAACCGGAAAAACATTGATGACATTAACCGCTCTATCTAAAGCATAAGACAGCTCAAACGGTCCGCCGCCTTCTATGAACAAATCGTCGCAGCTTACGATGTTGTCGACAGCCTCCGCCACTTTCTTCCCCATATCCGCTTTGCACTTCGCTCCTCCTCCGCCGCCGCCGCAACGGTTCAACAACTTGGAGCAATCGTTCAACGCATCAATAGAGTCGACACAAAGGCCGACGCACTCATGCATGATGTCCACGTGTTTAGTGATGTTTATGATTTCTCGAGTAGCGGCTGTGGATTTCTCGAGCACGATCTGACCTAAACCTCGAAGATCGGCTCGAGAGGAGCGCGGGTCGGATTTAAGAAGTTGAGTGCATAAGGAAGCGTTGGATGCTTTGGAGCAAACATTAGTGATCAAATTTGCGTGAGAGCAATATAACAAGGTGAATAAGAGAGTGGCCAATAGAGAGAAGGAAGAAGCCATGTGTGAGGGTTTTTGCATTTTTTTTTAATTTAACAATATGTATCATCGTGTATTTATATAATGAAAATTATCTTTATATATGGAAATCATAAGCATAAATTTGGCAGGAAAATATTGGAGAGTTTTTGTGTGCTACTTCCGCCTAATATGAATGAAGTAACTCGGTCCACGATTCTTGTGGTATATATTCCATATTTGAAAAAACAAAATGCAAAGACAAACAATATTACGCTATATATTATTCTAATTTTCAATTTTTATTCTAATTTTTTATATTCCATTCTTAATTTTTTTACAAAAGAGGTGCTGGTATATTGATTAATTAAGACGGAATTTGAGGAGGAGAATGAAGTTTAATTTATCTTAAGCATTTTTACTTTAAAGGCAACGAAAGCCTTTTGCCAAAAACAAAAGTTACAATATATATGGCTTCAAAAGTATCAAATGTATTTAAAATAAAATTTATATAATTAAGTCTAGAAGATCGTTATCAAAATTTGATAGGAAAAATCAAATCGAGTTCTCTTTTGTGTTAAAGAAAACATATATAGATAAAGATAATGTGGCAAGTTGGCAATCAAGGGCGGATCTTGGTATTAAAAACGGATGGACGGAATTATACTAACATATACAATTAACTCTGCAGTGGAAGATAAAATACAATCTAAATATTAAAAAAAAAACAACTCACAAAAATAGCCTGGATCCTCCGCCACACAAAAGAAATCTTTACCGTTTGGATACCGGCCCCCAAATATACTTTAAAATTGAAAAACTAACTAGATTGTAGTCAAGTTTTCTCATGTTGGCCGAGTTGCTATAATAGGGTAGCTCACCATGTCTTTGAGCATAATGATGTAATGATTTGGAGGTCAAACTTTCCGTCTTGACTTTTTAACATTGTTTTAACCGATTTGGCTAGTTAATGGATTCGTTTTTCCCTAAAGAAAAAAACATAGATAGAAACTTGGCCGCCTTAAATGGTAGTAGTAATTGATTAATTGAGTAAATGAATAAATCCCAACCCTTCATCCATAATAGATGGATGGCCAGATCTGAACAAGGGGCGGATCCGGGTCAGACCCGGATCAACCCGTTGACTTTTTAAATTTTTATTTTTAATTTTTTTTTTAGTTTTGAAATTTTTTTTTCGTTTTTTTTAATAAAGTGTGGTGCATCTCAATACACTATGTGATGTATCTCATTACACAGTGTGTTGCATCTACACATTGTGATGCATCTTATTATACATAGTGGTGCATCTCATTACACATAGTGTTGCATCTCAAAATGTATTGTGGTGCATCTCATAATACATGAAGGTTTATCTCATACATTATGGGCTTGTTTGGTAGGGGTGATTAGGGTGTATAATATGTCTATGACACCCTAATATCTTGTTTGGTTTGAAGTATACGGTCCTTTATAAAGTTCAGACCCGTATGAATAATACTTACTTTTGTTGTTATGTATACTACCTATGAGGTGGTATAAATAATACTGCAACTAATTATAGCAATAAATTACAATAATTATTATGTGTTGCAGAGAATTTAATACTTCATACCAAACGGAATATTAATTCTTTATATTTATAAGACATCTCAGTCAAACATATCAGGTCTTATCCCATACTTTGTACCAAATGAGCCCTATGTGTATGTGTATAACTAATTAACTATATCAAAATGAGGGAAAATCTTGAGGTGATTTAGTATGATGAAATCAAACTACTTTTAAAATCATTGTATTCATACCATATCAATAAGCAAGTGTTTGGGATTTTTTTTCTCCGCATTCGGCTCCGATTTTAATTTATAGATAATGATTGTGGCAACATTAATATTTTTTAGCTCGCTCCGAGGCCTTCGGCTCCCCTTGCTCGACTCTTTAAAAAAAATAAAAATAAAAAATGAAAATAGTGAAAAAGAATATTAAAAACTTAAAAAATTGATTGTGCATCTCATTGCACAGTTTGGTGCATCTCATTGCACAATGTGGTTCATATCATCAACTCTTAAAAAAAATCGTAAAAAAAAAATCGAAAAAAAAATTCAAGTCAACGGGTTGACCGGGTCCGATCCGTTGACCCGAATCCGACCCGGTTTGACCTGGGTCAGATTTGACCCTCCATCCCTTGTAGATATATGGTGGAGATCTATTCCTATTTCTTAGATTAAGATTCATTCTTATATGATCCTTTTCCTATATATATCTATATATATATATATAGAATATTACTAAGAATTTTCATAATAAAAGTTTATAACTAGTTTAATTAGAGTTTAATAATTAATAATATAAATCTAATCATTCATAATTAAAATTTATCATTAATTTAGGATATTTAATTAAATACTTATTTAAATTTAATTTGACTTTGACCAAAACAACCGTTTTAGTACTCAAGTCTATAGACCTTACCTCAATCTCCATTTCCGTATAAATTTTTTATCTTCGCAATCATATGGCAAAGGGTAATAATCTCGTTACGTAATTATTAATTTCGACACGCGATGGATAAATTAGAGTCTTGTTCATATATTTCTATAAAATTTAACAAACCATAGATTTGTGAATTTGTGTGCACGTAATCGGAAATTAAGGCCGAAAATTACTACTACAAAAATGCTCATAGACAACGGTTTATAACGTGTTGTAGGCATAAATTAATCGTGGTCGTAAGTGGTGATGTGGTAGGTCGGTAAAAAAGCGCTCATAGACAACGGTTATTAACCGTTGTCGTATATAATTACCGCAACGGTTAATAACCGTTGTTGTATCTATTTTACACCCGTTGTTGTAAGTGTTGTTGTCAAAATTTAATCTCATAAACAACGGTTAAGAACCGTTGTTGTAGACAAATATAACAATGATTATTATAATGGTTTGAGACCGTTGTTGTAGGCATTATTAATGTCTAGACTACGGTAATTAACTGTTGTTGTATCTATTAACCGTTGTCTTCTTATCTTTGACAACAGTTTATTAAATAGCACAATGATTTTTCACCGTTGTTGTAGGTTTATTAAACAACAGACACTGACAATGGCTTTACACTGTTGTCGAAAGTATTTTCTGCAATATTTTAAATTATAAATTGGTAAACTAAAATATCATTAATTAAAAACTAAGATATATAAATAAAAAGTTACACAGTACCAATATTCTTTACATGAGTTCAAGTTCATTCCTAAATATCCGAAAAAGCTGTAATATGCAAAACTAGAAACATACAATGTCCTCAAAACTAATTAAATGAAACCAAATGCATAAATTACACCAATACGAGTTCTTCGCCTCCCACAAAGGTTGCTCCAAAATACTGCCAGAAGTTCTTCTTCGACTCCCCTATAGCCTATTCATAATACATAAGCTATTTATAAACTAAAAAAAATATTAGGATTTAGGAATGTAATAAAATTTGCCAGAGCCAGATTCATGTCATAAGAGACGAGAGATTCACTTCTCATTAAATAAGGTAATCATGATGACATGTACATATATACCAACAATAAGGACTTGAATTTATCTCCTAAAAGCTTGAAATTCTTACCTTTTACTAGTATAAGTTGACCTTGTTTAACTTCATCATCTTCTTGTACATGTGCCTATAAATGAAAGAAACAATTACCAGAGATTGAATGTTATGACACTGAAGAGCGTAGATGCTTGGTGTGTGCTTTCAAGGAGAAATGGCTGACAAATCTTCTAGTATAAAATTGATTTGATAGACCAAAAGTGTGTATTTGAAGTTTTGGTATTAGCTAAACTTAATTTTGCAAAAGCCTAGACTAGGGGTGTGCATTCGGTTCGAACCGACCCGAACCGAACCGGAAAAACCGAAAACCGAGGAAGCAAAAATATAGAAACCGACCCGGGACGAATTTTGCATGAAAACCGACCCGAAACCGACCCTCGGTTTCGGGTCGGTTTCGGTTAAAACCGACATCAATTGTTGCGCTGTTTGTGGGGCTTAAGGTGCAGACATCTTTCACTGTAAATTTCAAACAAAGAGAAGCAAAAACATGAACTGAAATCAGCCCCCATCAACCACCCTACATAAACTGAAATTAGCCAAAATATAAACTGAAATTAGCACTACTACCACTACACTTTGCAATTTCTAGACCAGATTTTGTAGTTTGCACAAACCCTAAACTGAAAATCAAAACCTGAAACGTACAGCCCTGTGGTGAGCGACCAATTTTTGCCTCTTCAACTCCCTCTGAATCAAACCTTTCCTTGCCATAATGGTTCAGGTCCTATTAGTATCCATGATACAAGTCGAGTCCTAGATGTGATAGCCGAGCGCGAGACAGAGCGCGGTGGCGAGCGCCGGAGCTGGGCGATGGAAAAGAGCAGCGGGGCGGTGGCGAGGGATATGGTGACGGTGACTGGTGAGCCGTGAGAGAGAGGGATGGGTGTTTCAATTGGTGAAACTTTGAGAGAGAGAGGGAAGGGCGGTGCGCCGGAGGAGCGGTGGCGACTGGCGACCGGCGGAGGGACGGAGGAAGCAGTAGAGTAGAGAGAGAGCGAGAGAGAAAGGTTGAAAGGGAAAGTGAGGCGCGGCTGCTGCTGCTTAGTGTTTTAGGTTAGGGCCAAAAAAAAAATTAATAAATTACATATATATATATATATATATTACTTAATCGGGTCGGTTCGGGCCCCAACGGTTTTGGGTTTTCCAAAACCGAAACCGAACCGACCCAATTTCGGCCCTAACTTTTGAAACCGACCCGCCCCGACAATCTTATGCACACCGACCGAAACCGACCGAACCGCCCGGTTCGGCCCGGTTCGTCGGTTTCGGCCCGGTTATGCTCACCCCTAGCCTAGACTTGCAGAGTCGGTCATCCCTTGAATTTTATCTAATCTACCAGTCCAATGGGCAGAACACAAAGATCTTTAGGTTATTACGTCTTACAGAATAAAATATAAAATTATAAGGCTTGTGCAAAGGAAAACAAAGAACTATTCCAAGTTTCTTATAGATACTACATATACCTTACTGAAATTATAGAAGTGATCGAACAATTTAAGTTAATTAAAGTTAGATTATTAGATGACACAAGATATCTCAATATTCGTGAAGAAATAATGATGAAACTAAATTTAAGAAAGATATGACATGGTTACCTCTTGCTTCAATTTAAACAAGTGGCTATTAAAGTGTTATTGTAATCTTTCTGCTAGTTAGTGAAACATGAAAAGAAAACATACCGATATCGACTTCTTCTCTGCTCGATCCATTTATAGTATTAGCTGATATCGGCATAGGCATCTGCTCCCATCTCTTTAAACAAGAGTTGCACTCTTTATATGATCTAACTTGAGATCCTGAGAACAGAAGAACCACAACAGTCTAAGGACTAAAAAAAAGAGTCTACACTCTACTTTCCAATAGATTATACACTACAAGAAACGCGCTCATAGATAACGGATATTATCCGTTATCTATGCACCAAAAAGACCGATATATATAGTGGTGTTATGTATAGTATTCTCATACATAACGGATAAATACCGTTATCTATGTAGTTATACATAACGGTTAAAACACAATACGTAACGCTTATATCTCCGTCATGTATACATCTTATTTATAACGGTTATTTGCCGTTATAAAATGTATTTCAACCGTGTAGTATTGTCACTATATATAACGGTGTTTTGTATTTTAGATAACGAGCTTTTTGCCGTTATCTATGTTATTATACATAACAGTTATATACCGTTATGTATTCCACTGTAGATTTCAATATATTTTTTATTTTTTTTAATTTGCCATTTTTTATTTTCAAAAAAGATAAATTATTATATAATAAAATGATACAAATATCACCATTCAAAACATATATTATATATTATCCAAGCATTGTACATACATTGTCATAATGCTACATGTCTTAAAAAAAAGAGTAAAATGTATATTACATAAGCCATAAGCCACTATTTGCACTAATGTTTATGGTCAATCATCTCTTCAAGGCTGAGATTCGATGGCTTGAACTGCAACTTGCCATCAACTGGATAAAAAATAAAAAAAAAATAGAACAAATCAACACATATTAATGGCCAAAAACACATATCAAGACAAAGTACAAGAATGAGACAATTTGTAAAACCATCTCCTATTCAAAAGAACTGGACTCTTAATCTAGGAAAATCTTTTCAAATCAAATTATAAAATCAAGACAATAGATCAGACAAAGTATGATTGTATGAAGA
Source organism: Agastache rugosa (assembly GCA_031470985.1). Classification (NCBI taxonomy): domain Eukaryota; kingdom Viridiplantae; phylum Streptophyta; class Magnoliopsida; order Lamiales; family Lamiaceae; genus Agastache; species Agastache rugosa. Next base: position 35,130,705 of record CM062605.1, read on the forward strand.
AACTATGATATAAACAGCTCAACAAATCATCTAATTACCTCTATGCTATTTCCTCCATCTATATCAATCTTGTTTCCTAGTTGGAAATGGCTCGGATCAGGTGGATATGCCTGCATCACAATCAAATATATACCATCAATTTTCCATATGTCCATCAACCTGGTGATATGATATTTTACGTAATGCAGAGGAAATATATAAATTATAGGAAGCAGACATTATTGTAATGGAACTCATCCCTAGTAATTCCAAGCAACACGACCAATAGCAGATCTCACTTAAAACTTGTTGGCATTAATCCTTGTCCAGGACTGTAGCAGTCCACCATTTTCTCCCAACTCTTGAAACAATGAGGGAAATATAAGAAAATGAAGGAATGTGAACTGAGTACTCAGATATTCATACAAAACCAAGAAACAAAATGAACAATCATTTAACTGCTTTATTAATGATTTGAAACTTATCATCTGGTAATATAATGTTCATGAGAAATTGAATATCCTTGAATACAAAATAGGTATCTATGCAATCAACAAAAGAAAACTGTCAAAGAAATTCATGATTACAACACAAAGAAGAAATAATAAGTTATCAAAGTCTCAATTCAACCAATAAGGCAATAACAACTCCAATCATCAAGCTGATTCTTCAATGCTGTAGAAAGTAAAAGTACAACAGATTCTTCAACCCGACTAAACTGCCAACATTGAGAAAAAAAAAGGCTCCAAGAAATTGTTATACTTCTCAAAGAAATTGTACATCCTTAAAAAATGGAATAACACCCAACAATAAAAACTAATTTGCATACTTTTTGCATAGACTAAATTATTGCAGTTATAATATCCTAGTTAAATACAACTTACACAAATTAAGCCATAGAAAATACATAGAAAGAAATACTAACTTGCAAGGTGCACGCTCATCTAGAGAGGGAAAATATCGTCGAGCTTCGGTTGCAAAATTGAACTTGGGCAATTTTTTTATCTTCCTATAGATGTTGCGTAAGGCTCAAAATTGTAGGAATGGAAAAATGAGAACTGCTGGAAGATTAGAAGTCAGGGCCCTTTAGAATTAAACAACAAACCATCATTAATTAGAAAATTAGATTGAGCATTCTGTTGGATTGATGGCAACATAATCTACTTCATAATCTACTTGTGGCTTTTATAAGTGTAAAATTGCATATAAAAATAATGAATCATCTATCATACAGTCACAACACTTGAACTAAGCAATGAGTGATAGAAAACATAATTCACAACTGAAGTTCATATTTTCTAACTTTACCTTGACGGCAAAATGGGAAACATTTCCCCAGAGTATAGCTCCCCATGGCAAGCCACCTTTCCAAAGAACTTGAATCATAGAAGTCCTGCTTGGATGCAGTTTAAAAGACAAAATATCGACTCCAACAAACTGTAAACTTGAATCTTGATAAACCTCTTATTAAAATACATCCCTCCAGTCACCAAAAGATTACTTGTTTTCCATTTTCATAATCTCTTTTTGGATTGAACAGATATTTCACTTAAGAAATACACACTAGTATCATGAAAATAACATTATAGATCTATACACGGTGTAAAAACACACACTATAAACATCATTTGTAGTAAAGAAATTCGACTATTCGGACACCCATATTCATAGTTGAATCATTTTTGTCACATATATATGTGGCACAAATGGTTTTCTATATACAAACAACCAATTCCTAATTGTTAATTAATGGCTCACTACAAGACTTATAACAGTTTATATATTCATATGTATCTCTCTTTGCTTTCAATTAATCACCATCTCATTTCCCAATTCAGCTCCACTCTCTTTCATCATTCTTCTCTGCTTCGCTTATACCTTACACAAACATTCTTCTTTAACAAAACCTCTTTCATTAGCAATTTAGCAGTCATGACCACGAACTTCCATAGCAATATTGTAACAATGTGACTCATCTAAAAGACAAAAATCTGTACCTAAAAGACACAAGTTTGAGTATAGACAAGGTATGTATACAGATACATTAAATTATGAAATAACCTCACCAATGGTGTGGTTCCTGCATAAACCCCACCAAAGTAGAGAGAACTGTTGGAATAACCATTTGAAAGCTTGCAAAATAGTAAAACAACAAGAATCTGACCCAAATCAAACCCTACTCTGACCCAAATTCGAGCAATAATTTGACCCAAATTCGAACCCTAATCTGACCCAAATTTGACCTCTAATTCTAGCCAAACCGAGCCCTAAATCTGTTAAAAATCAAACTTAATTCGATTTAGGGACTTAGGGTTACCAATTTGAGCCCTAATCGATGGTGGAGACAGGTCGGTAGGAGCGGTTGGAGTCAGACGGAGCGGCGGCCGACGGCCAACGTGCTGGCGAGTTGAAAAATTAGGGCGGAGGACTGTAGAGGCGGGGACGAGAGATGTGAGATGTGCGAGTGCGATGGGAAGTGGAAAGCAGGATCGCGTAAGCACGGTGAGGTTGGGAGACGAGCGACGGGGACAGCCGGAGCGGTGGCGCTGTGACGGCGGCTGCGAGTGGTGAGTGATGAGGTGGTGAGATGGTGAGGAAATGAGAGAGAGCGAGAGAAATAGAGAGAGGGAGAGAGTTTGATGGGTGGCTGTAGAATTAGGTTAGAATTAGGAGAGGAATTTTTATTTATTTTTATTAAAAAAATAATCCCTCATATATAACGAAAATCTTAACGATCGGGAAAATTGTTATGTATGTCATTAATACATAACACTCAAACATAACGGAATAACCATTACCGTTATAATTGTAAATAGATAACGGATATTTAAAAACGTGTTATCTTTTCAAAAAATACGCTCATACGTAACGGTTTTTAGAAAACTCCGTTATCTATGCAGTGTTATGTATGAGAACTTTTCTTGTAGTGATACCACTAGTTTAAATAACATGCATCAGTAAGATCATAATAATATATTCCAATAGAAAGATTCATAAGACACATAAATATATTTGAAACAAAAGAATATGGAGCTGCTTCTGATACTTTTGGGTCTTTATCTCGTGGACATATTAAGCAAATCCAATTAACTTCTAAATGGCTAATTCGGTGTCAAGTATTAACTAGCAGATACTCACTTCTCCAAAGAGATATGCATCAGCACTCAGCAGTACACAAGCCACGAAATTTGGAGTTATTCTACAGCCAAAGACAGTTTTGGAGACCAAGCCCATCTATCCTACACTTCATCCACCATAAACGAGATAAATATTTATGTCAATCTAAGCCACATCAAAGTTATGTAAGATAGATGGACTGATGATTGAAGAAAGTAGAAAAACTTCTTGTTTTTAGATTAGTACCAATTGTTTGCCAAGCTAAAGAGCTGCATCAGTTTGTGGTCCAAATAGTTGCAAACAGAAGATGACAAACAGTAAATCAAGTGATGGATAGAAGACTTGAATCACTTTGAAATGAAGCTAATAAACCAACACAAAATCTAGAGATAAACAATAATAAGCCATGCAATAAGATCATGCTCTGCAATTTTCCTGAACTACAATGTAGTAACAGATGACTGATAATAAAAAGTCTTATGTCAACGTCAAAATGAAATAAAAATTCTCCGTCTATTCTGCAAACAAATAAAAAAAATTGCATAGGCATAATTTAAAATGATATAAGCAAAGAAATAAGAGCATAGAATAAATAATATAAACAGTAATTCAATTGAAGCCATCCGATCAATTCAATAATATAAACAGTAAATCGATACCAAACACAATAAATTAAGTAAAGAATGAATTACCGATTACAGCTGCGGCGAGCAAAGAATGAAACCCTAGACAGAATGTTCGAGAGAGAGGGAGAGAAAGTGATGAATGATTCGAGATACAACAGTGGATTTTTCTCTGAGGAGACTTGAACAACAAATTGTCTTACCATCTCTGTTAGCCTAAATTGATGCAATGAGATGACCTAATTAATAGACTAGAGTTTTTGAACTACACACCTACGGCGGCGGTGGAGGACTCGGGCAACGGCAGTGGTGAAGGATTCAGGCAGCTGTGGTGGAGCATTCATGTGTGCGGCGGTGGAACACGGCGGCGTGCGGCGGTTCGGCAGAGGAACTCGACGGTGTGCGATTTATCTCAGACTGAGAGGGAAGAGAGAAGCGAGAGAAATGAACGAAGAGAGAGAAGTGAGATCTGCTATGACCCATTTGTTTTTTTATTTTTTTAATTTTGAATTTTATTTTTTTTATTATTTTTTTCAAAACCACAACACTCATTAAAACCATAGGACAACGGTACATACACCACTGTTGTTGTAGATCATAATGACAACAGTATATAACAATGGTTTCTAAAAACCGTTGTCTATAAGCGCACTTTTTTGTTAAATAACAACGGGTTTACTTACGACAACGGTTTTTTGTACTACGACAATAGTTTTTATACAAAACCGTTGTCGTTCTAGTGTTGTTGTTTAGCATTTTTGTAGTAGTGAATACTAAATATTACTTTATCTCTAAATTAATTAAATCATCGTACGATAACGTACATTAATCTAATCGAAAATTCATAAACTTTTTAAAATAATCGACAAAATATCAATAACATCATCCACTTCATCGATAGAATCATTCACCACATCCGTTGTGCCGAACTCTCCAAACGCTATTTTGCACTCTTTCATGTTGTTGAGAACCGCAACCACTTTCTTCTGCATATCGGCTTTGCACTTTACTCGGCCGCTGCCGCAACCGCAATGCTTCAACAACTTGGAGCAATCGTTCAACGTATTAATAGAGTTGATTCATAAGTCGACGCAGTCGTCAGTAAAGGTTTTAGTTATGTTTATGAGGGTTCTGGTAACGGCTGTGGATTGCTCGAGTATGATCTGACCTAAAACTCGAAGATCGGCTCAAGAGGAGCGCGGGTCGGATTTAAGAATTTGAGTGCATAAGTGTCGGATGCTTTGGAGCAAACATTAGTGATCAAATTTGCTTGAGAGCAATATAAGAAGGTGAATAAGAGAGTGGCCAATAGAGGGACGGAAGCAATGGGCGAGGGTTTTTGCATTTTTTTTATTTTTATTTAATTTAATATGCTTTGCTTGTTTTGGGTTGTGGGATCGAACAATATGTATCATCGTATATATAATGAAAATTATCTGTATATATATATGGGAATTAATTATACGCATAAGGCAGGAAAAATAAAATAAAATCATGGAGAGTTTTGGTGTGCTACTTCCGCCTTATATTACTACATCATATAAGCTATATATTTATATTATTCTTATTCTTTTATATTTCGCTCTAATCAGTAATTCAGTATTAACCAGAATATATAAAAAGCAACATTAAAAAATAACATACGTGAAACTTCAATATAAAAATTGTATTTTTGCATGTACATAATATAGTAAACTAATTGGGATAAGGTGTTGATACATCCCCAAGGTTTTATGCATTTTAATGAATATACTGTTAATAATTCCTTATTAAAAAAAAATATAGTACGTACTTCTAATAATTTAAAAAAAGAGTACTACTACAAAAAGGATCAATTTACCGCTCATCATTAAATATTAATGATGAGCTCCTTTCATGAGTACTAACGGTTAATCAATATCAATGTTTTTTATTTAATTTTTATTTTTAATATTATTTTATATTATAATACATCATAAATTATTATTGTAACTATCAATTTCATCCAAAACCCTGATATATATGTATCTTTTATTAATTATCTCATTGAAATAAGAACAAATAAGAAATAGCTAATATAAGAAACAGACTAGAGTCATTTTCGCCATGTTATTCCTCGTAATCGTTGCTTTATTTTAGGATTTTTAGATCATAGATTAGTAGTAGTGTGCACGTAATTGACAAAGTAAAAAATAATAAATTTATCTTAATTATAGTAATACTATTACTTCATTATGGCTTCAAAACTTACAAATTGTTTGCAATAACCAGAAAAACATCGATGAGATCTTCCGCTCTCTTGGTAGCTTCCTTAAGCTCAGCCGGCTCGGCACCGCCGCCTTCCTCGAAGGCATCGTCGCACGTGTCGACGTTGGTGAACGCTGCCGAGCCTTCGTTCTGCAGATCAGCTTTGCAGTTTACTCCGCCGCAACCGCCCTTCAACAACTCAGAGCATTTATTCAGCTCATCAATAGAGTTCCCACATGTTTCGACGCATACGTCGGCTGCTCCGCCGCTAAACGATTTAGCGACGCCTATCACGTCTCTGGCAGCGGCTGTGGATTTCTCGAGTATGATCTGACCCAAACCTCGAAGATCGGCCCCCGAGGAGCGTGGGTCCGATCTAAGAACTTCACTACATAAGGAAGGGTTTATTGCTTTGGAGCAAATATCAGCTATCAAATCAGCTTGACAATACCATAACAAAGTGAAGAATAAGAGAGTGGTCAAGAGAGAGAGGGAAGCCATGCATTAGGGTTTTCTTTCTTTACTTTTTTTTTTGTCTATTATTTTTCTTTTTTTGGAGGATCTAACGATATGATCATATATTCGAATATATAATGAAGATTTTCTTTTTGAGGAAATAATAGATGATGAAATTAATCGGGCAAAAATGGATTGACTTCTCAACGACTTTTGATAGTTTCTTTACGTTATACTCTTTAATGATTTAAAATCAAGAAATGGACTCTATAATTAAGTTTCATTTTTCTTGTTCGCTTTTTATTTTGTCGATTTTAGTAAAATTCTAAATTTCTTATGTCAGTTATAAGTTTGACGTAATAAAGTACGTTGTTGCAATGTAATGATGTATGAAAGACAACAAAAAATTAATACCTCAAATAAGTATGGCATCCTAACCGTTTTCTTTACATGACATGTACCGTGACACCATTTTTTTTTTATAATTCTTTTTATCAAGAATTCTAAGAAAAAGAAAAATTAAAGAAATTTTGGAACAATGTAATGTTTATTCTCCTATTATTTTTCCATTTTTCCTCTTCAAGTGTGGAACTGGTTATTCTTTATAGTCTCCTATATATGGTATGAGTTGAGACCACGAGCTATACATATATTCAAATGTGAACGCATATAAATGTTTTTCCATGATATAAATCTATTATCAATATTATCATTTCTTAAACCTTATAAAATTTGAAGGATGATGATTAAACTAATATTGATTTAACATTTAAAACTTGCTTAGTTAATATAAAGTAAATTATTAATTGAAAAATGTGGAGGTGGTTGGAAGATCTTAATTATGAATTAGTAAGAAAGCACAAAATTTGTGATAGATCGTCTTAAGTATCCTTCAGACAACACTCATAAAATTTATATTCCGTAATATGTATATTTATAATTCTTCCGAAAGTACATTAATTTGTGTACTCGACAGTTACTGTGCAATGTACAATAGACTATTTTATTTTTATTTTAATAGTCACTGTGCAATTTATATTCCATAATATTATAATTTTCCGAAAGTACATTAATTCCGTGAGATGTGTTTTTTTTTTCTCGTTTTCTTTTTTAATTTGTTGAATGCGACTGTACAATAGACTATTTTATTTTTATTTGTATTTTTTGAGGAATTATTGGCACTCCCTCCCCTTATTGGGAATGGGCCTAGACATTATTGGGCCCATGTCTAAATTAACCTACAACCATTACCAACTTGTTCTGGTGTGGATCCGATCCGAATATTGGGCCCACAGTTATTTTTAATATAAATGTGTAATTCAGACCTATAGAAATGGCACACTTAACCGAAATGGGATCTATAACATTTTGATGATCTGGAAAACCATAATACAAGGATAATCTGTTTTATCTGTAAATTTATTTATCCTAATCTTGGATTAGTATAAACATATATATGTAAAATACAGAAGAATGCGTAGAAGAGCGAAAATAGAGTTTATTTTTTAATAGAAGGCCCAACTTTATTTATAAATGTGCATTAGTAATTAATTAGACTTAGTAAATTATATCTTGGATTAGAGCAAATTTGATTTTCTCAAAAGTTTGTGTTTCATAAACTGTCTTAAGAATGCATAGCCTACTGAGTATGCTAGTAATCAGCCCAAATGTTATCAAAATATTTTTAGGTTAATTGGTGACGGACAGATTTGAGACTAGGGTTATCTTTTTTATTAATCTTCCACTTATTGTATCTTCTTTACTTTCTAAACTTAATAATCTTGCACTCTATATTCCTATTATGTCTTTTATCGAAAACCCATACTCACTATCGTAAGTATCTATTAAAGGTTGTCTTTTGTTGATTCATTCGGTCATTGAATCTTATGTGATCCGATCTTATGTAAATGTTATTGTCCGTTAGGCATGTTTGTCGTCTTTCTATTTTCGACTTGCTCCCATTATAAAGAAGATGATGCCGATTTTTTCGGGGCGCATCTTCCAGTTTATATATTATAAAATAGTTTTCCCTTTCTATCACCGCTTCCTAAATTCAGCCGCAAGTCGCGCTCTCGGCACGTGTGCCTTCCTTCGGAAATTGAGGCGTGACTATATGAGAAATATATTTACATTGTTTGTTTAGCCGTTATATGAGATTCATTGAACTCAAATTAAGATTCATAAATAGCTTGTTGAAACTGATAATGAATTTAGGAACTTCTAACTATCACTATATGATCAAACTGCTATTTGATGCAATTGAATAACCGAAGTAAGAGAAATTACGTAGGTTTTTCCTCATTGATAGTTCGCTCTAAATTTCCCTTTGCAATCATTTATTTTGTAGCATTATTCAATTAAGCTAATAATTAATGATGAAATTAGTTTTTGCAGCATTAAATGTAGCTCACATATTATAAAATCATGACATGATATGTATAACAACAATAATAAATTTTGAATACAAAAGTAAAACATTTAAGGGTATATGATAATGTATATATGTATTTTAGAATTTATCGTTTACTTGAATAGACTACATGAAAGAAACACTGTTTAATTATGTTAGGTGAAAAATAGGATAATTGGACATTTAAAAAATGTTTTTTTTTTGTTTTTTTAATGGAATTAATTGCCTGTAGTAGTACTAAGGTTGTAGTTGGAAGATTCCTTTGTGTGGGATCTTCTTTATCAAGTGCTGAAAAAGTAGAGTTTAATTAGACTTTAGGTCAAAATGTTTTATCTTGTTTGCAAGTGCACAACTTGCCTCCTATGCTTATCCTCTTTGAGCTCCTACTTGCTCACCAAATTAATTTTCTATTTTTGTTTTTATTTTTAATAAATCCGCAACCGTTATTCTTTGTGTAGCACACAAAGCAACGATCTAGAAGAGGCTGGAAAGATTTAACTTTTACATATTTTTATGAAACAGTCATTCCACCGATTGCTTCACCGTATTTTACATGAAATCAATTTTGTTAATTTTTATCACTAGGATTTGTGTTCATTGTGTAAGTATATTTGTTATATTTTGTTAGGTTGGTCAAACATGGCAACATAATATTCTAATTATTAATGGATATATATATATATATACATGTTTCTTTGATGAAGATATCTAATCAAACGACAGAGAAATTAGAAGTTATCCGATTTCTCCTCAAAATGTATGTCAACCATTATATTCTCTCTCCCTCATGGAATAAGTAGTTTTTGAAATAAAATTTATACCTAAATAAATGTCATATTTTGAAATTTTACGGTCAATCTTTTCATTTTGTCCTTCTCATTTATGTAAATTCTTTCATTATTGTGTTTTTCATGCAATAATTAGGAATAAAAAGAATAAATTTATCTATTTTTCTAATGTATCAACTTTGATGGTAGGCAACACTCATTCTAGGACAAGAAGAGTTACATGGAAATTGAAGACACATAAGCGGCTTCGAGAATATTAATTATTATTTTTTTCTAAGGTTCGAATTTCATTAAATTATATACGTATCCTCTCCATAGTTAGTTTAGTAGGTGTGCCAAAATGTAGGTCACGTGTGTGCATGGATTTATTCAATAATTGGTGCACTAAGTGTTGGAGAAAATAATAATTGGGGGGCAATCACCATGCCCAAACTCTTGTTTTTTAATATGCTCTCGACAAATATTTCTATCAATGTATGGCCAAACATTTGACTATTATGAAACCCAATCACTAAAAAGAACCCTTAATTATTTGTGTCCGGCATACAATATGATTTTGCCACGATTGGCCTAAATTTAATTTGTTAATAATACATGCATCCATGCAATAAAATATACAACGAATAACTATTTTGTGGTGCAAAAATTAATTAATTCCACGCCTATTTCGCTTTTCTTTTCTTTTCTTTTTTTTTCCTTTTCCCTTTTTTGTCATTTCTTTCACTGAATTTAATCAATATATAATAATATAATCTAAATTTTTTAATATTCTGCTATATTTGATTTGTCGGAAAATTAGTTTCTGGAACTAGAAGCTATTTACTGCGCTCGTACAGCTTGAGAATGAATTTTGACCATATAGACAAAAATCTACGCAAATGAAAAATCATAATAATTCATAATTGATAGTATATTTTTTTATATTATTTTTATCAAACCCCTATGATATTATTCTCAATTATTAGAGGTACCATGTAGTGAGAGATTGATAAGACTATACATAGCTGGGATCTCTTGTCCCTTTCCCAAAATCTCTGTCAATTCTCCAAGATATGGGCTTCTAATTTTAAGTATGGCAACACTTCATCTCATGCATGATTATACTAACTCAATCAAGAACCAACATCATAAATTTTTTGCACTCGTGAAATAATTAACGTAACGAACATCATAAATTTTTTGCACTCGTTAAATAATTAGCATTATAATTCAGTGGGCTAGCTTCAAACTCTAAGTATTGGCAACGTATTTAATCACATGATTATACGAACTCGATCAAAAAAGTTATTTTTATTTTTATTTTTTATTTTTTATCGAACGAGCACATACATATATACATACCATATGTATGTTGCTATCATGAAGTGGTGAGATGTCACTTTTGGACATTGGTGTATAGAAAATTAGTTATAATAAGTTGGCTACCAAAGTTTTCTCATCAAACATTCTTGTTCCCTTTCTAATGTTTGGAAAAACATTGCATTCCCAATATTTGTTCACTTTAGTCCACCTAAATTTGTTCTTAGCTATTCTCTTTGTAGAAATTGTGGCCTCTCATTCAGTTTGATGATTTTTATTTTTTATTTTCTCTTATCTCTATCCTAATTATTTCCTATTTAATTACTTGTCGTTGTGCTTTTATCATCTGTTGAGATCATGTGCCCACGAGTGCTCAAAAATGTTGTTTAGTGTCTGTTTTAGAGCAGATGCAGAAAAAAAACTATTCATAAAAATCAAGATTTTGTGTGAAAAATATCAAATTTTAATTTTAAATATGCTTTATTATTTCCCTTGCATCTCTGAAATCTTTGATCAAAACTTCTGTGTAAATAGTGTTGTCCTTGCAAGATTTTCATTACTGCAAACTAGTAGATTTGGAGGTTTTATTTCTGTTAAAAGGTTGTCTGAACATCAGTCACTGTGTGTTGTGTGTGCAAGTCTTATTGTTGAACAGCTACTGCAGATGGAACAAAACTTTTGTTACATTTTTTTTCTTTTTTTCTTTTTGCCTTTTTATACTTTTTTTTTTTTTACATTAATGAAATCTAGTTGTTCCCTACTGCATGGACAGGAATGAAAAGATGTAGAAATATTAAAGAAATAGATAAAAGAAGATACAGAACATAGGTGTTTGAAATTAAGCTGCATTTTTCTTGAGAAATTGAAGCAGAATACACCCCAAAAAAAAAAAAAACATATAATTCAGCTTCTTCTTACTGCCTTTTTCTTCCCTGCAAACTGCCTGACAAGATGCACAAGGCAAATTAATCCTTCTTGGCTAAACATTTCATGAAAATAAAAAAATAAATAAAAAATAGACAAATACACACCTGATTTCCCTTTTGTTGATGATTTGAAGAATCCTAAGCTCTTTTTTGGCATATGCTCCTCCTGAAAAAAATGTTCGAAATCGCGTTAAATCTTGGCTTACAAGTAGTGAAAAAGGGGAAGAAGGAAGAAGTTAATTATAGTAAAAAATACTACCTCAAAATTTTCAGTAGAAATTGAGTTATGATTTTCATGAGTAACTGCATTGTCCTGAAAATTAATCCATTTGTAAGACATTAATCAAATAGAAAATTTAATTGAAAAGATTATTAAGCCTTAACTTTTGCTAAACTTACCTGAGAGAAATGCAAGAAAGGAGAGCTAGCAGTATCATCAAGGCACAAACTTTGATTCCTCTTAACTTTACTCTTCTGCTTGCTCTTCTTCTTGTCCTTTTGTAGTGAAGCTGCAGAGGAGCCGAAGCAACGGGGTTCGACCCCGTAGTTTTCGTGCAAATTTGGAGGCCCTGATGATGCATCTGAGACCATTGATAGATCCTCATCTTCTTGATCATCATTCACATTGCCTCCCTTCTCTTGGTAGCTCTGCCTGCTGTTGTGTGGATTAGTCGAGTTCGAGAGCTGATCCAAGTACGTAGTCCAGCCCGATTCGCATCCACTGCTGCATTCAGAAGTTGATATATTCATTCTTCTGATAAGGATGGAAGTATATGTGGATTCTTGCTTTCTGAGAGCTTGTAAAGATAGATTGATAGATGAATTATGGATTGTGTCTTTATATAATAATAGGGAGAAAAGAAGAGCACAATTATAAAAAACCAAATAAATCACTCTCAACTCTCAAATCCTTGACTATATTTTTGCTTGGCTCTATTCTCTTGCCTTAATATTATACATCTGTTTCAGTAAGAATCAAACTTGCCAGTTGTCTAGGCTACTTTGGTGTTTTGTTTTTGGGGATGAGAGAGAGAGAGAGAGGTCCATGGACAATGATAGTGGTAACACATGTAAGGAAGAGCTAATTATACATATGATTATCAGCCACAGTTGATGAAGGAGGATTAGACAGATGTGCCTCAAAACTGTACCAAGAGAGACTATATTTGGGGGGTTGGAGTAAAAATTCCATAGTTAAAATCGACGTTTCATCACGTACAAAGGTTCGGAGCACGTTATAGTGAAAACAGGTGGAAGGATTACACAAAAATGTGATTTACCATTTACATGTCAAAATGGGAAAAAGAGAGAAACTCAAATATGGCTGATAACATCAGCTCACATGTATCTCTTATCGTGACAACGATGAAGTTAATCACAACGGAGAAACAAGCCAAGCAACGTGCCTTTCTCCGCGGATATCAACTGTCAAGCCTAATCAAGACATGAGTTCAAGTAGCAGCAAAATGTGCAAACACACACACACACACATACTACCATTTTTTCACTCATATATAATCTTGTCTTGACAAACTTAAAATCAAGACTTATCTATAAGATGGTGGTTATCAAATATGCATTTTTTTGTTTCTTTGTGTCACTAAAACAGCTCATTTAATTTGCATAACATTTTATAGTCTATTTGAGTACTTGTTGAAAGTGAAGTTAAAAAGTAAAGAGATTTGGTGTTCATCTTTATGTAACATTTGTGTAAAAGTTGTTGACTAAAACATTTCAATTAGGCCAGAATCTAAACATCTCCCTCAGAAACGGACATTGTACGTAGTTATTATAGGACGTAGGATGTGTAGAATACGAGCCAATTAATGCAGCGTTGGCCCATTGCAAAGAAGAGAATGGCAAGGATGTGCAGAAGCCAGCAGTGATGAAAAGGGTACGTATGATTACAGGCCCATTCATGTGCTTCTAGTGACAAACACAGATAGGTGATGATAGATACACTAGTACTTGCAAAACACACACAACTCACACTAATAGAGTACTCTTTGAAGGTATTATAGTATTGTGTGCAGCTTTGTTGGTACTAAACGAAAGAAAAGCTCGTCTCAAAGACACCGATAAGGGGCTAATCTTGGATTAAGCCAATGCCCTGCTTTTGGAAGCTTGAGAGGATGGGAAAACACCTCAAAAAGTGGAAAAAAACATAGATGAATGGTTGTGGTGTGGAGAAAATGGTCGTGTTTATAATGTGCCTAAGTTTGTATAGGTGCAATTCGACGTTTAACACTAGTCTCTAGTGAGTCAGCATGGTCCCAAAAGGCTATATCTCTTCTTGAATTGCACATGCTGTTTGTAACACAAAGGCCAATATCTATTTTTATTGTGCAATTTTCTTACAATGATGGCTTGGGATTTATTGCTTGCATTGCCTTAATTTGGCAAAAAATTCCACTTTCATATTAAAACTCACATTTGCTTACCTGGTTAACTTCACTTAATGCAAAGCATGTTTCCATATATAAGTATGTGGCCAACCTGCACCACATGTGTGGATTACTTTGAATTGGTCATGCCATATATATTTTTTTAATTTAATTTGTGTTTATATAGTTGTTATTATACTGTGACAAATTTTAATAGTTATATGAATATAGTTGGGCGAAATTTAATATTTTGATGCTGTCATGTTGATGAAATTTTGTTGAAGATGAATGTGTACTGGTGCAGTATGGGCTTTCTGCATAAAAAACTAATCTTAGCTTCAAATATGGTCCCTTGCAATGTAAATGTCAAACATGGAAAAATTAAATCAGCTTTTTTTTTTGAAATTTTGTGTGTGTGTGTGTGTGTTTTTCTTGAGTTCACTCTTGCTACAGGACATTTTCACCATCTCTTTCAATGGAGGAGTAGGTTGAAGATCTTCGTCTGGTTAGCAGTGTCATAATCATCGATTTAAATTATTAGATATTACCTTTAGACATGACATATAATTAAATAAAGTAAAAAATTAAAAAAAAAACTATTTTATATCCCAACGTTTTCATAATTGTTTCCTAATGTGTGGAAAAACTACAATTATACCCTAACATAAACAATTTTCTTTTCAAATCTACCTTACAATTAGATTTACGATGATTGAGTTTGACTCAGCATAATGAAAATCCATCTAGATAATGATGTGGAAAATGAGGTAGGATTTTACCGAATGATTTTTAGAGTGCTGAGTCAGCACCCAACTGCCGAACATTGAATCGTACGGTAGATTTGAAAAGAAAATGGAAATGCTATGATACAATTGTGAAATTGTAGAAATATTAAGATATAAAACCCTTTAATAAAAATAATGTCAATGAATTTTGGAATAAAAAAAAGGATGGTACTCAAGTATTTATGTTAAAATTGTGGTCGAAAATTGGAAAAGATGAAATATAGGCAGAACCATTCAAAAATAGAGGCTTCAGCTTCTCAATGGTCCCTTGCAAATTTAAAGGTCAAAAGGACAGATACAATCAGATTTTGAAAATTTTTAAGATCTTTTCCAATACTTTCTTTTGAGAATGTGACATTTTTTACCATATTTTTCATTTCTCAATTGAATGGCAAATATAACTACCCTTTCAAATCAATTGAGTCTAAATGTCCCTCTCCAAATTATGCATTACATGTCTTCTTCAAATATATTTGTATTATCACTATCTTCTCCAAAAGATCCCCACAAATTCTACAAGTATTGTTCCAACATATTTAACTTTAGTCCTTTTCTCAAAAAAAAAAAAAGAAAAAGAAGAAGAAGAAGAAGAAGAAGTCCGAAAATCATATCTCAATTGTTAATAATTTCATGGGTAGTCACACAAGTCCCATGTTCGAAAATTTCTTATTTAAAAATAAAATTTATTCTCTAATAAGTGTCATATTTATTTAAAAAATAAATAAATAAATTTCATATTTCATAATAATTCTATAAAAGATGTCAAACTTCTCAATTTTACCATTATCCTCCATGCAATTTTTTTAATTATTCAATTTCACATGCAATAATTAAAGATAAAATGAGTAAACTTACCCGACTACATGCACTTGGATCTTCTTTATATTCCACTTTCGGTGCCTCACCCATATCTCCCCATCAATTTCTTAATTTTTTCTCATTTTTTCATCAATCTCTTGTGTCTTAATTTAATTTTATAATTATTAATTAGGATTCATCAATTTAATTAGAGTTTCTAATTATTATATTTACATTTAATTTTAATATTTAATTAATAATTAATTATTTGAATTGATTATTTCATAATTAGAGTATATAATTTTTTAAACTTCAATTTTTAGTGATAAATTTTAATTGGGATTTCATTATATAATATTAATATTTACCTGTATATAATTAATATTATTAAAATAGTAAAATTAATAGTGAGAAACGGTAGGACATAGAAAACTTTCAAACCACCCTTTCCTAATATACAAGTTCTGATAGCACGAGACTCTACTGACCAGTCCAATCCCTCTTAAACAATACAATTATATATATAATCTTGACAACTTTGGTCATCCTCATGTGATAGGTGCATGTTCAACATGATACTTATTGGGATTTTGGGTGGCAATTTTAATATGTTGGAAAATTTTAAAAGCTTTTAGGTCTCAACAGCTCAACATATATTTAATATGAAAACCTCCCTTGATCCTAATTTGTCACAATCAATCATAGTCTTTCTGTGACTTAAAATTGATGTTAGAGGGCAGGTTCAACTTCCTATCAATGTGACTCAATAACATTTCAATTCAATGAATATTATCAACTATTTTGGTAAACATAATGACATTGCTTTAACAATAATTGGAAAGCAATATCATAAGCCCCAAAAAGTCTACTATTCTTGGACAGTTTGCGTGGAGCTATATCTCTACACTTTTGTAAAATTTAAGGTTTAGCACAAATTTTAGCATAATTACAAAATACCCTTGGGCCTTTGGTGAGATTGGCTTCTTTTCTTCATGCATGGGAATAATTAGGATTGGTATCATTTTCTTTTTTCTTTTTTCTTTTTTCTTTTTTTGACATAGGAGAAGGGGGAGCGGTGGGGTTCGAACCAGAGACCTTACTGCTTACAGACTGAAGCCGCATCGTTTGTGTAAGTTAATGTGGGACTCTTTTTCCACTTACAATACACTCACCCACCATTTTATTAAAACTCATATCACTCCCTTCTAAAAAGTTATTTCGTGGACTGAGGGAGTATTTTACTTTTTTTCCTTCTTAATATCAATCTAATTCTCTCTCAGCTGCTTTTTTTTCTTTTTCTTTTTTCTTTATAACAGTACTTTCCCTATTCATAAAAGAAGTGAGAGGGATGACTCCAAGTTATTTAATGTCAACTTCTCACGATTTGTTAATTTTAAGGTGGGCTTCTTGCATAGTTTGATTTCTCTTTCATATTACGTTACTTACGATGTTTCACTCTTATGAGGACATCTACCAAAAGGATTCCGTATGGGATCCTCTGTCCCAACTTGTGTCTCATATTTATATATTCCTGTATTCCATTATTAATTTTACTATTTTAAAAATATTTATTTAAAATAAAATTTTAATAATATATAATTAATGAATCTTAATTAATATTTATTATAGAAAATTGGAATTTAAAAAAATTATATACCCTAATTTTGGAATAATGAACCCTAACAATCAGTTAAAAATTTAAAAAGTGCAAATTAAATATAAAAAATATATATAAAACTCTATTCAGATGGATGGACCCTAGTTAATACTTGTAAAACTATACTAAAACATTATAGATCTGAACTGAAGAAAAAACATGACAAAAAGCTAATTGAATGGGATACGGGTGGGACGTCAATCTTGGGACAGAGGATCCCAAGTGTAATGATTCACATATTAATGTATGTAGTTATGTAGATGATTATTTTTAAGTTTTCATTTTTTATATATTCATTGAACATAAGAATTTGTGTGATACGAAACGAGTAAAAAAATCCGAATCCACCACAAATATTCAATAATATATTTGGTGAGCATAAATGATTTGGGCTAGCTAGCTACTAAAGAAAGCGAAATGGAGTAAGTCTTTTCAGGAAAATCCAAAAAATAGACCTAAATTATCTTTGTAAAAAGTCGAGTCTTGGGTTCAGTCCCTACTTCCCTTCCTCCACGATGTCGTGATGACGGGAGCTAAAGGTTAATCCCTGTTGTTTTGTGCATATATTAGGATTTGGTGAAGCGTGAAAACTTTCATAGAAACCCTCATTTCAAAGGATACGTGATATGCCAAAAATCCAAATTAGCTAGCTAGGGTGCATAGAAGAAATTCAATACTCCCTCTATTTTTTTTTAAGTGTCCTATTGAGAAAAATTACAAAAATCAAGGAAGCATGAGATATTACTTTTATATCCATATTTATTATTTTTAAAGTCTAATAATTACATTTTCCAATAACTATTGTGAGGGTAAAATAGGAGTTTTGTCATTATTTTATTCTCAAATTCTGCAATAGGACACTTAAAAGGGGACAAAATTTTTTTTTCAATAGGACACTTATAAAAAAACAGAGGGAATATAACGTAAGGGTGCAAACTTTTGTGACACTATTAATCCTTTCGGACTTAGATTATAATTTCCAAATTAGCTATTAATTGTCCAGCTTTTTGCCTCCAAATCCTAGACCACAAGTCCACGACCACTTAATTAATTAGAATTTAGGAGTACAATGTGAAAATTAACAGCTCAAAAATAAACATAGAAAATTAAAAAATTCTAAAGGATAGTCTCAATAATGTAAAGGGCATCTAATCAATAAATGTCACAAGTGGACCTAACAGAAAACATATTCACATAAAAGGGACTATCTTTCTCTGAGTGACAACTAATTTGCATCCATAAAAAAACACGAACTTTTTTTTTTCTATTTACATTTCTTTCTTTTAATTTCAATTTCAAATAAAAATTGTTTGTACGTACGAGAGAGAGAGAGAGAGATTCTTGTTTGAACTTTGATCCATGTTAATTCCAAACTGGCAATACTAGAATTCAATCTAAGTTCCATTGATTCTCCATATTTTTTTAACTTTTTCCCCCATTATTTGGCCCTAGCTTGTAGTACGAGATGGAAATAGACCGGGCCGGGCCAGACTTTAGTTTGGAAGGCCTAGGCCTGTAACTTGTTCTATGAAGTCTGACTTATTATTTTATTATACTTGTGTAGTACTAAAACATGTTATTCATATATTGTCACAACATTTAGTCGATTCTGCAATAACGTCACAACGTTTAAAACATGACAAATTATTTTATTTTATTTTTGCATTAATATCATGAAATTTAAAAATACATGCATCTCTTTCTTCAATTGATCAAATCACCAAAATGTAGACTATCCGAAATTAAACGTTGGACTTCATGACATTATAGCAAAAAATATTATGACAGTATTCCATAATTAGTCAAACATAATTGAGACTACAAATAATATTTTCACTTCGAGTTTTAGTGTACTCTCGAAATTCAATATTACATAATTAAAAGTAAACTTGGCAGGCAGGATAATTATTAATTAAGCTCTAATTAAAAATCATTTTTGCATGAATAAAAGAAAATTTAAAATGTATGTTCATTCCACGGTGAATAAAATTAAATATTTGCCAAAGAAAAAAAACAAAAGAAAATTTAAAATGAACGAAGGGAAATACTCAGCCGTTGTTGCTTAAATTTAAAATGTATGGTCATTTAGTTACATAAATACAGTTGTTGCTTCATCCTAACCGGTGATTCCAATCTGAATTGAACCAACATCTCATTTACTATCAATAATTATTAAGGCGATCGAACTTGGTGTAGTCGATCTTATTATGCGGTCTGATCTAAATTGTCGTTTTACTTTAGGATAACTATCATTTGATATTTCAATTAATTAGAGAATAAAATAATAATTACTATTATTTTTTTATCTAATCTCACGGTCGACGGTCGACCACACTTAGATAATGTTTGTTATAATAATTATATCATCTAATAGAGGAAATGTTAATTAATACTGTGGACCAGCAAAGGTTTAGTCAAGTTCCCACACGTGTGGTGTTCTAAGCCATGTGCTTTACAGTTTTGTCCCCTTTCTCCTTCGATCAATTCCCATCGTCATTAATGCCAAATGCCAATTAAACATAAAGTTTAAGAATATTGAGAAATACGGTATTTGAATAATTGATTGCTATAGTAATTAGTAAGTGAAATGGCGTTTCTTTGGAATTTAGGGGAGGAGACAGATTTGATTGTAAATGATAAATCATGCTTGAAAGTCATGAGATGTGAAAATGGGATAATTACTTTCCAAAATAGGCACGATATATAATGAGATATTTTAATTAAATAAAAATTCCTTTTGAAATATAAAACTAATATTTTAGAAAAAAAAACTTGATATACATATATGTTCTTGGTTAAGATATATAGTTTATTCTGAGTATCAATTCTGTTTTATTATTCTTGTTGCAGTATTATAAATTAAATAAGCATTGTTGTATGTGTATATATATATTTTCCCCCTCTCTATATATATATATGAGCGAGAAATAAGAATAGATCTAATCCTACAAGTATGCGTAATGAGATGCATAAGTCAGTATAAAAAAATGCATCAGGTATAATGAGATGCATCACACTATAAAGAAATGTATCGGTGGTGGAGGAGAAGACATTGGTGGTGATGGCGCTTTCCAACGGTGGTGGTGGTGGTGGTGGCGGCGACTGCAGTATCCGGCGACTGTGATGGTTGGTGGTTATGGTGGTCGTTGGGGAGAGAGAGAGAGATCAGAGACAAAAGAAATGAGTGATCAAAATTCATTCTTATTTCTTAGAAATAATTAGGAGTTTTTTACATGAACCACTCCCTCCATATATATTATTGATTGATGTATTTTTCAAAGAGATTATGACAAAGAAAAGAAGAGGCGGTGATGATTGAAGGGATTTTTCAACTAACCCTAATCTTATCAAATGATTTTATTCGATATACTGTGGTCGTATTCAGCAGATTCAAATTAATTTTATTCGATGTATTATTTGCTATTTTTTTTTCTTTTCTCTTTTTGGGCTTGAACATATTACATCTAGGGGTGAGCAAATTGTTCCGAAAACCGAAAACCGAACCGAACCGAAACCGAAAATTAATTTCGGTTCGGTTATTTCGGATATTTCGGTCAATTCGGATTTCAAAATTTTAATATTTCGGATTTCGGATTTCGGTTCGGTTATATTGTTTAAAAAATCGAAATATCCGAAATCCGAATTATACATATATTATTTATATTTTTTTAAATTATATTTAATTTATTAAAATTAAAATATTGAATACTACTCTAAATTGAAAGCTATTAACATGCTCGTGCTCTAGTATTTGTTGGAAGATATTGATTATTGAACTTTGTATTAGTTTTTGTTGGTACTTGGATTTTTAATTTAACTATTTGTTGGATTATTTTCATTTTGTTGTTGGTGGTTTGGTGTTTTGTGAAGATTTGAAACTTTATTTGTTGTTGGTGGTGACTGTTTTTCATGTTTATTGTTATTGTTTATTGACATGCTCGATTTCTCTAGTTTTCAATGGTTTGGATGAATATAAAAAATGTAGGAAAACTGTTTCAAAATAAAAAGTAGAAAAACCGAAATAACCGAAATATCAATTTGGTTATTTCGGATATTTCGGTTTGGTCACCGAAATAATTTCGGATTCGGTTCGGTTATGGATTTGAAAAAACCGAAATTTTAGTTTGGTTATTTTTTATGTAATAACCGAACCGAATATCCGAATGCTCACCCCTAATTACATCGGCTTTGTTAGGGTCCAAATTCAAATTAAACTTCTTCGTATCAATAATGAATTAAAACAACACATTTTTTGATATTTCCAAAAATAAAACTTACTAGGAAATAAAACTTCATCTAATTAAGAGTAACAACATGCAGTTGGACATCGATGATATGTTGGCATGAATTGATGTAGAGAGAGATTAGAAAGATGGAAAACATCTGTTGAGGTGTGCTGGCAGCTTATAGAACTCATCATTTCTTACATCCTTATTATACACAACGAACTTATCCCACCACTTTGAACCGTTATCTTTTCGAGCTTCCTCCAAACCGTAATCCAAACTGCAGTCAAGCACAAGGGCTACTACCCCTCCCACAGTTGCATGGGACATCAACATCACACACATTATATCGTTGAACTGCATGCATGCATCATCAACTTCGTTTAATTAGAGATCGTGCACGTGCACGCACATATACAACGGTTTCTTTCTGTTAATTATGTATGCCGTAGTGTTATGTATGTGCAAATTTCTAGTAGCTGGTACGTACCCATCCTGCCGGGGTGTGGACGGGGCCGGTTCTCGAGATCAGATGATGCTCTCTCACATACTGCGGTAGAGACAGCCCGATGAAGAAGGAGACTCCCAGTATCAGTTTTGTTCGGAAACTGTTGAGGTTGCAGAATTGCAGGAATCCTAATCCTGCAGATGCTGCATGCAGCCAAAAATCGTAGTACATGTTTTTAAGGTTAATCAAAACATGCATGAGATTATGGATATATTAATCATGAAATGTAAAGTTTAATTATGCTTGGAAATGATAGATATACGTACAGACATAGCCCAAGAAGATGCAGTAGGACGCTGCGATGATCGGTGTAGGTATTGATGCGAAAATGGCGCCAAATTTTCCTAAAATTTATGTCATTAATGAAATTAAAAAACCATGTTCAATCTTCATCTTATATTTATTACTTTTGTATTCAAACAATTTTTGGTATTGATTTCTTGATCATGAAGAAGAAGTGTTTGCATACCGAAAACGGAGAAGACGATCATAAAGATCGATGAAATTTGAATGACTCTTCTGCTCCCTGCTTTAGTCAGTGCTAAGAGTCCTACATTTTCTCTGCATATTTTCAAGTAAGAGAGCCTATATATATATAGATAGATATTGTTGAATTTATGTATATAGATGTTGAATAATTTAGTGAATCAATTAATTAGAGAGTATGAGTTCGTTACGCTGTTGCTGTAGAGCATGTGATGCTGCCAAAAAGGGCATTAAGCAGAGTTCCAGTCCCCTAAAATACACACACAACATAAACAACCAGTTAATTTCAAATATATATGAAGCTAAAATGTTGATTTTTTATTTTATTTTTTGCATAAAAGAATTAGCATATATGGCAAAACTAGTACTGACCAGCCAGCCAATGCCTCGACTGATTACAGAAGGTGGCACCGGCGTTGCACTGCCGTATCTGGCTGCTGCAACAAACGAGCCAGTCGACTGCCAACAAACACGACACATGTTGAGAGAAAACACGCAAAAATGTAGCTCTATGGAGATGCAGAAAGTGATGACGATGATGACTAGTTCAAGACCTCAACGAGAGCTACGAATGAAGCCATCATTGCTGCAAACGTCTCTCCAGCAGTGAAAGTTGGAGGCCCCCATTGAAATGGAAACGGTACGTAAAACCTGCAAAACTCATGACCAGTTTTACATGGATCTTCGTCTAAAGATATGTAATGAAGAAAAAAGAAAAATTAATGAAGATGATGAGATACCAAGGCGCGGAGTGAATGAGCCCAGAGCCATCAGTGCGGCAGCAATCCTGTTTCGGTTTCTTGAAAGCGCCACTCACTGTTAGGATCTCTGCATAGATCCACACGACTGCAACGGATATAAGCAGCGCGTATCTGTCGAAGATTGGCCTCTTCAACTTCATCAATCTTGGCAGAAACTGCAAGAACAAACGAGTTCATGTTCTTCAATTCAATCACACTCATAAAAAGGCAAGAAATAGAAATTTAGTGTCTATTAACCTGCGAGATGGCAAAGATTAAGACCAGCTCTGGTAGGCCGACTTCAAAACATGTCGCGATCTACAAACAAGTTTAGGACATACTATGTTTAGTATGATTCGAGATTAATCATGTTTTGTAACAATTTCCTTAAACGTTGATAAAAATAGTAATGATTCACCTGCGGAAAGCCAAGATAGTAGAGCCCGAGGCCGGTAAAAGTAACCAGAGGCGCGGTAGACAGAGGCGTAAGAAGACTAAGATGAGATGCAAGAAACAGAAATTTTGTCACCAACAAGAAAAAAATTACATTAGTCATTAGCAATAAGCAAATTAATTAACCTTGTTATGTTTCTCCACAAACCGGAGAATCCAAAGATCATTTGAAAACAAGAACTCATGATCAAAGCACCTTGAATCTCCCTCATTGTCAGCACAAATCTCTGATGAAAAAAAATATATATATTCAAAAATAGGATCATAAAAAACCAACAAACACACACACACACACACACACACACACAACCTGCTCAGGTGAATGTATCATTCCGTATCTCTTGGAGTGGATAATCGAAGTTGCAGGGATCAAGAACGCGTAAGATCCACCTATGACAGAAGGCAGCCTAGTCCCAAAAAGGGAATGCAAGAGAGTGTTCCAACCAGAAACAAATAATAAGGTTTGTATCATTTTTGCCTTGTCTTTCTGCATTGTAAGAAACACAGATAAATGTAATAAATTTAGACTGCTAAAATGGGAAATTAATTTAAAGTGGAAAAAATCTTACATCACTACCACCCATTTGAGGAACTAGCAAAGTTGGGATCAACACAATTGAGCCGAGAGACAGAACATAATGCTGAAACCCCAACAAAATAGAATCCACTACAATAAAAGAAAGTAAATTAATGATCAAACTCAAGAAAAGCAAATGTATGGAAAAACAAAAAATTATTGTTATTATTAAGAAATGGGAGCTGACACATAGGTGGTGGACTGTTGATGCAGTACTGGACTCCGGGAAGCTGCTCGAGCGCCGGATGTGACGGAGGCGGAGGCGGAGGAGGCGGCGGCTGTCCAGAAGTGGTGTTATTGTTAGACATTTTGGGAGCTGAGAGATGTGCTGCAAAAGGAAATAGAGAGATGATAACGTTTTAGGCCTTTGTTGTATATAGAATTTGAATTGAAGAATCTTCCAATGATATGTAACTTATCAAAAAAAATTAAATTTGTTATGAATACTAAAGTTATTGGAATCAAAACCTGAAACCGTTACAAAAGAGACATAAATACCAAGTTTATTATTCATATATAGGTAGTTATTTTTACTATCATGTCATATTTAATCTATCTATACTTATATAAAAAGAGCCTTGTTTTACAAAATTTGATTTGCCTAAAATATCCTTATTATATATCTAAATTAAAGGGCAATAAGGTAATAGTATAACATAATATTATATATTTTAGTTATAGTAGATATATTCATTCATGAAAATCAAACTTACTTATGATCAATAACTTATTTCTTCCCTAATATTGTAATTCACGTAAAAGTTTAGGGCCCATCTATAGATGAATCCCATTTAATTAATTAGTTGCTTAATTTGTCGAAATTTTTTTTGAGGGATTGACACAAATAAAAATAAAAATAGAAATTGAATGGCTAGGGAAATTACATCAAACTTACCTAATAATAATTTATTTGTTAACTAATGTGATTGACATAAAAGTTTGTGGGATTGGCACCAATAAAAATAAAAATTGAATAGGTATGGCAATTACATCAAACTTACCTAATACTCCCTCCGTCCCGCTCATATTATTTTCTTTTTTTATTGGATTGTCTCACTCAGATTGTCTTGTTCCAAATAAGGAAAAAATTGGTTGAGGGAGTAATTTGTTTCTTAACTAATGTGATTGACATAAAAGTTTTTGGCCCATGTTTGGATGGATCTTATTCCATTAATTTGTTGCTTAATTAATTTGAATATTTTTTTATTGTATTTATGATAAATTTCTTTAAATTTAGGCTTAAATTTTTAGTTTACTAAAATCCTGAAAAATGAAAAAAAAAAGGGGATGAATATTAAATGATTAAATAAAAATAAAAGGGCAAAATGCATTTAAATTCCCCACCTTTTTTGAAATTCTAGTTTATTTCCTTATTTTTTAATTTTTCGCCTAAAATCTTCACCTTTCAATTTATCTGATTTTTCTCCCGAAAACAATTTGGGGAAAAATTGAAGATGACATGTACAATTCACATTGACGTGTCATTCAAAAGGATGTCGTTTGAACTAAAACAACGTCATTTTGATTTTAAGATTTAAAAAATAAAACAAATTAAAATCCACATCATCATCTTCTTCCTCTCTCTCTCATCTCTCTCTCACACTGCCCCCTTTATCTTTCTCTCTCTCTCTCTCATCTCTCTCTCGCACTGCAGCTTCTCTCTCTCTCTCACCCCCCTCATCCTCTGCAAAAAAAAAAAATACTATTGATCCTCTCTCTCATGTCACTCGCAACCATTTCACATCCATCCATTGCTAGATAAGAGATGGTGCGGTAGTGACGTAAACGGCGATTTAATTCGATTGAAACTCCGGCAAGTGTCAAATCGAAACGCGACATAGTTATATCGATGGCAGAGGTCACGACGGTGGAGAGGGTTACCACGCGGGTGGCGGAACCGCGATGGTGGCGCGGCCGTGGATGGCGCGCGGTGGGCGGGTCCGGAGCGGATGGCGAGAGAGGGAAGGCCGACGGTGATTCTCGGGACGGAGTCGGCCGCATCCGCTGCCGCAGACGCGGTGGTTGCGGATCTTGGAGTGTATAAGGGAAATGGTTTTGGAGAGAGAGCAACGGAGAGAGAGAGATAGAGAGAGAAAGGGGAAGAAAATATGATGATGTGTATTTAATTTAATTTATTTTTTAATTCTTAAAATCAAAACGACGTCGTTTTTTAGTTGCACCACGTTCGTTTTGAATGCCACGTCAACGCGATTGAACATATGCCATCTTCGATTTTTTCCCAAAATTATTTAAATCTATAAAAAATCAGATAAATTGAAAGCGTGAAGATTTTAGGCTTAAAAATTAAAAGCGCGCCGCTTCTAAATAAACACAATTTCAAAAAAAAAAAGGGGTTTATAATGCTTTTTGCCCTAAAAAAAAAAAAAACAAACAAAAAGATAATATGAAAAAGGAGGGAAAAAAAATGTGTGTGTGTAAGAGAAATAAAAAAAATGTATTGTATCTAAACATTAGTCTGAAACTTTATATGATCATAACATTCTGATTTTAAATATGTTATTTACATATTACATATCGATTATTTATATTTTCTTTGGATATTGATCAAGAGTTATGATAAGATAATTATTGCTAATTTTATAATTTTATAATATATTTAATATTAAATTATGATATTGCCCGAACGGATCATCCAGAAATAAATTGATACTTAATTTCAGGACAATATCTTATAAAAAAAATTAAGGACAATATAAATTTATTTGTAAGAAATTATACGAGCTATCCCTATAAACATTTATATTTTTTTTATTAGTAATTATCTTAGTATTATAACTGTATTATCTAACTATAACGATTCTATGATACAATTATTCTTTGTAAGCACTGAATATAAGACTAATAATATAATTATGTTATAATGTTGGTAAAAACTTATATATTAAAAACTTACTGATATAATACTTAATATCTCTTATAATTATCGAGCATTAATTATTTTATCTTTGATATTTTAAGTTTTTAACCTTTAGTTCTCTAAATATTGTAAGTTTATAACCATTCTTACAAAAATTTCATTTTATTTTTTTGAAGATTTTAATCTACTTCATGACGACAAGAATTAAAAAAAAAAACTATTTTTAAATTTTTATATTTAAAAATTGAAATTAAAAATAATAATTTGTGAAAATCTGTAAAGTTGACCTTTGAATTGAGTTAAAAAAAAAAACTCAAGTCTGAAGACATATTATTGCCATGCATTTGATTATTCAGTGGATTTAGCGATGGCAATAATATGTCTTTGTTTCACGCGTTAGAGAATTAAAGCAGAATTAAATGATAATTAGGGTTTGTTTTAATCATGAATATATATTTTCTCCAATATTAATCAGACGAGAATGCTAAAAATAATTCGTGAAAAAAATTAAATTATTACTCGAATTCAAATACATTGTGAGTTCCATTACAGATCAATCTTGTTTCCCTTGAATGCTCCGTCTAACTTCTGGAGAAATTTGTTATATAAACTTTCATCCACAACCATAACTATCAAAAAAAATTGTTAATGCTATCAATGAGCTCAAAACTACAGTAGCCCCGTCTCTCCCGACGGGGCAGATGACCCGACCCAACCCGGACCCCGATCGACAAAGCCAAGACAAAGAAGCGAACAGAGACCATATTCAAGAAAGACCAACTTATGTCTATATCCCAAATTCCCAATCAAATCTCCAATCAACATGCATATTAATGTAAATCAGAGCCATAATTATTGAGTTGAACATTTGATTTTTCCCCATATATTTAAATATATATACCGAATACATCCAGAATGAGATGTATTTGTCCTGCAGAAACCACATTACATCAAGAAAACACAACTTATCAAGAATAGAATTCATCCTCTACCGTGCTAAGAAACAATAAAAGGCAGATTTCAGCCTAAAACAGTAGCCGCTCTGCTCTGTTTGAAACTACGATAGTGATCCTGATATAAATCGCCGTTCTCCTCATTTGTACGTTATTCACTCACTCTTGATGATCTACTCAAGCTCCTCAAGGCTGAAATCAGACACGGGAGAAATCATTCGTGGGTTTTCAATGAAAAGTCTCGAGATATAATCAAATGTGCTTCCATATGTAAGAATTGCATGCCAAAACCAATCTATTTATCTACCTTTAGTGTAAGCACGTGATAGATCAGAAAACTACATGCATTTCCTCAATTCCTCTTCACTAAAATAACCAACACAACATTTTTGAGTGAGTGTGGGAGGGAAGGACAAAAATAGACAGAAAAGGGATTCAGTAGCCTCTGAATAAACGACATGTACCTAACGTGCCCTATGTCACCAACATCGTTCACTTCACTCGTGACAACGTAAATCTTCTCCATTGCCACCAGTTTGTATTACATAAATGTTTATTTAGATCATGGAAGGAAAACTATAATAAGTTAAAGTAGATGAGATATGATATTGGTGATAAACCTATAATAAGTTAAAGTGTCATAAGAAATAGTTATATATTACAGATCTTCCACAGCTACATTGTTTTGAACAGCCTAAGAAGTGATCTTCTCAAGTTCCACTATTTGATTTAAAAGTTGTGTCTATATTTCAGCAAAGCAACTTAGATGTATTTAGAACAACTGCAAGGTTCATAGCTAACTCGAACTCTAAAGCATATAAAATATACAAAACTAAATCTCAACAAGATAAAAGCAAACATAAATTGCATTTATAGCAAATAGCATCAGCAGAATAGCACATGTATGAAGCAAAAAGGTTAAATTAAGCTCTTGAGAATGGAGGAAAGTCAACATGGAAAGTTACCGAAAGGAGCTAAAGTATCATGAATCCAACTTGTCTTCTTTTTTCACCCACACCTTAACACTGTCTGTGGAATTCATTCTGTCAGATATTTGAGGCCTTTTGTATCTCCTATCCCTCCCATAACCTCTCCCGGGAATCCCATTTGTCCGATGTCCCCTCCCAAAACCTCCCCTCGGATTCCCATTTGTCCGATATCCCCTCCCAAAGTTTTCACTTTTTCTTGCTAAAACCTCATGATCCACCTTCTTCTCACTCTCCAGTGCCACTTTATCACCATTTAAGCTCTGCCCTTCTACTCCTCCATCCTCCTTGGCCTTGTTTTCTCGGCCTCGAATTCCATTTTTATCTGCAACATTTAAACTACTTATTTTGCTACAAACCTCAGAAATTCCATCCTCAGCCTTGTTTTCCAACTTTGAGTCCACTTCATTACCTGTTAAAACAACAGGTCTATACTCCTTCTTCCTGTTTATCCTCCTCTCCGGATAGCCTCCATTTCTCCCTCTCTCTTTACACTTCATATCACGATCATTTTCACCCTCCTCCTCCTCCTCCAAATCTAATGCCACTTTACTCTGATTCAACTCATTCACTCTACCTACATTTCTCCCTCTCTCCCCCCCTGTCTCTCTCCCTCTCTCTCTCCACTTCATACCACGATCATTTTCACCCCCCTCCTCCTTCCCCTTCTCCAAATCTAATGCCACTTCACTCTGCTTCAACTCATTCACTCTACCTCCTTTTCTCCCTCTCCCTCTCTCTCCACACTTCACACCATGACCATTTTCACCCTCCCTCTCCCCCTCCCTCTCCCCCTCCTTCTCCTTCTCCTTCTCCTTCTCCTTCCCCTTCTTCAAATCTAATGCCACTTCACTATGCTTCAACTCATTCACTCTACCTCCTTTTCTCCCTCTCCCTCTCTCTCCACATTTCACACCATGACCATTTTCACCCTCCCTCTCCCCCTCCTTCTCCTTCTCCTTCTCCTTCTCCTTCCCCTTCTTCAAATCTAATGCCACTTCACTCTGCTTCAACTCATTCACTCTACCTCCTTTTCTCCCTCTCCCTCTCTCTCCACACTTCACACCATGACCATTTTCACCCTCCCTCTCCCCCTCCTTCTCCTTCTCCTTCTCCTTCTCCTTCCCCTTCTTCAAATCTAATGCCACTTCACTCTGCTTCAACTCATTCACTCTACCTCCTTTTCTCCCTCTCCCTCTCTCTCCACACTTCACACCATGACCATTTTCACCCTCCCTCTCCCCCTCCCTCTCCCCCTCCCTCTCCTTCTCCTTCTCCTTCCCCTTCTTCAAATCTAATGCCACTTCACTCTGCTTCAACTCATTCACTCTCCCTCTCTCTCCACACTTCATACCATGACCATTTTCGCCCTCTCCCTCCTCCTTCCCCTTCTTCAAATCTAATGCCATTTCGCTCTGCTTCAACTCATTCACTCTTCGTGAACCCTTATTTCTGCCATACTTTTTCAATCCAGTCCTCTTCACATTAGCAATCTCTCCATTTATAGGCAAAAGCTCAACCGCAGACACATTCACTAGTTCCTCAACCCCGCTTAGCCCACCGCCAATTCCTCCTTCCCCGCTCAAAATTGCCGCCCTCCCCGCGCCTCCGCCACTCAACACCTCAGCTTTCTCCTTTTCCTCAACAGCGGTAGCCCCTTTGAATTTTCCTTTCTTTTTTCCATTTTTTTTCCTTTTCTTTTTAATTTCTCCTCCATTTCCGGGACCACCACCACCGACTATCTCCTTCCCCTTTCCTTTGTCCTGAACCACGCCCGTCGCTCTCACAAACCCACCCGCCGTTTTTGCGGGCCCTCTCTCATTCTGGGCCCGCGCATCTCTCTCTCTCTTATCCTCTTCTTCCTGTTTTTCCTTCAGTTTTCTCTCTTCTTGCTTCCGCAGCCACCGCTCTTGGAGCTGGGCCAGCGAAACGTAGTCCGGCGGCAGCGACACCTCCTCTTTTCTCTCTCCTCCTTCCATCAACGCCAATCACAGACCAAAACGGATCACAAAATCTGCTTTCTTCCTCTTCGAAGTGCGGAATCTTGTACTTGTGTGAGGTTTTTCGGAGATTATGCGCAAGTTTGGGGTGACCAACTGACCACTGTGTATTTGTCGTCGAATTTTCGAATCAATGCGTTGGAGAAAAAAAAATTAAAAAAATTGTTTGCTACTATTTTATTTTGTATGTGAGGCCGGAGCCATGCAAGGACAAATTCTGCTTCAGTTTTTCTGCGGGCATTAAATTTCATGGTGATTGAAGAAATTGGGATGAAAAGACGCCATTAACGAAAGAAATAATGAAATAATGATGGCTTCTCTCAGCTTTATTGAAGAAGACGACCACTACTTTATTGTTCCACACTTCTACTAAGCTTCTATTGATCCGGATTTTGTTCGGGTTTTGACCCGACCCCTCCTCCGGCCGACCTAACAAATCATGCATTTTAATTGTGACTAATAAATTTCTAATTTCTCTAATCTTCTAAATTACTGTCTAATCCTCTAATTACGTCTAATCATACGATGAGGTTGATCGTACCAAGTTTTTGCCCACACAAATTTGTTATTATGTAGGTTGGACCGGAATTTTTTATCCATCTGACTGTTTCATATAATTTATACATTTTTTTAAATAAAATTTTGTAATTTATTAAAGAATTTGTTTGTAGGCCCATAACATACTAAAAACTAGTAGTATTTCATTTTGTATCATGAACTAAACTATGTATGCTTACTGCTTAGGGACTATTGAAGGGATATAGATGTAGAATGATCTTTTAGAGTATCAACAAAGGTTGTGCCTCTTAGAAGCATAATAACAATGTGGTCAGTGGCGGACGCAGGATTTCAAGTAAGGGGGTCAAAACATTATATCAAGCAAAATTAAATATCAGACTTTATAATAAAATATATTATACAAATAATCATAAATCTAATCTATATTTGGCCCCGACAGTTTGCCATATTCTAAAACTTATGCATAATAACGTCATTAGAAACATAATTGAATATATCTTTTTCAATATAGACTATCAAATTATCATTCATCTATTCATCACTCATTCGGTTGCGATGATACTATGTGATTCATCCATTCATCCATTTATATATTTTTCTTTTCCAATTTGATGCTATTAGTTATATTTTTTGGCCATAAATTGAAGAACATAGTAGAATTACCTCTTGATTCCTGCCGCAATTTAGATACAAGAGAAGAAGAGAACTTGGTGAAGGGTAAAAGATTTGTAATTAGAGAAGAGAAAAGAGCAGTAGATGAAGCGTAAGAATTTGGTGGAGGGTATACATGGTTATAATAATTTTATTAGGGGTATAATAGGTATTTCGCATGAAAATACAAGGGGGGTCAATTGACTCCCCTTGGCTACATGTAGATCCGCCCCTGAATGTGGTCCCACCATTGCGTTCAGTGTTGTAATAGTTGGACGTGATAGGAGGTGTGATAAAATTACATAATCATGTTAACATAATCTTTTTTTAAATATGCATGTGCCTTAAATTATTTGCATCGCACCTGTCCCGACCAAACGGGCTGCGTCTCGTTCATGGCTTCCCGCCAATGGTGCGGCGCGACGGCGAGGCGTTTCGAGCCGTCCGTTGCGCATGCTCTTAGACTACTTCATTCATTAGCTTTTGTATCTAATCAATTGGTTACTTTTAATAAATGGATGCACCAAGGTTTCCATGTATTGCTCATGAAGCCTAGCTCAAGTAGTAAAGTTAAAATACCACAAAACTCTCCTTAGATAGAGGTTTTGATTTTAATCCCGCCAGTTTGCGGTGTAGTGGTCTCAGTCCCACCTATGTGATGGTGTAGTGATTTATTTGACAAAATATATATACCTTGTGTAATTTAAAAAAAAAAGGTTCCCATATATTTTTCGGATTATGATTTTTTATTAACTTGACCTTTTTTATATTAATTATAGTTTTGTACAAGTAGTTTTCTGAATATTCTTGTAAGTATATAGTTTGTTGAAAGCTTTCAAATTTACCTCAATTAATAGAGTAATTTGACAGCAACTCCTTACACCCACATATCGAAATTATAATAATGATACCAAATTTTGAAGAGGCTAATAACTCCTATGCAAATTTAAATAACAGTGTAACATTTAATATTTTGTCTTTGAGGTAGAGCTTTAACCAGTGTTTTAAAAACCGGTTGGTCTGGTTTGACGAATTCGCAATGAACCGACCGACTTTGGCCGGTTTAGTAACTATTGGACTAGAAAAACTACGAACCTATGGTCAGGTTCAACCTCCGATTTAGTTTTTAAAACATTGGCTTTAACCCAATTCATATAAAATCTCAAACACATTCTATCCATCCATTCATATATATTGATTTCCAACATCCAAAGTAGATGAAAATCCAGCATACACATAAAAATCTCTCACTCGAGACTTCCCACTTTCAGTTCATTCTCAAAAGGGTCGAAATCAAACACGAAAAACACAGCCACACAAACATATAAAAAGTGGCATTGATCAAATACTATGATATAAATCTGCAGCAGCAGCAGCAGCAGCGGTAGCTACACAATTTGTGTAGTTGAACTCTTGTTGTCACCCTCCAATTGGCTCAAGTTGCCTTTCTCTTTGATGAGTTGAATGTGGTGGTGCTTGCAGTAGAGCCGCCCTTCGTGCGCGATGTAGTTCGACGGGCTAATCGTGCACCCTCCGTGGATGCACTTGAAGCAGCTCTTGTGGTACGATGTTCCGTTCACCGATACCTGTGACCAGTAACGGACACAGAAAATTTCATTACGACCCGAGGGGACTATTAATTGTTCGAATTTTGAGTGTCGTTTCCACCATTATATATAGTCTAGTGATGAGACGGACCCTCTAAAGTTCATTCAAAGATTGTGAATTCGAATCGTGTAAATAACTATGAGTGAGCAAAATATTGAGAAAATTTGAAAATCGAAACCGTTTAGGTTAAACGATTCGGTTTTTAGTTCGGTTCGGTTAAATTTTGAAAGAAATTTTTATTTTGGTCGGTTTGGTAGTTTTCTGACATAAACCGAATTAGAATTAATACATATAAACAGTTATTTGTAAGGTGTCTTTAATTAGTTTGTTTGCTCTTGATTACTCTAATATTGATTATTTTTTTAAGCTTTGTATTTGCTAAGATGTTGCTTAGTACTTGATCATTGAATGTCAATTAGTTTCATAAAAAATCGAATATTAAAAAAGAATAAAAAAAATATAACCAAATTAACTGTTTGGTTCGATCAGTTTAATGAACAATTCGATTATTTCAGTTCGGTAGTTTTTCAAACTACTACCAACCGAATTAACTAAATACTCACTAGTAAAATAACATTAAGGGATGGTTTTAAATGAGTAATCTCTTTACTGTGCACTGTGTTCTAAAAAAATTAATTTTTAAATTAATTAATTTTAATTTGAGCTTAATAAATTCTAATTGAAAATTAATAAATTCTAATTTAGATTAATAAAGTCTAACCGAGATTAATAAATCTGAATGGGTGATTGTTAAATCCTAATTGGACTTTAATAAATCCTACTCCCTCTGTCCATGATAAGTGTAACACTTCTGGTTCAACACGGATTTTAATTAAAGGTTGATAGATTGGTTTTGTGTGGAGAAAGAGACCCACCATAATCAATTGTTGTAAGGTTTAAAATAAGGACATTGGGTGGGGTCATTTCACAAAATGGAAAGTGCTACATTTATCATGGACATACGCAAAAAGAAATTGTGCTACATTTATCGTGGAGGGAGGGAGTAATTATTAGTAATAAATTCTAATTACCTTTAATTTCCTTAATTACTCATAACCCTCCTTAATTATCTCTTAATAACAATAGGGTTGGTTGTACCAAGTTTTTTGTCGGTTTGAAATGTGCATTAATCTTACCTTCTCAGTTGGGTAGACAGTGTTCTTGCAGGCCAAGCATTTGTCCCTTGTTCCACCAAACATGCTTGAAACCTTATTTGCATTTGGTTTCTGCATAACACACAATCTTGGTTAAGTTTAGCATCATAATAAGCAAATATCAAATACTTGGATGATAAAAATATTGAGACAAAATTAACCTCATCTACTCTACTCTGTTCAGACACAGAGTTAGTTCAGTTTGCTTGCTTACCTCAAAATCTGCAGGCTTCTCTGGCTTCACAATTTTAGGTGTGCCTGCATGCAGGGGAGAATCATGAGCACAATGCGAATGTTTTTGGTGTCGTTTCGACGTTTCGATTCTTACCTTCGAAGCTTTTGTCGAGGCTGCCAGTTCTCTTGAAGAGCTGATCAAAGTGAGGCCTGCAGTAGAGAACTCCTTCAAAAGAGTTGTAGTTCCCTAGCTGTAATAATCAATAAAATATGTAATCATTGTTAAAATATGTTAATCTTGTTTTGCTTGCCTTGGAATTTAGGATGTAGATCCATTTGAAGCAAATATTGGACAACAAAAAACTGAAAACTATTAGGCCTTATTTCAACAGTAGATCCTAGATTTGTAGCTAAAGTCAATCTTGAGCTATTATTCAATAAAATCCAACTCAATACTTTATAGATCGAGCCCGAATACGAGAAATTAGTAATGTTAATTCAACTTCATGATCTAGAACATATATAATCAAGAATTTTTCCCATTATTTGAAAGTGAAGCCTCCCAATTTCTCAGTTCTAAGATCCATCTGTACTAAAGGGATTTTATACTTTGAAGCATATGTTTCCAGATCAATCAAATAATCCAAATGCTCTCTCTCTCTCTCTCACACACACACACACACAAATGAAGAAGAAGATATATAAATGCAAGAATGTGTTGAAGAAATTAAACCTTGAGAGTTCCTTTGCAGTGGTGGCATCTAAAGCAAGCCTTGTGGTAGATTCTGTTATCTGCAGCGAGCTTATCCACCAGATATACAGTCTTCTCACATGCCATGCATTTCTGGGTTGTACCTGCAAATGCCATGGCTTGTACTCTACTAGTCTACTGTAATGGACTGCACAATATAATTGTAGGAAGAGGAATCACTATGTGTTGTGTGTGCTTTCTGCAGCAGATGGGAATGAATGGGTGGAGAGAGAGAGAGAGAGAGAGAGAGAGAGGGTAAGATAAAGCTAGGGGTGTGTGAAGAATAGTAGTAATATGAGTGGGTTGTAAGATTGGAGGAATAGCTATTTGGCAGTCATTTTGGTCCCTACTAATATTTTTTCTCTTTATATTTAATTTCATATTCTATATTTTTTTTTGTTTCTTGATGTCCCTCTCCTCTAATTTGAGATATATATATATATATATATATATATATCATTTTTACGTTTGGAGAAATGTAATGGGAATATTTGGGGTGCAATTTTTAGAACAAAAGATCAAATCTTTTAGAGATTCTATAAGTTTACGAAAATGTTTCACACACAAACATGAATATATTCCGAAATAAATATTATTCGTGACAGTTTTTTATAAATGAAAAATAAAATAAAAATGCTCTTTTATACTACCTCCGTCCCATGATAAGTGGCTACTTTTTTTTGGGCACGGGTATTTAGGAGAAGAGTGTTTAAAGGGTAAAAAGATAAAAAGTGGTGGAGCCCACATATTTTGTGTGAGAGAGGGTATTTCCATATTAGGAAAGTGGCCACTTATGATGGGACAGCCCAATAAGGAAATGTGGCCACTTATGACGGGACGGAGGGAGTATGATTTAGTCGGTGGAGATATATAGTTCATTATTAGAAAGCTATAAACACATATCCCACCAATACCGTTTAGGTGAAGCCCGTCACAAATAGTTTTTGAAAGAACTAGAAGTGTAACAATCATGGAATTATAAATTGGAAGTGGTAACAAATAATTGATTGATTTTTGTTTGGCTTCTTCATTAAGAAGATCAATCTGAGTTCTCTAAAGTCTAAATATAGCATTACATAAATGTTCGTTGTTGATAATGTTTAGATGATTGTTTGGTTGTTCGAGAAATTATTTTTTTGGGATTGTTTCTTTCAAGGTACACATTGACTAATGATTGTTACTTAAAAGATAATTGAAGTCACATTCTTGGTAGGAAGCCACAATTGGTTGGCTATGTGACTTTTTCTTGACAAATTCAATTTGTTTCTAACATGTTGTGATATTATTATAATATACTTTCAATATGCTAATGAAATACTATCATCATAACATGAAAATAACAGTTTCTACTTTTAATTCCATAATTAAAGAATCAATTTAGGGAGATTACGGATTATAAATCAAGATCCAACCTCATATTCAGTGACATATCGTTGTAATTCATAATTAAAAATATGCGACTGATATGAATTTGGATTCTAATCTTTGACCCATCTCACACAAGTTTTAAAGTTAATTTTTGTTTTTTCCTTTTTAAATTACAAATATCTAGTGATTCTTACATAATAAATATATACACATATATGGACCATATGCATGAATGAAGAGGTGGAGGACCACATTTTTGGCCATGATTATTCAAAAATCCAAAATCCAAATAAATGAGAGGGATTGATGCTTATTCTTGTGCCAGACAGAATTGGTTTGCAATCATGATTACTACAGCTATATGTCTTAAGATTTTCTAAGTTAAAATTAAAGGGGGTAACTATATAATATTAGTGAAATGTAAATAAATTAGTAGCGTGATTTATCATTGAGACTTAGATATAAACAGATATAAGAAATATTTTGCACATGTCATACTTATGTGCCAGTTATACAAAGTTTCACGAGGAACACTCCACCGCACCATACAGTGGTGCAGTCCACCTATTTTTACGTTTTTTTAAAATTAATTAATATTTAATTAAGGTTTAATAGATTTTAATTAAGACTAATAAATTCTAATTGTGAAGTAATAAATCTTAATTAAGAAATCCTAATTAGAATTAATAAATTCTAATTAAAATTAATAAACTCTAATTATCCTTAATTCTTTTAATTATCCCTAATCTTCTTTTCAAATATTAAAGGATTTCATTTTAATGTTGAAAGTTCATTTCAATATCTCAAAAACTTGTGTCAAACAGTTTGACAGCTCCAAATTTACATATTTATAATTTTATTGATATTTATTCGTGTTTGGATCCGAATATAAGTATCGTTCGATGCAAGACTTCCCTCTGGATATTAGGCTGCAAGAATAATTAGCTGGCTCCAAGTGTTTTTTTACAAAATCTTGTTTTTTAAGCATACAATTTGGCAACAACCATTAGATGCCTTCTTCAATCTTTTAGCTTCAGAGTTGGATTTTTTGGTCAAAATTTCCTTGCAATAGTCCTAAAACTTTATCAAATGAAAATTCTTCGTAAACTAACATTGATCAAGTAGAAAATTAAAGATTTGTGTAAAAGAATAATAATGAAAGAATACAATTTGCAATTAGACTGAAATATATGTAAATTAACGCCGACTGAAATTTACCAATAACGCAATGTCAATGACGAACAAGTGGAAAATTTCAGTTGTTTAAATGTACATTTTCTCTGTCAAGACACTATTAGGGATATTTGAATTTTTATTTTTATTTTTTTGGGTTGGGTATTTGTAAATTTTTTGATTTTAGCGTTTGTGGAACCTTTATAATAATGAATAATGAAATAAACGATGCACAAATGTTTCATCAGGGCATTTGGTCTAGTGGTATGATTCTCGCTTTGGGTGCGAGAGGTCCCGAGTTCGATTCTCGGAATGCCCCCATTTTTTCAAATTTTCTGTAATTTTTTGCTAAAATTTTCTCAAAAAAACTTTTTAAATTGCTAAAATCGGCCCAATTTAGCCCGATCCGACCTACGCGTATTTTGGGCTGGGCTGGGCCCAAAGAAAGTCGAGTCTAAATGGCCCGACATGCCGACCGGGCCACATGCTAAATTGGCCTCCCAGATAGCAAGCAAAGCTTGAATAATTATTTTTTATGCTTTTTTTTGAAAAGAAAAATGCTTTTACATTTTAGTTTTACTTTGAACTAGTGTTTGGATATTATCATAAACGCATAATGTCTTTTGTAATTTATAAAAACTACACCAAAATATTTCTTTTTTCATGCTCTATAAATAAACACCAATATTATCATAATTATACACATAATATAAATTTCATACTTCCTCACATCTATTATGTATATCGTTTTGGGTATATATTCCAACATTAACCCTATTTATTAACCTATATCATTAATATATAGTATATATTTCATTTTATCTTTCCATTTGTTAATGAACAACTTCTTCTCTCATTCACACTGTTATTCTTTTTTTCACCAATTGGGAGGTAATAATTAAGGTTAATTTGGACATATTTTTTTTTATTAATATGTGTGCATGAGCTTAGGATAACAAATAATACTAATAGGATGGAGTCTCTCAACCAATTTATGTTTTTTTTTTTTTTTGAAAGGGAAACTAACCTTTTAAAAATCAACTAGAATCAAACTTAATTATATCTAATAGCCAACGAGGCCAATTATCATGCCACACACATGTGGACGTTAAAGACTTTGCTAAACTAGCTAATTCGTGAGCCGCTCTATTTGCTTCCCGTCGAACATGATTCACCGATAGCACATTGAGCTCTTTAACCATGCTAAAGAATTCCACCATGTCAGCACACAAAATACTGTCGAGATCCTTTCCATCAGCAATGGCAACAACTGCTAACATGGAATCTGTGTAAGCCTCAACTGGAGAGATATCATCTTCAACACATTGGACAATCCCATGCACAAGGGCCTTTAATTCTCCATGCAAAATAGATGCAGCTTTAAGCACCGGCTTTGCTAGAGCAAAAACTATGCAATTCATGTCATCCCTCAATATAGCCCCATTCTTGCTTTACCTCTCCCCTCATCCACCGCATTATCTACGTCCAATCTGAATCTGCCCCTCATCGGACTTTTCCACTTGATACTCCCCTCCGGCGGCAAAATCTTAGACTGCGAAGCTGCTTGCCTTCGAGCTTCTGCATACGCCTCAATATAATCCTCACTTTCACGTTCCAAATCTCTTATTCTCAGCGGCATTTCTTGTGTTTGTCATCGCACAATCCTTTCCAGATCATCCAGAGACTCATTAGCCATTTCTGAAAATATTCCCGTGAAACCTGCCTCTTCATGATCTCGCCAATTTCACGAATATCACTGCCCTCCCAGCGCTTAAGAACAGTCCAAAAATTAAAACCCTCCTATTTGTGCTTAACTTTTTCGCAATATATAAGGACATGACTAGTCGTACCCCAGTCCTTCCGACACCAGCCACAACGACCAAAAACGGGTACGTGGTGTCTATGCAAATTCATCTCTGTTGGGATAATATTACGAAACACCCGCCAAGTAAAAATTCTCACTCGTTGAGGGAGATCAAAACTCCACAGGAACTTCCACCAACTAGAGTCGTCATCCTTTGAACTTGTTTCAGGCGAACCGAAGTAGTTAGTAGCCACCAAGTAACCAGATTTTACACTGTAATCTCCTCTAGGCTCAAATTTCCAATATCGAAAATCTGTCAATTTGTCCACCCGTGTGCTCATTTTCAGCACCT
Source organism: Agastache rugosa (assembly GCA_031470985.1). Lineage (NCBI taxonomy): Eukaryota > Viridiplantae > Streptophyta > Magnoliopsida > Lamiales > Lamiaceae > Agastache > Agastache rugosa. The sequence continues at coordinate 35,171,514 of CM062605.1, forward strand.
CTTCAACCTCAACCGGAAATAAAACCTCCTCCATCTTTTCTCTATCCCACTGTAAGTTATTATCAAGAATATCAGCCACTCGCCAATGATCAAGATCCGCTCCCCTTTGCATCATCTGTCCTTTAGGAAGATTATCCAGCCAAGCATCTTTGAACAAGCGCACATCCGCCCCATCTCCAATTCTCCATCTAAGACCTTCCTGAAGAAGCTCTCGCCCCCATAAAATGGATCTCCAAATGTACGAGCAATTACTCCAAGGTTTCACTCCCATGAAGTCTTTATTATGAGAATATTTTGCTCTAAGAATCTGAGCAACTAAGGACTCCGGAAAACGAATGAGACGCCAAGCCTGCTTAGCTAAATTTATGTTGCTCTAGCACATTTCATGGTTACCAATTCCCTAATTCTCTCTCCATCGGTAGATTAAACACATTTTATTGCTTGACACCATTTATAAAAAAAATTGTAATGTAGATATACTTCTACCTATTTTTGTAAGAAATTAAAATTTATCCATTTTCAACTCAAAAATATCAGAATAACTTCAAAAAATATACATCTTATATCCACTAAAAAGGAAAAAAAAAACAATCCTTCGCAGCAAACGATTCTATTTCCTCGAGGGATTATGATTCCCACAGGTTAAATTTCTAATATTTGAGTTTGGATCTCCAATTTACTCTTCTATTTATTATATCGTTTTTTTTTGTCCGAACAGTCTTTTGGTTCGAGAGACATCACCCGTTTACTCTTCTGCTGATTTGCATAGACTAATAATACAAAAATTTAAATTTATTGAAGCTACATATATTAAATATAAATAAATTCTGGCCCTTAATTGAGTCTAATGAAGTTAAATCAAGTTCAAACTAAATAATCAATTTTTTTTTTGAAAAAACTAAATAATCAAAATTATATCAATAATCCTCACGTAAAAGTTTTAAGAAAACAAAAATAAAATAAAGCCCTAAAATACAATTGTGCCGCAGCTTCTTCTCCTTCTTCTTCCGCGCCTTTTTTTCGTCTCTTCACCATTTTGTTCTTCTCCTTCTTCTTTTGGTGCAAACAACCTAATTTTTACAGAATCTTTGTGGACAATTAATTTCAGATTATTACTTTTTTTATCTATTCCATTTACCTCCCGGCCTGGTTCGATTTCCTTTCGACGAAGCTCCACCATTTTCCTCTCCAAAAGCTTGGGTTTATCTTCCCGGCTGTGCAGGTGGGATCTTCTTCCAGATCTGCTCTTTTTCTCAATTTTGTGCAGCAGCTTTGTTTTGTTTTTCCCGCAGTTTATTGAAGTGTACTCTCAAATCCATCTTATGGCGTTTCACGATTTGAGTGGCGGTCGGTTCTTGATGTTTGCTCTGCCTCAATTTTTTTTTTTTGGGCTAATTGAGGTTTCGAACCTCTGTTCAGTGAAATTCTTGTTACAGTTTTGAAAAGATACCTAAATATGATTGCTGGTTCTAAATCTGAATTGTCAATCACCCATCCTACTTGTGTTTCTCTGTTACTGCTGCATCATATGTAAACAACAAAAGTATACAATTAATATGCTATCTATCAAATAAAGTTGCAGGAAACAATAAGTTCATAATTTACTTTGATTGTATACTATACGAATATAGCTTATTATATAGGAATGCAGCCTCAGTTGTTAAACCCTACTTATTTTATTTTAAACACAATTTACTATTTATTTCTTTTAATCTAATTATGTTTTTTTTCCTACTTACAAATTCAGAGGTGATGGTGTATCTAGCGTTGCTTAGCCAAATTGGGAACATGATATATTGATATGCTACTTCACTACAGACTTTGTGATGGAACATGATAATATCCTTTTTTTTTTTTTGATGGTGTCTAATGCAGTTTTGCTGCCATTCTTTTGTAAGTTGCGGGAAAATAACGCCCCAAGATGTTTATATAGACAAAGCCAACAAAAATGGGCTCCAAAACTCGGTTTCGAAGATGCAGCAAAATGATATACATTTTGGACATTGAGTTGAACGTCCTTGATAATAACCGATAGTTTCTTGATAGTCTGTACTTGAATTCTGGACAACAATTTAGCAGGTATCTGGCTGCATCTTTTTGGCGGGAAAATGACTATCTTGCTTTTATATATATAATAGATAATATCATAATAGATGTCACGGTGCTTCGGAGATTTACAATTTTATTTGATGTGAATTTCATTTAAATAATTAAATATATATGCAATATTGTTAAAACTTGAAAGAAAAAGGGTTTCAAGCCAGAGCGCCAAGTCTAATCTTCGAAGCTTCCAGTTTCATCTTCATCAACAAACTGCAAAAACTCTAATTGCGAGCAAGAAATTATCGAATTTGAAGAAATAATTCAGAAGCAAAATGGTGTTCGGTCAAGTTGTCATCGGACCGCCGGGCTCCGGCAAGACCACCTACTGCAACGGCATGTCTCATTTCCTCCAGCTCGTCGGCCGGTACTACTTCGGAACTTTATGCATTCTCCATTTAATCTATGCCTTTACTTATTTTTTAGTGTTTTGTGCCAACTGAAACTTTATGATTTGGGCATCTATTTTCTGCATCAAGTGTTACTATAATGTGTTACCGAATGTGGGATTTTGGAGAAAGTCTTATCCTGATTGGATATTGAGGTTTAAGTTTTTTGACTTAAAAATGGCGTTTTGTTTTTGAATTGTAGTCTTTGGTAAATATCTTTGTTGTCATGGGTTGCAGGAAGGTTGCGGTGATCAATTTGGATCCAGCTAATGATGCTTTGCCGTATCCAATTCGTTGGTTGTTTTTCGTGAAATTGGAATTAGCCTCTTGTTGTATGCCATTGTTTGATCCCATTTTGTGCTTACTAGTCGAGTAATTATGTGTATTTTGATGTTATATGAGCTATTCCTTATCGAAACAAAGATATGAATGTGCTATTAATATCGAGGATTTAATTAAGCTCGAAGATGTCATGGCGGAGCATTCCCTTGGTCCTAATGGAGGTACAACTTTTGTGCTGCTTGTGGAACTTTATAGGGTTATTCACATTGCAAATACTCAGTTTACTGATGTGTATTACATGCTAGACGTCATACACGGGTTTCCAACGATTCTTTTCTGTAATGTGATTGATAGATTGTGGACTTTCTGCAATAGGAATGGTCTGTATTTGATTTTGGCTATTCATATTGTTTTCTGCTAAAGTCTTTATCTTTCTTGAGTTCCTAGCTGTCTGAGTACTGCTACTTCAAAGGGTCAACTATTAGTTTTAGAAATGTGTAGCACTTTTTGTGTACTGGTTGTATGTTTACTTGCCCGATGGAGTGCATGGGCTTCAAGTGACCTTTACTTTGTATGATAAAAAATTTGGAAAGATTTAGTTATATGTTTTTCTTTTCTTCAACCACCTAATGATTTGCTTCATTTTTCAATTTATCAAACATTGATATAGAATGGCATTTTGGCAAATATGATATATTTTGTTAGTCACTTTTTATGTATGAAAAACATTGTATCATGTCTGACAGGTCTTGTTTATTGCATGGATTATTTGGAGAAGAACATCGATTGGTTAGAAGCCAAACTGAAACCCCTTCTCAAAGGTTGGGTAGCTTTAGAATATCAGTTCATCCTGCTTATTTTATTTTTGATGCTTGCTATTTGTTTAAAAATTTTATGCTAAATGGTTCATGGAATTGGTAAACCCTTTTTTCCTTTTGGTAATTGTCAGGAAAGAGTGAAATTATTTCATGTAGATTTGAAAAATATAAATGTTTTAGTTGGGGTTCTAATTACTCGAATCATGCATCACAAATCATTTATTCTCTCTTTCAAGAAATTGGAAGCAAAATTACTTGATCTGGTAACAATTTGGGGATACCAGTTTAATAGATGCCGTTTACTAGATCTCTTCATTCTTGCGAATCTTGACCTTATAATTGAGTCACGTGGAATTGATTCATCAAACATCATTGATATAGTGTTATCTCAAACTTGACAGAGACGAGCATTTAGGTTCTTTTGTTAAGTTACCTGAGTTTTCAAAAGCGTCTCCGTCTCCTAGCTAAAGGTAGCTTGTCTGGCCCAGGAGGTGAGATGAGTTGAGAACAAAGTGGCGAATGGAATGGGTGCTTCATGTGTCGGATTCCGCTAAACATTCCGGGCCAAATCCTGAAGAAAGCTAATTAGTAATATTTCTAAGTGAAATCAGAATAACCAGATTCTTTGAGTTACTCAAAAAGCTATTAATGGACTTGTATTAGCGCTTGACTAATAAGACAGAAAGGGGTTTCAATTCATACATAGAGCAACTATTTTGACACCGCCTCTTCATAATACTTCAGATGCTTCTTCTATGCAAGAAAAGCCTTTCCATCAATTATAATGTTTTATTTGCTCATTTTGCTTACTTGTCCCCTCATCTAAGTTTAATCTTTTTTCATTTGATTTACTCTGGAAAACTGACGTCATTTTGCAGATCACTATCTTCTCTTTGATTTCCCTGGCCAGGTGGAACTCTTTTTCCTACACGAAGGTGCTAAGAAAGTAATCATGAAACTCATTAAGAAGTTAAATCTCAGGGTATATTGTTCGTCTCTGAAATTGTTTCCGTTACCTTATAATTATATATGAAAATCAGGATCCAACTTCTTCTTCAAAATGGTTGACTTGTTATTTTGACAATTATGTAGCCATAACAAATGAGACTTCCTATTTGGCACTCTAAGCCTTGTTGAAATTCTTAATGGTTCCCCCACTTTTTGCAGTTGGCTGCTGTTCACTTGGTTGATGCCCATCTTTGCAGCGATCCAGGGAAGTATATTAGCGCATTGCTGCTTTCACTGTCAACAATGCTACACATGGAGCTCCCTCATGTCAATGTTTTGTCTAAGATCGATCTTATAGAAAGCTATGGCAGGCTAGGTTAGAGCTATTTGATTGCATTGCTAGGACATAAATTATCTTCTTTAAGTTCTGTTGTCATCTTCATATAACCCTTCTTTTGTCTTGCAGCTTTCAACCTTGACTTCTACACGGATGCACAAGATTTATCTTATTTACAGCATCATCTTGATCAAGATCCTCGATCTGCTAAGTATAGGTATGAAATCAGTCTGATCCATATGCAGTGCAAGCACTTAGCATGATGGTATAGAAGTTGACATTGATGTTAGAGCACTCTATTTGGCATCTAATTTATTTCTTTCTCTACATCTGAATGAATGTTGAGTTTTGGAGCTACACATTGGCATCTCGAGCCATCATTTATTTTAGTCTATCTATCCATTATCTCTTTTTTTTTCCATTGGTCACAGATTAAAATTAAAATTATTTGCCATTTTATTTACGAAGTAACTGCTCTTTCTTACTGATTTTTTTGAAGTATGTAATGAATCATTTTAACAATGGCTATATGTTTGTTTAGTCACAGACATTGATCTTCGCAAGTGGGCCTAGCCTTAACTTTCCTTGGAACTTCACTTTCTTACCCTCAGCTTGGATATTTACTAAATATATCTGCCCATCCTCAAATGACTGTAATAAACTAATAATTATTCTCAAAGACATAGATTGGGGCTGTGGAAGCTCTTCCCATTAATGGTGGTGATCTTGCAATCTCATGCATTGTATATTTGGCAAGATACGAAGTGTATTTAATGATCACTTCCCATTGATGGTGGGATCACTTCCTTTTGAAGATTAATCTGTTTCCATAATTGTGGTGTACGTTTCATATAGTTTCAACGTTTTTTTGTGAAAGGTCATATAGTTCAATAATTGATTATCCTATTTTGTTACTTCTCCAGAAAGCTAACGAAGGAACTCTGCGAGGTCATAGAAAATTTCGGTCTTGTCAACTTCTCCACTTTGGACATTCAGGCATGTTCACATCTCTGTTTGATGTAATCAATGCCGAGTATATACTGACCCAGATTTTCCCCATGGTTTTTCAGGATAAAGAGAGTGTCGGGAATCTAGTTAAACTGATTGACAAGACCAACGGGTACATATTTGCTGGCATTGACGCAAGTGCAGTTGAATTCAGCAAAATCGCAGTTAGTCCAGTTGATTGGGATTATTACAGATATCCTTTCCCCTTCTTCATCTTTTGTCTACACATGCTAGCTTTCATCACATTAGCACCTTTCTTTTATATTATTTTCATTATGCAATTGCATTTCATAGACTGTGAGGTAATTCTTGTTAGTAAGTCTCAATGGAAGCTACCTTTGCATCAATCTAAACCTTGAAGAGTCTTTTGAAGTCAGACATCTAGATAATGTTCCACATATAAGAGTTATTGTTACTCATTCTCGCTTAAATAACTCCATGAATATACTTGGCATTCTAACTGTTGATCGATTTTCCTCAAATCCGATACCTCTATGAATTCAGTTTGGTTGTCCTTGACATAGTAGTTCACAGTGGCAGCTGTGCAGGAGAAGTACATGAAGGACGATGAAGTTTTTGATGACGAGGATGATCCTGATCATAAGTTGGAGCAGAAGTAATGGTATCGAATCAGTCATCAGTTCACCACCACCACCACCATCATCATCATCATCTATCAAACATGCCGAACGTGATCTTGGAAAGGATGAACGTCGATGATGAAGCTTCTGGTGCAGTATATTTGGTTTTCGGAAGCCCTTAAAAACATAGACATTGACTGCAGCTTCAACAGAATGTGGTAAGTAGACAGCATTATTGTATGTTTGAAGCTTATTTACGTGTGAAGAGGATGGATTATTGTTTGATACATTAATTTTGATTTTAGTAGTCAATATGTTTGATTAAATCGTTTAACAAGATTTTGTAAACCAATTTCGATGTAAATGTAATTAATTTATATTATGTCAAATTATACATCAACTTTTAATTGCTAAAATCGAAAAATTATTTCAAATTACAAGCTTAGTCCAAGATAATGATTTAAATTTGGTTGATGTTAGGATTCATGAGCATGTATGCAGCGATAAATATACTTTTACTAGCATAAATACACTTATCTTCTGCAAATGTGCTTTCTGATTGGTTTGCTATTTAAGTGCATAAAATGTGCTTGTATAAAAATGATTTGTTTCACTAAAAAAAAACAAAAGATGATTTGTTACTCGAATCGTCCATCCATGTATATATTATTAAAATGATTACGCATTTGAGGTCTTCACTTATTTTTTTTTTTTTTTTTTTAGAATATCATTACAAATATTAAACTCACACACCCCACCTAGGGTTTTTTTGTGGCCGAGAGTACTCGAACCTCTGACCTATTGGTCAACAGACAATCACTCCACCACTAGGCCATCCCCACTGGGACGTCTTCACTTAATTTTAGGTCCTACATGGCGCTCTCTTTATTTATTATTACTATTTATCTTAAATCCTCGTTTTATGTACTTTAATTCATAAATTCTATTATTTAATATTTATAAATTCTCAAAACTTCCATAATTAAATAAGGAAAGAGAATATTTTGATACCATTGTCTTGGAAATAATTGATGTGGTCCTTACGCCTAGATGATCTAGGCAATTTAATTCATAAATTTTATTATTATATATTTAATTAATAGGTATTGGCAAGAAATCTCATATTTTCGGATGATGTCTATCATAATTTTAAATAAGGTATATATTTATTATTATATTTTTAATATGAATATATATTTATTTAATAATTCAATTATGGAAACAAGCATATTATAGGAACATATCGATGGAATCCAATTATGGTTTAAGAATATTATATTTATTATCTCTCATATTGCATATCGATGGAAAATTGAGAATAAAATATAATGATGTTCAATAAAATTTTGCTTCCCCAGCAATAGCTATAAAACGTCGCAAATCTGTGCAGCGCACCATCGAGAAAATGGTTCGTATCCATTATTCTTTATGGTAATTGATTTTTTTTGAAATCTTATGGTTCTTGATTGTTAAGAGTGGATGTTTGAACCCACAACAGTACTTAATTTCATTTGAATTTGATTTTTTAGAAGAAACCACTTGCGTTGCAGTTTAGTAGTATTATTCACTATAATTGTCAAAATTTGGTCTGGCCCGCTCATTCCGACAAGCCTGCAAATCTTTGACATCATGTAATTTTTTTTTAAATTTAGTTCTAAATTTTGGTCATATTTTTGAGTTGCATGTAGTTGTACGAGTTGCATGTTTGAATTATATTAAAGAGATACGTTTCGATGCTCGAGATTCAGACAACCTGATTTTTTTGTTGCAAAAATAATGAAATATATTGGCGTCTATATATACATATATATATATATATATATATATATATTATTTAAACGATTACAGATTCGAGATCTCTCCTTAATTTTAGGTCTTACGCAAGCTCCATTCGGTATTCATATTTATCTTAAATCCTTACTTTAAGCATTTTTATACATTTATTTTATGTATATTTAATACAAATTTTTCCATCCTACATTGACTCTTAATAAAACTTCACACTTGGAGAATTTATATAAATAATCACCATCCATGTATATTTTCCCATTCCGCAATTATTTTGCACAACCAATATAATTTGGCAAATTAATTTGTTGTCCAAATAAATAGTTTTATATTTATTGACAATTTTAATTTGATTAATTATTAAGTTGTCATTATTAATTTATTTAATTTAATAAATTTTTAAATTGACTTAAATAAAAAAAATCTCAACAATAAGTATTCTTAATTATAATTCTCGAATTTATAAATATATACACGTAGGGATAATTCTCGAAATTTGACTTTGTGACGAGATTATCAGACGTACATAACAATTAACATCGTATATAATGAAATCTTTGACAAATTGTGAGGTGAGAAAAAAAAAGTTTGATTTCTATTGATTTCTTGCAACTAAAAAAAGTGAAATAAAATCAAAGAAACACTCTCTTTGATCAATTATCGAAATATTAAATTGTTTTAATGTTCATGCTTATAAAAATAAAAATATTTGTTAAAGAAAGTACAATAAAATCATAGAAACAACCTTATTGCATCAATTGGTATCCAGAGCCTTGCTACGTTCCTCCAACGCGATGTCTCCATGTCAATCACTCGTTCAGAATGTTCAAGATGATGTCCTTCACGACGTCAACTTTCTATCTCAACAACTCGAGGAATTACGAGCACAAAATCGAGAGATCTTTGACTTCCTGATGTAGCGCAGTTACAATAAACAAATATCTGCGTTGATTCAATGAATTCCGAAAGTAAACGTACGAAAAATCCGTTGATTCCATAAAATACTGGAAGAAGAGAAAATTCCTAATTTATTTCATATAAAAAAGGGAGAAGTAGCAAATACCCCCGATCATATATCCCCCTAACATATTTGTCTCCCAATTTTTTGATTTGGAGCTGTTAACACCCAACGCGGTATAATGTTAAAACCCCCTCGTCTCTAACGGATGACTAACACCTTTAACGATTTTTTATTTTTTATTTATTTTTATATTCTATAATTTGACCAACACCGTTAATTTTCTATTTTCTTAATTTTCCATCTCTTTAATTTTCTATTTTCTTATTGGGTCCCCGTCTCTAACGAATTATTGTTTACAATTTTTCATTTTCGTAGTGGGTTCCACTCAACTTTACTCAAACTATATATATCTCTTGAGAAAATACCAATAATAAAAGTAGAAAATTATAAAAATAAAAAATTGTAAACAGTAATCTGCTAGGGACATAATAAGAATATAGAAAATTTAAAAATAAGAATACAATAAGAAAATAAAAATTAAAAAATTTAAAAAATAGAAAATTAACGGTGTTGGTAGTCAAATTATAAAAAATAAAAAACCTAAAATTATTTTTGTTTTAAATTGTTAACGGTGTTGGTCATCCGTTAGAAACGAGAGGGTTTTTGCACTAATTATGGCACGTTGGGGTGCTGGCAGCTTCAAATTAAAAAATAGGGAAGTAAATATGATATGGAGGTATATTTTAAGGATGTATTTGCTACTTTTTCCTATAAAAAACCACCACCCCTAAACTAAGAAACGTCGGCCTTATATAAAGCCATTAAAAAGAGTTCTAATCCTAGCTAGTGTGTATCCCTCGAAAATCGACAACAAACTATATTATGCTGTAATTTATAAGTATCTAACGGTAAAACTAATAAAATATTATGCATAAGAGAGTAATATTATTTCAACAATTAACTATAAGAAATCTTACAAAAGTGATGAAATTATAATAAAATACATCAATAAGGTTGTTTCTTCGATTTTATTGTACTTCCTTTAACAAATATTTTTATTTTTATTATTATTTTGCAATATATAAGCATGAACATTAAAAATAATTTAATATTATTTCGAAGTGATAATATTTCGATAATTGATCAAAACGTGTGTTTCTTTGATACTTAATCCTTATATTAAATATACATAGAATAAATGGATAAAAATGCTCAAAATTCGGATTAAAGATAAATAAGAATACTGAAAGGAGAGAGCGGCACGTAGGACCTCAAATTAAGGAGAAGGTTCGAATCCGCAATCGTTTTAAAAATATATAGATAGACTAACTACGAAACAATAAGTAAAATACTAACTTATCACAAATAATAAAATAAAACTTATAAAATAATCTAAAACTAATAATCTAAAATAAATAAATAAATAACTAATCTCCAAAAAGATTATACTTGACCAAAAAGTCACGCACAACCTCATCTCCATCACTTCCTACACAGTCAATATGATCGACCCTGCGACGACCATCATCGATAATGTTACCGATTCGAGGATGGAGATAATGATAAAAATAAGGACGTTTAAAATATTAATATTTATTTATTTAATTCTTAGATTTTTATTTATTTGTCATTGGACGTCAAGTTATTTATTTCCTTTTAGACGTATAAAGTTAATTGGGTCTTTTGTAATTATGTTTTGAGGTGAGTGGAATTTCGATAAGAAATATATTAGGATTTTTCCCCGGTGAATGTTCTTCACAGTATATAGAGAATAAATGGATTAACTTATTTCATAACGTATCTTCCCTGCATCATATACCCTAAACTTCGGGCCACAATAGCCTAATTGAGATCGAAAATATCTTATAAATTCTAGAAATATCAGAGAGCGAGAGAGAAGAGTGGAGAGAGAGAGAGAGATTACTAGCTAGCAAAAACGAAAAGTCTTGGGTCGCACGACTTTACGAAAAACAAATCATCAGAATAATAATGTAAGAAAAGCGTGAAACAACCGCAATGTCAGAGTCGTCTTCTAGATACCTTGATTAAGGGGTCACACATTTTGGTTCATGCATAATTTTATTAATTAATTTTGACCTTTACAAATCGAATATTGGAAATTCTAGTTTCAATTTCTAGTACTCCCTCCGTCCCGTCATAAGTGGTCACATTTTCTTATTGGGCTGTCCCATCATAAGTGGCCACTTTCCTAATATGGAAATACCCTCTCTCACACAAAAGATGTGGGCTCCACCACTTTTTATCTTTTTACCCTTTAAACACTCTTCTCCTAAATACCCGTGCCAAAAAAAAATAGCCACTTATCATGGGACGGAGGTAGTATTTCATACTACAAGGTTGGTTTAAACTCTCTGTATCTTGTCTTCAATTATTGCACAAATTAATGATAGGCCAATATGAAGGAAAAAATAAAACAAATATTTTTTTCCACAGTACCAAGATAATTTCAGTGTAAAGTATATTCCTAACAACTTTTGATAATAGAAGTATATCATATTAGTCGTATTTATAAAATGATGGAGGTTTATAATGATAAAAATTAAATCATTGAAAATACTAGCAAAGTGGGTTGCTAGTTGCTACGCGTTTAGGAGGATAAATCTCGATTTTGACTAGTTGTTATAGGTCAAAAGTACAAATTAAAGAATATAATTAATTAATTATCGGTTGTATAATTGGTATTGGGTAAATTGGTTTTGCTGTAGTGTAATTCGATCATTAAGAAGGGTATTTTTATTTCTTTCGCTAAAAAAAAATTATTATGTATGAAAGTATTAGTTTTAATAAAAGAAAAAATGTTTTCAAAACTAGACCAGACATCAAACCGATCATTTTAGTGGGTTACTGGGTCACTGGTTCGCCGGTTGAACCGTCTTGAAAAAATCGAATGACACATAAGTAGTTAATTTATTTTCTTATATAATATTCCCTCCGTCCTGCTTGAAGTGGCACAATATATGATTTGTGAGTCTACATTTTAAAAACTTATCTAAAAACTTATCTCGAGTTTTATTTCAATTTTTCTTTTCCATAAAATCGTTCTTTATGGAGCGTTATTTTAGCAATATCACAGCATATTTCAATAGCTAAATATATACAATATATTTTTAATTTTTAAAATACAAAGCAGCTATCATACACGAGTCTCCTATGTTAATTCATCCATAAATATATATATATATATACACGTTTTTTCATAATTCCCATGCAGAATTATTTTTCACATATATATATATATATATATATATATATATATATACATACATATATTATACTCCCTTCGTCTCATTCATCTTGACATGTATTCCTTTTTGGGCCGTCCCACTCATCTTGACACATTTACTTTTATGGAAATAATTAAGGATCACTTAAAAAATCACTTTATTCACTTCAAAAGCATTTTATATTATTTTATTCACTTCAAAAACATTTTATATTATTTTATTCACTTCAAAAACACTTTATATCACTTTATTAATTACATTAAACACCACATTTACTCTTAATATCCTTCTTCTTAATATCCGTGCCGAAAATATATGAGAAAAGATATTCATTATTCTTACAAACAAATACATATAGCATGAGAAAACCCTCCACACAACTCGGAGATTTCATCCCAAACATGCGCAAAAGGAAAATCCATACAAATTCTAGCTAGTCTATGAACCACAATATTGAAGATCCACCTAACATGTCTGATATAGAAACCACTACTCGAGCTCAAAATGAAGTGACAATAAAAAATAATCACTTCTAATTCAAAATCATCGGCTAGCTAATTGGGCAGTAACAACATCACAAACAATTTTACTATCCAGACTCGAATATCACATTGGCTAACCCCTTCTGTTTAATCCATGACAAAGCTTCCGTCAACTCCATAGCTTCACGACAAAGACTTGCGTTAGACCGGTCGTACGGTACGACCGAGCCCACGCGCGCGGGCGCGTGCATCATATGCACCATTCCAGACGCGTCCACGCGCCGAACTATTTTTTTTAATAGGCGTGTGTGTGACTTTTTTAATTTTTTTTAATTTTTTTTCGATTTTTTTATTCTTTTTTTTCAGTTTTTTTATTCTTTTTTTTTCAGTTTTTTTATTCTTTTTTTTCAGTTTTTTTAATTCTTTTTAATTTTTTTAATTTTTTTATTCTTTTTTTTCAGTTTTTTTAATTCTTTTTTTGTTTAAAGAGTCGAGCGATGGGAGCCGAAGGCCTCGGAATGAGCTAAAAAACATTAATGTTGCCACAATCATTATCTATAAATTAAAATCGAAACCGAAGGCGGAGAAGATTTTTTTTGTTGTTGCAAAAATCAAAATAAAAAAAAAATTTGAAAGTCAACATTTGATCCGATTTGACCGGGTCGGATCAACCCGGATCCGATCTTACCCGTAAGACCGATTGTACAGGAGTCCTCCACTCCTCCTCTAGCTTCACCTTCATCAATCGATATTCACGTGTGGATGGTTTTTGCAATTGCTGCCGTAATATTAATTTGTTTTTCGGCAGCTAACTCCACTAATTTAATGAAATCTAATTTTTTTTATACCTAGAGCTAACGGCAAATTTAATAATCAAGCTTCCAAACCCTATTTATTTATTTCTTTACCCTACGCGCCAAAACCTGTAAGACAGTTGCAACCACCCCTTCCACATAGTATTAATTATTTATTTCAATTATAGACTAATTAAATTTCCTCATCTTCACCAACAATATAATTGTCACTTACAAGACATTTTACTGACGTCTCTCTTCGGATAGGATTTATGAACTACTCCCTCTATTTTTTTTAAGTGTCCTATTGAGAAAAATTACAAAAATCAAGGAAGCATGAGATATTACTTTTATACCCATATTTATTATTTTCAAAGTCTAATAATTACATTTTCCAATAACTATTGTGAGGGTAAAATAGGAGTTTTGTCATTATTTTAATATCAAATTCCGTAATAGGACTCTTAATTCTCAATGGGACACTTATAAAAAAACAGAGGGAGTATTACACAAGAACGTTGATTTACCTATAACGCACTTTGATGTAGTGGATGAGATGTTCTCGTTATTAAGAGAACACTAAATTCAACTAAAAAAGAAATACAACTCAACATGAAATCCTAGATGGGCCGTTTAAGATTTCAGGTATTTTTTTTCTTTTAAAAATAATTAAAGCTCATCTGCGTTTTTGCTCCAGCTTGATATTGAAACTAATGTAAAAATATATATATTCTAAAATATTAAATCGCCATTGTTTGTAATTGATTTGACTGGAAGTATTCAATTGATAATTGTACAAATTTAGGTAACAAATAAAATTCATTCACACACAGTATTATTTTACAGACGATACACACTTTTTTCGAATTTTGTTTGTAGTATTTAACTTGATCTGCTCGAAGCTCTGGATTTAATAAAATTAGTTCTATTTGAGTTTGTTTTGTGATGCCAGCTAGTAGTTAAAACAAAAATTTATTAATTTGAAACTTAATTTAATGCTTCTATTCCAGACAATATAAAATATCTAACTGAACTTTTTTTTACAAGAAATTAATAAACATTAGTAAATATACAAGAATTTAATTTCCATAACATATACACTTTTCTTTCTTTAATATAATGATGAAAGCTTTTATATGAGATATATTTATGGCTTGTTATATATGCATGTTTGACTTTAATTGGAAAATGAAATTAGTCAAATTCAAGTTTTTGGACATGCAGGATAGAATTATAATTAAACAGATGAATATTGGAGTTAAAATTTGTTAATTAAAATTATGGTCAAAACAGAGAAGCTAGCCAACAGGGAGGAAGACGGTGATGATATATACGTATAACACACACACACACACATATTTCATAATGATAATTATCCACATTTATACCGTCATATATAGAAAATTACGTTTGTTGTTAATTAATTATACCTTACGTCTATTCGA
This sequence comes from Agastache rugosa, assembly GCA_031470985.1. Classification (NCBI taxonomy): domain Eukaryota; kingdom Viridiplantae; phylum Streptophyta; class Magnoliopsida; order Lamiales; family Lamiaceae; genus Agastache; species Agastache rugosa. The sequence goes on from CM062605.1 coordinate 35,186,692, forward strand.
CAACCCTACCTTAACTGACTTTAATGATCGTTTACTAATTTCATAATTATCACTTCCATTTAATAAACGTGGCACCTGGTCACATTTTATATGTAATTAATTTGTTTGTATTCAATTATTATAGCTGATGAGGATGGTTCGGAATCCCCAACAAATAGAATATAGAAAATATAGTCGAAATGTCCCTATATGGGTGTCGATTTTGAACGGAGGCAGGTGATTTCCTCGTTGATGACGCCAGAGCCCAGCCGGATCGAAGTACTGGCTCCGACGTGAGCTCTCCAATGCTCAAGTCAGTAAGAACGATTTTTTAGAGAGATATACAGTAGTGAATTGCATAAGTATAAAGAGATTGGGAGAAGAGAACTCACCGATTCAAGTAAAGAGTGATATATTTATAGTTTTTTACATCATAATAATAGAATAGTTATTTTGATACTAGAATCTACATTAAGCCCTAGCGTTATTTCTTTATAGTTGGCCAGACCCAACTTATTTATATATTTTGCATATATTAGCTTTGGCCCATTTGGGTGTTGTACCATTTTTGTCCTCGTAAGTATCTGTATTTTGATTTGGCAAAAAAAAAAAAATTAAACGCCTCACGAACTCACTAACTTTCATAAGTTTGATTTGTTCGAAATTTTGTATTGTATTTGTTTATTTATGTTATGAATGAAATATGAGCTTGCATAACAAAATAAAGACACCAATATAGATTGAAGTGGTAGTTGGATAAACTATAATTTAAAAGAGAGCTTTTAGATTTTATATGAAATTAAATCTGATTTTTAAGTTTTAAAAACTTAGTGATGTTGCTTATTTTAACATAAAAAGGCTAAGGATTTTTCTTTCTTAATTTTCAACATTAATTGACCTCACATTTCTAATAGAAGGTGGTAAGAACTAAGAATCAATATCCTCTATTCTATAATTAGTGTACCTAGGTGTGTTTCATTTCGCATTTGGAAAGTTGGAATTATAGGAAAATTAATCTTATCTCGTATTTTGATTTTTTCAATTTTGATTTTTTAATTTTTTTAGGAAGCAAAGACTTTCATTGATAATGCATCGTGCTTATAAACAGTTCATGATAATTATCATTTAGATATTCTATCCTATCAATCTATTACTAATACGAAAATAAAGTTGCCCCCTCCACGGTGTTCCGTTCAGATTTTCCTTTATTTTGGTAATTTGTCTAATTTTAATTCATATATATTCTAATTTTTATTAATTAAAATTTTATTAATTTCATATTCTTGAAATATCACATGTTTATCTATTAATCACATCTCATATTTGTCTTTCCCTCTATTTAATTAATTTCTTCTATTACATATATTAAAATAATAATAATTTCGTAATACATTCTTATAAATCCTTATTTTATACATTCTTAATTCATATATATATATATATAATATTATAAAATTGACAAAGATTAGATATATCGATTTAATTAGCATGAACCAACGAGACGGTTCAAATATACTTAAACGAAGAATTTCTACTAATTTTAATTAATATTAAATTTATTTAGATTTTTATTGAATAATTTAGCATAAACCAACGAGACGGTTCAAATAACATAGAAAGAAGAATTTTTACTAATTTTAATTAATATTACTTTGAAGATGTAAACATATTTTTTTCGCATTTTGACAAAGATTAGAGATATCGATTTAACATGAACCAACGAGACGGTTCAAATATACTTAAAAGGGAAGGATTTTTACTAATTTTAATTCATATTAACTTTGTTTATATTTTTATCGAGTAATTTAGTAAACCAACGAGACTGTTCAAATAACATATAAAGAAGGATTTTACTAATTTTAATTAATATTACTTGGAGTATTCATATTTTTATCGAGTATTACTTAACGGATTTGAGACGAGTATGTACAGTAAAGTCACTATTTTAACCGAGATTAGGACGAGCATGTAGAAAAATTCTAAACAAATTTAGATTTAGAAAATATATAACAAATGAGTATACTAGATTCATTGTCATTCATAATTATAAATTTAGATACGTGAAATAAAATTAATTTGTTAATTTTGATTAATAATTAACGCGAACGATATCACAACTTCTAAATAAGATATAAAATTATTTTTAAAATGTATACATATAAATTAAAACATAAAGTTATTTCCCGTCGAATTTCGACGGGCTACTTACTAGTTATCTTATAAAAAGATTAAGAAAAATGAAAATTTACCCATATTCTTATATATTCAATAATTTTTTTTTGAATTACAAGGTATATTATATAATCTAATCAAGCACTACACCACCATATATTCTAATATATTCAATAATTTATTTAAACTTCAGACACCGACCTCTAAAATTAGCCAGAATACCCATTAATAGTTTTCAACTTCCCAATTTCATTTGATTATATGTATAGGAAAACGATTAATTAAATATAAATTTTTTTCTCTCGTACAAATTAGATATCAATTTGTATCATTGATCTGTGTACTGTATGATCTAAGATTATCATAAAAAATGCATTATTGTAACATATAAATTTTACTATCATATAAAATATATTATCATGAAATTAAAATACATTACTGTAATACTTTTATTTCAACTATTGTATAAATCAAAACTATACAAATGTTAGCATTTTCATAAATTTGATTCGAGTAGAACCAAAGAACTTACACATAAATCTGTACAGCTTAGAAAACCATGGAAGCAGAAATCAAACTTGACGTTTTAATTAATTATTGAAACCAGAAAAAAAAAAGAATTTTAAAGAATTCCAGTCAATTTCAGAATATTAAAAAAATCAACCTCGTTACTTGTCTTTCACACCAATACCGTGTAAAGAAAATTATGTATTTTCAAGATAAGTAACCTTAGACTAAAGCAGATATGTAGAGCATATATCATCATATTCTACGTGTCCAATCGTGCTCACATTTATCTAATTAAGTAAATAATATTCAATAAGATACTCAAATTTCCCTCTTAGTCTATGGACCATTTCAAATCAAAATAAATTAGATTAATTAATTGGCCCCTAGCTACATGTATGCCACAACATTACATCGCAATCAGATCTATGACATACTATTGTGATTGGTGCTGGGATGATTGTCTTGAAATTTTATTAAACGCATCGGTATAGTATAGTGACAGACGCATAAGATATTAGAGGTCTCGGCTCAACTGTTTTTAAATGTTGAGTTTAGCAGTATCACGGAAATGTGAGCTAGCTATTTCCAAATTTTTTGTCGATTTATAGATCCTATAGGGGGAAAATTGGTTGTGGGAGGTTGAAACCACATACTCTTTACTGCGTTCGTCCCTGATTTTCACGTCTTGAAATATCATTAAACACGTCAGGAATATCTACCCCCATAAATCATAAAATTATCGGGTCTTGAATATCTACAAGTAATTAGTGAGTACATGCAAGTAATGACCACATCATGTATTCTAAAGAAAAAAATGTGGCCTAGTCATAAATATCCAACTTTCACATTGATTACATATAAGCTACAACATGATCTAAATAATCTTCAAATATATTAATCAAAACAAGCCCACCCCAAAATCTAGATTACCGAACAAGATAATAAAATAACTCTTATTTTAAATAGGAGTGCTAAAATTACCAAAAAGTCCCCGGGCCACGTTCAAACATGGCGCTAATAGTAATATTTCAGTTCACAATTCTCACAAGAAGTCAAACCTCTATAAATAAATAAATACAATAATATAATAATAAGCAAGCAAATAGAAGCTTCTATGAAATCACAGATTTCAGCAAAAGAAAAGAAATATTTCTATTTCTTTGACCAAATCAGCCCCTCTTGATCAAGTCTCCTCCCAAACACACACACACTTATATATATATATATATATATATATATATAAATATCCCCATATCACAATCCTCATTTTTTCTTCAAATTCAATCAACTCCAAAAAACAATATTTCAAAATCTTCAAAAATCACAAAATCAACTCCGAAAACAATATTTCAAAATCTTCAAAAATCACAGAACAAAAAATTCTCAGATGTTCATCTGCGGAACTGGAAGTTTCAGCAATCATGATGAAGGCGAACACGAAGCTTACGTCAGCCCTTGCTCGACGCCGAAGCGGTCGCGGAGGAGCACCAGCTTCTGCAAAATCCTGGGAAGAGACGGCGGCAACAAAAATCCGTACGCGGATCGAGGATTAGACAAATTCTACGCGCTTTTAGCAGATCTCGACGATAAGAAGCAGAAGATCTACACGCAGAAAGGCTCCGAGGACATCTCGTTCGTCCGATTCGTCTACGCCAACGATTCCGACAGTGTTAAGCCGATCGTCGTGAAGGTTAAGGAGAAGAATCCGCCGAAATCGGCGAAGAATTTGGTCGACCAGCGCAGTTTCAAAACCGATGCAGGTACGGCGGCGGCGGAGGCGCCGCCGGTGGAGGTGAAGAGCGAGAAAACGATGAAGAAGAAGAGGTCGTTGAGATGTAAGGGAAATTTTAAGCTCGAAGATTTGAAGCATCCTCATTTCTTATTCCCGGTGATGGTGGTGTTGATTTTGTTGTTTCTCGCGATTTACGGCCGCTCCTTCGCGATCCTGTGCACGTCGATCGGGTGGTACTTGGCTCCGACGGTCACCGGAGGGAGCGCGCCGGCCGTGGGTAGTGAGAGAAAGCCGAAGAGGAAGAAGGAGTATGTGAGGAAGAAGAGCGAGAAGATGGTTGTGAATAGTGAGGGACCTTCTTCACCAAAAAGTGTGATAAATGGATTAAATCGAGTTCAGCAGCAACAGCATGATCGTAAGAGAAGTTGGTGAAAATTGGTTTTGACATATTTTTTTTTTTGATCGAAGAGTGATCTTCTCAAGGGTGGTTGATGTAAATAGTTTTTGTTGGAAAAAAAAAAATGTTAGGTGATCCCAAGCTCGGGAAATGATCCGAGCTCGGTGTACAATATTTTTGATATTTTGTATTATTTGTGTAGCAATAAAGATGACACCAACAGCGTGATAGAAGATCGATCCGCTCGTCGGTCGGGACCGAACAAGGTTGTGGAAGTCGCTCCTTATGTTCGAGACTTCAACAGCCTTGAATTTCTTGTTTTTTTGAAGGGAATGTAATTTTGTATTTTGACGTGCAATACAAAAATGTTGATAATGTTAATCTTAGATTGGTGACATTGAATTTCTTTCTTTTATTTCCAATGTTAGTTATAGTCATATATTCCCTACGTCCCATGATAAGTGGCTACTTTCTTTTGGGCACGAGTATTTAGGAGAAGAGTGTTTAAAAGGTAAAAAGATAAAAAGTGGTGGAGCCCACATCTTTTGTGTGAGAGAGGGTGTTTCCATATTAGGAAAGTGGCCACTTATGATGGGACAACCCAATAAGGAAATGTGGCCACTTATGGCGGGACGGATGAGTAATACGTAATGTTATGGAAGATGACTAGTTAAACTTTTTAATTATTACGATATTTTATTGTTGCACTTATTAAAAAATAGAATATTTTTAATAATAATTGTGATTCGTGAAATAATTTTTTAAATTTTACTCAATAAGTTCATTAATTCTATCATGTTTGGAAGACTCGAGTCATGATTAAAGATTGTGTCGTGACGAGCCCTCAAGCTTCAAGTCATTAATTTTATAAATATGAAAAACACAAAATGCAAAATTTCAAGCATAAGAAAAAAGAATTTTAAAATTTCAACTTTAATTTGGCAACTTATTTTCACAAATCAAATGGCTAGAAGTATCTAGCTTAATTTAATTTGGCAACTTATTTTCATAAATCACTAGAGTCTAGAGCTTCACATTACTAAGAGCAAGTTTTTAGTTCGACTGTCTGAACTGTTGATTTCTAAGTATGACCGTGTGAAGATTGTTTTGTCTAATATTTCCTTATTTTAATGGAGTTTTGCCCTTAAAAAAATTAGTTGGTGTTTCAATGAAATGATTTGCGATGAGGATCTATAAGAAAGATTTTAAAATTATATTTTGCTTTGAAACTAAGCCGGACATTGTAAATGTATTTGGTGATATGAATTTCAAATTCATTAGTCAACATATCTATATCTGATTACAGTATTATTTTTTATTTTTTTTAAAGTTGGGAAATGACAATGGTGTAGATTGAATTCTTGGCCTCTCTATTTGCTGATAATATTTCTTGTTTCATGTTTATAATATTTCTTATAAAATCTTAAAACAAATTACTAGATGGGAAAGACATCCTTATATTATTATTACTTTATTTTCTAGTAATTAATTATGGCGTCATTAATCCCAACTGTACTGTATTCCTCTAGAAGTGTATTGTGATGCTACCCAAACGGTCAATATGGCCCATATATTATATTTTATTAAGATAATGCAATAGTATGAAGTGATAACCCAGATATTTGAAAATAAATCAAAATACCATAAATAATTCTACTAGTTGGACCCCTATTTCCTAAATACATATATAAAACATGGCGGCTGGAATATTAATTAATTAGGTGGAGTAACTTGCAAGTTAGCAACTGCTACCGGTTCTTGTTTTTTAAAGTTTTAAACTGGCAAAATTAAGAGAAAAATACGTATGGCGAAAAAGATTCAATCTCATTATATGTCAATATTGTAAGATATTTCTTATGTGATATAATATAATATTTATATTCAATAAAATATTATAAATAATTTTTTATTAAAAGATATTTCGAAATCGTGCACCAAAAATCTCTTTTCATAAGGCCTCGCCCTGATCCATTTTGATTTATGAGAGAGAGATAGAGGGAGAGATTTTGGTATATGTTGTTAGGTTGTACCATTCCATGTTAATCAACAATTAATAAAAACATAATTTATCAGCAATGACTTTGAATTTAATTTTTTTAATAAATTAGCGGTAGTCAATATTTGAGTCTAGGATCATTAATTTGTTGGCCTATCGGGCCTGACTGTACTGGATCATGCTAAATATTAATAGCATTTTAACAATTAATTTAATATTTCAACTGTACATGTCATAACTCAACTGTGTTTTCTTTCATTTCATGAACGTATTTAATTTTATAAAACCATATTGTTGTTATTAAAAAGAAAGAAAAAGAAAAGCAGTTAATTTGCTAAAAAGACAATCAGCTTAGAAGGATTTGTTATTTTCAATAATAACCTCAAATTATGTTCGAGGCTTTTTGGATTATAATTTAGCTTGACATGAATGTCTCCATCACACTCTTAGCCAATTTAGCTTGACCTGAAATTTCGTTGCAAGTTACAACATATATAAGAAATTCAGAGTTAAATAAATCCAAATGAATTAATACTAAGTGATGTGGAATTTTAATTTCTTAATCAACTATCTACTGTCATAATAACTTTTGGTTTTGAAATTTTAATTTTTCAAATTAATTTATAGTTTTAAGAAATTTTAATTATGATTATTAAAATTTAATTTCTAATTACTTAATTTTCGATAGGGTGCTGCATATGAGTCTTTGTCATAATAATAATAATAATACTAATAATAATAATAATAATAATAATAATAATAATAATAATAATCACACTCTTGACTTGATATTTATTTCATGTTAAATATGCAAAAGAAAATTAAAATAATATTTTTAGTTATTTAAAATTAAAAGTTTCAATGTCATATGTTTAATGAAGTAATTTTATATGCCAAATATTTTTAATATACTACATAGTATAATTTAATATCTAAAATATAATTAAATGTCATATGTTTAATGAAGTACTACTATAACTAAATGTAATAAAAGAAAAGGAAAAACAAAAAGAAAATTATTAAAAATGAATAGTGTTCCTCTACTAGTAGAGAGATACGATTCATTTCTCTATCATAGAGTAAAGGAATAAAGTATTGTTGAAGAGAAAAGAGCCTTGAAAATAAAGATGAGAGTTATTATAGAGCTCTCTTGAAGATGCTCTAAAACCGGAATGAAGAAATGAAAATACATACGCGCGCATATGACGAGTGATCAATTAAATGAAATTCTCATGATAGTATGATGTGAAAATCAAAATATATTATCAATCATTAATACCTTAAACAAAATTGAACCAATCTAAACACCAATCTAGTTTGGTAATAAATTTATATACGCCTTTTTCAGGGGAGAAAAAAAAATCAAACTTTCATAAATCAAGAAGAATCATCCAAAACAATATCTACTAGCTATGAAGGCTAAATATCATGCAACACACATACATTTGGACAATACTCCCTCCGTTCCAATAGCAAGGTCTCACTTTTATTAAATAATACTCTCATCAATTAAAGAAGTGAGACTTTGCTATTGGGACGGAGAGAATAATATTTTTGTTAAGCTAGTTAAACCATGTGCCGCTATAATTGTCTCCCGCCTTCTATGGCACTTAATAGTACGTATGAAAGAAAAAAACATCATAAGTATTTCTTTTAGCCCGACAATTATTTCTTTGTTTAGATTTAGCATACGTAATATACTTATGCATATCTATACCTATTATAAAAGAATCTTGTTTATAAAATTTGATTTGCCTATTATTATAGTATTTTATTATTAGTATCTATTATCAGATGATTATTTTATATTTGACATATATATATTATTAAAATCTATCAATATTACGTGCATCGCATGTATCACTCTACTAGTATATATAAGTATTTGTATATCTACTAGACTATAATTAACTTGTGTGATGTAATTCATACATAATACAATATCAAAATAATGTTTCAGCTTAAGTATGCATTATTTTTATGTTTTTTAAGTATATAAATAATTATACCATTTTTTCAAATAGTCAAACATTATTTTCAATAATCATAATGTAAAATAAATGTGATGTGCACCTATGAATGGAAATTCTACCTCCCATTTAGAGTTGTCCGGTGGGCCAGCCTAGGCCCGATCCAGTTCAAAAAATGGTGCAGGCCTGGGCCGGGCTGGTCTTATAGTCTGGAGGGCCTTATCGGGCCTAGTCGATTTGGTCCATTTAACAAGTATACTCTCAATCATGAATTTGTTGCCATTCTGTCAACATCTTCAATGTGATATTTTTTTAGCCTTATAATTTTGTATTTGATCGAAAATTTTCTACTTTTAACTACTTCCAGATTATATTTCTACGTCCACCCTGCACATACATACATATATATATATATAGGGATTGGTTCACATACAAAATACTTTTTCCGTAATAATACATTACACTGTCATAATAATGTATTTTTGATTTATTACCATGCATTGTTACAATAATGGATTTTATGTTCTATTATAATGCAACGGTCAATGACAACCGTAGATCTGCAAAAATCAATGGTCCAGATCTCTTCTTATTTCTTACGGGATAATGGTTTTACATATGATCTATATATATATATAGAGAGAGAGGGTGTATATATATTAAGGCAGTCATTCAAATTATAATTGCAAATTTCTTTTCCATTTTTTGCTTACAATATCTCACTCCTGTTTAAGGAATAACAACTATAGATCAGTTTGGAATCATGTTCGTAAACGTATATCAACGATCGTGTCATTCACAATGGACGAAGTTGATATCACGATATATGATTATAATTTTTTTTATTAAATTTCTGAAAAGGATATTTTTATTTATATATATGAACTAGTATAAATATAGAAGTTTAAAAACCTAATGGAATAGGAAATAAGAACATAATAGTCATTTTTTTTTCTTTTAGTCGTGGGAAGGGGACGGTGAGTTTGAACTTTAGACCTCTCTGTTTATAAATAAGATCTGCATTGTGTGGATATCCCCAAAGGAACATGGAATAGATTTTGAGGAAAAATAATACTCCCTCCGTCCCATAACAATTGTCTCATACTTTATGGCACGGATATTAAGGAGGGGGTGATTATAGGGTAAAAGAATAGAAAATGGTGGAGCTCACTTTTTTTGTGAGAGAAAGGAATTTCTATTTTTGGAACGGGACACTTATTATGGAACGGTCCAAAATTATATACGGAACATTTGTTATGGGACGAAGGGAGTAATAATAATTGAGATAGAAAATGTACTTTTCCGTAAATCTCTTTTCTCCTACAGTCTATATTGTCAACAAGACAACTGCTCTACCACTCCATCTCGATTCCAACACTCCAAAAATTACATCAAAATTAAATCTTTTTTTTTTCTTCTTTTTTAACTTTTTGTTAGAAGTTTCTAGATGATCTACAGATAGGATTTAACGAAATAAGAGTGTCATCCATTCCCAACTAATCCCACTTTCAGGATTTAATATGAGTGACAAATGTTATATATCATATCTTTGTGTTTTGGTCTTTACGTAGAACATGCATTATTGATTATTGTTGGTGAGTTGTTGCTTATATTGAGAGATGGGAAATAGTTGATTGACATCGTTAGATATTTATAAATAACAAGTTAAATCACTCATTACGTTGATAAACTCTTTTATCACTAAAAACAAATAGTATTTTAATAACTGCTCAAAATTCATATAAAATGCTCCTTTTCTCCTCAAACATGTCCTGTGTAGGAGAGAGAACTCATTAAAAATTAACCAGCATGTTCTCAGACTTCACATAGCATTTCCTCCAAAAAAAAAAAGCTCAAAAAACTCAAAGTTGAAAATATACCTAAGCAGTCAAGCTAATATTACAACATAAGATAGAATTTCATATCAAAATTAACGGCAAAAGATTTGAATATATTCAAGATATTTGACATCCCTTTCACATTCAGCTCAAAACTCAGGAACACTGAGAGAAATTATTCAAGGTCCTACTAACCATACTAAAATACCAAAATCCTATCAATTTCCATGTGTATTTAATGACAATCATACGGAAGCATGCAGAAATTTCCCTAAACCCTAAACTGAAAAATACAATATAATTTATATTATTAAAATATCATCATGTGAGTAGTAGGTGTAGTACATGTATACCCCTAATAGAATTTCCCTTGCATACAGACCGTACGTAGATCCTCTCTCTTAAGCCAAACAACTCCCCGCCTCTCCAACAGTTTGGTCGCCAGTTGCAATGGCGACTTATACACCACGTCATACACCTTCATGCCGGAATGTTCGTCATATATTCCATTACCATCCCTTACCAGCACCATTACCCATATTCTCATTCTGCAGCAAACACGCTCTCGCACAGGAGAGAAGCCGGGGAAACTCTCAGAAGCGGCTCCGAAAACTTCTTATCCATTCATTGAGTCAGATTTATAGAGCGAGGCCTGTGTCCCTGACCACTTATTTAAAGTATAAATGAATCACACTGCGCCGGTCATGCCCACACACACACAATTACATGGTATGACTTCTCTGAGCTAATATGTCTGATATGTCTTGCTCCTTATGATTGTAAAGTGCAGAATATGAGGACTAATGAACATGATCCCTTCATTGCAAAACAGAATGTCTTAATTATACTTGGATAAAACACATGATAAATCAAAAAATTACCTTTGTAGGCTCTCTCCTAGTTTGAAACACATCAGCCGATAGTATCTAGAAAAGTACCCAAGAAAGAACGTTGCAAATCTTTTCCTTTCTCTGTATCATTTGTTCCATTTTCACCAATAATCTTTACATGAACAGCTTCCATCTTGGAAATGATGGAAGCGGTAGGCATCACGTACGATGATAGTCCGATCAACCACCTTCGAGATAAATTTAATCCAATTATGGCAATCGTTACAAACACGCAGATTCTTCATGACATGCAAGGGGATGATATTAGCAAGACTTAAAAGTCCAAAAGCAACAGCCAATTTTTCACTGTGAATTTGTGTGGTTGGGTCCTTCTTTCTTAGCTCCAGCTCGTTCCATAGGCTACTTTGATCCGGCACATAACCAATTGCAGCCACCTTCGCGTTTAATTCATCCAAGTAGTCATAGATCTCATCTGCAAGAGGATGGAGTCTATCACCAACAAAGAATGAATGCACTGAATTTCTCACTTCAATCCAACTACGACCAGGCTCTTTCTTCACACCTCTGTCTCTCATGAGTCGTCTTGTACTATCCCGATGATCCCATTTACCGGTAACAGCATACATATTTGACATAAGAACATAAGTAGCAGAATCGTTAGGTTCTAATTCCAAGAGATGCTTTGCTGCAACTTCACCAAACTCTCTATCTTTGTGGACCGTGCAAGCACTTAAAAATGTCCTCCAGATCATAGCATCTGGTTCGATTGGCATAGACTGCACGAATGCTTTAGCACGACTGAGTTGACCTGCCCTCCCAAGAATATCGACCACACAGGCATAGTGTTCTTGTTTTGGTATTAAACCATGCTGTTCACTCATGGATTTGAAGTAACTTAGTCCCTCCTCCACTAATCCTACATGGCTACAGGCAGTCAAAACTCCGACATATGTTATATGATTTGGCTTTACTTTTAGCATATTCATATCCTCAAAGAGATCTACAGCTTGCTTACCATATCCATGTTGAGAATAACCAGTAATCATTGCGTTCCACGAAATTTCATTTTTCGTAGGCATCTCAATGAATACCCTTCTGGCATCATTAAGGCACCCACACTTTGCATACAAGGTAACTAACACATTGCATACTTCTGTCTCGCTATGATACCCCGTTTTGATTGTTTTTCCGTGAATCTGCTTACCTAGTTTCACGTGTGCTAAATTTGCGGCTGCACTAACAGCAGACCCGTAGGTGAACATATTAGCCTCCTCTCCAGCTCGAGTCATATATGTGAAGACCTTCAGTGATTCCTCATTTTTTCCACTCTGTGCAAATCCTGATATCAAACCATTCCACGACACTTTATCTCTATAATGCATTTTCTCAAATGCCAAGTGTGCCTCGTGTATACAACCACATCTAGCATAGAGACATACGAGTGCATTTCCAACTGATATATCCGAGGAGTAGCCGTAGACGATAGACTTACTATGAATTTGACGTCCTTGATTGGGAGCTTGAATTCCAGCACAAGCACTAATAGCACTTGCTAATCCTATATTATCAGATTGAATCCCTCGTTCTTGCATTTCCTTGAAAAGTTTAAGAGCTTCAGCAAACATGTCATGTTGAGCATATCCAGCAATCATAGCTGTCCAAGAAACTATATCTTCTTCATTAAGACGTCTGAAAATTTTCATGGCAGTTTCTAGTTCTCCATGTTTGGCATACATATCTATAAGCACACTACAGACATACACATTCGGCTGAAATCCAGTTTTTATAGCTTGAGTATGAACTTGCTCTCCTAGATCGAGTGCTCCAACAAAAGTACACGTTCTTAGAATGCTAGGATATGTGTACTGGTTAGGCTTCAAGCCCTTAATTTGCATATGTGAAAAAATGTTGAACGACTTACGGAGATCGCCCAACTGTCCATATGCCACTAGCATCACATTCCATAGCACCACATTATCTGTTCGCGTAGTGAGGAAGAATTTATGAGCTGTTCTAACATCAGAACATTTTACATAAAGGTCTAGCAGAGAACCCTCAATGATGATGTCCGTACACATCCCCGCCTTGATTGCATATGAATGCAATTGCATTCCCTTACGAAGACACCCCATTAAAGCACAACTGCCCAGTAGACTAGAAACTGTAACACAATCGGCTTTTAAGGACTCCGTTTGCATTTTCTCAAACAATTCGAAGGACTTGTCAGTTGATCCTTGCATAGAGTACCCCGAAATAAGAGTATTGTATGAAACTTTATCCCTTTGCTGCATTTCACTAAAAATCAGTTCAGCAGATGTTAGGTTCCGACATCTAGAATAAAGTGAAACAAGAGCGTTGCACACGTAGAGCTCAGACGAGAAACCCCACTTGAATATTAGAGCATGAAGTTGCTGCCCTACTTCATACAAGCTTATCTTAGTGCAGGAACTTATAATACTTGAAAAAATGTATGGAGTTGGAAATACTCCTAACTTCCGCATCTCACAATAAAGCCGGATACTGTCTAATTCATGACAATTACGGGACAAGCCTGATATCATGGCAATCCAAGACACACTATCCCTTGCACGCATACATTTAAAAATCTGAACTGCAGAATCTACACATTCATTCTTCAGATACAAGTCAATCAGAGGATTGCAGACATGACGGCTTGTATTAAAACCGCAACAGATGATCTTACCATGAAGCAGTTCAACAAAGTGACGATTAACTTTAGCACCGATGCAAGCCTGCAGAATATTAGACACAGCACCATCATCTAGAGTAACAATCTTGTCAAGTTCTTGTGAAATACTCAATACTTCCCTGTATGAATTCTTCCCAACACAAAAAGGTTTCCATTTATCACAAGAGCCTGAATTTCTACATCCTGAAAGATCATCCAACACCTCGGAGATATTTAACTCTTTTGCAGGAAAACAAATATTGACAAGCTCGCCAGAAACTCCATAAATTTCACACAACTCAGTTTTCAAGTTTTCTCCTTGAATCTTCTTGGCATCTGCCGAGTTTCTAATCTTCGGGCATTGCTCTAGAATACCTACACTGTAAGTTCGTTGATTTTTGTGAATTTCCTGCAGCAAGTCAGACCACAAACTGTTATGTTTCTTTGTGCTTAGAACTAATTTCTTCAAACTTGCGCACACTTTCATCTACTGCAAATGAGTAAATGTACCAATGCTACCAACAAGCAGCTCTACCACAATGATTAATCAACAAAATAAAATTTTGTTATTTTCATTTCCAATGCGCTTCAAATTTGTTTACATATAATCTAATACAGCCAGCGAAAAGAAGCACCTTGCAGAGGAAGTTTGATGCAGCTATTAATCGCCATCGTTGCAAGGAGAAGTGTGCAAAGTAGCCACGTCGAGCGAGCAACATCCAGCCACCACCTTTACTCAATCCTCCATGATTTAGGACTAAAATAGTTATCCATTATCAGGGATCCCACAAGAACAGAACAAAATCTAATGCGGTTTATCGATTCGGGAATTTAAAAATTAAGATTTGGGAATGGAAGCCCTAAATTCGACTCATTAATTAATACACCGTTGGAAGACCAAAATTCGATTTCGAGTTATGTAGAGAGAAAGCGAGACGTACCTGTGACCGGCGGCACTGAAGGCTGGAGCAGCAGCGACGGCCGACGGGGAGGCAGGAGGGAGTGTCGGAGCGGCGGCAGACTGTCGACTGTGAGCGGCGTGTGTTACTTTCTCCCGCCAATACAACTCAATACTATAGATAAACTTTTTCTCAAATTAATGACATCTCTTCTGTTTTTCAATTTAGTTTTCAAAATGAAATTAAACAAGTTGATCAACAAACTCTGGTTTAATAACAGATTTATATTACTCCTGCGAAGCTTCTTTTCTTTTTCGTCTATTTCAATAACAAGATCTCATTTCAAAAATGGAAACTATTAATTCTTCAAAAGTTATGGGACCTACCATTTTTTATGATTTTACTCTTGTTTTTTAATAACCGTGCCTAAAACAAATGTAACTTTAATGTTACCTTATTATTAGGATGGAGGGAGTATATATTATCGGAAATTTTATACTCCGTATTCAGCAAGCAATGTTATGTTCCCTACACTCTCTTAATATATTTATTAATTAAAGGATATATAACGATATAAATTATGTAATGAAATATCGAAAAAGATTAATTCTAAAAGTCCACTTGGAATTTTGTCTAACGTGTGGAGAAAGTCAGAATCTACAACAAATTAAAATCTCGCGACACAAAATCATTGACCTCACTTCAAAGTCAGTCACACGTTCGTATAAATTCACAGAAAGTAAATCAAATCAAGAAATTAAGGAGAATTGAGATGGGTTGCTTCGCTTGTTTCGATGGCGGAAGCAAGCAGCGCCGACGAGAAGAGGAGCGTTTGGCCTCCGAATTAGCCCGCACAAAAGCCGCCGAAGCTGCCCAGAAAAGGTTTTATTCTTTTTCATCTTTTTTTTTTCTTAAATTTGTATTTAATTTTTTCAACCAGTTCATCTGTATTTAGTTATTACTATGATTTTTTTTTGGATTTGGGCCGTTATTGATTGTCTAGGATAGTTCTTGAATAGTATATTTATCTCGAACCGTGATCGTATGAATTAAGAAAAAATGGCAATTTTTTTACCGTGGTTGATCAAGAATTGCTATTTATTTGATTCTGATTAATAGATTTAGATGGGCTTTATTTGTTTATTTTTATTTTCTGAGTTCCCTTTTATGCATTTAGTTCTTTGTAATCTTTTTCTTTGGCCTGATTAATGGAATTTCCCTGCTACAAGTTTCATATGCTTCTTCAATTTGATGAACTATTTTTATGAGCTATGCATGAGGTATTGTGAAAGGGAAATAGCAAAGACTAAGGGAGATCACAAAATCCAAACTTGTTGAAAGACCACTTACATATGGTGCCTGCCTTTTCATTGATTAATATTGTGGATCACATATTAAATAGATAGCGAATTTGAAATCTTGTACGTCGTTGCGAGGAGATCTCCTACTAGGTGAAATGTTTGTAGTGATGAACAGAAACTGTGATTGTGACTGCTCTCTCCTTAGATGAGTGATGGCACAGAATGGTGCGAGCGAGCTCAAACTCATAATATTCTTCCTCATGTTTTTATTCTTCTCATTATACTACTGCAGAGGCTTCATCAACACTAATTGCTATTTGAGTGTTCCTTGTAATTTTAGCTAGCAGCTGAGTTCTGAAACATTTGTGAAATTTTTGTTCTTGTTTTTCTTGCTAAGCTTTATGAACAGTTTTCTTACAGTATTTGATCTTTTTCTTGATAAAAGTTTAAGAAAAGTTAACATATGTAGATTAAAGCCATGTGACCAATATCAATATGAGAGAGTACTCTTACATGTCCATAAGATGATGACATGCATCACAGTTGGAACTCTAAACCATACAGAAACCAATATTTCAAAGAGTGGATTCATGTAACCTTGTATGATGTAACAAATCTAGTCACTTTTATAGGAGAATATGTCTTGAGTTAATTACCATTTGAGAAAACTGGATATGTAGTCGTCTTTTCATGTGGGGACATGTAATGGGAAGCTTCAGGCTCTCTTGGTTTAATAGCTTTAGGTCATGGAATGGAATTTTGTCATTCCAGAAAAATGATGCCGAAGATGTAATAGATTATAAAGCTTTAAGTTTGCTAGGGTTTGTTATCCTTCTTGTATTGACATTCTGGTTTAATGATCTTTAAAGGCATTAAAACTGCTTTACGGAATTTAAAATGGTTTCGTGAAAGAGAAATTCTCGATACAGTGACATTTTTACTTCCCGTAATTGGACAAGAATGGGCATAAGTAATTGATGGCTAGTTGGAGGTTCTGCATCCGTGGGTAAGTTCTCATGTTTAGGGGCTCACTGTAGACAATTGCCCAGACTACTGGGAATGAAAGGCCTGATGTGAAGGTCTAAAAGCTGAAGTCATGGGTTTATAGAAGGAATTTTCTCATGGCATAGTCATCAAAACTATCCATGTATGCTGATAAGACGAATAAACTACTTTTGGTATAGAAAGAACAGTATCCTTGAACATAAAGGCAAATGGTGCCGTGAAGTTTAGCTCCTTGCAAAACACACTTCTAAAGCTGTCTGATTCTGATGGTATTAACAGTTGCTGGTTGAAAGACATATTTACTCATTTAAGGGAGTTTGTGATAGTAATAAGAATTTGCTTTGGATGTCCATAGTATAGACAAGGGAAAGAAGATCGATGCTGTGATTTAATTGGCTTATCTTAAGGAAAGATTATGCTCTTGTCTAATTTTATGTAGAATATATTTTAGATGAAGGGGTCATCAAGGAAATTAGTGAATAAGTTGATGATTGTGTCACTTGACTTGAATGGAATATGTTTCTGATATTGCAGAACAACAGTATCTAATACTCCCTCCGTCCACGATAAATTTGCCACAATTTCCTTTTTGGTCCGTCCACAAAAAATTTGCCACATCCATTTATAGTAATAGACCCCACACACCTCACTTACTTTTCCACTCATAACACAATTTAAAACTATATAAAAGTGGGACCCTTATTCCACTCACAATACAATCAACCAACAAATTATTAAAACCCGTGCCATCCACAATGTGGCAAATTTATTGTGGACGGAGGGAGTATATGATTTTTGCTAAACGGCTTCATTGGATTTTAGTGCAAAATTTAGGTCAAGAAATGCCACTCGCTAGGGAAACCAATAGGGATAACCAGAATCATGATGGATAATTTAGGTGGCTTTTTAGCAATTTAGCCCACCAACGTATCCAACAATTCTGCACTGACACTAATACAATTATATCCACTCTTCATAGACAAGGTTGGGATTTGTGATCCCTGTTTCCATGGTTAGCATTGATAACAATAAGAATCTGTCCTAATGACATCCGCGAATCTATCAACTTAGTTAGATTTATAATTTGATTAGCTTGTTTCAGAGACATAATAATATGCTCTCATCCAATATTACGTAGTATATATTGCATTTTTTAATGGGTAAAGACAAATATATGAAATATGAGCATGTTCATAATGTTATGGCACTAGTTGCTTCTTGAATTATTTGTTCTATTTACAACCAGCTAGCTCTCCTGACAGCTTTCGAAAATTTGTGATAAAATTCTTGTGCCTGTATTTGAGACAGTTAGAACTTAGAATGTTTACTTCTTATGGCATTATTATTTTCGAACTT
This sequence comes from Agastache rugosa, assembly GCA_031470985.1. Taxonomy (NCBI): domain Eukaryota; kingdom Viridiplantae; phylum Streptophyta; class Magnoliopsida; order Lamiales; family Lamiaceae; genus Agastache; species Agastache rugosa. The sequence continues at coordinate 35,205,387 of CM062605.1, forward strand.
TGTGTAATATGCCTTTACTTATTTGATTGTAGGCAAGAGCAATTTGAGCAATCTGCAGCGGGAAGAGCTGCAAAAGCACAGCAAGCAGCTATTGCAAAACAAAATACAAACACCAACAAAGGCGAACCAGTTCTCAAGGTATTATTCTCGTAATGCATATTTTTTGCGTGGTGTTTTGCATCGTGCAGGATATAGAAGCATCTTTGTTTTGATAATTTCTCATCTCTCATATTTTTATATATTCTTTCTTCTTTCTTGTGATTTTATAACGGTCCAAGTTGCATCATAGTATTTTCATCATTTAGTTTTATTCTGATTATGATGCTTCGAGTTACTGATTTTTGGTTCATATTACAACTGCAGTGGCAAATGGGATGAGGAAACCCGAAAACCCTTCATTACTAGACCTTCAATCATGGCAAGTAAGTATACAGCTTGCTGTTTTCACAACATTGTCGAGACTGTATTCTTGTTCATGTGGACTTCGCCCATCATTGTGTGGTAGTAAACTTAGATTTCATCAATCCCTCTCGATTTCAACCATAACTGATTATATCATGGTGCTCCTCGGGCTTCTTTATCTTATAGTACTTTCCTTAGTTAAGTTTCATACTCGTATTTCTCTCTCTTTCCCTTTCTGCATGGTGAGGATGCTGAAGAACAACTTGATTATGCGTTTTTTAGCCTAATACGTCGCCTCCACTTGCAGATTTATGAACAGCTATGGCGTGACAACTTCACCATCTTTTTATTCTTCAAATGTAAGTCTCTGTATAGAAGTGGATAAATTGAATAATTTCTCCTTGTATTATTATGTTCATCTCTTAAATAATTGGTGTAACTTCTCTGGGTAACTGAGTGCTTTTGTTATATAAAGATGGCTCTCACTTTCTTGAAAGAAAGTTTATATTTATGAATGTATGTTGCAAACCAAATTAATATCTATTCACATAATTTTATTTCAACCCTACCATAAAAGTAACAGGACAATTAAAGAATTGCTTATGTTCAATCGCATTTTCCCAGTATGACCAAAAATTAACAATCAGTTTTTCTGCAACGATTGAACGAATGTTTACTGTCATACAAAGCTTTGAACAGGAGCAGAGAGCTCGAGCTCGTGTGCTGCTTGGAACGCATCTGCTGCTTGCTGCATCGACCCTTCCTTCTTGTAGATGAGCCCGAGACTCAACCATGCCTCGTGGCTCGTGGGTTCCAGGCGCAACGCATTCATTAAGAAGCTCTTTGCAATGTGGATCGACTGATTACTCATCTTCATCAGTATTCGAGCAGTCGAAACTATACTTGGGACGTAATCTGGTACTATCGATAGAGAAACTGCGAATGCAGCACTCGCCTCTTTATACTGTTGTTTCGCTTCGAAAAGTCTTCCTGCAAGCGTTTGAGAAAGTAAATGTGAGATTGTACGAGGCAATCGAAAATAGGGCAAATACCATATTCCGACCCGACCTTTAGGACCATTTTCAAAAATATACCGACTTCGACAAAATACTTCCCCGTCCTTTAATAAGTGTCTCTAGCCGTCACAATTCATGTACCAATGAAGTGGCAACTTAATATTGCATTGAAGTCCTAAAAAGTACAGAATTTGCATTAATGACGAGGGTAAAAAGGAAAGTTTGACACCGTATTTACTTTAGAATTCTTAAAAAGAAAACTTATCATAGGACGGAGGGAGTAATGATTAAGTACCTAATCTACTTGACTTATTACAAATTTAACAGTAGATCAAATTCCAAGTACCAGAAAAATGATCGGAATCCGGCAATTCACCTCATTTTTCAGGTAATCGGAATTTGATCATGTTTAAGTTCGTAATAAGTCCAGTAGATCAGGTACGAAATTGTTATTTCGTAAAAACGCGACATTTTTTAAGATGCTCCTAACGGTCAGGATAGAATACGATATTTGCCCAACAAAAATACGTGAAGTTACAGAGAGGCTTATTGACCTTCTTCGTGCCAACAGCGAGCCGAGTAAAATTTAGTCGCCTTCGCCTTCCTAATGCAGATATCCGAATCCAACCATAGCTCGTGTTTCGAATAAAGTGCAGCTAAATCTAACCATGAATCTAACTCCAGTCTTCTCTCATCACCCACCTGCAAAGAAACACCACCAAAATATTAAAAACATCGGTTATCACGGGAAATGTTCGTGAGCTGAAGTTTTCCAAGAGTAAGCAGACCTCATTCGCGCTTTTCTCAGGATTTTCACCTTGTCCCCGAATCAGAGCTAGCAAGATCCTATAGGTTTCTATAGCCTGCTTCGGCTGTTCTTGAGCGATCTGAACGAGGGCTTTCAATCTAATAAGCTCCAGTTGTTCGATACTTTCTGTTTCATCCAATGCAAGATCAACAATGGCTTCTGCATCTACTAGTCTCTGCTCTGCAGATCCAATACGCGCCAAAAGCTTCCAACCTCTTGCTGAGCTTCCAGCGCTCGTTTTTGAGTACACCATGGCCTGGTTGAAAGCTGAAGTCAAGTTTCTCTGGATAGCGTTTTCTAGCCCGAGTTGGAAGCTGATCTCAGGATCTTTAATCCCAGCACGTAAAGTATGGTTTAGGGAGTTCATCGAGTCTCTATGTAAAGAAACTCTTTCAGAATCCGACATGGAGATCATTGCAGCATTTCCGTAGCAGATGCCAAGAAACTTATGAGCTTGGCCTAATATATGCTCATTTTGGTTTATGGAAACATCAATTACCCTACGTGCAAACTTTATCCCTTCCACAGACTCGGTTGGATCTTGAGCACATACCTTTGCTCCCAGCAAGAACGATGCTAAATGAGGCTTACGATTATTTTCAGATGATCCAGACACTTTCTTTAGAAGATCCAACGCTGTTCGATTCTGGCCTGCAGCGCTGTAGCAAAGAGCAAGAAAGTACCATCTCTCTGCTCGATTATATATACCGGGTAGAACTTGCTCCACGTGATCTGCCAAAGACTCGAATTGCCCAGAAACTGTGAGTGCAAAAGTTAAATGATCCATAATTTCAGGATCCCACTCTATCTCGCCATAGACAACCTTCTGCATGAGTATAAACAACAGAAGAATCGATTCCTCTGTGCTACTTTCGGGGAATGTGGAGCCCACGGGCTTAAATTCCGAAGGAATGGTTGCTTCGACACCTCCATACAGTAAAATGGCTGCTAAGTCCTTCTGCACTTTAGCCAGTCTTTGAGGATCTAAATTCCAAGGCCTCAACAGCGCCCTTCGATACGCAGCAATCGCTTCGTCTAGAGATCCTGCTTGCAACCATAGCCTGGGAAGCAATTCTAGTGCTCTGTGAAACATCTCAAGCAGTTTACTATCTCCACTTACCTCCCCATATATTATACCACAAGGAAGAGCTGATTCGACTGTGTCCAAGATAATCTTGCACTCTCTCGCAGCTTCTGTATTTGCAACGAGAACAAACATATCAGAAGCCAAGAATCCATCAAGAATCTCTCCCTCCAAGAAAGATAGAGAAAAGGAACAAAATGACAGGATGATAAACTAATCTTTTTTTAGAGAAACGATAAACTAATCTTCATCTTCCTACATTTATGTTAACATTGCATTAATATTCTAACTATTGTATCAAAAATATCATACAAACTAATCCTACATTACAAGAGGGGATAGGATCTAGTAGGAACACTTCTTTATATAGGAACGTAAAAACTATGCATTGTTATCACGTCGGATAATGCATAAAATGCAGTAACTTAACGCATAAACATTTAACGCCTAAACTATAGTAACTTAATGCATAAATTGCAGCAACTTAATGCACCATTGAATCTGAAGCGTAGATCAACAAAGATCAACGGTCTAGATTCGTTCCAACTTCCTACCTAAGAAAGTGTTATTTGATCATCTCCCTTATCGAGAGTTCCAATAACATCACATCAAATGCCAAGCTACCCTTGTGATTTTGATCGCATTCGTGACTGCAAGAAAACCATTATGGACTACCGATACATGAAAAAATCAAATTCAGACATCAGAGAAGAGTGATGAATACCTTTAACACGTCCCAGCTCAGCTAGAGAATTAGCTTTAAGCAGCATTGCCTCAAGAAGCAAGCTGACAGAATGCAGCGACATTACACCAGTGAGCAAGCTTCTGCCTCTCGACGACCGCGATTTTCGCGGCCGGGTTCTCTCAGAGATGGCCTTAGACATCCTAGGGGTCAATAGCTTGATATCAATCCCTTGAAAAACTTGAAGGGCAGCATCAAAATTGCCTCTTTGGTATTCAAGCCTCCCCAACAATGCTCTAGCTTCCTAAAATCCACCAATTTTTCGTTACTCTCTCACTAAACATATTTAGACATATTTCAAGCAATTTTCAATCTACCTCGTAATTTAGAGAGAGAGCCTCCTTCAATGTGGATTCAGCTTCATCAACTTGAGCATCTTCAAGTTTGGATTCCCAATCAGCAGTTCCAGTTCTTGATGAAATGCCACTCGCTGAGAAATCCCTTGTTGCCAGTGACTCAGGAGATTGAGGGATTGGCTCTTCGAGCTTGAATTGCTCACCGGAACACGCACACAACATGTTTGATGTTTTGCCCCAGAAAAGGAATTCAAAAAAATCTCACTTCAAGCAATCAGAAAAATTCGCCTTTGTAATTCTTTTCATCAAATCTCCTGAAAAAGCTAGATAATGAGCTTTAATTAGCTGATTATTGCAATGTGAAGAAAAGACTACAAAAGTGGATCCTAAAACAACATCAAAGATTCAAGAAAACAAGAAATCCACTGTAAAGCAAACAAAAGTAGACTGAAATTTTGAAGTACTAATAAAGAAGAGTAAATTTAACAACAGCAGAGAAGGAAACAAAACCTGAGAATTACTGGGCCTAGCAAAAATCAAAACTTTTTTCACATTTTCTCTGAATATTCATCGGTAAAGCGACGTAGAAGTGAAAGCAAGACTATTTGAAAATGGGATTTTGGTATGGAGATCTGGGATTGAGTTTGATGGGACCTTTTGAAACTTCATTGTTGTAAAAGAAAATGTGTTTTGTTTGGTAGTAACAGTTATGGGTAGTTTGGAGTGACAATACAGAGAAGCTTTCGCAGTGGTGGGTTGTCGCAGAGTAGGCAGCTGGCTCTCTGTCTTAAGATTCTCTCTCTTACTCAGAAATGTGTTTTTTTTTTGGGCTTTGAGGTTTCCTCAAATCTTGATTTCTCCAAAATTATTTCAAATTAATTTATTAGATGATAATTAAATTTTTATAACAATAATATAAAAATGAACTTATGATATTGGTCTGTTGGGGGCAGTTGGGCTACAGCCTGTAACGAGACATTATAAAGTTAATGAGGTTTGTAATTAGTCTTTGTTACTCTTTAAATTTTAGGCTAGGTTGGATTGAAAATTTGAAATGATAAAATTGGGAAATTTCAATAAAGTGGAATTGAATGGTTCAAATTTGGAAAGTTGTGTTTGGACTTTGGATTAAAGGGTTTTTTGACTTTTCGGTGATTCGTGGATTTTCAAATGAATTCATACTAAATGAATTTTAAATACATCTGAATCCCTTAAAAAATAGGGATGACAAATGGAGTTTGGACGGAATTGGGCAGTAAAACTAGTTTCGGTGATAGATTAAGAATGAACACGATCAATTATCTATGGATATCTGCTGTGTAGGAAGGCTAGAGCTGTCAAATTAATCGGGTTGAAAATAATTTTAGAATTGGGCCGAAAATTGATCGGACCACTAATGTAGCAGTAGTGTGAAAATATTAGGACTAACGGACAGTGACGGAGCCATACTTTTTGCTCTGGGAGGTCTAACATATCGTAATCCTGGATCACTTAAAAGTTTTCTAAATCAACTTCAATGTTCTCTTCCTTGGATGATTCTTAAAACATAAGTCTATCAACTGATGAAGATGGACATAACATAAGGTATTCACTTTATGAAACGATCCATTTCTCTAAGAAACAATTAAAAAATAAAGTTAATGTCAATTTTGCAGAAAGCGGATTCAACAAACATTACTACACTTTAAAAATGCTTTAAATTCTAGGAAGAGCATAATATGCTTAAAATCCAAGGTTCTTCCAACCTTGGATAAAACATATCTCACACTTTTCAACATTTATATCCATAATTAAACCACTTTCAAAAATGGATCAATTTTTCCAAGATATGCACTAAAAGCATGCGACAAATAAACAAAAATTTATATTAAAAAGGAGCATACTTATTGTCATCTAATACATTGAAATTCAAAGGGGACATCTAAGCTTCAAAACCACAAATGCAAATTCTTTAGTTGTTCAAATTTTCATGCAATACATTAAAATAAAAAAATAAAAAATAAACTTACTCATTTTCTTAATATACAACTTTTGAGAACATGAAACACTAGTTCGGGAGCGGAGGGAGTACAATTAACGAGTTAAATGTAAAACCACTTTTTTTTTACACCATATATTATAAGATACTATAAACCATGCAATATAATTAATAGAAACGGCAGTCCATACAAGTTATTTAGAATTAAATATATTCGATGTGAGATCACTGTGGCGGCATAGCTAGAGCCGTTAGAGATTTTTTTATATCCCTCACGTATGAGACGAGCCCCCGATGATTGTGATTGTCATCTCCTAACATTCCTTGCTCTTGCGCTTAATATCATTTCCTTCAAAAAAACGAAAAAAGGAAAAAAGAAAAACTGATTTAGTTAGTTAAAACATGTTCAAAGATTCTCTTGGAGACTTACATAACGGTGCATGGATTTGTGGAAATTAGTTGGATTATCTAATTAATATATTAAAGGCTCTATTTTTCATATAAAGTTAGTAATCATGTGACAAATCATTGATCATAGAAAATATTGAAAACATCTAAAAAAAATCTCAGGATAGTTTTCGTACGATATGTAATAAACAATTTCGTTCTAAAAGATAATTTTCATTTTTCTTAATATCTATGAGAATTCGGTAGTTGAGTTGGTTGTTGATCAATTAAAATACATCAATGGTATTAAATAGAAATCTTAACTTTATATATCAGAATGTTATGTTTGTACAACTGAACTATTAAATTGAGATACCATCTAGGTATCATAATGTTGTTTATACTGTAACTTAATACATAGTCATAGAATTGAAACAATGGTTCATATATAAGTCTTTTACTTAATATAGAAATTTAGGTTTCTTAAATAGTACTCTCTCCGTCCCAATAGCAAGGTCTCACTTGCTTTGGCACGGTTATTAAGAAACAAGAGTAAAAGAAGAAAAAGTGGTAGGTCCTACAGTTTTTGAACAGTTAATTATTTCCATTTTTGAAATGGAACCTTGCTATTGGGACAGTCAAAAAATGAAAGCGAGACCTTGCTATTGGGACGGGGAGGGTACGTAGTAGTAATTTCAAATGCATGTTTCATTTTATAATCTAATGGTTCTTGAGTCTTTAATCAAGAGAATAAAATGGGGATGAAAAATAAACCATACGGTACTGTATAGTGTACTTTCAATATGAAATAAGGTTAAGTTGTTTTTTTATTTTAATCAACCATAATTACATTTGTTACTTTTTATTTGTGTGGCGTATGAGAAGTAAATAGTATTCTCGTCATCCCGCTTAAATTGACACATTTTTTTTGATACTGTTATTTAGGAGAAAAAATTATTAAAGAATAAAGAGATAAAAAAGTGGTGGAGTCCATACTTTTTTCCTGAGAGAAAGTGATTTTTTTTTTTTGAACTGTGCCACTTCGAAGTTCGAATAGAACGGTCCCATAAAGAATACGTGTCACTTCAAGTGGGACGGAGTGAATATTATAAAGACTAGTCTGTCCCCGTGCGATGCACGGAGAACATGTTATAAAAGAAGATATTAGATGAAGAACTTTATATATAAGAAAAACAAATTAGATCTATCACTGAAATTTTGGTGAGTCCGAACTCACCATTAATCTGTCCAATCTAATTTGGATACTTATGGATCATTAATCTAAATTACTCAAAATATCCTGCTTTTCTTTTTGACTTGTTCCGTTCATAATTTAATTCCAATCAAAATTTATTAATTTCAATTACTCCCTCCGTCCACAATAAATTTACCACATTGTGGATGACACGAGTTTTAATAATTTGTTGGTTGATTGTATTGTGAGTGGAATAAGGGTCCCACTTTTATATAGTTTTAAATTGTGTTGTGAGTGAAAAAGTAAGTGAGGTGTGTGGGGTCTATTACCATAAATGGATGTGGCAAATTTTTTGTGGACGGATCAAAAAGGAAATTGTGGCAAATTTATCGTGGACGGATGGAGTATAATTTATTAAACTTGATTAATAATTACAATTTCTCATTCTGATAGAGCATGTTGAGCTATTTTTTTTTTTTTTGGGGGAGGGGGTATCTCTTTGGGCATACCGTTTGGAGCAAACGAAAATTTGAAGTCATAGTAATTAAAATATGATGACCCTTTGGCAGAACATATTTGACGACCCTTTGGCAGAACATATTTGACGGCAAAACCTTTAAAAGCGGAATAATAAAATTCATAATTCTTACATCTTTAAAAGAAAAATGAATGTGTTGTGAACATATTTTTCCAAAGATTCACTTTTTAAAATTTGAATGAATTTATCATTTTAATTTGATAGATTTTAAAATTTTAGGGTTTATGGTTTATCATTTTTAAAAAATCAAAGATTCACATCTTCAAAAGATGCAAGATAAGCACATTAAAAATACACATAGCAAATTTGCTAGCTTATTTCAGATGAGCTACATGAACAACTCAAATTATAGTAGATAAAAATAAAAAGAAAATAAAGCTAGCTCATTAATCGTATCGCGCCTTCAAGGTCGTTCTTTCATTTCCATTCAAGCAAATCCATCATTAATGGCGTCCATAGATCCTTCACCTTCCTCGCCTTCCTTCCACTGTATTTTTTCATCAAAATTTTCGAAATATACGATCATGTAAAGTTTTTTTTTTTTTTTCAGAACGGTTATTTCTCTGTTCATCTCAAATAATTGAGTTACTAAAGAAATACACGAGTGTAAAACATTGTTCATGGTGAAGGTATACTTTCCGTGATATTGTTTAGATTTGTAGTATTTCGATTTCGAACTGTCAATAAATTAGTCCTTAAACTAATGATAGATTTGTTATTTGATCTTCTTCGATTTTTTTTTTCATTTTAATTTCAAATTAATGATCAGTCGTATTTCGTGTATGATCTGTTAAAGATTTGTGTTCAATAATTTTTTGGGAGTCTTACAGTTTCATTAAAGATGAGTCTCAGTTATTGTAAGATTAAAACTAATTGTTTTTTATATTCTCAAGGTCTTTATCTTTTTGTAAGGAAATGTGATCGTTTCTGGATAGTCTGCTGCTAATTAACTGTTATCTTCTCCATACATAACAGACTTTGAAGAACCACTCATGGCTTGCCACTAAAGACCCATCAACCTTCAAACTCTGTTTTGCTTACTACATTAACAAAATAAAGTAGACATAAAAATCAGCAATCACCTCTGAAAAAAAAAAGAAAAAAAAACTCTTGTGATTCAAAACTAACCAAAATAGCAAATGTTCACGCAATACTATTTAGAGATTGAGGCAAGAGAAAAACACATTCGAACGAAGCAAATTTGTTTTCAAAGACCGTCAAGATAACAATGAGAATAAGATGTCATACTTATACATGATAACAGGAACATATCTTTGATGCTATCTCTGGAATTTTAAATTTAAACTTGCACCAAGGTTGAAAAAATAGCTTTTGCTTCATTGGACAATGAAATTTGAAAAACATGCTTTGAAAAAGTAATCTCTAAAAAAATCAGTAATCATGACTTTTGCAAAAGAAGTAAAAATAATTAAAATATTGTATTAATGATTTAGGCGGGAAAGTAGTTATAATATTTGGTTTTGCTTTTATATGTATATAGATTATGCGGGCAAATTGGGTCTAAAAAGTGTTTGTAAGAGCACATGCATTGGTGGGCGGGTGGGTGGGCGCACCGATGGCGCCCAGGAGAGGGCGCGTGGGGTGGGCAGACTGGCGCCCGGGCGAGCTTGCTGGGCGGGGAGGGGGGATGGCCACGTGGCGGCTGGGTATTGGGCAACGGTTTTTTAACCGTTGCTCAACGGTTTAATTTTTTTTAATTTAATTTAATTCTAATTTTTACTTATAAATACTACACCTTATTCCATTCATTTTCACCACATTCTCTACATTTCTATCTCAATTTCTTCTAAATTATCTCTACAACTTCTTATATTTTTGTGCTACAAATGGATCCCAATCAAAATTGGTCTTGGTTCGGTTCTAGTGATGCAAGTTTTGTGCAATGCTCAGGAGAGAAATGGGACTCACCGACCCCCGCCGCCGCAGAATTAATGTATTTTTTTTAATTTATCTTTATGTAATGTTTTTTTTTTCAATTCAATAAAATACATTTAAAAATTAATGTTATTTAAATTATGAAAATAAAAATGAAATTGAAAAATAAAATCATTAAAATAATAGGTGTGCCCACCTTAATTTGTGCCCACCAATGTGGCCAACTTTTTTGTGCCCACCCTACCCCATCAATACCCCACAAATACTAATTAAATATTGGTGGGCACAACTTTTTTGTGCCCGCCAATGTGAGTGCTCTAAGAGCATCTCCAACCCAACACAAAAAACCTACATATCTCCAAATTTGGAGCAATTTCTTCTCCAACCCAACACAAAAATCTTGCTCTATTATACATATTTGAATAGTGTTGCTCCAAACTTGGAGCAACACTATTCATTGCTCTACTCCTTTTATAATTGATTTTCTTGTTATAATTATTATTCCTTGTTATATTTATTATTTTTTGTGTTCTTTAATTACTTTGTTCCAAAATATTATATTATAGTTATATTTATAAATATATTATACCAACATTAAAATTACATAAAATTATTTAAAAAACACAATTACATAAAATACAAGATAAACTAAAAAGAAATTAAAAAAACATAATTACATACTAAAGTATAAAAATAAAGTCAATACATTTAAATTTCTAATAAAGGCCATCTTCGGAATGTCCCACCCCATCTGAAAATAAAATCGGAAACATATCAAAAGTACTAGTGTTGACTTCTTTGACTTGTTTCTGCTTTCGAATTATTTTGTTGCTCTGATCGGAAGTAATCGCATATTTCAGGATCATCAACCGTGACTAAATGTAGAATATTCTAGAAAATTATATTTTGTGTAAAATTTTAGAGCAGACTGCTGGAGATGACTTGCTGATTTTGCTGTATTTTTGTGCTGAAATTGCTGTATTTTGGTGCGAACTGCTGGAGATGACCTAAGTATGTGGTCGTCAAAGTATTTGATCTCAAAGCGGCAGATTAATATTTAATATTTAATTGTATCTTTTTTAAGAGATTTGCATAATGGGAATACCATTATCTTTTCCTTTTAACCAATCAACATTTTATAATTCAAAATATTCTTTGTCTAATTTGTCCATTTCCAATCTCTATCTACACCAGCAAAAAGCAGGCACGGCGCTCGAGAACTTACGGTTTCAAATTCAAAAACGAGGCCTAATATATATATATATATATATATTTTAACAAACATTACAAGAAATTTTAAAGTCAGCGTGACGGTGGACTTGAATTCATGACCTTTTGTCCGAGTATTAACCACTATACCACTAGACTAACACATGCACACTTATTTTTTATTTTAGCAAAAAAGTCTAGGCAAGTAGGCATAATTGGTTAGTGAAGAAAAATGCATACGTTTATTTCATATATTATATTTAAGGTGTGGTCGAATTTGAATTAAAATAATTAATTTTCTGAACAGTTGTTCAGTTACAATGGAAATGAAGTGTCGATATAACGTTATGCCTTCAGTCTTTTCTCTCTAGCTCTTATAGTTTTTTACGAAGCCCTTCCTTCTATGCATAATAGAATTGGATATTGACCCCAATTTACCCTTAAAAATGCCTGGAGGGATACCTCCACCATTAAATATTGATCCATGTCAAGATCTCCAACCAATGTGGGACATTTTAATACGCCCCCTCACGCGCAGCGTGGACAATACCAACGCCAAGCAATCACTCATCCACCGATCTCCCATTCCCTACGATTACTCATATTTAGGATTGAATTAGTTTAAATATATCTATTGAATTTTATTGTCAATTCTTCTCTGCATATGACACGTAAGGAATAAGATCCTTCCTATACTAAAATCTATTTATTTAATTTTTTATTCTTGCCCCTACTTTTCACAATTTTTGGTGGGGCAAAGTTGAATATTTTTTGTAATTTTGTATATACATATGGGTATAAGTGAAGCCCATTGAGGGGGGCAATTGCTCCACCTAGCTTGTGTGTAGCTCCGCCCCTGGCAACGATATTGGGTGGCGCCCATCATTGGATTGGGCTGGCTTTGATACCATAATAGAATTGGATATTGGATATTGTTATTGCTTTTATATTGATAGTTGATGGTTGATGTTTTGATAAATTGATCGTGGAAATAGGTAATGCTTACATTTGATTTTGTCTCAGGAGAAGAAAAATCGGTACATATGATATATCTAGCATTTTTTTTTTATGTCATGGTCCCAAGACTAGCAGATTTATTTTTAATTGATTGGTGGTTGCTTTTAACTTCTTTTTCCTTTTTCACAATCCTATTGTTAATTTGTTAACGGGTTTTTTAGTTAATTTTTCTCTGGGGTACACTCCGGTTGTGTGGTCCACCGTATTTTTCTGTTTTTTTAATTAATAAACATTTAATTATTTCTATTTAAAGCTTAATTAATTTTAATTGGGTTTAATAAACCTTAATTTGAATTTAATAAACTGTAATTGAAATTAATAAATTTTAATTCAAATTAATAAATCCTATTTGCATAGACATTGATAAATATTGTGAACAGTATAGATGAACAAAGAAAATTACGCTACGTAAAATGAAATGATAAAAATACTGTGTATTAGTAGTATTCTTTACCAAATCAAAGGTGCTTATAAAGATCGAGAGAAAAGGGCTTGCGACAATATTAAAATTTCGAAGACATTGAAACAATTATAATTGGAATTCACACTATTAAATAAATTACTCCATCCATCCACAAAATATTTGCCTACATTTCCTTAAAAAAATGATCGTTCACAACAAATTTACCCAACTCCATTTATAGAAATGGGTACATATATTTAACTTTATTCCACTCAAAACCTGTGCAGGTCAACCATAGCCAAATCTTTTATGGACGAAGGAAATAAATTCACATTGAAGGTAAAAATAAACATATCAACACGATTCTGACTAAGCTTAAATAAAAAGGCTGTCACTAATAGATTCTTAGGTCGTACCCATAAATAAATTTCATTTAAATTTTTCCTAGATAAAAGTACATCAAAATAAACTACAGTTGAAGAACTATAATCAATAGCAAACAATAATAAGTTAGATCAACAACATATTTTCAACTGCATTAAAACATCAGTAGCATAAGATAAATATAGTCAACCAGCAATAGCTGCATAATCAAATCAACAACCAAATTTAATGCTCAAACTGTCGATAGATATATGTTTAAAATGAAAAAGTAGTCTCAAGGGCATAATTCGATGTCCTGAAATCAACAACCAAGGCATGTTCAACGGATCAACACAAAACTTCTTCAAGATTGTCCAAAAACTCCTAGAACACAAGAAACAGACTCAAATTTGTTACACTGAAACCAAATAACCTCAAAATCAGCGGTAACGACGGAGGGATAGGGTCTGGTTTCTCTTCCATGTGGCCCTCCTCGAAGGGCGTGCCTTGTGGTGCAAATGACCCCGACCTCTGAGACCCCTGTACTTCTTTCCAGCAGATGTGAGACCTCGGAGCTCTCTATGTTTATGAACTGGGTTGCAGATCCAGTTGATCCTTGGGTCATTGCGGATAGTAGTATGAGCTGGGTCGATACATATTACCTCAAAGTACTTATAGGTAGAGTCCTGCAATGACAAGATATTCAGCAAGTAGTCGAGCAGGGGTTGGGAAATAAGTAGGGCTTCATAATGGTGTTAACGGTAGAGGGGGCCTTCATCTTAAGTAAATATTCTCAATTCCCGGACAGAATTTTGAATCCCGGTATGCTCCTAATCTAGAAATGAGTTGAAATTTACACCAAACTCATAATCATGAAAAAGTGAGCTATTTAAGTCATTTGGCAGATACCGGAAGGCCTATGCAGTGACTAAATCATGACCATCTCGACATACATACACCTAATAAGAAACAAAACGAGAAATACTAGGTTGACAAGAAATAAGCCTAAATGCAAACCTCGTTAATCCAGTAAGAACTCAGAACCCTAAGACCACCTAATTTCCGGCCAGCACGCTCCTCAGCAACTGATCTCTTGCTGCGCTGGAACTTAAGCTGGGTAACTCCCTGGTTGGTGGGCTTGCCATAAACAATACCCTTGGACACTGGCCTCTTCCTTCCACCTCTTCTAACACGAACTCGGTAGACCACATATCCCTATGAGATAAAACATATAAATCAATCACAAAAACATAAAAAATGAAAAGAGAATATAACCTTGTGCAAGCAAATGACAGAAATAGGCAAGGGATATAACTCAATAGTGGACACTGTAGAATGAAATTACAACTTATGCTTTCAGTTACATAACACATCATAAAAACACAGTGCCACTAAATGTAGAACATGTAAATAGATAAAAAGCTTCATGCTGAAGGCACAACATATAACAATTTGAAACTATACAAATTGTAAAAGATAAAGACAGCCTTTTGGTTGTAAGTGTAGGGATTGGTTGTAAGTGTAGGGATAATATTAGTGAATATTGACCTTGAACGTAACTTTGGTCGTTCAAGTGCACCTTATCAAGTGCGAGGTGAAATGTGCATAAATTTGCATTAATAGTTCAGTTCCTACTTACATAAAACTGAGTTCAGCAAACAAAACAAGATTTTCAAAACTTCAAATGCCTGTGATCTAATATACCACAATCAACTGAGCTTCATTTCCGCATCATATATTTCTTCTATATACCAACTATTAAATTTCAAATATTGAATTCAAATATAAAGAAGAAAGCACATAGTAAGGTGATTCTGTATAGCAACAATCTTAAACAACACTAAAATAGCATTACATCAATTACAAATTAGCTCGGTAGATGATCAGAACATTACACAATAAGTAAACATTTAAAAATAATCCATACTTTATAGCAACAATCTAAACTATTAACGCACAAACCAAAACCGTCTCAACTATCAATATAACCAGGAGCAACAGTGAACGCACAAAAAACCTAATCTAATCATAAAACAGAACGTTTTCTCAATAGTTCGAACAAATAACAAAATGCATATAATATACGCAACAACAAAAACGAAGATCAATCACAGAACCTAATCCAAGCAACAAAGACGAGATTTTATCAACTTCAAACAGTCACCAAAAATATTCTTACGGCTGAGAGTAAAAGTCTACCTGCTTAGCCTTGTAACCGAGACGTCGGGCCTTGTCGGGCCGGGTCGGGCGAGTGACACGCACAACAGCGGGAAGCTGGCGATACTCCCAGCAGCGAACCCTAAGCAGAAACCGCATCACATCGGATTGCTTCTTCTTCCATAGCTCGGACACATAAGTGTAGGCACCTGCAGAATGCGAAACGCAGCGGTCAAACAACAAACGGTCGGAAAATGGAATCAGATTCCGGCGGCGCTGCGGCGGAGGAAATACTCACCCATGGTTGTCGCCGCTGCACTCTGAGATATGAGAAGCGGAGCGCGAGATTATATGTCATTTGTGAGAGAGCTAGGGTTTTACTTTTAGATCAGTTTAATTGGGCCTTCATATTGTGGGCTTAGTTATATTTTAAAGAGCTGTATTTGGGCCTTCAACTTTTGTTTGGGCCGGCTGTGAGTGTGGGTTCAGATTAATTTATTGAATTTTTAGGGATTTTTGGATTTCGTCAATAAAAATAAAATATATACAGATATTTATTTCAAAAATTAGGTGAAGGAATTGCAATTTCCATTGCTTATTTAGGTGAAATGAAAGAGACTCTTGATGACTACTTATTTTCGTAATAGGGCCAATACTTTAGGTTTGAGGTATATAGGTTAATTATGTATCATCTATACATTGGTCATAGTGTGAGAGTTTACATAGTACAATTGCATGTTTGACTCTTTTATCCATCGTTAATACAAGTTAACGTGCTTACCGCTGATAAATAGGATAGTTAATCATTGAGCCACCGAATTAAAAAGGGAAAATGTGCAAATATCCCCCTCATGTTGGCAGTGCTAGGCAAATACCTCTGAACTTTGTTTAAGTGCAAATTCATCATTCCCTAAAGTTTTCGGGTGCAATTACCCCCTCGCCGTGACGGAACTAACACTTCCGTTGGCAAAAAAAATATATTTGATTCATTTTTATTCTTGTGGGACCCTTATGATTCACAATAATTAATTGTTAAGCTCAAATTAGAAAAAAATTTTGTTTCGAATCCTAGCTCACAACTATCAAAACTCAAGCGAAGTTCTCCAATAATTTGCAATCCAAGTCAACTATTTGTTGTTGATATTGATGATCTCATCTTCTTCAAGTGGTTCGTCATCCTTTTTCGTACAAATCATCGGAGAACCTCACCTGAATTTTGATAGTTGTGAGCTAGGGTTCGAAATAATTTGTTTCCTAATTTGAGCTTTTAGAACTTCGCCTGAGTTTTGATAGTTGTGAGCTAGGATTCGAAACAATTTTTTTTTCTAATTTGAGCTTATAGCACCAATTAATTCTTGGGAATCGTAAGGGTCCCACAAGAATAAAAATTAATCAAAAATATTTTTTTTGCCAACGGAAGTGTTAGTTCCGTCACGGCGAGGGGTAATTGCACCCGAAAACTTTAGGGAATGGTGAATTTGCACCTAAATAAAGTTCATGGGGTATTTGCCTAACACTGCCAACATGAGGGGGGTATTTGCACATTTTTCCATTTAAAAATAGTTTAGGGCCCGTTTGGTTGCTTAGATTGGGCCTGATTACAAGTCACACACACACTTTTGTTTAATGTTTGGATAATAAGACGCACTTTTACTATATCCCATGACTTAATACTAAGATAACTAATCCCACGATTGTACGTCTGAGCCCTCACCCAGCAACAAAATATATCTTCCGCCAAGAATACCATTATGTCCTCCTATATTTGGCCATCATAAACCACACATTTTCTCTCACCTCCGATATTTGAGCTATTTTTTATTTATGTAATATAATTATGTTGTCTTTTTAATTTCTAGTTATTTTTTTTTTCAAGTCAAAGTTATAAATTTTGAGTATGATAATTTATAAATTAACATATTATGCATTTTTTGAAATATGAATTTTAGGGGTATATCGGTAAATGAAAATAAAGTAGCACTATATAGTATTGCAAACCAAACATGTTTTTAAAATGTATAAAAATTGTCAGTCCAGCCGAACAACTTCTTTTTAGTCATGATTTAGTCTTGCTTCGTCTCATACTATATCTGACGATTATCTTGTCTTAGAAACCAAACGGCACCTTAAGTTACTATTCTTACATTCCAGTTTTATAAAAATTACTAGTATTTTTTAATCTGACTTGCTTAAATAAGATTTTTCTTAAAAAAATTACGTCAAATTGCACCTTTAGTTCACGTCCAGGTAATAATAATAATAATAATAATAATAATAATAATAATAATAATAATAATAATAATAATAATATCTAAATTGGACCAAGTCCCCCAAAGTAACAGTTCAAATTCTGTATGATAATTACATGTATATTATTTCATCTTATATTTTACATCATTAATTTAATATATATATATATATATATATGGATAAGTTAGTATAAAAAATAGTCCTCCCGTGAAAACTAAAAACCATGCTTTTATCTATATATATAGTCATGCATTTTAATATATACAATTATGCTTAATAGTGTTTTTTTCGATTCATGCTTTTTTGTATAAACAATGATGCTTATATAAAATCATGCTTTTTATAAACTACATTCATGCTTCAATTAATGACAACCGTAGATCATACAATGATAAACGGTATCAGATTAGCTTTTAATTTTTATATGGGGATTGATTTTTATATGAATCAAATCGTTGATTTCAATAAAAGATAGCCGTGTCTAGTTTAATATGGCGTGTTATATACTGTAACATCATTTTTACAATAACTGACCTTAGAAGTTAAGAGGTTGTGTGGTTTCTTGTGTATGAAAGTCTACATATATATAGATAGAGTATTATTACTTTTATTTTGCAATAGTAATTGATGATTTGTGCAGTTGACAAAATATTTATTACTCTCATAGCTGTAGAATAGAAAGGATTAATCGTTTTCATAATAAAATTTGGGTAGGGATTTTGTTAGGGTTGGTGTTAGTTTTGTAGCTAATTGACTTTGGGCAATATCTTCCTTTTTTAGTCAGTCATAGCTCGTAATACTCCCTCCGTCCCAATCATATAAGCTGATTGGAGTTTTGCACTAGGATTAAGAAATTATTGAAAATACAAATTATACAAGCAAACTTCCTCTTATGACCTTATTTATTGTTTAATTATGAGTCAATCCAATAATTGAATAAGGATAAATTAGTAAATGAGTTAAAAAAACATTACTCCCTCCGTTCCATGATAAGTGGCTACTTTCTTTTGGGCACGGGTATTTAGGAGAAGAGTGTTTAAAGAGTAAAAAAGATAAAAAGTGGTGGAACCCACATCTTTTGTGTGAGAGAGGGTGTTTCCATATTAGGAAAGTGGCCACTTATGATGGGACATCCCAATAAGAAAATGTGGCCACTTATGGCGGGACGGAGGGAGTACTTTTTATAGAAACTGGCCTATATATTTTGGACATCCGAAAAAGGAAAACAAGCCTATATGATTGGGACGGAGGGAGTATAAAATAACAAACTTTTATAGAAACCACTCACTAAAAAGCTAAATGAAAAGCTAGAAAATAATTATAAACTCTAATTAAGAAAAGGATAACCCATGTTTATAATAAACTAAATAATAATTTTAATCATCAATTACAAAAAGTTAACTCTAATTAGATTGGTATCATAGATAGCACAAGTTATTAAGATCGTGTTTTTGTTCTACAAAATATTAAAAGTCGTTGTAAATTGAAAAATATATAAAATTTAAAATAGTGGTGTTATTATAAGCAAGTATCCCTTTTGGTTTATTTTTTATCATTCAATATCCTACACCTACACCGACGTTGACGTCTTGTTTACGTTCTTCATATTGCGAGTATACTTAAAAAAAATGGCAATCATCCCAAAAAAGTAAAAAAAATACTTCACCCGTTCACAAAAACCTTAACGCTTTTTTTGTGACACGAATTTTAAGAAATGTTTATTGAGTGCAGAAATGAGTTCATCATTTTTGAATTATTGTTAGGTATAAAATATAAAAAAGTGGGTGTGATCATATACAAAAATGAAAGTGCTACATTTTGTGTGGACGAAAGAAAATGAACTTAATACTATAGTTTTCGTGGACGGATGAAGTATGTTTGTAAGATTTAAGATTATAAGTTAGTTAGGACTTATATATTCTTTATCTTTTAAGTTGAAAATGCTTTAATCTTAATTAATTACTCCATAGTATCGCAGTTCTTGTTTCTTTCCCGATAGGTCGATATCTCCGTCTTTTTTCTTCTTATTTATTTTCACATATAATCCCAAAATCATATGTCCTAGTCTCTTAATTTCTGATAATTAATTTGGATCAACCTAAATTTGAAATTTGACCTATTCTTTGAAGACGAATTAATATAAACAGAAAAAAAGTTCAATTTACGCACTAAAGTCAGCTACGTACACCAAAAGTTTGCTTGCATCCTCAAAATTTCCACATTTCACGCTGTGGTCATTCATACTTCCTATTTATATAATTGATTATATATCTGATTTTTTTTATCGATATATATTAGGTATGTAATAAAAAATTTCATAATATACATAGGGGAGGAATAAATTTTTTCCCATTTGCTAATCATGAATCAATTTGGACTATTGATATTGATATGATTTATGTACTGTTATAAAAATAATCATTTTTGTATACATATATATATATAAGCACTCATAAAATAAGTATTAATGTATTATTGTATATATAAATAAACATTATTATATGTATATAAGCATGATTTCCATGTTAATATTAACTCATGGAAACTAGTTTGTTTTTAAAAAAAATACTCACATGGGAACTAGTTAGGACTCATGTAAAATTCTTACCCAACTACCAATACACTAATTAACTAGATGTACTAAATTACAAGTACACGCATCAAATAGATGTAGAAATGAAATAAATACTAGTTAATTTTTTCTAATTTTGACGAATTTAATAGCCTTTAAAGACAAAGTGGAAGAAACCCATTTGATAATAATCGATACATACCCAAGTTGCAAATATTCTAGGAGACTATTAATTAATGATGTAAAAGTCCAAATGTTATAGTTGTATGATCACGTCTTCCGATATATTAATCTTAATTTTGAAATTTGAACTCAATTTTTTTTATTATCAACATGTAGATAAAATTATGCTGACATTTTGCGTGCTGGCAAGCGGCTATTAATATTTTACACCACTCTTACTAGTTGAACTATTGATTTTTGGGGAATCTTGTGGGAGCTGGTTTGAGATGAGACGGGTCAAAAATTTTGGATCTAAATACATATTCAATGACATATTTGTAATTCATAAGTACATATATATTACTATTAGATAAGAGCTTAGATTCGCGCATTTGTGGTCTCGCTCAAATTTTGGTCTTGATTTTTTTGGCTAATGAAACTAATATAAAGTGTATATCCCTTTAATGTGCACAATATTGACCTGGCCATGTCACGTTAGCAAGTGAATCAACTCCATGAACAAATATTAATAATTATGCTGCACCAACATAAATAATTGAATCTCCATTATTTTCACTATTGTTTAAAGATCTAACAGAATTCTATCAATACCTTCAATTTTTATTTGCATAAACAAACAATCTATTGCATGACATCCCCACTATGCCATCTTTGATAGACAAAAAGAGCCATCTCTGCCGTTGAGCTACTGAGTACGGACCATAATACTAATAGCATATTATAGTTATTAAAGTGATATTTAATTCAACAATCAATTTAATTCAACACTCTCTCTCTATCTCTCTCTCTCTCCTTCCTGCTGGTCAATTAAATCTCACCAGTTTTCATACCATCACATGGTTTTCATCAAAAATTTCTTGTAGTTTCTATCACTATTTCTCCGAATAACAATCCACCCTCCTCATCATCTCCTCCCACTCTCCCTCTCTCTCTCTCTCTAGAACACAACGTGAGGTGATACAGAGATGGTTACATTCCCAAGCAACAGAGGTGAATCGATGATCACAGCCATGGATCCCCGCATATGGAGCCAGCTACCCGATCATCTCCTCGAACACGTCCTCTCCTTCCTCCCTCTCAAGTCTTTCCTCAGCCTCCGATCAACCTGCAGACACTTCAACTCCCTCCTCTCCACCCCCCGCTTCATCTCCCGCCACCAGTCGCCGCTCCCCGTCTCCTCCTTCCTCCTCCTCTCCCACCCCCACTTCCACCAGAAATGCCCCCTCTTCAACACCCTCGACAACACCTGGTGCAACATGCACCTCTCTTTCCCCCCCACCCTCTCCTCCCCGCCCTCCTCCCACCTCGTCGCCTCCTCCCACGGCCTCCTCTGCTTCTCCGTCCCGCGCTCCTCCTGCTTCGTCGTCTGCAACCTCCTCAGCCGCTCCCTCCGCCGCGTCAAGTTCCCCACCTGCCCCTTCACCTACGACCTCCCCACCTTGGTGGCGTCGGCCTCCCCCAACGGATCATACAAGCTCTTCATGCTCTCCTCCACGGGCTCGGCCCGCCACGCCCTCGTCTACGACTCCATCTCCGGTTCCTGGCAACAGTTCGGAGGCCCGTACCCGGTTCTCAACGAGAACTGCCACCAAAAGGGCGTTCTTTACAACAGAGGACTGTTCTTCACCACACCTGAGCCTTTCCACATTGTGAGCTTCCGCATGGAGAGCGGTGGGTGGGAGAGTCCGCCCATCGGTCTCCCCGACGGGGTCACGTTCGTACGGCTGGCTGGGGACGGGGACCGGAAGCTCTACTTGGTGGGCGGGGTGGGGGTCAGTGGGATTTCGAGAAGTATCAAACTGTGGGAGCTGGGGGAAGATGGGGAGAGGTGGTTGGAGGTGGAAACAATGCCAGAAATGGTGTGCAGGAAATTTCTCTCTGTTTGCTACCATAACTACGAGCATGTATACTGTTTCTGGCATCAAGGTTTGATTTGTGTGTGCTGCTATACATGGCCTGAGATATTATACTACAAGGTCTCGAGGCGAACCTGGCATTGGCTGCCTAAGTGCCCTTCTTTGCCTGAGAAGTGGAGCTGTGGATTCAGGTGGTTTTCCTTCACGCCGCAGCTCTATGCCTGTGTATAAAAATACTTGAAATTTTGCATATTATGAAGCATTACCTATTATGAGATTCTTTACCATTTAGGTTCATAAATCTTACTATATATGACATATAGATTTGAGTATTTGGATCTTTTTCTAGGCTCATTCACTTCTCATGTCTCATTGTAATGGAAGCTAATGGGTGATATTTGAGATCAAGATACTATAATTTTCTATATTCTAATGTTTTGTTTGTGTATAAAAATTTCTAGTCTTATACAAATTTCCAAAGGATGGTGTTGAGATTTCTAAGGCAGAGAAAAGATATTCCCACTTTGGCAGGCTATTGGCACTAGTCAAATCTCAACTACAATTCATATCTGATACCTGTTTAAGAACTAGTAAGCAGCATGCCGTAAGTTTTCTCATTCTTAAGACTACATAGTTGAATTTGATCACAGCAGCACCTTAGGCCGACTATCCTGAGTCGGAAGTTGGAAGAATCGAAAGGAAAAAGGCACGTTTATATTCTCCTCTAGGTAAGAGCAGCTTTAGAAGGTTCTATTATTTGCCAAATGATACAAGAAGTTTCAAACAAATATGCTTACATTCTCTTTTCCTGAATTCTTGTGAGCAATGTAGGTGATTTGCAATGATTTTTAGGATGCATTAGTATCAGAGTTCACAATGAAAGTCAAACGTTCGTGGTGGACATTTTACATTTATCTCAATAGCATATAATCCAGCAAGCATTCAGTAATATCATTCTTAAAATTAATTCTATCCGAAAGCAACAGTTTGGAATTTTATGCAAAGGTTCCTCAATCATATGTTATTGTTTTACATGCACAAAATATGATGAGATCGTATCAACGTTCTGGTACTAGATATTTAAGTTCACAAACGTAAACAACATTAACATATTGGATAGCTCATATGCGAAACCTCTTAAGCAAGGCAGGAAAATGACGAACAATTCTATGAAACAGAATAAAACACAGATTGATTGATGCATTCAATTAAAGGAATCAGGCTTTAAATATCCCGGGAATGAAATTCTTTATCCATTAAGTAATTTGGGGACTGAATATATATATTAACAACTAAACATATTTGTCTGGGAAACCAGTTTAGTATAGCAATCGAGCCCTGAGCTATATTTAGACACTAAAATGTAAAACCTTCAGCCACAATGTTATGATTGATGCATGCTGTCTGAATCTACTAAACAATTTACAGGAAAGAATCTAGTTCCAAAAGCGAAATCAACTATTGAAAAACTATTTTGCTGCGTGTTCTGGTAGAGCAGACCAACAAAATATTGTTTAGGGCTTGAGAGAGAGTGCCAAGCCAAACCTGGGTGTCTTTTCCATGGCCGAGGTGTCAAAATTACCAGAAATGGTCAGGAGAGATTTGGGTTTCAATTCATGCTGGACGAGCGCAGCAAGAAGGCCATGGTTGTTTAGCTTTGCCTTCACCATTGTATGTGGATCGACTGCATAAGAGCATCCTACTGTTAATGTGTTCTCGTTTGTAGAGAACTTTCTTGCAATCTCACCCACGGCAGCCCCTTTCTTCAGCTGGTCCAGATAGTGCAAGTACGATGCCCTTACTGCATCTCCTTTATCAAACCTAGAAATAGAGGATAATTAACAAGTAATAAGAGATATGGCAGATATCACCTGTATAAATTTAAGGCTAACTAAAGTACAATTCAAGCATAAAGCGTACGAAAGCTTGGCACTGATAGTTGTGAAATAACATGACTAGATAGGGCAAATGACCAGATTAGCAACTAACATTGGCCAAACTAAAATCCTGTCAAGTTCAAATCAAAAGACAGCTGATCTTTACTGCAAAATCTTTATACGTTGGAGCTCTTCTAATACACAATTTAACTCCATAGAAATAGCTGGCAAGAAAACTTAACCAACACATTATCATCCTTCTTGTTCAAAAAATCCTTTCTCAGAAGTTGCCAAATAAATAACTTGATTGACATTAGAAATCCAATTTCCGTTAAAGCAAATGACATTAACTACACCAGATTAAGAAGCTTACAGAACAGCAGACACAACAGCGTTGGGTGTCTTCAAGCTGAATCCAGCGTTATACTTCACGAAATCTCCAGAAGAAATAAGATAACTTGCTTCCGTACCAAATGCAACACTCGGGGTACCTATAGTAGCTGAAACATCAATTGCAGGAGACTTGTTGAGACCAACAGCTGTAGTTAAACTTGCATGATCATGGAAATATTGAGCTTCAATCTGCAAAAACCAAAAGATCATCAACACTTTCAAAAGAAACATTATATGGAAATGACTAGAGCAGGTCAACCATTAGCAAATAAATGGGCGGCAAATCACTAAATCCACGTGTTATCATAGTATTCGTACCTTGCCAGAATTATAATCTGGAAATTTGAATGAAGCAATGGTCCTAGATGATGGCAAGATATCGGACACCACAAGGGTTGTTGATATCTACACACATGAGGTTATATCAAAATCAATGGCTACTTTATAAAAGGAAATAATAAGTCATGCAACTAGGGTGGAATAGAGAAAGGAAAATACATTTGATTCAGTATCAAACTTCACATCAATTGCACCGTTTCTAAATGCGAATTTTGCAGCCACATCACCACTGGAAAGCCCACCCTTTTTCACTAGAGTTGAACCAATGGCCTGGAAAATTATGTCAAA
Organism: Agastache rugosa; assembly: GCA_031470985.1. NCBI lineage: Eukaryota > Viridiplantae > Streptophyta > Magnoliopsida > Lamiales > Lamiaceae > Agastache > Agastache rugosa. The sequence continues at coordinate 35,230,636 of CM062605.1, forward strand.
TAATAAAAAGACACTCAGAAGCAACCATAATCAAAACCAAAATACTAACATACAGATCTTCACAGTGTAGAACGTAGATAAGACTGTATAGAAAGGCATAACACATAAAGTAAAGTTATACAACAAGGTCCATTAACACCATTTGCTCTCAAGCAGTTTGTAAGATCTTCTCCAAAACTTACAAAAGCCTTTGGAATTTGTTCGACAACACAAGGAAGCAAATAGGATTATCTTTCAAAAGCGTTGAAATTTATGATAAAGTTAAGATGATTGCACATCAAGGTGAATATAATTACGGAAGAAAATAAATCATATTCAACTGAAAATCTTTCATTCACATCATATAGTACCATCCTATTACTATCCATACATTTAAAATCATTGTGGCTGAATGTAGCAACTCTGAAGTTACAATTATTGGAAGGAGAGAGATTCTCTTCTTGACAAAAGACAATCCAGCCTATTGAACTTGCAATAGCAAAATAACTTGATGCAATATGAGCCTGCTCCTCAGATAGTCAGATAATATCATAAATTTGATACTGGTTGAACAGACATATGAGTTATGACAGTGTTATTTATATTTATGTACAATATGGACGAACTTCAAATTCAAGTTTTGAAGTTCCACATTGATTTCTTATTGTTATTACACCTGTCAAATAGCAGCTCTATTCAATCATAATTACTTCAAACTTCAGATATCCACAGTTGCTAGGGCTTATTAACTTATTCCACCAGGTCATAAACTAATGCTCAACTGCTGATGTATGCACACAAATTGTCAACTAAGGCGACAATTACTTTAAGTGATAGATATGAATGAGCATGTGAAGGATTAGATTATCGACTAAGTTCAAAATTAGTCAATCCATCAAAGTAAATGGTAGATTAGCCTATATTATTTCTCTCTATCTATCCTATCAACCAAAGTAAACACCCCCTAAATGATTCTCATGCAAGAAGCCAAATGTAACCAATTCAAAAATTGAGAATAAATAAGTGATAATTTCCTATAAACTTAAGTATTAACTTAGTGCAATGAGTGTTTGGTTAGAACCATATGCAGTATAGCAATGCACACGAAAATTATGATAAACCAGTAGCCTACAGCTAACAAATATAGAAGATTTCAATAAATCGGTAATCATAATAAGAAAAATTAATCAAATAAAATCTAGTATGAGCACCAGAACAAGGAAGCTCTAGAACTTAAAACTCAAATAATTCGTTCAAAGTTCACCATTAGACGTTCATAAACGCAAACAAATAATGGAAAACAGAGCACTAGATATACAGACAATAATATTTGTCTTCCGCAAGCATACCAATCCGGTATCACTCTGACTAGAAATAATCAGCTTCTGATCATCGTTGTAGTCCTTATTCAAAATTTCTGCAATATACAAAACACATATTCACACCTATCTCAGCACATATATACTTGTTGTGTGTGTGTGTGTGAGAGAGAGAGAGAGAGAGAGAGAGAGAGAGAGAGAGAGAGAGAGAGAGAGAGATTCACCTTTAGCTTTGTTGCCGAAGTCGGAGAATAGTCCGGGTCCGTTCATCTTCTGCAGCGATTTTATTTAATTTTATTGAGATTCTGATGAAGATTCTCGGCGACTAAATAAGAACCGAAGATTCTGCGGCGCGGGGTGAAATTGCTGATGTTTGCCACTTTTCAACTGAGGTTATTTCGGGTAAAAATAGTGAAATTGTTTGTTGTTTACGTTTTCTTTTTCTTTTCCATTTCTTTTTTTGAGCTTGCTGTTTACGTTTTCTAACTGTATATTTTTCTGGCTTTTCGGATAAGAAATGAAGATGAGTCCTAATTTTTAGATTTGCAAACACGAAAACAATTTCAAACAATATATCGTTATTTTTTCGAAATATGTCCCAATATATGTTTTATAGAAAAATCAAAAGATTATTGTTAATTATTTTTCCTATCTGAATTTCATTTGATTAAGTTTGAACCTTCAACATTTCTGCTTATAAAAAAACTCTCTACCACTAAATAACCCGACAAGTCTCATATCTCATGAATAGTATAGTTAGTAAATCATAATTTCGAATTTACCCAGTATTTTCGAAATCGATATTTTGCCCACAAATGAGTATTGAGTATAAGTATTGAACTTCAACATGTGTTGCATCTACCAGTAAAAACTCTATATTGTGATTTATTTATTTTCGAAGAATATTATTATGATTTATTGATCCTTCGAACTATTTTTTTAGGAGATCTTTAGAACTTTTATTTGACTAATTAAACTCCTATACGATTTTTTTACGTTGCATCTGAAACGAATTTTTTTTCCTGCAACGTGCTATCATAATTTAAGTACACATTTTCATGTTTACAATTAATTAAGATAATACGTACGCGTAATACAATACATAGCAAAATGCAAATTAATTCGATATACAAGTTCTTTTCGATATCCAATACCATAGCAAGGCCCATTGGGCCCAATATTCCGCCTATATGAAACCTTTTTGGATATGAAATATAACTATTATTTCCCATTAAAGTGGATCGTACATTCGTACCCTATGGTCTTTACAATTTTTTTAAATTTTTTTTTATTAATATTAAATTTAAATAAGATTTTATGAATTCTTAATTAAAGTTTATAATCATCAATTAGAGTATTATTTCATTTAGAATTTGAAAATCTCCGATTAGACATAATTTAACATCAATTAAATTAAAAAAGATAAACAATTGCTTGACCCCCCCCCCTCCCCCAATCTCTATCTCTCCATTTATTTCTTTTTAGTTGAGATAGATAGAGAGAGAGAGAGAGAGAGAGAGAGAGAGAGAGGGAGAGAATGAGGGAATTTGAGGTAAATTGTTCATTTTTACACCAATGACAACTGCACAAACCCTCGTTTTTACACTACCCCTTTAATTTCTAATGGTTATTGATCAATATATTCAGAAAAGTGAAGAAAAAAATCAGTGTTTCGGATAGGAAAAAGAGGTTAAGAGACCTCAATATATCATTAATGATTAATATATATCCGTTTAATTTTTAGTTGCATTTCGAGTTGTATTAATTTAATGGAAGGAATGTACTCATATATACATGTTTGTTGACTCACTTCCTAGTTTTTCTCTTGTTTTTATCTTTATTCACTAGTTTATATTATTTTCAGGCTTCTCTTTGACTAAAATATTTGGATGTAAGCGTTATAAACCAGAAAAAAACAAATAGTTTTTAATTAAATTATTCCAGATGTGTAAATTCCCAGGCATTATGTAATCTTGCATGTTTCAGATTAATTATCTGCATGCGTGATGGGTGACGCATACAATCAAATTACGTACATAAATGAAACACATGCCTGTAAATGCACACACACATGTATACATATGTTAATGCCTAGAATTTTTTTTTGTCTCCAAAATGGATTTTATTTTGTTACATGCAATGTACTTTTACTTTTTTTATGTCATAGGAATCCGAAGCTGATACTTTCGATCTGCAATGTATAAACTCTCTTTTTTTTTCTTCTTCTTTTGATGTAATAAGAATTCGCAGTCGCTATTTTTGATACGCAGTCGTTCATGTGCAATATATAAACCACCACTGGACCATCCCATTATGACACATTCTAGCCATTAATGACGGGAATTTGTACTGCCATATATAATTGAGAAAGTGGGTTGGAAATTAACCATTATATATGATGTTGTATTCTTTTTAGCGCAAAGAATTTTTGTTCACAACAAATATATATATATGCTCCTCACAAGAGAACTCGTTTCAGAATAATTAATTCCTAATTTAGTTAAAGAGTTTTCAATTTCTTGAGAGTTTATATATATTGATGTGTGCATGGTTACAAAAATTGTAGCGGATAATTTAAAGCATCAGTTTCTTTCTTTCTTTTTTCTTTTTTTTTTAGCGCAAAACATCAGAATTTGTTAGGAAGGCACTGAATTTGATGGTTTGGTAGGAGAATATTGTTGGAGTTTTTCCATTCACCCACCCTTATTTTCTTCATTGGCACTAAAAAATTCAATTTCTTTTACCCTTTTTCCGGATTCGATTAAAATAATATTTTCCCAAAAGTAAACTTCGCAGAAATGAAGAAACAAAAATGATAATAAAATCCTACGAGAAATTAGGAAAAAGAGAGAAATAACAATGCCGTCAAGAATCACTAGTTAACTAAAACAGATTTAATAGAGAAAAATATAAAGGCTATATATATCAATCCACTAATTGATTAAATTCATGATAAAATGTTAATTTTGAATCCCTATATATATATAATTCAGTTATATAAGTAGGGATGAGATAAAATAGAAATCATCCATCATGTATAGTAATTAGAAACCATTCTTATCCCCCATATCTTGACTATATGGACGATCATAATTGATTTTTACCATCTTTCACACGAATTAGTATATAGTTCTTGATTTTTTATTTACAATCATGCATGTTTTATGTAATGTTTCTTTATCTATTATTTTTTTTATATGACAATCGTGAATCATATGCAAATTAAGTTAATGGTGCATATTAGTTTTTAGTAATTAGTACTATACGAAGATTGTTTTTTAATATATATATACGTTCACCGGCCAAATTGATTCTCTTTTTTGACGAATAATTTATACTTGCACGAGCGGTTGTAAGTTGTAATTTATAATTAACCATAGAAAAGCAGGTTTTATAATCTAATAGATGCCCAAATTTACACTACTTTTTCCCTATATATGTGCGCAAGGTGACGCATGCAAGTCTATGTACATCATTAATGCTACACATAGATATATAAAATGCATATATAGACATGCATGTTTGTGTTTATTCCATTTTTTAATATATTATATGATGTCACCTACAACATTAGTATAGCGATTAATGGAACTAATTAATCGTTTACATATATATTATACATATAATTAATAATAATCATAATTATAACTAATTATTAATTAATTATAAACCAATACACATTTTTAAAGAGGTGTGCTAAACTGAAACTGCCATTAAACTAAGTGTAAACTATCCTATAAATTAAAAATCATTCAGGATTCGACATTGAAAAAAACTCCACCCGCTTCTAAAATATTAATTAGGGTTTCAGTTTTCTTGTCCATCTAAAAATTGAGGCAGATACATGTCTAATAAATACTTTCCGATTGAGATGGATCAATTTCTATAAACAACTTTCTGGTTAGGGTTTAGTCCAAAGTTGAAGACGGTTGGTGAAATCATCGACCATCCCCATCTTGGCGGCGCCGCTATATGTCAATATGACGTTGGAGGAGAAGATCGATATAGATACGTAAACAACTTCAAGCTAGGGATTTAGTCCAAGGTTGAGGGACGATCATATTGGCGGCGCCGCCAAATAGAAAACCTGAGACAGAGAGAATTCCGACATCTTTTAAGATCCTGAAATTCTGATTTTTTTTTTCTTGATAGTTGAAATTATGATATTGGTTAGTTATTATGTTGTTATTTTGTTTCCGAAATTAACTACCGCACTTTTGACCGTTATATCGTTGATAAAAATAACTACTTATGATTTTTTTTCTATAAATTATGTTTTTGTTTCACATATATCTATAACTTCCTTACTACTATAAATTATGTGTATATTCTATTAAATGGCAATTAAAAGAATACAATAACTAATTAACTATAAGACACAGAATCGAAACAATTCTTTTTTAAAATACAATCGTAATATAAGAGTCTCATTAATTTTAAACCTTTTTTTCGTGCATGTCATAGTTATTTCCGGGCTAGTTTTTGTATCATATATATTACAGAGTCTGTCTTATTTATACTTAAATGAAGTTTTGACTAACAAAACACACACACACACATATTGTGCGCATGTGTGTGTACTCTCCTCTTGTTTTGTTGAAAATTAATAACCATTAACTACTTTTAATAAAGCACAAAAATATCTCTCAAAAAAAAAGCACAAAATAAATTCCATGAACCATGGATGTGTACAATATCAAAACCACATATGATTGAGAAATTAAAAAAAATATTACCCATCATCATTATTTGAATTAAGATATCATGGTTTATGTGTGGGGGTAGCCAACGTCATTAAATTTTGTAAGATACTATATATATTATTACTTATACCGAAATAATGAAAATCGAGTTTAACATCCTCATCAGTTTAATCTTAAATCCAAAGAAACTAACTCATGTAATGGATTTTCCTTTAAATCTCGGTAATCTTATTTAGAATGCCAAGTAAAATAATTAATGTTTTGTTGTATCTAATCTATACGGTCTAGGATAAAAAATTCAACAATATCTTATTAGAGAGGATAAAGTAATTATTGACGAAAAATGGGCAATTATGGCCAATTTAAATAATAATAGAAATACAATTAACGCTGATTTTTTTAATCAATTTCTTGCATATCATAATCAAACGGACTGAACCATCTCTAAAATGGATGAACCTCATGTGATGATGCTAAAACTAGTAAAATAATATGAGTGCTTTTATTTTTTTCTTATCATTCATTGTACTTATTTATATATATATATATATATATATATATATATATCCATTTCAATATATATATACTCTACCACACAACGCAATTTTTTTTTAAGAGAAGGGTGACTGGCAGCTGCTATTCGAGGTGGTACTAAGTAACCTCATTCTTATGCAATAGTCTGCATAACATATGAGAGCTAAACCACAATTGAAAATTTAGGTGTGATAGACTTGACATATAAGACGTTGGTGAGATTCGACTAGAGATTTCAATCTCAAGTATTTCCACTCACCACTAGATCAAAATTAAGAAAACTTTTAATCCATATATTATACCAACTGAATTGAAAAGAGAATAGATTTTTTCAGAGAAATAATAAATAAATCTAGAAAGCGGTTGGAAATGTGGCTTTTTCCGAAGTAAAATCAAAAGGTCCTGCAGTGATTATGGAGCAAACAACAAAAATTTATTACCACGAATTAATTTAGTGACAAAAACTACTAATCCAACCACTTTATTTTCACACGACAAATTACTCATCTTCTACTTAATTTCCTATACAATCTTATACTATAGTTTATCTCACTCAATGCATGTGGCATGTATAGCTAGTACAAATGTTATAGTACATCACATAGCATGCAGTCAATCGATAACATAAAATACGAGATTGAAACACCATAAAAGAATATATAATCTTCTTTTTCCTTTCCTTTTTTCTTTCACAATTGTCCAAAAAGGGAGTGCAGAAATTCTTGAGCGATGTTCAAAATCCTAAGCCCTTGGATTGCTTCCCCTCATCAACGGTTGTCATTGCATGCAGATCCCTACAAGTTTAGGCGCAACCTCCATTTCTCTTCTACCATTCTTCCTTTTTCAGTTCTCAAAACACACAGATTTCCTCTCTCTCTCTCTCTCTCTCTCTCTCAAGTTTTCAACCATCTCTCATGGAAGGTGAAGACCTAAACTGCCTCTATCAAATTCTCGAAAGCAGCTCCCATTTCTGGCCTCCATTAAACTCCGTTGCTACTTTCTCGAGCCCTCAAAATTGCAACATTTCTTCTCCCAACCAAAATTCAGACACCACTACAAATCCTCCTCCTCCACCACCACCCATCCATCAAAACGACGTCGTTGATGTTCCTCAACATCAAGCTGAATCCATCCAACAACTGAGTGAAAACCCTAACAACTCCAGCTCAGTTGTTCATGAGCAAGCAGTTTCCAACGAGAGAGGCAAACAGAAACAGAAAAAGAAATCGAAAGCAAAACAAAAGGAGAGAGAGAATGAGAGAGACACATGGTACAAAGGCCCTTGGACCAAAACTGAAGACAGGTATACACATATATAAACTAATGAAGTAAAAAATCTAGCTTTGTACAAAATTTTGGTTTAGTACTCTTTTTTTTTTTTGGTTTGAACAAATCTTCGAATTTGATTAATCCATGCAGAAAACTGTGTCACTTGGTGATTCATTTCGGACGCGGAGAATGGGCTAAAGTTGCGAGACACATGAATGGAAGAATCGGAAAACAGTGTAGAGAGAGATGGCATAATAATCTGCGTCCAAATATCAGGGTTAAGTTTTTATTTCTATTCACTCTTTTTTTTTTACTAATAATTGCTTGTTTTTAATTTAATTTAATTTACAGTTTTCTTGTATACATATATAAATACCATGTTTCATAGCAGAAAAAAAAATTGACTCTTTTCTTGAAATCGTTGCTTAATTTGGGAAGTTTACCTCTTTAACTAAAGAGGTTGAGTGATTAATTTATTCAGATATATATAGATTTGTTTATAAGATATAGTGATGTAAATTGTCTGTCGGTGCGAAGAATTTTTGTTGCTATGTAATAAAATCTGCACTTGCCACAAATGTTTGTTTTTTTCTAGAAAAAAGAGGTTGTTTTAAAATATTTAGTGACCTAAAATATTAAGGGTTTTTGCATTTCTGGAGAGTTAATTTTTTATGTGATTACTCATAAAAGCACCACAATTTGTTAGAGTGGCACTGAATTTTATGTTTCCATGGAAAATACGCACCACCAACCAACTCTCATTTTGTTTGTTTTCGTTACTAAAAAATTGAATCGAATTACGTACTAATTTATATTTCCCATTTTCTAATAATTATTAATTGATGAATATTTTCAGAAAAATACAGTTTGGAGTGATGAAGAAGAAATGATGATAATCGAAGGGCATAAGAGATTTGGAAACAGATGGTCGGCGATAGCAAAATTCCTCCCTGGCAGAAGTGAAAATGATGTGAAAAATCATTGGAACTCAATCAAGAGAAGGCAAAAAACCATTAAAAAAATCTCTAGGCCTAAGAGGCTTAGAGGCCTCTATCAATCCCCTATTTTGGAAAATTACATCAAATTTAAGTTTTTCCGCACCGCTCCAACCTCCTCCCGCGCCGCCGCCGCCGCCAATTCTCCACCAATCGCCACCTCCCATCCCCCTCCCTTCACCATTACCTCCCTCGCCGCCAATTCTCCACCAATCTCCAGCCGTGCCTTCACCATTACCACCACAGCCGCTTCTGCCTCCGCCTCCGCCGCAGCCAATACTCGAGCGCCAGCTGCAATCTTATCCACCACCACCCCCATCACCGCCGCCACCACCTTTATTCAACCGCGAATCAGTGACAATAATGCCCTAATTTCAACCTTCTCCACCACTGCCGCCACCGTCATCACTCCATCTCCAACCACCGGAATCAGTGAAAATTACAATGCCCTAATTCCAACCTTATTCTCCCCCGCCGCCACCTTTACTCCACCGCCTATCATCACAATTACAGAAAGTAACAATGCCCTAAGTCCGACCTTCTCCACCACTGACACCGCCACCTTCACTCCGCCGCCAATCACCACAATCAATGAAAATTACAATGCCATATTTCCAGCCTTCTCCACTGCCGCCACCGCCGCCTTCACTCCACCACCGATCACCAGAATCAGTGAAAATTACAATGCCCTAAGTCCGACCTTCTCCACCACTAACGCCGCCACCTTCACTCCACCGCCGCCAATCACCGCAATCAATGAAAATTACAATGCCATATTTCCAGCCTTCTCCGCTGCCGCCACCGCCGCCTTCACTCCACCACCGATCACCACAATCAGTGAAAATTACATCAATGCCCTATCCCCAACCTTCCCCACCACTGCCGCCGCCGACACCATCACACTGCCGCCATTCACCGCAATCACTGAAAACAATGCCCTAATTTCAACGGATCTTCCTCTTTCAGTTGAAGATTATGATACTGACGGCATACCTTATTTCGCATTCGAGAGAGCCATTGATGAAGATTCAGACCTCATGCTGCAGTATTTCACATCTGAGAGCGCCATTGATGAAATTTCTGAGCTCATGCAGAACATGTATTGTAATGATTATGCAATTGATTATACAGCTGGCAATGGTGAGGGCATGATCCGAATCCACCCATCTCCGATGATCGGCGAAGCTGATTACGCCGCCTCGACGTCTTACTTCACGGCGGAGACGACTGTGGATGAGGAGATGGACTTCATGAGAAGCCTCTTTGGTAACAATGGAGAAATCTGAAGACAGTGACGAAGGAAGCAGTTTCATCTCTTAATTATCTGTTAATTAATGACGAGTCAACTAATTTTAGCTATTAAGTCTTAATTAAGTAGCAGTTAATTAATATGTAATAAATTAAAGACTGCATGCATGTGTCTTAGTTGTGTGAACTATTTAAGTTTGGTTTTAGAATGGAATCTTCTGGAGTGCTGTAAAATATTATTATAAATGTTTGTGCGTAATATATTTAAACAATTAATTAATTGTGGAGGTGTTTGTTTTTTTCGTTTTTTAGTTGCACACGTGGAGTTTTATAGTAATATTTAATGGGTGATGATGTCATGTTTGGTGGGTCTCTTCTCTTCCTAGTTTTCTCTTGTTTTTATCTTGGCCAGTCAACTTGATTTATACTATTTTCAGGCTTCTCTTTGACCAAAATTCTAGTAGTATTGTGTGGTTTAAATACCACAAAAAGCAAGTTTTTAAAATTCCCATGCAATATGTGCACTTTTGTTTCCTATAGGCACCACACCACACATACAAACTACACAAATTAAAAAAACACATACACACACATATATAAATTATGTTACTAATTGGGAAAAAATTGTGATGTATGATCATGTGATGTATAATTTTCGTGTATAATTTTGTGTGTATCTATAAGTGTAAGTTAGCTATATATATGCATATATATAGAAATGGTTAGTTTTCATATGATTGATATAAATATGATAGTAACTATAGTTGTTTTGCCGCTATCGCTTTAAAAATTAACTACCATAACCAACGTTATATATATCGTTGATGACGATTACATATAGCAAAAAGAGATAATTTTGGTGTGCGTGTGTTAGCATAGTGATAGAGTAGTTAATGCCCGGATTAAAGGTAACGGGTTCAAGTCCACCGTCACGCGGCCTTTAAAATTTCTTGTAATGTTTGTTAAAAAATAAAAATAAAAAATTGATTATTGTTTAATTAGTTGGTTCGTTATCATTTTTAATAATAACTATCGCCGTATCTAAATGTTATATAATTGTTGACAACTCTATATAGTACTGTGGAACAATTCTCTCGTTAATTAGTTAATTTTTCGTTATGATTTTAAATATTAGTTATCGTGTAACCGTTATAAACTGTTGATGACGACTACATATGATAGAGAACAAATTAAGTGCCTCTGGTGTGCCATATTTAGATATATTTTTAATCTTATTTTATGTGTATATATATATTATGACATTAACTAGTTTTATCATTAACGCTTTAAAAATAACATATATCAAAAAATAAAAATAATTTATCATTAGTTAGTTGTTTCATTTCATGATCACTTTTAAAACTATCGTGACCGTTATATTGTTGTTGACAACTACATATCGACATTATAAATTATACCATTAATTAATTTTTTCCTGTTGTTCATTTCTTTTATTATTAACTAAAGAACTGAAACTAAAATAATCATAAATTCTAAGCCGTAACTATACATGATCTAATCAAACCTAATTAACAACTATATTAGAAAGAACAAAGATGTTACAAAGAAAAACTTTAAAGAGATTTGTGTGCCTCAATTTTATCACATAGGCTAGCTTCATCGATTTTCTACTTATCTACTGTAATCATGTTATTTAATATTATAATTCTTTATTAATTATTCTAGTTAAACAAAATACAAAAAACATCTTATAATATTCTTGACCCATCAATTTTTCATTAAAATCCAGGTTCACATAATGCAATAGTAAAATAATAAGTTCGTGAACTCAGAAGTATTTATTTGTCTAAAGTCGAATTTATTACACATTAAATCCCATTAAATATGTTGTTTTGTAGGTGAAATTTCACTACTAATTCCAAAGATTGTTATTATTAGATAAATCTTGAATGACATAATCCCTAATATTTGTCAAAATAATAAAATTGCTTCCAACCACACTTCATAATCCATTATTAGCAAGAATTAAAATAATTTTTCATTTTTCATTTTTCATTTTTCATTCTCTCCATCTTCAATTATTATTACCACCTCTGAAATACCTCAAAATTTCACAAACCCCAGATTTCTCACCGCAAGAATCTCATCCTTCTCCTGAAATTCTCCATAAAATTTCATGGAGACATTCTTTTCTCATCACACGAAGGAGGAATCCGTAATATCTATTGCAGATTCTCCATCTCCCATAGATTTTATTCATAATTCTCCAATCGATCAATATTTTATTCAGTTTTATCTCTTCTGACATCGATCGGAGTAATTGAAGCTGGATCATGGGTAGAAGTAAGTGCTTCATAGTCTTGGATTCATATATTTTTTTGTTTTAGTATCTGCAAGTAATAATTTTATATTCTGAACATGAAAAAAACGGAATCTTTATATTCTGTGATGATTCTGTTCTAATTCTAACTTATTGCGGAATGGATAACGGTTTTGAGTTATTCAGTAGTTTGGCTTTCGATGTAGTATGCATTTGGTGTTATTGAAGTTGTAATTTTGTGTAAATTTATGATATGAATATGCTGTTTAAGCTCGTTTATTGTTCTAGATATCATCAAACTCTGTTAGTTGGTACGTGTTTTTTCTATGAAGTATTTGGAAATTGAAATCATTGGAACCTAATTTTGGATATTTTTCATATTCGTTTGCTTACATTGAAGATTTTGTACTTTTTATTGAATTTGTCGAAACGGTTATCAAATTAAATTTATTTCCCCCCATTTTGATATCTAGTTAGGGTAAGTTTCAGTTTTCACGTTTCGAGGACTGTGATTTCTTCTCGAGGAGGTATGTGCTGTATGATCTTGCCTTCTGTTACCAAGTCCCTTTTCTTCAGTTGCCATGAGCTAACCATGAGTTGTCGTAAATCGAAATTTCTCCTTTTTTCTGTTTCTAAATTAAGTGTAGTAGCTAATGTTAATTACTCGTTGTGCTTGAACACATTAGGAAATTCTCAGAAAAAGAATGCTGCAATGCTGGATTCCGATGATCTAGCTAGCTTGAGCTTGTCGTCGCCTATTAAGCACTTCAACAATGTGATGTTCTCTGGTGTGGAAGAAGTTAGAGAGTCTTTGCTTGATCAATACTTGGATGCTTTGTATGAGAAAAGGTATCTTACCTATTGTTTATTGTGATATACTGATATACGAGTAGTTTTCTTGATATGTCTAATAATTAAGATCAAATGCCCATCGTATACAATCTTGGAGATTCTCTGCACTCTATACACCTAAATGTACTGAATAAAATCTTGTTAGCTTTAATTAACAGAAAGGAAAGACAAAAGATATTGTTAATGCAATTGCTCTCTCTTTTTTTTTTTTTTCCCGCAGGGGTTCTACTAGAGAAAATGCTTTGGCGTTAACTATTGAAGCCTTCAATAATAGCATACAGCACGAGTTCACTGAGGAGAAGTACGCACTGTCTCTGTTTGATGGATTTTATACTAAACATGTCTGCCTCTATTTCTTATAGGAGTATAGGACAATATTATTGAGTTAGGGTGTGAAATCCTTGGTTATGGATCCATTTAAAATGAAAATGAATGCTTCCCTTTGGCCATAAATTAGTAATCAAATTAGGTAATCTTATACTCTTCATTAATTTGTGATCATTATTCTATAGCGGCACTGCAATGGAGCATTCATATATTGACCAAATCTCTAAATGATTAATTCAATAACCAAGTTGATAATGTGTTTTAATTCATTGTTTTGTTATTCATGTTTCTTCCTACTACATTTATTTTATGTGTATGTGTTGGGAGAAAAGGGGGTGGGCAGTGATGACATACCCTGGGAGAAAGTTTTTCTTGTCGGACCTTTACTTTGAACCCTTATATATAAATTTAATATAAAAGTTCATATTATCAAGTTTATGAACCATCTCTCGTTTTCGTTCTCTTTTCTTTGTGTTGGCACAATTAATGCTCTTTATCGTTGTTTGTGTCTTAATTACTGTACTTCTTAGGTTCATAACTGTTATTGTTTTCTCCATTTAGGTTTGCTACATTGTTGCATCAATGCTTGAATTCAGTCAAAAAGGGTTCTTCAAAGGAGGTTGCCTTGGCATCTCACGTGATAGGTTTTGCTCAGGCCTTCGTATGATCAACCTTTATTTAAGTGGTGGGTATTAATCTGACTGCCATTTATTCTTACAGGGCTTCTAGCACTGACTGCTGGTCCTGGGGAGAAAGCACAAGAGATCTTTGAAGAATCGGTCTCTCCTATAGCAGAAGCTCTTAAATCAACACTCGAAACATCTAAAATATCATCAGTACGTGAAATAATGCCGGTTTCACTGCTGGCTCCATTTGTTTGCATCCCTTTTATCCATGCAATTTCAGGCCTTTTTCTTATTTTCTTGTTTTTCTTTTTTACTGGAAATACAGTTGCTTGCGTGTTTGGCTGTTATTACTTTTGTTGGTGGAGAAGAAGCAGAGCACACAGAGAAATCAATGCAAATAATGTGGCAAGTAGCTCATCCGAAATTGGGTTCTAATGTATGCATCTTCGTTTATCACCTGAATCATTATAATGTACTATCTTCTATATTTGCATAATAACGATGAGGGCCTGAGGCTGGTCATTTAGTTCTTTTTTTTTTTTTACTGTTGCATGAAGCTCTTATTACAGGTTGTTGCTGCTAAACCTCCAGCAGCACTGATAAGTATGGTAGTCGTTGCCTGGTCGTTTCTACTTACCACAATGGATGAAAGGGCGCTCAATCCTAAAATTTGGCAAGAGTTAGTATTCGTTAACCATAATTTATTTCTTATTTCATCTTTAAATTACTGTTTCTGTGTGATTGAGTGGGAATGCCTCGTGAGATTGCTGATGTTTTCTGGAAATATATCAGTTCAGTATCCTTCTTTTCCACTCTACTGGACAAAGACGACAGATCAGTTCGCATCGCTGCTGGTGAAGCACTTGCTTTAATTTTCGAGATGGGGAGCCTGGAGAAATTCTGTGGAGAGTCGAAAGAAGGGAACGATTCTCGGAAAACAATGTACATAAATGGACTAAAGGCTAAAGTCACTAACCAAATGAAAGACCTCTCTGTTGAGGCTGGTGGTAGAGGTTCCGTCAAGAAAGATCTGATTAACCAGAGGAACACATTTCATGATATTGTGGATTTTCTCGAGGTATATGTGAACGTTGTAGTTGAATCACTCTACTTAATTCTCTTACTGAATTGGTGAACTTTATTGATGTGAATATCAGAATGGTTACACCCCGGAAACCTCAACAAAGATCGGCAGAGAGCTATTATACACAAGTTCATGGTCTAAAATGATACAGGTCTGTGTCTTTTTTTTCTTATATTTTTTGCTTGTAAAACTTATCTTCGAGTTTCTGACATCTTCGATTTCTTCAATAGCTGAACTTCCTAAAGCATTTTCTTGGTGGTGGGTTTGTGATCCACATGCATGTAAGTTTTCTAACTTCTAATTAGTGGTTTCCATGTAGTATGTGTTTATGCTATCAGGCACCGTCATTATTTCCATCCGTCTTGTTTTGACAGGAGAACCCATTTCTTCATGATGTATTTGATTTTGCTCCGGAGAAAAAGCTTGTTCACAGTATGTCTGCAGTTGAAAAGGTGTGTAGATCATAGCATTCTAAAAAAAGTCTCTTGTTGATTCATCGATAGTCTTCTGAAGCTTGTCAATAGTAACCACTCAGTTTTATCATTCACACTGTTCTTGTAAAATCATTGACTTTTGCTGCTAACCACACATGTTTGACTATCCTCACTGTCGAGCTGTGGCTTCAATATATTAACGGCATATGCAAATCGTTATACGTTGGTTGTTTCCATCTCATGTTCCGAAGCCTACTGTATCATCTTGCTCATTATGAACTTAAAAAATGACTGCACTTATTTTGTTTTTATGATTTCATGATACAGAGTTTAAGTTGTTGAAAATAAGAACCAAAGGAAAAAATCAACGTGATTTCTATTATTAGTGGAGAATACATGTACTATGGTATCCCGGACCCGGGCCAAAAACACAAAACTGGGCCACCCATGCTATGCACTAGACTGGATTTTTATAAAGAGTGGAATTGATTCAACTTCTTTTAACCATTAACTTTAGATTGCTTTGTTCTAATTTTGACTTGCTGACGGAAGTCCGCGTTACTTCTGATCGTATTATCTCTGGGTGTCTATTGTATTTCAGTTGTATTTGTTTTTTTGTTCAAATTTTTTTGGCAGAGGATGTACAAGTCGCCTAACTCGGCTCTTAACAAGGCTAGGACGCAGTTCCTAAACAAGCAGCGAATGATATCCACGGTGTGCTTTTCTTCAACTTTTGCATTTCCGGCTTCTTCATTACCATTTTCCCTTTATTTTCTGCCTCTTCCCCATAGCACCAAATGAGAAAAGGGAAGGAAAATCAGCATACATAAAATGGAATATCATTTGAAGTAGTCGGTGTTCTTTTTAACCGCTTTCAGATTCCTTCCTTGTTTACACACAGACACGAATCCTTCTGACCCTACATTATCGTCTTGGCTTTCGATTTACTGAACATTCAGCGAATGTCACAGTATATTCTCATTGCAACTCATTCAAGCCTAAAATATGTGTAATATTTTTAAATTTTTTATTAATCTGCAGGACAAGCGTGGTGGCTACTATGCGGTTGGTCTCGTTGATGCTTGAAACGAGAAGCTTCCCATTTAGGGTCGTAGCTGCGTAGCAGTCGAAATACCTAAAAGAAATTAGGTAGAAGTAGTACCTATGTATGTTGTGCATGGCAGGTAATGCAATGATAGAAGATTTGTATCTTCTGAGGTGTTAGGATTGGCTTATTAGATATGATAATGAAGCCATTTAAAATGATGAATTGTAAGTGTGAATTTACTAATTTCATCTGAGTTCTGTAATGTGACCAGTTAGTTTTGTTTTGAAATGAAAATGAAGTTAACTGAGTAACTGAATTTGTCACCTGCTAAACCTTGGTCGCAATTAGCTGTGTTTATGCTAGGATGGATTGAGAGGAGAATATATGGAAAGAACAAGATTTCATCAAGAATAAAATAACTTACTTATAAAGGTAATTAACCGTTTCTTTTTTCATATTAGTATCACAAATTATGGTTGATTGCATCCATATTTTCGCATTTAGCCTCGTGAGAATAGAATGAAAAAGAAAATGAGAAAAAACAAAAACAAAAACGCAAGCCCAAAGTCCAAAAATTAGAAAACTAAAAAAGAAAATTAGAAGAATAACCGTCAATTCTGGTGCAGTAGAATCATAGTGGAAATCCCACTCTTTCTTTTATTTGCATTTATAATTGGATTGAATATAGTAATATACTTAATAATTATTACACTATCCATATATCATGGACTCAAATATGTCGCTGATATTGTGCTAATATGAATCTGTAAAATAAATTAATAACTAGCAAACCCCAAATAAACAATTTTCAAGGCTTTTCAACAACTTATAACAACTCTAGATTGTACAACTCCATCAACCATGGGTACAAATTCTGCCTCAAATAGTTCTGTCAAAATTCAAAACCCAAAACAAATACAATCTAACATACCTAAAAGCAACTAATTTTTCCTAGTCATTGAAGGAAAAGTAACATTTCACATCTTCACAATCACGAATAATTTCCTCTAAAACTTTCTGGCATGTTCAAAAGCACCAAGATTATTCGGAATTCGTTTCTTTAGGAAGAATCAAACCAATCAAGCAAAGTGAGGGATTCGGAGGAATGGATAGAAACGCACATGTTTCTGGTGAGTACGGAAGAATGAATAGCGTTCTTGCCCATATAGTCTTTGATGCTGGTAATTTGATTACTCCTGCACACTCTCTCTGATTCAAGTATGATATGAAATCCTGAAGCTGCACGATAGAATTAGAAATTTTAATTACTTCAGCAGTTGCCAGACACGGCAATTACTTGAATAAACGCAGAATGCAAGATGCATTGGTATATAGAACATGAAGCAGTATTTAGGGAATGGGGGAAATTATAAGATCCGACTTACACCCCTATGATCACCATGAGACGAAGGAAGCAGCCAGCAAATTTCTTTCTGTAGCCAATTAAGAGACAAATTTATTAGATCGTGCAGTAATTACAGTAGTTACAGTAAAAGAAATCCTATAATGCTATCGCTTGTGTCACACATTGCTATCATCTCATGAGCATGTCTCTGATTAATGAACACGCCAAAACTCATTAGGATGCAAAGCAGTGTAAATTTACAGCTATGCAGACTTTCAACATGCTTCAAGGTTTGGGTGTGGCAAACACCGAATAGCATGAACATATACCGAAAACAGTCTTTAATTATCAACACATGAACACTCATTTAGATGCAGAAGCTGCATAAATTTCTAATGCATACTGCTAAAATGCCACAAAGTTCGTGTGTGGAAAAATCAGTCAAGCACATTCCTCACCTAAATTCATCCTTCAGTTTCTTAACTGGGGTTTTCAGATGAAAGATTAGAGTCTAAAGCATTGTGTGAAGTCAATTCTATAAGAACTGCTTGAAGAGTTCAACAAAGCTGTTCTTTTAACAAGAAATTTGTGGGTTCAAGGTGTAGTTCATGAATCTATATCTAAGATTTTAAACAAGAAAAAAGTTACAGGCAAATAGTCCCAAGTACTATAGCAAAGAATAACGAATGAGCTATGCTTCAATTTTCGAACAGAAACAAAAAAGAACGCACAGGAACTTTTGAAAAGTTCTCTATTTTAATTGCTCTATTTGAACAAACATTACAAGAAATTTTAAAGGCCGCGTGACGGTGGACTTGAACCCGTGACCTTTGGCCCGGGCATTAACCCGTGATACTTCAGTTAAAATGTTTTTCCATAAGTGACTAGAGAAGGAAATTTGATGACAAAAGGCACATAACTCATAAGAGCATAAGGGAATAAATGATATATTGCAAGACATAGTATTTGAGAGGATACTTGCAAAAAGACAGAGATATGCCACGGAGATGCACATGCACATAGAGAAAAAAAGTCCACTAACTCACTCTGTGACAAGCAGTACTAGAAAATGTTGATTTTACATGCCGCAGATCAGTGCGCTTTGTCATATCTAACTTTGCAGGCCATCTGCACATTCATTAGGAAACAATTAAAAACAATATATGTTGTCTATCTGGTGTGAAGATTAAAGACAACTTAAAACCTTACTCTGCAGGCTCAGTAATGGTATTTGAATAGTTACAGATATCAGAATCTGCTCTTTGTGCATGTATTGTACAGTAGTAAATACCACTTTTACTCAACATCCCTTGCCAGGGATAAAGCGAGGACGACCTAGAACTGTCTGCATCGCCAGCTAAATATGGTGGGGGTGGAGAATTAGGAGGAGGAGGAGGAGGAGGAGGAAATGCAGGGGGCTGGCAATGAGGTGGAGGTGGAGGTGGAGGCGGAGGTGTTGGAGGAAGTGGAGGCTGTAACTCAGGGTGAGGAGGCAGTGGAGGACGAAAATCAGACTGAGGAGGTAATGTAGGAGGCATATTAGGTGGGGGTGGCGGTAAAGATGATAATGGTGGAGGAACAACAGGCACAGAGTACATCTGATCAAATGGTGCTACAGAACTTCCTCGGATCTGTGCCAGTGGGGTCACAGAAGCAGGTAAAAATGGCGGGCCTTGCAGATTAGCATGAGCATTAGCAGGCATTACAGCAGAATGGATTGGCTTCTGATGCAGATGGTGGCCCATCCCACGAGCATCCCATAAACTACTGGGAGGTGGATACACAGGTCTATAGAATGTAGATGTTTGAGCAGGCTGTGGTGGTGGAATAGATGGCCCTGAGGTTTGTGCAGAGGCGATGCTTCCTCCAGAATGCACTCCACTTTCATGTTTTCCATACATCCATGATTGTTCAGCTGCACCAGTTCTTCCACCTTCCATCATTCCTCCAGCAGTCCATGTCGACTGGAATGTATAACCAGGTTGCACTGTAGGGCCACAATTTTCATGACTTATCCTTGGTGATGTAAGTTCCATAGGGCTGATGTCAGGTCTCACTAAAGGAGCGGAGCCATGGTGCATCGCAGGATTACTGATAAAAACATATGTGCACAAGTCAACTAGGATAGCAATTAGAAGTTTACAGATTGCAATAATGGACATTGTGCAAGCACTGTAGTATATTTTGAAACTGAATCCCATACATCTGACACTAGAAAAGGTTGGAAATCAATAAAGTTACTGAAGCATATATAAGGAGAGCAGAAATTTGGTAGTAATGTCAAACCTGAATTCTATTTGGAAAAAAATCCCAGGACA
The DNA here is from genome assembly GCA_031470985.1 of Agastache rugosa. Lineage (NCBI taxonomy): Eukaryota > Viridiplantae > Streptophyta > Magnoliopsida > Lamiales > Lamiaceae > Agastache > Agastache rugosa. The sequence goes on from CM062605.1 coordinate 35,250,998, forward strand.
CTCTCGTAAGTTCTTGAATAAAGTATTTGCTATATCTGTGCTGCTGCACTCGACCAGCCAATTAGCACCTGAGGGCATACTTGTTCTGCTCAAGCGAAGAACAGACCCATTGTTGTTAATTGCAAGGTTGCAAACAGCCAAAACGTCATCCTCAGTGATACATGCAGAAATGTTATTTGGAAAATTAATCCAAAGCATGTTTGTTGGCACTCGTTCTTGTTCTCGCATGAGTGCAGCTTGTGCGTGATTCTCAAAAGGACCTTGCGAGTTACTAATATTATATTTAGCGCGTAACTGTAGAAGTAAAGAAGGCAAAGCAGAGGGCCTTGCCAGGTAACTCTCAGGAGGCTTCTCAAGCGTAGTTTGAGCATGAGGTGATCCAATCATGCTACTAGAAGCAAAAGTGTGTCTTGTGTCAACATGATGAGGAGGACCAGGTTTTGCACCTTCAGCATGCATCATTACATTGGGTGGACATGTGTTGGAGGGAGGCAGATAATAATTACAATTTTCCTTGCGGTGCCTTCGCAGATGAGCTATCGAGATAGTGGCTTCTTCAGGAGAATCAAACTCCATCAGCAATGCACCTTCAGTGCTAAGATCAATAATCATGCGAGGGCCCTTGTGGAGTATTTTCTTAACTTCATGTACCATCTCATCCTTGGCCCATATGCTCGGAACACTTCCAACATAAACATGGCAGCTTGAACCAATAGCATTACCATGTATAGATCCCCTCGTTCCTAATCCTGCATCCAGAAACTTTATCCGTAGACAGGCACCCCAAGGAGAACGACCCCGCATAACTTCTCTAGCTTTTAAAGCATCCATCACGTTTCTGTACTCAATAGTGGCAAAGCCTTTAAATGGAAAATATCGCAATTGATCTATAATACCAAACTTCTCAAACTGACACCTCAAATGCATTTCAGGCACATCAGGACCTAAAGATCCCAGCCAGAGTTGTTTTGAAGCTGGAAATATATCCATAGCAGCTGGGTCTCCATCGGAATACCATATTGCATGGTTTCCTGAAGAATGAGGTGGAAGAACATTTTGCTTGGGAGACTCAAATGGAGAATTTGCAGCTCCACTTGAGGATCTTAAAGTAGGTGCAGGAAGATCCATATTCGGAATTGGACTCCTCTCTATCTGAGCAGAATTGTTTAGATTACTAAATGAATTACTTCTTAAATCCCTTGGTGTTCTTGCTCTAGGTGAGAAAGATTGTCGGTTCAACAGTTCCCTTGGCATGAAATTTCTACCACTGGCCATATCACCAGGGTCCCCATAATTATAATCCATGGACTTCGACTCTCCAGTGAAAGGATCGATTCCAGCATTAACTGTTATGCTTCCCCTTTTCGAATGGCTGCCTGAATGTTTATCAGGATAATCTCTCCCTGAAACTACAGGAGATCCTTGTTGATTAGATGTTCTAGCAACCGAGCACTGACTCACAAATTTAGATGAACTGGAGCTACCCTCAACACTATCTAGTTGATTGTCTTTGGCTTTTACTTGTTGTACAAAAGATTCAAAAACTCCTTCTAGAAGAGAGGTAATATCAGAAACAATTTCAGATGAAGCAGAATCGCAAAGCATTCTGTACCTTGAAAAAATCAAACTTCTGAGTGACAGATCTTTACTAAGAACCTGCAAAACAAAGATCACAAACACAAATGCAGCCAAAAAAAGAAAATTAACCATCTGAAGCATCATTAAACCAGCTTCCAACTGTGTTTTATAGATTTGTACATAATTCTACAATCAAAAGCAAAAGGTGTTTCCGCTGACGGCTGACCATTAACAACACTTAAATAACTTGACCCCACACAAAATGAAAAAAACCATAGAATGATATCACCAAGTGCAGTAGAGTCACACCTATAACCTACAAATTGTTTTCTGAGAGCCATATTACAAGTATAAAAGCGAATGTCAGATATATAAACACCATACTAAAATTTCTATAAGGTTGTTAGGTTTGTCGACAATCCCCCCTAATCATGCAATAGAAAACAAATGGGGATGCACGGTCTTAAGTTCTTTACTGATAGTCCCATACTATTAGTAGAGCCATTTTCGGAACTGGAGTGTAACAAAGCGATACTAGTTATAACTCACAGCAGTTAGCTAACAGAAGAACACATTAAAAGTCATTAATCCCACAGCATAGATTTCCATATTTGCACAAGAATCCTAAAATCTTATGTGAACAGAACCAAGTACACTATATAACAGACCTAAAAGCTTCTTTTCATTAATATAATACGGATATAATGAACTCAGGTTATGACAATTACCAGTGCCAATAAGCAGTTCTTTAATAAGGCGGAAGAACAATTAGGCAAAGAATTGCCCTTTGATGCAGAAGAATCATTAACAGGACCCTTCTCTTGATATTTTATTCTGCCGGAACGTACGGATAATTCATCACCATTTTGTTCATCCAGGTGACTTAGGCCAACATGATCCAGTTCATTTGTCAACTGACGAAGAAGGTAGTTTCCTTTCTGAATTCCTTCCATTCCAGTGGACTTAAAAAGTTCAAAACATGCAACAAGTGAATATTTGGGGAAACTGAAGAGAATCGACAGAAAACATAGTCCGCGAAGCTTAGATAATTTCAGTAATATCGGACTATGTTCCTCCAAAAACTCGTGCTTGAAATCAGAAAGGGATTCTGCAACATCATAAATCTTCAGGACACTCCGGTCGACAATATCAAAGATACTCTTTCCCTCAAAAGAGGCCACAAAAAATGTAAAAACATTTAGAAAAACAACAGAACATATCTGTTGAATAAATTCTGAATTTGTGTTGTCTGAAGCAGCAGCTGCTCGGCATATATCAACCAGGCCTGATATGCAGGCCTTAGCAGTCTCAAAAGCTATACCATCAATGTCTTCTCCCCCACTAATCACAGTGATGCAGTGGTTATGCATATTTATGAGAGCCTTTCCAGCAGCTTCAAGAGCAGTAGGGCAAAATGATGCATAACGTGGTATGTACTCCGCTACAAGACGTTGTACACTAGCACCACCTGCATCAAAGTAAAGTGAGAAGTGTTGGTTTTGCAAAATAATGGAACATAATGCAATGGGACTACTTTAGCAATAAGGATATAACAATAGTGTAGAGGGTTTGCATACTGCTCTGGGAACACAAAATATAACTTCGGCTTGTAAAGAAGACACATCAACATGGCGTCTTATGAGATAAACAAATATCATATACCATGAAAAGAACAAAATGAAAAATGACACGAATGTTTTCCATCAACATCTAACCAGGTAACATCAGTAAAACCGTCCTCTTTACCTAAAATGGCTCTATAAATAGTAATTACTCATTTTAGTCGGAAGTGGGAAATGCTACACTTGTTGTTTGGCAAGCAGTTCAATTTAAGTGGCAAACAATCATTATCTTCTGAAAACGTTGAAAATAATGCAGCTTTCATTCAAATGGAATCTTTTAGAGCTCTAGTGGCAGTTCTCTTTGTTGGGGTTACCCAAAGCATGTCAATTATCTTTCTTAGGACAACCAATAGAGCAGATTCTCTTAATCCATACTAAAAACTACTAGAAAACATCCTAAGCGCATAAGGACATAATCAACTTGATTAACAGCCAAAACTTGAAGAAGTAGATGTGTAAAATCGAGGAAAACCGATACAATTTATTGAATGTATTTAAGAAATTGCAAGAACTTAGAATGTATCAGATTGTTTCAATTGCGAGCTAGGTACGAAACAGCATCTGCAGCTCAATTCTATTCGTGATCATACTCGAATAACATAACACCTATGGAGAAACTATTAATCATAAACCCTAAAAATGACCAGATTTTGACCCTAAATTTATGCTCCAGAGTTCAAATAATAAAAGAACATATAAGCATTGATTTAGCTTCACTCACATAATTATAACCTAGAAAATTGATCTGGAAACTCAACATGGAAGTATAAATATTGAAATCTCAACCTCCAGAGGCAGTGATCAGAGAGAGATAAGCTTCTTCCAATTCCGGTCGAAAATTCTTATCCTTCCGGTCGATGCACAAATTTATTTTCTTATAGCACTCAAAAACATTGCGAATTCCTTCTTGGCTCCGCCGGCGCCGGACGATTTCTTCCTGAGACAGAGGCGGCGGCGTTGATGGTCGTTGAGGTAGTTCTTGTGCTTGGGAAGGTGGTGCAGGTGGTTGAGGCGGAGATGATGGTGGTGGGTCGTACAATCTTCTCTTTTTCAGCGGCTGCTCCGCCGCGGCCATGGCGCAAACGGGGAGAGAGAGAGAGAGTATCGTCGTCTACCCCGCGATTTTTAGTTGAAGGATCGATCTTATAAAAATTAAAAGTTGAGGAAGTTTTGATAGTATTATTGTTTTCGTAATTTAATATTTCTATGGCAAAATTTTGGTAATAAAATGTTGTAAACGACGACGTAAACAAACTCTTTTCGTAATTTCTCATTTACAGAACGCTCACTTTTTTTAGAATAAAAAGTACTGCTAACTTATATTTTGTAGTATTTTTTTTCTCGAAACAACATTTGGTACTGTATTTCTTTCGACATCCTCTTATGGCAAAAAAAAAAAAGGCCACATTCTAATTACTTCACAACAATATACCTCTTTTTCAAAAAAAAAAAAAGGTAAATAAATAAGTCACTATGTACACTGTGGTCTTTTATTTAAATTGAGTTTTGTGAATAAAAAGGATCATATGATAGAGGGTGCATCGATGCATCTACCAAAATTTGTCCTTTTAATTATTTTACTATGTGGTTTTACAGGATATTGCACGATAACGAGACTTATCTAGTTCGTACCTCGATTTCGAGTTATCGGAGATAAAAAATTATTAACATAAAAGTTTACTATATTGTGGAGTTTAGAAAATCATTGCCCACTCAAAGTTTCAAACCATTAATTCTACATTTTACTTCACAATTGAATGACTTTCCTAATTTAACATCAAGTATAGTTGTAACCAACATTGGTTGAACGACTTTCAAAACTTGGCACTTATTGTTTGAGCTCTTAATCAAATTTTTCAATGTTTGTTAATCTTAAAACACGGAATAATTTTTTTTGTACATTTGAACTTTTTTTTTTATATGGAAAGGGAAGCGGTTGGGTTTAACCCTAAAAAAATTGATTATTACTCGTTTTGAGTAAAGTGTAATTTTAGACATAGTCCTCATTTTACTCATTATAACTCTAATTAAAATAATAATAAATTAATTAGTAAAAGTACTACTATATCCTTATATAGCCCCAACTTAATTTTCGTAAACAATTATTTCTATTTTGTAGCCACCGTAAATCTCATTTGTTCATCATGATCAATCTCTCATTTAAAAGTTTTTTTTTTCCCTGGTGGTCCAACTTTATAATTTAGAACTTTTCAATTTTGGTGTTCATGATCGATAATTTCATATCTGACAGTCGGGCACCAAAAATAATTGAGCTAAGCGACATTATACTCTGCAGGCAAATATAAATTTCTTTGTGTATATATATACGTTGCTATAATAGTCACTTTTAATCACACCCAAACTTGCAGACAGATATAGATTTCTTTATGTTCCCCACAAACATGTGATTTCACAACAAATTTTTCATTAAAGAGTTGGATTGTCACGGAGCGTAATCTTTCAATTAACCGTTCAATTTTTAATTTAATTTTTAACCGAAACGACTGAATCCTCATATTTAGGCTTTAGGTTTTTTTTTTTTATAAATTAGCAATTAAATTTAAAGATCGCGCCATGGTGATTCGAACCCGATACCTTTAATTTCGAGCATTAACCACTCTATCGCTAGGCCAACACACTGTTTTTCTTTTTTTTTTAATATCATTACAAATATTAATACTTCAGAGTTTTTTGTAGATAAGATCTTCGACCTGCTTTTGGGATCATGTTCGTGCCCATTATAATAATAATAGGCTATAGATTAGCGATGGCCCAACAAAAGTTTAATGATGACGGGCCACTTTTGGGCTGAGATTTCTCAAAGCCCAAAACTTTTTTTTTCATAAATTAATTAGAGAACTATCTTTATATGATTCGACTGTCATAAAAATAAACTATATAATAATAATAATAATAATAATAATAATAAATAATTTTACGATCATAATTTTATTAATTTATAATGATATATTTTTAATAACAGCCGTAAATTATAAAAAAAGATTAATGACCATATTAATTCCTAGTTGCTCACGCTATAATGTGTTTTTTTATAAATCATTTCCTATATACATATATATATATATATATATATATATATATATATATTTAGATGTTACATTTTTATCTATCTTTATATATTAGATAGGAAAATAACATGAAAGATTAGAATCTGGCATTGACAACGAATGCACTAAAAGATGATACTTGTAAAATGATTTCATTGAAAAATATTTTAATCAAAGAACGGTGAGTATGACAGATATTTCTCGTTTAATATTAGTAATTTTATTATTAAAAAAAATATTATGTATCGTTTTCAAACCTTTGAACTAGCCACACTTTAAGTTTATGTCGATAACATGACTATAAAATTATTTTTCCTATTTTTTATTCTTTTCCCCTCACAATTCTGACTACAATTTTGTCGGCAAACAAAATTTCCCAAAAAAAGCAATATGAAACTATAATAAACTGCAATGAATTGTACCAAAAGATATAATTATAACAGAAAATAATATATACCAAAATAAAATAAAACGCTCATAATAAAAAGCAATGAATTTTACAAAAACAAAACATTTAAATATAATAAAAAGCAATGAATTATACTAGAAAAAATAATATGAAAAAAATAAATAAAAAAACAATAAATAATGCAAAAACAATAAATTATTTCGGTGACCGAACCGAAATATCCGAAATAACCAAATTGGTATTTCGGTTAATTCGGTTTTTCCACGTTTTTTTTAAACAGTTTTCCTACATTTTTTATATTCATCCAAACCATCCAAACCACCAACAACAAATAAAGTTTCAAATCTTCACAAACCACCAACAACAAAATGAAAATAATCCAACAAATAGTTAAATTAAAAATCCAAGTACCAACAAAAATTAATACAAAGTTTAATAATCAATATCTTCCAACAAATACTAGAGCACGAGCATGTTAATAACTTTCAATTTAGAGTAGTATTCAATATTTTAATTTTAATAAATTAAATATAAATTTAAAAAAATATAAATAGTATATATATAATTCGGATTTCGGATATTTCGGTTTTTTAGACAATATAACCGAACCGAAATCCGAAATCCGAAATATTAAAATTTTGAAATCCGAATTGACCGAAATATCCGAAATAACCGAACCGAAATTAATTTTCGGTTTCGGTTCGGTTCGGTTTTCGGTTTTCGGAACAATTTGCTCACCCCTACAAACAGTAGCGTACATTAGTTGGCATGTAAATTTCAAATACTACTCCCTCCATCCATGTAAAAGTAGTCCCGCATTTCCTTATTAATTTGTCCCGTCATAAGTGGCCGAGCTGCTAATATGGAAACACCCTCTCTCACACAAAAGATGTGGGATCCACCACTTTTTATCTTTTTACCCTTTAAACACTCTTCTCCTAAATACATGTGCACAAAAGAAAGTAACCACTTATCATGGGACAGAGGGAGTAATAAACTTCAACTCTTTCATAATTATATCAATTAAATTAGTTATCTATTGGTAGTGATATTCACGGTTTAAATTCCTTTAAAAAAAAGATATTCAGAGTTTCAATTTCAAACTACAATGAGATTCCGTGTGAAAATAGCAAGTTTAAAGTAATCCAAATCAAGGTAGCTATAGAGGTGTTCACGGACCGGTTCCGGTTCGGGAAAATTGGAATCGGAACCGGCCCGCCACAGCCACGGTTCCGGGTCGGAACCGGCCCGTATTGGAGGGTTCCGGTTCCGGTTCCGGGTCGGAACCGCCGGTTTGGGCCCGAACCGTCTAATTTTTTTTATTTTTGAAAATATAAATTGTATTGTCATTCAAACTCATAAATCATTAATGTAATGTATAAAATCGATATAGAACAAAATATATCTTCATTCATAATAATATATGATCAATTACAAATGAAAGTATATAATTATTCAAAAACGGTTCCACGGTTCCGAACCGGAACCGCCGGTTCATGTTCGAACCTTATTATTATTATCACCATTTTTGGCTTTTTTTCATTCAATTTACCATTGTAATTGTCATTTTTGCTTTATATGTGATATAATTAATATGGATTAACACAAAATATAATTTAAAACTAAAAAAAATAAAAAATTGTCGGAACCGCCGATTCACGGTTCCTAACCTTTGGAACCGGAACCGGCCCGTCCCAAGCACGGTTCCGGGTCGGAACCGGCCCGTTGACCGCGGTTCCAGGCCGAAAACCGTTGACCAGTTCCGGTTCCGGGCGGGAACCGGCGGTTCCGGGTCGGTTGAACACCTCTAGGTAGCTATACATAGTAGAATTAAAATTAGTTATAATATAGAAATATCATAAATAATTTAATGCTGAAATTTCTCAACCAAACACTTTATGCATATAAAGTTAGATTGTTACTGCAAAACTAAGCATAGTTAATAGCACAGAGAATATAAACTGAGCAAAGTAAAGAACACATGATATGCAGGTAACCCAGTTCGGTTGAACAACCTACGTCTGGGAGGCCACACTCAAGAGATAACCAATCCACTATTAGAAGTAGTGACTACAGAGGATCTTACACATACAAGTCGTCCACCTTATGCTACCTTTTCGTTCACTCCTCCCTAACACACCGTGGATTAATGATTATAAGCGAGATCACAACCTAAGCTCGAGCCACGCTCGACACTTAATTCCCTTACAAAAAAATATTTATAATAAATAAACTCTCAAGAACGTGCACATAATAAAGATACTCTCTCAGAAAGTATAAGCACGAAATAAAACAACGGCCATCTTCTAATGAATTGGTATAGACCTATTTATAGGATCACTTGAAAACTCTAAAATGCAAATAATATATTTTTTCCTCATCTATCATCAAAAGGAAAGAATCCAACATAATCCGCGCAGATAATAATAGCTTCTCGGTGAACAGACTGAAGCACACATAACAGAGTTTGTCTCGCAGCAGATCGAAATCTTCAGTTGAACTTTTGACTACATAAACTTGCCAACATATATTGAGTACCAGCTCAAAATCCAATAAATACTTTCTAACTAAATTACTTAACGAGATTCACTTAACGTTCTCGAGTACTTGAACTCTGAATTAACTGACTCATTTACAAATTACCAAATCATTACAAATTTACAATGCCCATAATTTACTTGTTTGTTTCTCACATCCATGTAACTTCACATTTCATATGATCAGATTAAGGTAATAGTATGTATCTTGTATTGTATTACAGTACAATATTACTAATACTTAATAAATGATTTTATGTTTATTAATTTTATGAGGTCAAGTTATTATTACTTAATAGGAATTTATTTTAGCATAGGGAATTGGGATTTTTTGCACTTATTAAATTGTAGCGATGCATGCATCCTGATTTAGAACTATAGGTATGACAGTTTATAATTTACTAGCTGTAGCTTTGACTTATCACTATACATATAATCCCTTTAAAAGTATTTGACTTTATTAATGCCTAAAGTCAATATTAAAAACGTACTTTAATAAAAGTCATACTGAAACTTTGTTAGTATTATAATGTTTTGGGATCGCTAAGTAATTGTGTAACTTGAGTAAATATATAATTAAAGAAAAAATATTTCAGTTCAATATTCCGGTGACATTTCCCAATAATTTTTAAAATTTCCGACCATAATAGAAAAAGCATACCTTTTTTTCTCTTTGACATTTTCCGGAAACTGTACTCACATTCCCCAATATATTAATCAATTTTGCACAACTTGAAAAATAATAATAATACGACATCTAAAATAAAAAATATCTTTGTTCAAAAAATAAAAAATAAAATCTCCTAATGAATATACCATTCGATTCCATTTTCCATAGAAAAATGTAAGCATATTCTCATTCTCTTGCAAAATATATCGTCGACAAACAATCTCTCTAGAATAGTATGGGTTTTACTAAATAAAAATATTTTGTGGACAGGTCAAATATATAGAATACTGATCTATTATTCATTTGATATTTTGATGCAATAAATTAATTAGTAACTATTGATCGTTACCAAGTCTTACTTAAGCTCAATTAATTGGTAAGGGATATTTATTCAATAGATCAATCCATAAAAATTAATGACTTCGCCCTATGACTCCATCTTATATTTATATTAACACATAATTAATCCTTCTTTCTTTAGGTAATATGTATTAATTATTTAAAAAAATGTGATATATATATTAATACATACTAAATAATAGCATTTTGCCATTTTGTATCAAAATGAGCACTAAAATTTTATATTTTTTCAAATATGGTGATTGTCTCTTTTTTACTCTTATAAAATATCTCTTTTCTATATCATTATATTTCAATCATAATATGAGTATATATATTATTTCTATCATCCTTCTGTATTTATTCCAATTTGAATTAATAACTTTTCAATATCAAAGGATTCGCAAATCACATTCTTCCCCAACTTATCATATATGGAAGGAAAGGAATTACAGACAGTTTCTAAATAATTGTGGCAATATTGAGAATGTGGCGAGACAATGCCAACTACACATTGCAATTCGAGGAGCTAAAGATGCTATGGTAGCTCAGTATCTAAAGACTTAGTGCTGGATTTTAAGCTTTGAGATTTTGAGTTTGTATGGTATGCTTAAACTGCCTTTTTTCGGTAATAAAATGCTAATTTACCAAAAAAAAAAAAAAAAAGAGCGGTAGCTAGTACCTTTTTGTATTCATAATATGGGATAATTTCTCAAAAATGTTACTAAACTATTTTATTTGTATAAATTAAACTTTATTTTGTTTCAAAATTACTAGGCTTCCATTTTCGCATCGTTAGTGGTTACGGTTCCTATTTTCTGATCTATTTAATCATATAAGTAACATAGTTTAATAACATTTTGAAAATTACCCCTCATATGCATAGAAATAACATATATATCATCTATTAAACAAAATAATATATAATATGGCGACACATAATGTATCTAAAATGTACATTATCGTGAACTAGATTAATAAAATTTATTCGGTGCATTCTAGTATACATATGGGGAGGAAGTGGACCGGACCGCACCACACGGTCCAAGGCATATTTCTAATTAATTTAATTTATATCAAATTATATTTAATTCATGAAATATAAATTCTAATTCGAGGTCAATAAATTTTAATTGCGATTTCTAAATTTAATTAAGATTAATAAATTATAATTATAAATTAATTATTTGTAATGAAAAATTAATAAACCTTTAACTAAGTTTAACTAGAAACTAATTAACTAAATATTAAAAAAAAATCTGAAGACCGTATGGTGCGGTCGAGAGTGTTTGCCCAAACATATATGCCAAATTATAACATTTGGATTCTCAATTATATGAGACTAAGGTTTTAAGAATATGATAAAAATAAAATGAAATAACTCAACTTTTCCTTAAAATGTTCCTTGGGTCCGTTTAAATATACGTTTATCGAATTAATTTTAATTTTTTAAATATAATTTATACTTCCATAATTTATTAATTTTAAAATTTTGGCACGGCATGTTTTTGACCTCCAAGTCCATGATTAGTTCAAGAGGTCGCCTTAAGCTTATTAATAAACACTATTTCAATATCATCCAGCAAAAATTATTGTTTCTATATTACCCAATATAATAATAAACTTTGCGTCGATTATTTAAATAAAATACAATAATCATGAATAGAGTATGTATATGTGCAAAAAATATTAGTATAGATTAATATCCGATCAGCTGTGAACTATATTGTAGTAAATTAATTATAATAGTAAAAGCCGTGCTAATTGCGAAATATGTGGAAGAACTACTGTTAAAGCAGTGTATTTTTGAATAAATTTTTATTTACCTAAAAAATTATTATAGTTAAAGCAAAGCTGACAGTAGATAATATATATATATATATATACACACATATAAATTATGTGTAATGATTGTATATGGCCATAAGACCATACTAATTAAGTAGAACAATTACTATGATGTTGGTAGTAAAAGATAACATTATTTAAAGCAGAATTTAAAAACATATATGCATAATTATGGGCGAAATTAAGACTGTAGCTCCAGCTCTTAACAGTTAAGTCACCGGAGGCGATAAACTAAAACAATTACCTAATTAATTAATTAATTTATTTATTTATTAATTTAATAATTAATTATTCCCTAAGCGTCAAATGCCATCACTATCACAAGTTAATTAATTCTTGATTAAGACTTACATTTAGTTTAATAATATTATAATACGCGCATATTATTTTTATGTACATATTATTTGCGTTCATGTTATTTATTTAAGTTTAAGCGTACTACAGAGATTAATGCTTTAATGTATTTCTCGTAATATTTTGTGTTATCTTTTCGTTATGTAATTGACGGTTTATTTATAGTTCTCATAATATTATTTTTAAATGCAGGCATTCCTTAGCCATATTGATGAAATACTTAAAAAAAAGGAAATATTTTATCTCCCGTCAATCATATTACAAGGTAGATAATCCGTATTTTATTAATTAATTTGTACATATTAACATTGTAATATGACCTTGTCCATCTAATTAAACATTCTAAATAAATACATATTGAACATAGAATCATAATTCATGGATTTTAATTTTTAATGGATTTTCTGTCACAGCCCCAAATCCCGAAGGACGGCTAAGCCGGGGTGTGACTAGGGGTTGGAATTAAGAAGCGGGGAAGAAAGGGGATTAATGAATAACTGAGGGATAAATCTTGAATCATCAAGGAAATACATAGAAGTAAACTTTGATTATATAACGCGAGACAATCTCGAAGGATTTCTCAAATAGAACTAACAAGTCGTTTCAAGTTTCAAGTACAAAATACTTAAACAAAAAGTGTTATAACATATTAGAGTGTTTGCAGCGGAAAAAGAACGTAGATTGACTCCACATATGAAGATGTGAAATCGAGGCTCGACTAGCTTTATTAAGGATTTACAACCACGTACTCAACTCCCGCCGTCACCCGTCACTCAACCTGCATATTTAAAAACATATACAGGGCTAAGTACAAAGTACTTAGTGAACACATGCCAAAAACATATAATAGATTTAATGGATTTATCAGGCATTTCAACAGTAACACAACGGGGTTTTTCATTAAAGGCCCGTGCTTACTAAAATTTCTTTTCACAATTGCTTGCAAGCATTTTCTTACTTTTAATTCAATATGACCAAATCTGAATAACGCCGGGGAAGAATGCACTCTTCCGCGGTCGCTTCTCACCGTGGCTGGCTACCCCTCAACGAGTACCACACACTCGGCTACCGTGTACACTAATTCTGGAAAGCACCCTCTTGGCTAACTCAGAATCCGATCGATTACTAGTTGGCGAACCAACTCAGATAGGCATAATAGAACTCACAAAACAAATTCTTTTATGCCAAGACAATCACTTTAAAACATGCTTTTTAAAGTGATAAGAAAAACAGAAGTTCGAGTTATTCAGTAAACTGAATATCCACATTTTATTTGTATAATAGAAAAGCCCACCTTAATGGTTTACAGAACGGAAACCCAGCTTCAATCTTCCGTCCTTTCTTCTATGTATGATGTCCTCCTTTAATCGTAAATCATCAAATCTTAGAAAAAGATCGAGATGGAAACCATACGATAACAGACTTGATAACTTGATTAATCTTTTAAGGCTTTGGCATTAAATTAATAGATTATTAATAAAACGGATCTTAAGAGATTTCAAGTTGGTTTCCAACTTGACTCTTACTCGAGGCTTGGATAGATTACAACGGAAATCAACGATAAGAAATGACTTAGAAGGTTCCAAGAAATCAAAATAAATTAATTAAACTTGAAAGAAACAAGCTGTTAGAAACAAATCTGCACAGCTGCAGATTGAAACTGTAATTCAGAACAGGATATTTTGAAACAGGGGATGGGCAGGGTACCATTAGAAAGCCTCGGATGTCTAGTTTCTAACCCAATTTACGGATCTGAATTTTGTTAAACGAGCAGGGAGTTATGGCCTCCGGAGTAAAAGGTGGCAGAACTGCCGAAAATCCAAGCTAATTTGGAAAAAGCGAGTTATTTGGAAAAGCGAGCTGGCTAGAAAACTGAGCTGGCTGGAAAACTGAGCCAATGGAAAACCGAGCTAGCTGAAAACGAGCTGGCGAAAAATGGTGGACCAATTTGAGTTAATCCAAGATTGGCCAATTTCAGGTAATTCCAATGAGGTCCAAATTTGAGTTAATCCAATTGACTGGTCCAGTGAGTTAATCCAATTAGGTCCAGTGGGTGATTCCAAGTGAGTTCAATTGAGTTAATCAAGTTGGATCCAAATTTGAGTTAATCAAAATTTGGATCCAGCTGACTTAATCCAGGAATTAAACTCTCAATTTCAAAACTTGGTATTAAAATTCTGAAAAATTCTACGTCACTTAATTTTTAACGTAGATTCCAATTCTATCATTATCTTCTTCATTAAAAATCAAATACATGGCTTTATTGTACATATATATATTTCGGTCCTTTTGATAAATTAAGAATTAAAAATCCAAATTCATTCAATAAATAAAATATTTTTTTAGAAAAATCCCAAATAATTATCACATGCTTATATCATCACATAGAAGCATAATCTATAAACAATTTATCAAGAATCAAAGCTAAAATCAAAAGCCTAACATTTCTAGGATTTTCGGTCCTTTTTATTTATTTTTTTTTAAACTTGGTTTCAAACTTGATTCCTTTATTAAAAACATTACTAAGCATCATATAAACATTAATCAAAAGATAGAACAACAATCCAACCATCCTTCAAAAAAATTCGAAAATTTAAAGATGGAAAGAATGAAATTTTGTTTGGTTGGGAATGAAGAAGAAGCTCCTACCTTGTCAAAATCGAACTCGGATCGAAAATCGGACGGTAGATGAAAGAGTGATCGAAACTTGAAGCTTGAAGAAATGAAGAAATGAAAGCTTATGGTGTTTGCTGCTATGGGGAAATGGGACGGCAGATGGGGGTGAATGAGAGAGTAATTAACTCAGGGAGGTTATATTTACTAGCAAAGTTTATTAACTGGATGAATTGAATATGATGATCACTTACTGACACAAATTGATATTTAGAGATTTAGCTAGATTTTAAATTTTGATTTACTGCTGATTATTACGTTTGCTGAGGATTATTCTTGGGCCTTTTAAAATTTAAATTCTTAATGGGCTGAAGTAAATGAAAGAAATTGGGCTCATTTAATTAAAGATTGAATTCTTGGGTTGGGCTTTGAAATTAATTGAGTCTGTTGGGTCATAATTAAGGGAAAAATGTTTGGGCCCAAATCATATGGATATAACTTGGCTCACTATAAACATATGTACGATTACTTAGTCTTTAATTACGAAAGACTCGATCGCCGCTAATTAATTATAAATATAAATGGTTCAAACATTCGAAATTAATTTCTTAATTTCCCTTATTACTTAAAGACGGTAACAATATGATAAGGCTTTATCAAAATACGAAAATGGAAACGTAATTCATTTTGATACTCGACTCTGAATTTTAAGAATATTCGATTAAAACAACTTAGGGCTGAAAAAAATCGTAATCTATTATATAAAATTAATTAAACGCGAGCTTAGAAAAATCGGGGTATTACATTCTACCCCTCTAACAAGAAATTTCGTCCCGAAATTTGCATACCTTCTTCAAAAAGCTCAGGGTATTTTTCCAGCATCTTTTCTTCGAGTTCCCACGTAGCTTCTTCTTGCCCGTGGTGATTCCATAAAACTTTTACAAGCGGTATCGTCTTGGTTCGGAGTTCTTGTACCTTTCGGTCCAAGATAGCTTGCGGTCTTTCTTCATAGCTCAAATCCGAACTAAGAACAATGTCTTGCTGGTGAACCACGTGTTTAGGATCGAACACATATTTTCTTAATTGAGAGACATGGAAAACATTATGAACACTCCCTAGACTTGGCGGTAAAGCCAATCTATAAGCAACGAGTCCTATCTTTTCCAAAATCTCAAAAGGTCCAATAAATCTGGGTCTAAGCTTACCCTTCACGCCAAACCTAATAATTCCCTTAGACGGAGAAACCTTGAGGAAAACCTTATCCCCAATTTCGAATGATAACTCAGATCGACGTACGTCGGCATAAGATTTCTGTCGACTTTGGGCTTCTTTTATTCTCAGTCGGATCTGTCGAATGATCTCTATCATTTCACCGACTGAATCTGGCCCTAGATTTTTCCTTTCACCTACTTCATCCCAATAAAGCGGTGATCTACATTTCTTTCCATACAATGCTTCATATGGAGCCATGCCTATTGTTGCTTGATAACTGTTATTATAAGCAAATTCGATTAGTGGCAAAACATTTTCCCAGCTCCCACCTTGATCCAACACCACAGTTCTCAACATGTCTTCTAGTGTTTGGATTGTTCTTTCAGACTGACCGTCTGTTTGAGGGTGAAATGCTGTGCTGAAATTGAGTTTGGTACCCAATTCTTTTTGCAAGCTGATCCAAAATCTTGAGGTGAATTTTGAATCTCTATCTGATGTTATCGACGTTGGTACTCCGTGCAGACGTACGATCTCACGGACATATAATTGGGCTAATTTCTCCGATCCATAGGTAATCGGAATTGGTATAAAATGAGCTGACTTTGTGAGACGGTCTACTACAACCCATATTGCAGTGTTTCCTCTTTTTGACTTCGGCAGACCGGTCACAAAATCCATTGTTATACCTTCCCACTTCCATGTTGGAATATCCAACGGTTGTAACTTTCCATAAGGTCGTTGGTGTAAGGCTTTTACTTGCTGACAAGCCAGACATCGTTCAACGAAGGAGGCTACATCTCGTTTTAAGCCGTCCCACTGTAACTTTCTCTTTAAGTCTGATACATCTTCGTACTTCCGGATGAGCAGTGTAAGGTGTATCATGAGATTCACTCATGATGTCATTTTTCGTTCGTCATCATGAGGAATACAAAGTCTTCCATCGAACTCGATTGCATTATCTGTTGCTTCAGAGTAACTGCTAGGGTTACGATCTCGCCTTCGGACGTAGTTTCTCAAACACCTCATCTTTCCTCTGAGCACTTATTATTCTTTCTCGCAAGTCTGGTATAGCCACTAGGGTTGCAACACGACTAGTTATTGTTTCTGGTGAATTGATCACCTCCAAACTCATTCTCTCAAAGTCTTGAATGAGTTCTCCTTCTTCGGTAAGGAGACAAGCTAAGTGTGTTGGAGTCTTGCGACTCAAAGCATCTGCTACAACATTAGCTTTGCCTGGATGGTAATTGATACCACAGTCATAATCCTTTACTAATTCGAGCCATCTTCTTTGTCTCATATTCAATTCTTTTTGCTCGAAAAAGTATTTTAGACTCTTATGATCCGTAAAAATCTCAACCCTAACTCCATATAGGTGATGTCTCCAGATTTTTAACGAATGCACAACGGTGCTAATTCCGCATCATGTGTGGGGTAATTGACTTCATGTGGCCTAAGTTGTCGTGATGCATAGGCTATCACGCTTTCCATCTTGCATCGACACAACCTAGTCCATTTTTAGAAGCATCTGTATACACCACATATTCTTTATTTGCTTAGGAGAGCCAAAGCGGGTGCCGTAGTCAACTTGTCTTTTAGTTCTTGGAAATTTGCCTCACACTCATCCGTCCACTCATATTTGATTCCTTTCTTGAGTAATTGTGTCATAGGTCTAGCTATCTTAGAAAATCCTTCAATGAATCTTCTATAGTATCCGGCTAGACCTAAAAAGCTCCTAATCTCATTAGGGTTGGTTGGTGACTTCCAGTCACGTACCGCTTCCACTTTAGCAGGGTCCACCTTGATACCTCCTGCTGACACAATGTGCCCAAGAAACATCACTTCACTCAGCCAAAACTCGCACTTACTGAACTTGGCATATAGTTTCTCAGTTCTCAAAGTTTCCAACACTATTCTCAAGTGTCCTTCGTGCTCCTTCTCATTTTTGGAATAAATGAGAATGTCGTCAATAAATACTAAGACGAATTTGTCTAAGTATGGGTGAAAAACTCTATTCATGAGATCCATGAATACTGCAGGAGCATTAGTCAATCCGAATGGCATAACTAAGAACTCGTAGTGGCCATATCGTGTTCGGAAAGCCGTCTTGGGTATATCTTCTGGTTTGATTTTCAATTGATGATACCCGGACCTAAGGTCTATTTTTGAAAACACACATGCTCCCTTGAGTTGATCAAACAGGTCATCTATCCTTGGCAAAGGATATTTATTCTTGAGGGTTATCTTGTTCAACTCTCGATAATCTATGCACATTCTCATTGTGCCGTCCTTTTTCTTTACAAATAGAACAGGTGCTCCCCATGGTGAAACACTTGGTCTAATAAAACCAAGATCCAACAACTCTTGTAGTTGTATCTTGAGTTCTTGTAATTCCTTCGGTGCCATTCTGTATGGTGCTTTCGACACTGGGGCTGACCCGGGCTCCAGGTCAATGTTGAAGTCCACTTGTCGATTTTGTGGCAGTCCTGGTAGTATTTCTGGAAATACGTCCTCGAATTCTCTGACGATCGCCACATCTCCTATGGTCTTTTCGACTCCGGCTTCCCCGTTCAGGTAAACAAGGAAAGTCTGACAGTCTTTCTTTTTCATCATCTTCTTAGCTTGAAGGGCAGAGATAAGCGGCACTCTCCTACCCATTGTAATTCCGTGAAATTCGTGGGCTCTTCTCCGGGTAATTGAAAAGAAATTTTTCTCTCATTACAGAGAATCGTAGCATAGTTCTCAGCTAACCAATCCATTCCTAGGATTATATCTACGTCCCGCATTACCATGACATTCAAATTGTTAGCTATAACCTTAAAAGTTCCTAGTTCCAATTCTAGGTTAGAGCAAACAAGTGAAGTGGTTGTGATCTCTCCGGATGGTGTAGTTACTCTCATTTTATGACTAGCTCGTTCTGGTATGATATCTAAATTATCGACACAAGAACTAGAAATAAAAGAGTGTGATGCTCCGGTATCGAACAAAATAATTACAGGAAAGTTAAGAAGTTTGCCCATACCTGCTAAATTTCCTTTGTTCTTAATTGGCGGCTTTTGTTCGATGGCAAAGGCCCTAGCATTCCGCTGTTGTGGCTGTTGTTGAGGTTGCGGCTGCGCCTGTATAGCCCTCAGAGGTTGGGGTTGACCATATTGGTTCGGCCTAAGTGCTTGGGGTGGTCTCGGGCACTCTCTCTTCATGTGACCCTTTTGGCCGCAGTTAAAACGAGTTTTCGGTGCCCACCGACGGACGCCGAAATGTACCCTATTACACTTACGGCAAGTAGGGATTACAACCTTTCACGACCGTTGCCTCCTTGATTCGGAGCATTCCTGCCGCCCTTGCCATTGCCACGACTGGTTGTTTCCTTGCCATGGCCTATTGCCAAGGTTGTTATTGTTCTGATTGCTATTCGATTAAGTGTTGAAAGCCACGTTGATTACCACCCCGATTACCACGACGGTTGTTGTGTTGATAGTAACCACTTGTTATTTCCACCTTCCCATTTTCTCTTGCCACTTGTAGTTATTGTTGAAATGGTTCGAGTCCGAGCTTGAGCTTGTACCGGCACGGATGCGGAGCTCGTCTTTCTTCCGGCATTCTTTGCCTCCATCTCTAGAGCTCTCTCTAGTGACTCGGTGTAGCTCGGCCCTCCATGACCGGCTAACGACACTCCAATCTCGTGTCTTAGTCCGTAACGGAACTTCTTTGCCATTTTCTCATCCGTATCAACTTGATCCGGTGCATATCTTGCCAATTCACGAATATTCCATCATATTCCGTCACGTACATCTTTCCTTGTTTCAAATTATAGAATTCAGATTCCTTCTTTGCTCTATAAGTCTTTGGCACATATTTGTCAAACAGTGCCTCTTTGAATTCATTCCAGGTATACTGAGCCAGATGCTCCTCTGGAATGATTTTCTTGCGAGCCTCCCACCAGAAGTCAGCAGGTCCAATGAGTTGAAAGGCTATGCAAGAAAGACGCTCCTCATCAGTACATCTGAGAAGCTGGAAAATTCTTTCAATAGCTCTTACCCAAAGCTCCGCATCGCTCGGGTTTCCAGATCCATTGAAAGTAGGTGGATTTCTTTTGAGGAATAGATCCTCGATATCACGGCGATGTGGTGGTGGAGGTGGAGGTGGTGGTGGGGCTTCCTGACGCTCCTGATCTTCTCTTCGAGGTCTACCCCTACCCCTACCTCTTCCTCTACCTCTCCCACGTCCTCTTCTTCCTCCTTCATTTTCAGTTTCCATTTTGAAGATATTCTGAGATTTAGGAAGAAACTTATTAGAACATAACTTATCAAACTGGCATACTCGATGACAACTTTAAACAGATTGGCAATCATTACTTGAACAAAGATAAATGGATTTCGATTGTACAACTTCTCAAGTTGACAAACATAAAAACAGAATATAAGAAGATTGCAACATAAGAGTAAAAGCCCTCACATGGGGTCATATATATATATTGAAATAACCAAAATTTGCCTCCACGAGGTCTTACATCCAAAAGATCTAGACTTTATCTCGTCCAGACTAGGCTATCTGTCTATCTATAATATGCTTCTAGAAATTTAAAAGACGGGATGCTTTAACAAAATGCATTGCCGTCAACAACAGGGAAAGATGCTAGACTCGGGATTATATTTACATTAACTCCCGACTATTTACACCAAAAGAAGTCTAACACATTCCAGATCTATTTACAAAAGCAAAAACTAATTCCCACAGCTAACTGGCCCTAGACGGGTCCATGTCTGACTCTCGGAGACGCTGCAGTACTCTCCTCACTGCCCTCAGCGGGCTCCAACCACCAAGGAAACTCCTCAGGGTCCTCTTCCTCCTCTAGCTCTACGCCGAAAACTGCTCCCAAGGTCCCTTCGACCTCGGCGTCGGGTAGGTGCTGATCCGGTACTGTCAGCTCTGCTACTCCCGGGTGTGGCTCGGCCGGTGCTAGCTGCTCGGGCCCCAAGTACAACTCTGGTGCTGCCATCTCCTCAGCAAGGCTAGCCCAGTCGACAGTAACCATCGGCTTGTCTAAAAAGACAGGGTATGGGAGCTCAGTAAGGTCCACTGCAGTTAAGGGCTGGGTTAGGTGTGCAGGGTACGAGGAGGTGATATCTTCAAGAAATCCATAGTCAAGTGGGACCGCAGAAGGTCCAGCTGCAAACTCGTCGGCCTGTCTAACCCCAAGAAAGGGTAGGTCAGTAGTCGACCCTGCCTCCTCTGGTAGAACTCCAGGAAGAAAGTCAGTCACCGGTACTAGGTCATTCAGTCGACGGTACGAAGCGTGCTCCTCAAATTCAACTCTTGGACAACTACCCACTGTGACAAACTGTCTCAACAAAGCGGATGCAAACAGACAAAAGTCACCTGTAGGTTCCGTGTTAGCCCCCACCAAGACAAGGAAAAACCATGACTGTTTTTGCGCCCATCCCTTCCATTTCTGGGGCATCATGGCGATACAGTCCACCATAGCTTGTCTATCGTCCACTCCAAGTTGCTTAACAGGTTTCCAGTAGTGTAGAAAGTCTATAACATACTGTCCAAAGTCACAACCCGAGCGTGGGATGAAGTCATGATACAGCCTCAAAAGTACCTCAGGCCTAACGGGAGGCTTGAACCGGTTGCTAAAGAAGCTCGAGAAGCACTCCGTACTCATCCTAAGAGAAGAATTTGCAAAACACAAATCAGTAACTGGTAGGATAAAAACTAACACAACTTAAGGGATTCTTAAAGCACTTAAAGAATAAACTGTGTATTAAACAAAAACAACTTAAACAATAACTAGCACCACTTAACTTAAGCACTTAGCAATTATCTCAAAATTGTATATAAATCCAAAAATAAAAAAAATTCTCAAATTTTATAACTCTATACTTAGAGGTTTCTTAACTCTAATAAAGGAAGAACTCAACTAAACTTTACTTAGCTAGATTCGACCAGCAAAATCTAAACGGTTCTCTATAATAGAAAGCAAAGTCAACTTGAAGTTCCGTCGAATAATGAACTTCAATGAAGATGACTGTGCTCATATCACTTATACGCAAGTGACATTCGTTCTCTTTTGCTTTCGTTTCTCTTTACTTCTTCATTTCTTCGTTGATTGAGTTCTTCTTTATTGCTTTGAAACCAACGCTTCTTAAAAGTCTAAGTTCTCAAAAATCGGGAAAATGCCTTAGAAAAATTCTTCTAAGTTCTCAATCCGACATGCTCTTGAAAACGGAAATTATAAATCATATAATTCCAAGGAGATAAATTCTAGCATTAAATTCAAGCTTAGAAGAATATTTAAAACATATTTTCAAGATGTTTTTAAACTTTTGCAAAGAACGAGAACTTTTAAAATTTCTTACCTTATTATTGGTTGAGCCGGCGTAACGGGTGTTGAGTTCGTGACTAGTTTCTCAAGTTTAGTGGTTCGAACTAAACTTTTACTCAAAAGAAGACTCAGGCTCAGAGCAAACGAAACGCTCTGATACCACTCTGTCACAGCCCCAAATCCCGAAGGACGGCTAAGCCGGGGTGTGACTAGGGGTTGGAATTAAGAAGCGGGGAAGAAAGGGGATTAATGAATAACTGAGGGATAAATCTTGAATCATCAAGGAAATACATAGAAGTAAACTTTGATTATATAACGCGAGACAATCTCGAAGGATTTCTCAAATAGAACTAACAAGTCGTTTCAAGTTTCAAGTACAAAATACTTAAACAAAAAGTGTTATAACATATTAGAGTGTTTGCAGCGGAAAAAGAACGTAGATTGACTCCACATATGAAGATGTGAAATCGAGGCTCGACTAGCTTTATTAAGGATTTACAACCACGTACTCAACTCCCGCCGTCACCCGTCACTCAACCTGCATATTTAAAAACATATACAGGGCTAAGTACAAAGTACTTAGTGAACACATGCCAAAAACATATAATAGATTTAATGGATTTATCAGGCATTTCAACAGTAACACAACGGGGTTTTTCATTAAAGGCCCGTGCTTACTAAAATTTCTTTTCACAATTGCTTGCAAGCATTTTCTTACTTTTAATTCAATATGACCAAATCTGAATAACGCCGGGGAAGAATGCACTCTTCCGCGGTCGCTTCTCACCGTGGCTGGCTACCCCTCAACAGAGTACCACACACTCCGGCTACCGTGTACACTAATTCTGGAAAGCACCCTCTTGGCTAACTCAGAATCCGATCGATTACTAGTTGGCGAACCAACTCAGATAGGCATAATAGAACTCACAAAACAAATTCTTTTATGCCAAGACAATCACTTTAAAACATGCTTTTTAAAGTGATAAGAAAAACAGAAGTTCGAGTTATTCAGTAAACTGAATATCCACATTTTATTTGTATAATAGAAAAGCCCACCTTAATGGTTTACAGAACGGAAACCCAGCTTCAATCTTCCGTCCTTTCTTCTATGTATGATGTCCTCCTTTAATCGTAAATCATCAAATCTTAGAAAAAGATCGAGATGGAAACCATACGATAACAGACTTGATAACTTGATTAATCTTTTAAGGCTTTGGCATTAAATTAATAGATTATTAATAAAACGGATCTTAAGAGATTTCAAGTTGGTTTCCAACTTGACTCTTACTCGAGGCTTGGATAGATTACAACGGAAATCAACGATAAGAAATGACTTAGAAGGTTCCAAGAAATCAAAATAAATTAATTAAACTTGAAAGAAACAAGCTTTTTAGAAACAAATCTGCACAGCTGCAGATTGAAACTGTAATTCAGAACAGGATATTTTGAAACAGGGGATGGGCAGGGTACCATTAGAAAGCCTCGGATGTCTAGTTTCTAACCCAATTTACGGATCTGAATTTTGTTAAACGAGCAGGGAGTTATGGCCTCCGGAGTAAAAGGTGGCAGAACTGCCGAAAATCCAAGCTAGCTGGAAAAACTGAGTTATTTGGAAAACAGAGCTGGCTGGAAAACTGAGCTGGCTGGAAAACTGAGCTGGCTGGAAAACTGAGCTGGCTGGAAAAAGCTTTAAAACTGAGTGCTGGACCTGAGTTAATCCAAATTGACTGTCACAATGGGTAATTCCAAATTGATCCATTGAAGTTAATCCAAATTGACCGGGTCCAATGAGTTAATCCAAATTGACGGTCCAAGGATTCCAGCTGACTGAGTTCAGCTGAGTTAATCAAGCTGGCTGGATCCAGCTGAGTTAATCAAGCTGGCTGGATCCAGCTGACTTAATCCAGGAATTAAACTCTCAATTTCAAAACTTGGTATTAAAATTCTGAAAAATTCTACGTCACTTAATTTTTAACGTAGATTCCAATTCTATCATTATCTTCTTCATTAAAAATCAAATACATGGCTTTATTGTACATATATATATTTCGGTCCTTTTGATAAATTAAGAATTAAAAATCCAAATTCATTCAATAAATAAAATATTTTTAGAAAAATCCCAAATAATTATCACATGCTTATATCATCACATAGAAGCATAATCTATAAACAATTTATCAAGAATCAAAGCTAAAATCAAAAGCCTAACATTTCTAGGATTTTCGGTCCTTTTTATTTATTTTTTTTTAAACTTGGTTTCAAACTTGATTCCTTTATTAAAAACATTACTAAGCATCATATAAACATTAATCAAAAGATAGAACAACAATCCAACCATCCTTCAAAAAAATTCGAAAATTTAAAGATGGAAAGAATGAAATTTTGTTTGGTTGGGAATGAAGAAGAAGCTCCTACCTTGTCAAAATCGAACTCGGATCGAAAATCGGACGGTAGATGAAAGAGTGATCGAAACTTGAAGCTTGAAGAAATGAAGAAATGAAAGCTTATGGTGTTTGCTGCTATGGGGAAATGGGACGGCAGATGGGGGTGAATGAGAGAGTAATTAACTCAGGGAGGTTATATTTACTAGCAAAGTTTATTAGCTGGATGAATTGAATATGATGATCACTTACTGACACAAATTGATATTTAGAGATTTAGCTAGATTTTAAATTTTGATTTACTGCTGATTATTACGTTTGCTGAGGATTATTCTTGGGCCTTTTAAAATTTAAATTCTTAATGGGCTGAAGTAAATGAAAGAAATTGGGCTCATTTAATTAAAGATTGAATTCTTGGGTTGGGCTTTGAAATTAATTGAGTACGTTTTCATAATTAAGGGAAAAATGTTTGGGCCCAAATCATATGGATATAACTTGGCTCACTATAAACATATGTACGATTACTTAGTCTTTAATTACGAAAGACTCGATAGCCGCTAATTAATTATAAATATAAATGGTTCAAACATTCGAAATTAATTTCTTAATTTCCCTTATTACTTAAAGACGGTAACAATATGATAAGGCTTTATCAAAATACGAAAATGGAAACGTAATTCATTTTGATACTCGACTCTGAATTTTAAGAATATTCGATTAAAACAACTTAGGGCTGAAAAAAATCGTAATCTATTATATAAAATTAATTAAACGCGAGCTTAGAAAAATCGGGGTATTACATTTTCTCTTTTGCTGTAAAAGAAACGTAATATAAAATATGTCATAAAAAATGGGATAGAAATTAGAAAGCACTACTCGATTGGAAGTGGGCTAAACTTGTAACGATTTCCCATTAAAATATAAATTAAAAATATTACACACATGGAAAATCTTGATGACTCTATAATTTGCGGTGTTCTGTATAATGCACCTTTCACACGGCGTTAAGGCCACTTTTAAATGATCAATTTTTCTAATCTTCGTTAATATTAACTTCCAACCAAACAAGCCCTTATTTCTAATGTCACGTACAATTTTGATTGGAATATTGGATTTCAATTTCATACCTTAGCTCCTGATAATCGGAATTGTATGCAATGAATCATCGTATCCATGGCTCGTTTGTGTTAGAGAAGCTAATAATTTTCATGGCATTATTCAACTTGGTAGGGGTGATTAAGGTATATAATATGTCTATGACACTCTAATTAATATCTTGTTTAGTACAAAGTATATGGCCCTGTATAAAATTCGGGCCCATATGAATAATACAATACTTATTTTTGTTGTTACGTATACCACCTATGAAGTGATATAAATAATACTATAACTACTTATACCACTAAATTACCATAATTACTATGTTTGTAGGGCTGTAAATAAGTCAAGCCGTTCATGAGCTACTCGACGATCGACTCGAAAAATGCTCATTCAGCACTCAATCGAGTCGAGTTCGAGCATGAAATCGAGCTCGATAAGTTTATCGAGCCGAGTTCGAGCATCGTATTGCTCGACTCGACAGGCTCGTGTACATGTTCGACTCGTATTTAATCGAACTTGTTCGCGAGCCTACCATCGAGTATGTTTGCGAGCCTACAAATCGAGTTTTAGTCGAGCTTGTTCGTGAGTCTGATAATCGAGTTTTGTACATAAAACCAAAAAAATTAGCTTTAAGCAAGCTCGAGCTCGATTAACATGTATCGAACTGAATTTAAATAGAATCGAGTTCTTGACGAGTCTGGCTCGAGCTCGAGCTCGAATACATCTTTATCGAGTATTTGACGAGTCGAACTCGAGCCGAACTCGAGCTCGCTAATTTTGGATCGAGTCGAGCTCGATCACGATGGCAGAAACTCGACTCGAGCTCGAGTCGAGTTCGAGCAAGCGAATATTTAAACGAGTCGAGTTTGAGCAGACCAATACTCGGCTCGACTCGGCTCGTTTACAGCCCTACCTGTTTGCAGAGAATTTAATACATCCTATCGAATTTAATACATCATACCAAACATAATATTAATTTTTTATACGTATAAGACATCTCAGTCAAACATATCAGACTTTATCCCATACTTCGTAGCAAACGAGCCCATATATCATGAAAAATATTATTTTTGAAATGATCCAAATATATAATATATTTCGAACATTAAATTCATTAGAACTAGGATGATATACAACGAAACTCGAACGTAATCACAAACAAAAAGAATTTGAACGTATATTTTGTCATTGTTTACTCTCCAATATATTACTAATCATATACGCTAGTAAAAGTTAAAATTCAAACCTACGTTAAAAAAAAATACGTGGTTCGATCCCCATGAATACACGTGTCACAAATTTAGTGGCTTAGTTTGATCAGACAAAGATTAGCTGTCATTCTTCGAATCATAATTTAATTCACATATAATAATATAATAATTGATTATTTAGGTCACAAGCACCCCACCCCACCCCAGTCGTGCGAAACCGGCCAAACTAAACCCAAAAGAATTTTATTTTTTTGAAAGGAAACCCAAAAGAATTTTAAGATAGAACAAAATCTGATTTTTAGAGCTTTAGTTATTTAATTTTTAATTAGGGACAAAAGGAATTATAGATGATTAGATATTATTCCCATTATTTTATAATATTAACTAATTTTCTTATTTGGGCCTTCCACCATCCTCAATGGTGATCGTGCAATGGGAGGGAAATGTACTTTGCTAGGAAGATTCCTACTTATAATTTTTATTTATAATCTTTTTTTGGGGTTCATGATTCCTAACTAATCAAACACTTTCGAGAGTTATTAAAATGTATATATCTAAGGTAAATTCCATTTGTATTTATAAATATGTGGTTCATCTCTATCATTGTGTAAAAGTCTCTTGAATGCCTTCGATGTGCATCGAGTAAACCTCTGAACATTAATTATTTACAAATCACATAGAAGTGATAAACTCAATCTATAGGGATGTTTATGAGATTTGTTCAATAAATGCAGGGATAAAAGGGATGAAATAAGGGTAAATTAAGTTACTATATATAGATTTGGTTTAGGTTACATGTTCTAACAATTTTATTTGGAGACAAATTTAGTCATCATATTCTAACTACAACGACAACATGCGACTTCTCATGCCTAGAAAAGGTCAAATTGATCATTTTGGCCAAAATGATTCTAGTATAGTAAATTCATTGTTCCCACCCAAAAGAAGATTCGACTAATTAAACCCTTTACTAGCACTTAAATTGATTCAAATTGACAAAAAAAAAATTAATAATAATAATTGATTTTTTTTTTCTTTTCAAACAAAGAATTTTGCATAATTTTGTCTCAAATTACATTTCATGCAATTAGTCTTTAAATCGCTCTAATCATATTCAACTCTTTCATATTACATGCAAGGTACACAATTCCTAGTAACAATTTGCTAAAAGAGAAAAAAAGATTTATATTTAAAAAAAATAAAAAATAAATCTTGGAGTATATATTGTACATAGTATCGTACGTTGAGAGTGTCTCTATCCGACGCGTAGAGTTGAAACGGAAAGAGCGGCGGAATTAAAGGTGACTAAGTTCATCTAATCTGAATAAATCTTGATGGATTAATAAAAAAAAAAAAAAAACTTGTGTTTTTTATTGAATTATTAAAATCTTAGAAACTGAGATATCACAGCTAGCTAGCTAGAAATTCCCCCTTATCATAAATATTAATTGTGCTTTCAATTCCTTACAATATAGTCCCAGTTCACTATTATTACACCTGTATGTGTAATGTCCATCAACATTTTTTAACCACATAGAAAATACTATTTTGCTGGACATGAATCTTCCTAAAATCTCATAAACATGTAGCCAGGCCTAAGACAAAATAATTCCTACTCCATAATATAATGTGATAATAATATATATTATAGTAGCACATAATCATAGTAATTCCAACATCGATTTAGGATGTGAGCTTCAATGGCTGAAACGGAAAAATATATTCGCCTGTTAATTCTTATTGTCAATGCGATTTTCCGGCGCCAGAAATTTGCTAAAATTGTTACAAAATTGAAATTATCAGGCTAAAAATTAGTATTATACTAAGGTCGGATTAAAATTGTCGCACTGTAAATTTATCGGACTTAATTTGTACATTTTGCCTAATGAGTCATAAGACTATTAATCCCTCAACTAAGTCGCACTAAACAAGTAATTTAAGAGGGAGATTTAATTCGAAAAATATATAATCGCGATAAATATATAGTTAATTACGATTGTTATCATAATTCATAATTAAGTAAGGTTGTCATAGGTTAGGTTTAGGCAGTGTGAAGACAAAGAGCGAATTTGGCGGTATTCTGTCGGCTTTCTTATTGTTTTGCTACACAACAAATCTCATACTCATTGCCACGATCATCACCAAAAAAAAAAAGCCGACTTAACTAACAAAATAAATAAATAAATTCCCATAAAATTTATTTATCCTTCAACATCATTATATTATTTTCCACGTTCTCCCAATCCCTACCTCCATTATAATTTTTGTGTTGCATGTTTTTAATTTTAACAAACCACATAATCATATAGATTTAGGGTAATCCGGCAGAAAATGCATGGATCCACCCATCAATTAAGGGATATAATTCTTAGGTGACAGCTTAGACTTGTTCAATTTGATCGTGTTCGAGTTTAAACCTATCGGAGTTAGACTCATTTCATTTCCTTCGTATTTTTGTTGTCGTATTCGATAACATTTTCATGTGAGAATTGAGATAGACTTGCTTTCCATTTTCGTCTTACCGAGATATATACTCTTAGATGTTTCTTTATTAATTTATTTTCATCTAGTATTCGTGAATACTAAATTTAATGATAAATTTGATATTATTTGAAAAGTAAAGTAGGAGTGCGTATAGTTTTAAAAACAATGTTTGAGAAGTAACATTAATAATACAAACATGATTTATATATAAGTAACATTAATAATACAAACATGATTTATATATATATAGAGTATTCATTTTTTTTTTTTTTATAACTGTAATATTAAATTTAAAGACCATGCCATAGTGTACTCAAATCTAAGATCTTTTGGCCTCAGACAATAACCACACTACCGTTAGACAACACATGTACACAAGTAGAGTAAACATTCATTATTTGATAGTGTAACTTATAAACTTGTTGCACATTTCCTCACTACTGACCTAAATGAATTGTGTTTGAGACCATTTATCCAACATTATACTAATTAATAATATACTCACTGGTATAAATTAAGTTTAATGTCATTAGTTCATAGTTAGTCCTAATGATCACATGATTAATTAGGTGAGACAGTTAACATCAACTCATCAGTTTGTATACCATATTAATTAGTTTAAGGAGAGAGAGAGAGAGAGAGAGAGAGAGGTTAACTGCATGTACTTTGCCTAATGAGTTGTACTAATGGATTCATGAGGTTAGTTGCAATGAATTAATTAGGATCAACCTCTTAACTCCTTACATAATTTGGTAACACACAAATAATGCAATAAAAAAATAAAATCAATCACTTTCCACTGTTCTTTTCCCCTTAGCTCTTATATATAAATATCAAACCCCTCCTTCACCTCTCAACATTACCATCACATTTCAAATCAAAGAAAAAAAATTTCTTCTTTTACAATTCTTCTTCTTCAAGAATAAAAGATATGGAAACTATAGGATCTTTTCTTGATGAAGAATGGGAATCATTGAGCCAAATCTTCTCAAATGGTGATCAAAACCATCATGATTTCTTGCTGCAGCAATATTGCCATGGCGGCGAAATCCCATCATCACCCTCATTTCTCCCCTCTCATCAAACCAACTTCTCCTCTCTCTCTCAAGAAAGCAGCAACACCACCGAAATCGAAGAAGCCCTTTTCTTGAACATCCATGAAGATCAACATCAACACCACAATTTCGATAATACTAACACAATATTTGAGACCATGAATAATTTCCACAACATGGATTTCAACAATGCTGATGCTGCTAATCTCATGCTGATGCAACCCGATGATCATGCAACGATGGAAGATTTCCTACGTTCGAAAGGCGAAAATCGGCCTTTGGAAACTGCTGATTCTTCCCAGATCAAGAGGAAGTCTGAAGCAGCAGAGGATGAGGAGAAAGCAGTACAAAATCCTAAGAAAAAACCGCGATTTTCAAGAAATGTAAGTATATATATAGAATTATAGTCCAATATGTAACTATTAGTATAATTCTACCTCATAGATTTGATTGACAATACATATATATATTTGGTGCAGACACAAAAAAATAAAACGGTGCAGTCGAAAAAGGGTAAGAAAACACTTCAAGATAAGAATGGTGATGATAATGATGAAGAAATAATCAATGGTGGAGGAAATAGGCAGAGTTGCAGCAGCTATAGCTCTGAGGATGACTCAAATGCTTCTCAAGAACTGAATGAAGAAATCAAGAACACGAACACGAACACGAACACGAACACGAACACGAAAGCCAGAACGAGCAGGGGCTCTGCAACTGATCCTCAAAGCCTCTATGCAAGGGTAAGTTGGCAACACATATTTATATAATTATATTAACTTGAATTCATCAACAAAACTCTCTCTCTCTCTCATGGAGATATGATGTTCTGATAGTGTTTGTGTTTCCTATTTTTCAGAAAAGAAGAGAGAGAATCAATGAGAGACTGAAGATCTTGCAGAATCTTGTTCCAAATGGAACAAAGGTAAAAATAATAAAATACTAATAACGAATCACAGCATTTTTATTTAATTTCCATACAATTTTATCTAATTATTGCAGAATATATTAAACTGCAGGTTGACATTAGCACAATGCTGGAAGAAGCTGTGCAATATGTAAAGTTTTTGCAGCTTCAAATTAAGGTATATTTTGGTAATTAGATTCATCATTCATTAGAAAAGTTTCACTATTGGATTTTTTTTTTTTTAAATGTCACATACTTATATTTTTTTATTAATTTATTTCTTATTGTAATATTTTTGTTTGCAGTTGCTGAGCTCTGATAATCTGTGGATGTATGCTCCACTTGCTTACAATGGAATGGACATTGGCATGTATCAGAAGATTTGTCCAAATTTGAGGCAATAAAATTAAGTTGCTGATTTTAAACCAAATGATTAAGAGGAGTTAATTATCATTTAATTTTTTTCCTGTATAAATATACTATATGAAAAAAAAAAAAAATTGGGAGAGGAGGGTCCGGGCCTAATTATCCAATAGTAATTGTATAGTGTATTAACATCGAGAATTGTCTCTTTTAATGTGTAATTTGATTGGCATTTTGAAATATTTGTTTTGAGGATAATGTGGTTGGTACGTATTCGAGTTATATGGTATCGAAATTAATCTTAAATTGTACTTCATAAAATACCATGACATTGATAAGGGTTAGTTGGAAATTGATGTCTTTCTAGTTTAGACTTAATTTGCGAAATGTTGTCAATTAATATCCAACATTTATAATTTTTGCAAATTCTACCATATTTTTTTCAATCTCTGACAAACTGATTTGGCGCGGTCATAAAATTTAGGATTATATTATATATATACTACGTGATCATAAAATTTCCACAACAATATAGTTTTAACATGTCTCTCAATAAATACGTGATCGTAAATTATAAGATAATACGATATGATGAGATGCAAATATTTTATAGCTTATATAATCTTTTTCCGAGACGAAGATTTCATGTCAATAAAGACCAGAAATATGTTAATTTAGTATGGCGTCAACTAATAAATACAAACCTATCAGCATATTCTTTTTTTAAAAATAGTTTAATTTTTTTGATGTGATAAGTACACACATATATATATAAATATATATATATATATATTTTTTTTTTTTCTTTTTCATTTTTAATTTTTTTTAAAGTACATATACATTTTAAACACTTAGATAATGAAAACAAATGGAAAGGAATTTTTTTTTTTTTTTGAGGTAACAAATGGAAAGGAATTAAGGAGGAGAAAATGAAATTGCACTACAAAATCTCCAATTAGTTCAGCTTAACTTTTGAAGATTATATTTACAAGTCAAATCGCCCAAATGTTATTAAATCCCTTACAGTTAATGTTTTACCGATCCTTATAATTAATTAGAATACAGTTGTTAGAAACTAGAGCTAATCTATTACTAATATAAAAATAAAGCTTAGATTTTCCTTTATTTTTGTAATTTGTCTAATTTTAATTCATTTATATTCTAATTTTTATGTTTATTAATTAAAATTTTATTAATTTCATATTCTTGAAATATCACATGTTTATCTATTAATCATATCTCATATTTATCTATCTCTCTATTTAATTAATTTATTCTATTACACATATTAAAATAATAATAATTTCTACATTCTTAATTCATATATAATATATATATATATATTTAATATTATAAAATTGACAAGGATTAGATATATCGATTTAATTAATGAACTAACGAGACGGTTCAAATATACTTAAAAAGAAGAATTTCTACTAATTTTATATTAACTTGGTTTAGATTTTTATTGAATAATTTAGTATAAACCAAGGAGACGGTTCAAATAACATAAAAAGAAGGATTTTTACTAATTTTAATTAATATTACTTTGAAGATGTAAACATATTTTTTTTTTCGCATTTTGACAAAGATTAGGGATATTGATTTAACATGAACCAACGAGACGGTTCAAATATACTTAAAAAGGAAGGATACGTACATATTAAAATAATAACAATTTCGGAATGCATTCTTATAAATTCTTATTTTACACATTCTTAATTCATATATAATAATGGGTTAATGGCCTGTAAATTCCTCAACTTTCAACAATTTCTGGTTTTGCTCTCCACCTAAAGATTCTTACTGTAAATTCCTCAACTTTCAATTGTTTCTGATTTTGCTTCCGCCGATGGGATAAGACAAGAATAGTTTTGGAACCGAATCGACCCACCCACTTTCTCTCTCTCTCTCTCTCTCTCTCTCTCTCTCTCTCTCTCTCTCTCTCTCTCTCTCTCTCTCTCTCTCTCTCCAAGATTAGATTGCTAGATTTGTCAGTGTTTTTCCTTCGTATGAATGTGAAAATTATTGTTCTGGCTATTTGGAGATTTGATGAATTCAAGATTGTATGGGTGTGAGTAGGATTTAAAATTCTTGTGATTTTATGGGATTTAAAATTCTTGTGATTTTATGGGTGCCTTCTAGCGCATGATCTGTACTTTCTCGGTTGAATTATCTCTGCGAGAATGAAAGAAAGCAGGGGAGAACGAGACTGAGATAGGGGTGGGGATGATGACATGAAATATTTTTTATTTTTTTAATTTACATATATGCCACGAGAGTGCCACATAGATTAATTTAAGCCACGTCTATAAATTTCCAAAACTATTCTTGCCGGATCCCATCGCGGGAAGTAAAATCGAAAACAATTGAAAGTTGAGGAATTTACAAGCCGCATCTTTAGGTGGAGAGCAAAACCAGAAATTGCTGAAAGTTGAGGAATTTACAGGCAGAATCTTTAGGTGGAGAGCAAAACCAGAAATTGCTGAAAGTTGAGGAATTTACAGGCCATTACCCCTATAATAATCTATAGAAAATTTGTAAATGAAAATCTCTCTATGAAGACTAAATAAATATATTTAATCAACATGTCTACATGAAATCCTTTTCATTTTTTCATTCATATTTTTCTAAAAACTTCGATTAGTGCTTTCTAGAAGATATATTTATTGAATCAAATGTGGGATAGTTAGCTAAATAAAAGAACAAAAAAACTTGAAGATGTAAACATATTTTTTTCACATGTTGGCAAAAATTAGATATATCGATTTAACATGAACTAATGAGACGGTTCAAATACAAATACTTAAAAAGAATGATTTTTACTAATTTTAATTAATATTAACTTTATTCAGATTTTTATCGAGTAATTTAGCATAAACCAACGAGACGGTTCAAATAACATAGAAACAAGGCTTTTTACTAATTTTAATTAATTTTACTTGGAGTGTTCATATTTTTATCGAGTATTACTCAAAGGATTTAAGACGAGTATGTACAGTAAAGTCACTATTTTAACCGAGATTAGAATGAACATGTAGAAAGTTTCTAAACAAATTTAGATTTAAAAAAAATACATAATGAATTAGTATACCCGATCCATTATCATTCCTAATTATAAATTTAGATACATGAAATAATTAATTTTCTAAGTTTGATTATAATTAACGCGAACAATATCACAACTTTTAAATAAGATATAAAATTATTTTTAAAATATATACATCTAAATTAAAACATAAAGTTATTTCCCGTCGAATTTCGACGGGTTACTTACTAGTAAATCAAAAAAAAAAAAAACTAGAGCTAATAAGGCATCTTTAACATGTGAGAGAGGCATATATAGGGCTGGCAAATTTCCGGGCCGGCCCGAAAATTCACCGGGCCGGAAAATATGGAGCCCAGCCCGGCCCGAAAAATCAGTTTATAGCATATTTTTACCGGGTGGGGCCGGGCTGGCCCGGCCCGAAAATTCATCGGGCCAGAATTTGCTGAGCCCAGGCCCGGCCCGTCGGGCCGGGCCGGGCCTGTTTTGACAGCACTAGGCATATATATAGTATTTTTGCTATTATTTGATGACAAGTGTAATTGCAATCGCTATTCAATATGCATTGTGTATATTGAGTAAATTTAATTTATTTGCAAATAACTTACAGATCATATAATAAAGATAAATCACGTATCCACAAACTTCATTATGGGTGAAAGTGTGAAACGAGTAACTCATCTTACTAATGATCCTTATACTTCATAGTTATATAAAATAATTACATATAAAAATATTTTAATATATATATATATAATGAGATCCTATAATATATACTATATTATATTATATTATTGTATAATATATATATATATAGTTTAAATATATATTATATTTAAAGAACAAAAAAATTGGGGTAGTTTAAATGTAGCCCCTATTTTACTCTTCATAGCTCCATAATTTAATATAAATTAAAAAATTATATGAAATTTCTATTTTATCCCTAGCCTTCATTACTCATTAGTCAAATCTCTTTTCTCACTCTCACACACACACACAGTCTACTGGTTCAACTTATAAAACACAACCTACACCAAAAGAAACTTTCGAGCATAATCATAATGTCCCAACTCACACGACTGAAAACGAAAAATTCTTAAGCGCCAACATAAATTAAGGAGGTTATCTTATACTAACTCTTAATTATATATTAATCAGATCTAACATCACCAATCGAACAAACTTGAGGTCTGCAAAAAAAATTATTTTTATATTGTTGATGGCCGTGCGACACCATTCATACTCTAAAATGTTTGGTTAACTCAGATCTCCAAATATTAGCATATTAGTAAAGCATGCGAGTCATCTTCTATAGGAGATCTACAATTTTGCTTTTACCAATGTTCTTTTTCTCACTCCACCATTATCTAGTAATGAAAGGAAAACCAATATATATTTTAATTTGATCGAGTAATATAGAAGATTGAAGAGTGGTGTCTATTCTTGTTGGAGGTTTTGAGTAACAAAGGAGGTTATGAGGGTAAAAAAGGAAATTTCATATAATAATTTTATTCAAATTTAATTATGGGGCCATAAAGAATAAAATGAGGATTGTATTTAGAATTGCCCAAATATTGAGGGGATAAGCCCAATGTCGAGTTGGCCCAAGGCCCAAGCCAACATGTTGTCTTTGTTCCTTTACATATGAATATTGCATATAAATATTTCTGGTAGATGTAATAAAAGTTTCTCTTAACAGCTTTAGTATTGCCATTAATTTACTTATGATTGAAATGATCTTCGAATCCATTCTATCGTTTACTTTGCCTTTATCTCTGAGCATATGATTACTTAGTTTGTTTTTGGTTTCATTTTTAAAATTTTCGATTCAAATATGTAAATTACTGCAAGGACCTATTAAGATGAAATATTATACTACAAGCACCTAATCAAATAAAAAAAATAACAAAAGGACATTTTGAGATTAAATATATATATATATATATATATATATATATATATATATATATATATAGGGAAGAGATCATATGCAAAAGTCTTTTACCGTAAGAAATAAGAAGCGATCTGGACCATTGATCTTTGTAGATCTACAGTTGTTATTGACTGGTGCATTATAATTGAACATGGAATGCATTATCGTAACAATGCATTGTGGTAAATCAAAAATGCATTATTATGACAGTGCATTGTAATAATGCATAAAATACATTATTTTAATACATAAAATTAGAAATGTTGTCATAGTAATAAATTGAGATGATGAGATATCATAAATTGCATGCATGGGATCGGCTCTAATCTAAAAGGGATAACTACTTATTGAAAGCAATAGATATTGAAAGGCAATTTCAACAAGAAAATCTGCATTCTTCTCCATGGTAATCAAAGCGACATAATAAAACTGTTTTTTAATTTGCCACATCTATTTCTCTTATTTATTTATTTTTTTAAAATTAAAGTTACATAAATTCAGAAAAAAAAATATTGGAATGAAGTTCTTGTAATTAATATTGTCCTAACTCTCAGCCCTGTCTGACTTTAAGGATAAAAAAAATGAAAACACAAACAAAATAAGGATGACTCTGAATCTGAGGTCAATTGCAAGAGTGATTGCATCCAGCTTCTCGTATTGTTCATGTGCTCTATGTAATTTTTCTTTCATGTTGGCGTTTATCTTGTTGATATTAGTAACACGAAATATTTGGGTCGAGCTCGAAAGGTTCGCGGTGCGACTTTGGATTTTTTCGCAATGTGGTTGGGGCTTGAGGGATTGGGCCGTTAGGACCTTTATAAATAGACGAAAATCATCTAGGGTTTTAGTAGTTGTCTTGAGTCACTCATTGTAATCCTATTTCGATATATAGTGAAAATCTTCTCCTCTGCCCGTGGTTTTCTCCCATTTTGGGTTTTCACGTAAATCTGTGTTCACTATTTTTCTATTCTTTGTATTCTTCTTGTCTATATTTTATAACAGTTGTGTTGAGTTTCAAAGTATGAAGTAGGATTAATCAATTCCAATGGACATTTTAGAGAGAAAGAGTGAGAGAAAGTCGTTCATGATTCATGATATGTGTTAGCTAGATCATGAGAATATTGGTGTATGACTTTGGTCAATGGTCATTGGCAAAGACATCCTAACTAAAAAGACATAAGCATATGAAGTCTCAAAGACATCCCAACTAAATTATCTGTCAATTAATAAATATATTTCAATAAATGCAAAATATTAAATAATCACATGTTTGAGACTATTTCATGTACAAATATATGAGACAAAAATTGATATGTTAGGCATAAAAAAATTAATACTTATCTATTCAATTGAGATATATCAAGAATTTGAAAAATATGGGTAGAACTAGTTAAATATATTTGTATGTATTGTGAGAGTAGTCATGAATTGGATGCAACTTATTATACTTAATCAAAGGCAAAAGATTAAATATACTTACATGCTTGTCCGCTTATGGTGAAGCGTTCGGGGAGATGTGACCGTCCTTCAAGCGCATACCAAAATCTAACACACATATTAATCCAATTAAATCATTTTATCACTTATTCAATTAGAGTACAATTTATATTGAACAATTAAATTATATATAGTACCTCTTGTTGTCTTTGTAAATAGAGATGTCCATTTGAAATCATAAACTATATTTAATAACAATTTATACATATCTATGTAGTGCATCAAATTCTTACATGATAGGTGTGTGTACTATATGTACTTTACTGAAAATAATGGTATGGGAAATTTCATACCGTTGCATGTCGAAATTTTACGATTTACCAGATTATCGATATACCTAAAAATTATTCATTTAAAAAACTTGTGTATACATTTATACCACCAAGTAAAAATGGATAAGAATGTTGATTTCTATTTACATATCACGATCATAATTATCAACTTGTGACAAGTCTTCATTTCCATATTTCCTTGGTCAATGGAGTATAGAGTATTACCTAGTTCTATCTTGATGTAACTAATTTACTCTAATTTTTGCAATTCTTAGGAAAAGCTTCACGTGATTATTTTCTACTTTAGCAATTACGTTCACTCCAATTTGGTGACAACTTGTATGGTAAGAATTTTCTTTTCCTTTTTCCTTCTTCGAACATCAAAATAGTAAATAATTAGAAATATATAGTTTGTCCTATTTTTATTTTTATTTTGGTATCAGTGTTATCACTTATATATGTAATATGTACACTATTGAATTTTACAAGTTTTTGTTCATTTTTTTTCTCTTCAATTTCTTTTATGTTTAGTTTTTTTTTTTTTGCAATTGTTATAAAATATGATTGATTATACCCGATCAGAATTTATAATTTAGTTTTAGTAATTTATCTTGATATTAAGATAATAATTAATTATCAAATATAAGGACATAGATTTAATGTTTGCCAGAAGAAAAATTAGAATATCACATATGCGTCTTACCACCAAAAAAAAAAAGAAAAGTTACCGTGATAGTGCAGTCGATTGAAATATTTTATTCATATATATTAAAAAATATAAAAATACCGGAGTATTAGAAAGTGCTTCAATCTATCCCTTGTCCTTTTAAACTATTATATTT
This sequence comes from Agastache rugosa, assembly GCA_031470985.1. Taxonomy (NCBI): domain Eukaryota; kingdom Viridiplantae; phylum Streptophyta; class Magnoliopsida; order Lamiales; family Lamiaceae; genus Agastache; species Agastache rugosa. Next base: position 35,290,665 of record CM062605.1, read on the forward strand.
CACATGTCAAAATCGTTAAAAACACGTTTATTACGAAATGTTCACTAAAAAAGTAGATGCAATCAATTTATTCATCTTTCATGGACAAAAGTTAGATACACTGTATTTCTGTATTGTTTTTCAAAACTATGACTATTATGATGACATTTTGCTATTTGAACACATCAAATCACATGTTGGGTAATTTATAAAACCTATTGTTGCGTGTAATGTCATATAATGTTGATTATTATTTTTAATCGGATAATGTTTCTATCTGAACATGTGATATTTCGAACATAGTTTTCCTAGTAAATATGAGGAAAAATCAAACATAATTAATTTTCTCATTCACTTCTTAAATATTCGAGTACTAGAAAATTACTTTTCCTTCCTTCTACAAAGTTATTCAAATTAATTATTTACAAAACACCTTTTTTATAATATTTTTGTTCCTAAATAAAAAAAAAACCCGCCTATTTCTTATTTACCAATTGCACAAATTCAAAATAATTTTCTATATATCTGGTAGATCCACTTAATGTTGGGTTCTTCCAATTATGCATGTACCAGTTCCATATAGTATTCTTAGATCGAATTATGATTCGTGTAACAAATTGAAAATTCTTTTCTGGAATGTAGTGATAAATCTAGAATTTGTAAATTTAAAGAACACAGAATTTCGCCACCACACTAAAAAACAAGTTTGTGCATCAATCTTTTTTTTTTTTTAACGAAAAGGTGAAGAAGTAATAAGATCGCATGGGAGTTTTGACTTTGACTAGGTCAGACTTAGACTTTTCCCACTCAGTCTTCAGTCATCACTTGGCCAAATTGTTCACCGCCTCCCCACCAATTACACACACACTCTCTCTCTCTCTCTCACACACACATACACACACCACACACACTATTCCTCCCTCTTATCACCAAACTCACTCCACTACCTCGCACTTATCCTTGAAGAACAAATTCATATATCCACACGCACAAAAAAAAACCCACAAATTCAAATTTTGAAAGGGGAATTTTGTGTACACAAGTATTATAAAATTGTAACTATATCTCATGTATACGCATATTTGAACTGGAACATAAATATTTGATGGATTTTGACCGGTCAATAATCAGAGATTAATATTTTGAAGTTAATTTTAAATTATATTTCTAGCATATATATTTCAAGTAAGCTTTTGCAGGGGTATAGGCGTATAGTAAGTGAATAATATAATTTTCAATTTTCAATTTATAACCGAATAATAATCTTACTACAAGTCAATAGTCAACACCCGGAAGCAAACGTGCTCATTTATCCATATTATTTTTTATTCATTTTCTAGTAAACTTAGTAACCTTGTTACTTTCCTAACACTTGTCACGCAACTTCCACCAAATTCCCTCACACACCCTTATATAAAACTTATGCCCACACTCATATTTTCATATCATTCAACAAATTCTCTAATTTTCTTACAACTAAACAAAGTCAAAACACACACTCCTCAAACTCTCCATCTTCAACTACAAATGGCCCTTGAAGCTCTCAACTCTCCGACCACTCCAACGCCGCCGTCATTTCAGTTCGACGCCGCCGCCCTCCGCTACCCGACGGGCAAGCGATCGAAGCGTTCCCGCAGCGGCGATCGCCATGATCAGCCCACGGAGGAAGAGTACCTCGCCCTGTGCCTCATCATGCTCGCTCGAGGCGGCGCCACCTCCACCTCCGCCGCGGCGCCACCCCCTCACTTGCAGTTGAAGCCGCAGTCACGCCTTCCGCCGCCGCCGCCAGCGACGGCACAGACGGACTCCGCTAAGTTGGTTTACAAGTGCTCGGTTTGTAGCAAGGCTTTTGGGTCCTACCAAGCCTTGGGAGGCCACAAAGCCAGCCACCGCAAGCTCGCTGCGAGCGGCGGCGGAGACGAGAACTCCACCACCTCCGCCTCCGCCTCTGCCGTCACCTCGACGACCTCCGCCAGCGGCGGCGGGAGGATGCACGAGTGCTCCATCTGTCACAAGTGCTTCCCGACCGGTCAGGCCTTGGGGGGCCACAAGCGCTGCCACTATGAGGGTGGCGCTGCTAGCAACAACGGCGGCGCCGCTGCCGGAAGCAGCGCGGTGAGTTCGTCTGAAGGCGTCGGCTCTACTGTTAGCCACCGGGACTTCGACCTGAACCTGCCGGCTTTCCCTGAATTCTGGCCTAGATTTGGCGGCGGCGGCGGCGAAGAGGAAGTTGAAAGCCCACATCCGGCGAAGAAAGCGCGGGTTTCGCCGCCGGCGAAGTTGGAGTTTGTTTGAAGAATCTACAGGAATTATTAGGAATTTAAGAAATTTATTTTTTTAATTTTATTTTAATATTAATTTATTTAGTGGTGGAATTTTTTTGTAAATAGAAGTGGGAATCGGCGGTGTTGATTATTTATTGATTCATTAATTTATTGCGAGACAATATATTGATTTGGTTAATGATAGTGTTATTATTTGTTGAAAGTTTATAAGTTTGGATTGCAAATTGCACAGAATTGTTAGTTGAGGTTCCATGGTGGGGACATGCCATTCTATTCTATATAGTCATTAGTATTACGCGTTCGTTGAATTGAATCCACTTCTAAATTTTTATTTTATTTTATATACGTCTGCGTAAATTCATATTAATAATGAAAAGGTCAAATTCACAGTATCATACTTACCTACATATATCAAACTTATCCAAAATAACTAAAATCATTTATAGGTAAAAAAGAAAAAAAGAAAAGAAAAGAAAAACTAAACTAAAATCACTTACGCGTGATAAAGTCCATTTCATAGCATCATGCCTAGATATGTGAAAGTTAACTAAAATAACTAACATCACTTGTACCGACTACCGAGTTGTACTTAATAAAGTCAAGTCTTAAATATTAGGGATATTAGCATATAAATACAAGACTTTCGAGTGTTTCTTAATGCTGAACACTCGAATTTTAGACTTATGTGGTGTTTCCTTCATATCTCATATCGAATTTGATGAGGATAAATCAAATTGAAATTGCAATCCAAACAATAATATGATGTTTTGATGGCTACCTCAGTTTCAATTTTGTCACGTCAATTTCGATTTTAGGGAAAAATTAAACAAATCAAAAGTTTGTTTATTTGAATTCAAAAAACAAATTGGTGTTCAAAATTAAAGAACGTCCAAAATTTGTGTATTTACATGCTAATATCTTGATATTAATATTCATTGGAAAACAATAGCTTAGTTTAGTTTGTTAATTTTGTGAAACTTTTGTTCTTTTCAATTTTATACTACAATCCATGTACTTTAGCGTGAAAAAAGAAAACCAAACCATTACCATACTCAATCTCCACTTCTTTACCACTGACATATAGTATAGTGATATTTCTCATCCATTCAAGGATGAGAGACAGACCGAGGTTCACTCCCCCCTCCCCTATGTTGCAAGGGTGCGAGGGGGCGGGTGCGAGGGGCGATACTATACGGGTACAGGGATACGGATTTTCAAAAATTATAGGGTGCGATTCGTGAAGGATACGTCTATTATATTTATATTTTATTATATACGACCTAACAAATTTATAAAAAAAATATATATTCATAAATTAAATTTTGCATTGCAAATATAAGTTAAAATAAAAGTTTCAATTGAAATAGTCAAATAATATATGTTAATGCTTATGTGAGTCGGAGCAGAGATAGAGTGAAGTCGTAAAGAGAATAAAGAAAGAGGGCAAATCGCAGAGGAGCAAATGTGATTCTTGGGCAGTAGAATGAATCTTAATTAAAATTGTTAAATTGCAAAAAAGGGCCAAAAAAATTAAAGTTCATAAAAAATGACCCCAAATGCACCGGATTCGTGAGATTGGTGAATCCGATTCGTGTATCCATTTTTATTTTTATTTTTTTTATTCATAAGATACGCCAGGTGGCGAATCGGGTGCGAATCCGACGCGAATCGCACCCGCACCCGCATCCTACGCGTATCAGGTTCTGCATTGTAGTGTATTTCGGAGAATCCGTGCATCATAGCCCCTCCCCCTAATAAAAAAAAAATCTCCATTTCTTTAGCGAATAATCTTGGGGGCATAAATGCAATGATCTTCTATTGTCTTCATTGGATAAAATGACATGTGACAATCTGAAAAATTAAATATGGGGACTAGGATTTATTCCACTCAATTAAGGTATATACATATCTCTAAATCTACACATATCATTAATCTAACAGCAGAAGCAACAGAGGATGTCATATGGAGGACTAGGATTTATTCCACTTAATTAAGGTATATAAATATCTCCAAATCTACACATATCATTAATCTAACAGAAACAATAGAGGATGTCATATGGATTAGGCAATAGAAGATCCGATCTTACATAAATGTCTCTCGATTTATGTTCTTTGGAATAATTTGATATCCTTCTTTAGACTTACTCCATTTAAACTTTCTGTTATAAATATTGTTACACATATTATATGAATAAAATTATGTTATAACTACACATATTCACCAATGTGTGGGTTTCTTTGGTTTCTTCCCCAAACTCCGTGGGTTAATTGTTAGAGGCGGTCTCTCGTGTGCGCGCAATGTGCTTCGTTAGTAATTTTTTTATTTTAATTTTTAATTGAATATACTTAAAAATTAATAAATTTTAATTGGGATAAAATTTTGATTGTAATTATTAAATTTTAATTTACTATTTTGTTTTTGTATTAGTATCAGTACACGTTCTCCACGTTTTATATATCACAGTTAACACCTTTCAGATTTTCAACTACCATCAATAGTTTGGATGGACATTTGACATTTGTATTGTCTAGAGAGAGAGATGAATGTATTAATTTAATTAAACAAAATTTTGTGGGCAGTCGGTAAAGAAGCTTCTTCTCAAAGTTGAGTCGTCGGCCATTATCAGCTTATAAAGTCAAATAAATAATGTGATAAGTGTAGTTCGGAAGGAGAGTCACATATTTTAAGAGTGGAGAATAAGTTAGATAAATGTATTGTGAGTGGAGAGTGCGAGAATGCAGTCAATACTATTTAAAGAAAAATCACACTTATTGTGAACGGACGAAAATAAAAAGAAGATCATACTTATTGTGGACGGAATGAGTATTAAGTAATTAAAAGGACTACTTCACTTAAGCAACAATTTAATTGGGAGAATTAAATTAAACAAAAAAGGTGGCTATTTCTTGCGAAGTGTTTGTCAATACATAGAAATAGTAAGTTTACTCAAATTTACTATTCCATCCATTCCAGGTTAGTATGGTTCAAGTTCAACTAATATTTCACACTTTTAGGGGATGCAGGGAGTATTAGTTAACCAAAGCAAAGCAACATTGGTGATAATTTCACATTTGAATTACTTTTAAACATTAAAATATAGATATAATAAAAATCATAAAATAATATATAAAAATATTTCGGTTATTAGGGTTGAAGCCGAGATTTTTTGCTCAACCCGAATCGAACCGAAATAATTTCGGTTTTCTATTTTTTAAATCGAACCGCATCGTTATGTTAAAAAAAATGGAACCAAATAGTAAATTTCGATTTGATGTGGTTCGAATTTTTGGTTTGATTCGGATTTTGCTCACCCTTAATATTTCCTGTTCTTTTGATATGTATTTGGTCTATTAAATAAGGTCAGACATCAGATAATCTTACGGATCAAAAATCATAAGATAGATCAAGATTCAAATCGAGACACGAAACATCCTCCTCAATAAAATTCTAGTTGGTAGTACACTCCTATTGGTTTACCACTATAGTATTTAGTCGGCGCACACACCACGTACAAAACATATTTATTATGAGTTGCACTTGGGTACATCACGATGTACTTATACATCCGGTTCAACCCGACCCGTGACCCGACCCGACCCGATCGATCCGGTCAGCGTTGACCGGTCAACGGTCAACGTCTGAGCGTTGACGTTTTCTTTTCTTTTTTCCAACTCCCTCTTCGGCTCCGATTTTTAATTTATAGATAATGATTGTGGCAACATTAATGTTTTTTAGCTCGCTCCGAGGCCTTCGGCTCCCCTCGCTCGACTCTTGAAAAAAATAAATAAAAAATAAAAAAAGTCAACGCGGTCAACGTTGACCGGGCGGGTCAGCGGGTCGGATTGAACCGGATGTATAGTACATCATGATGTACAAGAGTTTTTGCCATTTATTATTGCCAATTTTATGATCCACATGGAGATTATCGCTACATATAATACTATATATAAAAACATAAAATTAATATTGAAAACTAATGTAGGCTTGTTTGCTATTTATTTTACTTTGGTTTTTAAATAAATATTTATGGGAAAAATCAAAATTTAAATTTTTTTTATTTTTTTGGAATTTATCCCGAGATTGCATAAGACGTGACAGAAGCAGAAGAAGAAAGAGAGAGAGAGTTCACTAGGAAACGATGTCGTACTTCTTCTCCGCAACATTTTTAATTCATTTCAGTTTTCACAACCTGCTAGTTCCATCATCCATGTCACTTTGATGTAATAAAAAAGTTATATGTCACCCATTTCAAACGCTACATCAATTTCAATTTGATCGGCATCCAATCTCAAAGTAAATTTCAGAAAAATCAAAAGTTCATAAATTTAAAAATCAAATTAAAAATTCATGGAAAAGTCGAAACTTGAAAATTCTTTATGAATTTAAATTAAATTAATCCTATACAATATTATATATATATATATAGTATTGTTGTTCAATTTATTAAATTTGTCCGAACTATCACAAAATCAACCAAATTATTCCAAAATTCAATTTTAGGCCACAAAAAATTACATAAAATTACATGGCTCATCATCGATATACTTGAACTTTAACACAAATATAGAAAATGGACTAGCTAAACATCATCTCGCTGCCTAAAGCAAAGTAATATTTTTTTGACAAGTCACGTAATATTTCCATGGCCGAAAATTGTATTTTGAGATATTTTTTGTTAGTTTTATGATAGTTGAGTATTTTGTGGGATATTCCTGTTAAAAGGTCCGTAATTCTGATATTTAATTGTAATTATCCAGAGCATGACATTTTTGTTTAAAGGTCAATAGTTCGCGTGAACTACTCCCTCCATTCAATTTGTCTACATATTGTTCGACACAGAAATTAAAAATAAGGGTAAAAAGATAGAAAGTGGATAGGTTCTACTTCAAATTGAGTGGGATATCCATTTAAGGAAAGGTGGACAAATTGAGTGGGACGGAGGGTGTACAATTTTCCCACAATATAAAATGAAATTTAATATATATACTCCTTCCGTCCCATAACAAGTGGCTCGTTTCCAAATAAGAAAATAATTATGTCTTCAAAAGTTGTGGATCATACCACTTTAACTACTCCCTCCGTCCCACTAGACTTGTCTGATTTCTTTTGGGCACGGGTATTAAGGAGAAAGAAATTAGGGATAGAAGGTATGTTAGTGGAGTTTTTAATTAAATACTCCCTCCGTCCCCCAAAAGTGTGGTCCAAATTTGATTATATGTGAGGTATAAAATATTAATTGACTACACTTTTGACTACACTTTTGGGGGACAAAGGGAGTAATTAATAGGGTACAAAAAGTCAAATAAAGTGGGTAGAGAGAGAGAGTGAATAGTAGGTGTGTCTGATTAACAAACTAATTGGACCCTAATTATTTCAAAAAAAGTAAACAGGACAAGAGTAACGGGACAACCCAAAAAGGAATACAAGACAAGAGTAACGGGACAGAGGGAGTACATTTTACCATTCACTTAAATAACCGTGCCCATAAAGGATGAGAAGTATGAGCCAACTGGGACGGATGGAGTAAAACTAGTAACACACTATTTGAAGAAATGGACCATATTAACAACAAATCATATGAAGTTATGCTAAACTAATTTGCATGCATATTCACATATATATTGAATGGAAAATGAAGAGAATTAAGTGTGTATACAACCCGTAATTAGGATCTCCTACCATATCTGCACACACGAAGTTACATTTTTGGAGCTGCTTCAAAAAATCTTCATCACTTTCTAGGAAAAAACATATAAAACCACTATGTAAGATACTATTCAATCTACCATCTCTTGCATTCTTGTTGAATATGAGTCGTTTCCGACGTTAGCCGTAAATTGATTATTATATACTGTGGCTGCAGCGGCGGAAGGAAATGAAATTAACGAAGTGATACAGTTTTCAGGGACGGAGAGAGTATTATATACTGCGGCTGCGGCGGCAATACGGGGTTGGGGTGAACCACACTGGGCATTCAGAGAAAGGGAACGGCCGAAGACGAGAGATAAGCCGCGTCCGGTAATCATAAACACCAACATAACCGCTGCTCCGTATCCGATGGTCATACGTAAAGTAGACGGAATCCGGTTTCACTCCGGCGCCGGCGACATGTTTGATCGCAACCGGATGGTTCATTCCCACGAAAATCGACAGCCCTTACAACGAACCCTTCATCATCTTTATCTTCATCAGCTGCGTATCAATCTTGTACACCTCGAAACCAACGGTCGGATCCATCTCCCACTTTTCCTCAATGATAAACTTGCCCGTCTCCACCACCACGATGCGCACCACCAGAAACAGCTCGCCGCTCTGCTCCTCACACGCCAGATATTTCACCTCCTTCATGTTGCGCCGGAGTTCGCTGAGGTGGTCCGGCCTATCACAATGCGCCACGTAATCAAGCCTCGGGAATTCGCTGCCCACGTCCCAAGCCTCCAGCTTGAACGTGGACGTGATGCAGAAGAGGCGGCGGCGTGTGCTCGAGTACACGATACTCTCATACGTCTCCCTCTCACTATCAATGTTTCCGCAGCCGCCGCCGAACAGAGTCCAGTGGCGGCTGCGGCGGCGCGGCGAGCAGAAGGCGAGGGTGTCGCCGGCGCCGAAGATCATGAAGGCTTTTCCTTCTCGGTGGTGATCGTCGTCGGAGAGGATGATGGTATTGGAAACGCCGTGGATGGTTATGGAAGGAAGCTGGATGCAGTGATAGGTGGTGGGATCGATGAGATAGAGAAGGCGGTTGAGCTTGTAGGCTAGCCAGCCCTGCGATGATCCCACCAAATACAAGACTCCGTCGTGTACGTACTGGCCGTCGATGAGATACTCGCCGCCGCAGCTCTTCCATTTGTTGTCGAAAAAGATGTACTTCTGCTGCTTCGCACGGCACCAGAACCTGAAAAGCGTCGCGCCCTGTAAATTATTGGACGGTCGAATCATCAGCCACGGCGATTTAGGAAAACTAAACCCGCCCCCGCCGGCGCCGCTAGCGGTGGTTTGATAAGTCTAGGGTTTGCGAAAGTAGCTAAAAGAGACAATAACACGATGACACAAGGATTTACGTGGTTCGATCGATGTGATCTACGTCCACGGGAGAGAATATAGAGAGCTTTTATTATGCTTGAGAGTACAATGAGTATTGAATGTCCTACACCTCTAATCTTGCATCTATTTATAAGCCTTGGATCCAGCCCTAATCCTTCTAGGGATCGAACTTCTTATACATATCTAGTTCCTTAATATATGCATATCCGATTCCCGTTCGTGGTAGAATTCTATCTTCTTCCAAAGTAGGGTTTCGTTACTTGGTCTTCAAGGCAGACGTTCACTTTGTTTGGGCCGAACTCTGTGGGCCGAGCTTTAATATATAGGCCCAATTAGCCTTAGGTCGGGCCCAGGATGAGGCCGGTACTATCACATCCCCCCAAAAAAAGAGAAAAGAAGACTTGTAGACGCAGACTATGAGGGCTTATTTTCGAAGTGATTGATCGCGCAAATCACCTGTACGAGCTGAATTACCGAGCTTATGTGCCGAGCTGAAGTAGCAGGGGAAACAGGAGGAGCGATCTGAGTATCAGCGACCTTGTTAAGTTGGGTCGGTAGATTAATTTACACGGTCCATACCCGATGTAGAAGGCGGGAAAAGTAATGGGCCATTTAAATTGTGTTGAGGGACGGTACATATTCCGAGAAAGACGGGCCCACGTTCACACGTGTCAGATGCAACAGCGGGATTCAAATGTATATTCACAGAAGTTGAAACGTTTTTTTTCCTCTATCACATTATTTCACATCCGCCGCCCTTAGCAGAAAAAACTCTTGCTCCAAAAAACTGTTCTTCTTCCCCAAAATCCTTAATCTGCTGTTCCTGTACTGCCGGCGTTCACTCCGTTGGTTCCTCTGTGCACAGTTGCAAATCACCCGCCGGAGCATTTACCTTCTTTTTTAACAAGTAAGTATGGCCTCCATTTCTCAGTCTAGTAGTAGTGGTAGCGAATCTCCTCCGTTAGTCGGCTTCAACAGAAGCGTTGCATTTGCCATTTTTTCATTAGGATCCCTGGTACCTACTGTTGAAACTTTAATAGTACCCCCGCGTGTGAAGGGGAAAGTGGCTGATTACCCCTCGACCTTAAATGAGACTAGGATTAGATTTCTTGCCCAAACGTATAATTTTCCTATTGACGCGGAATTAATAGAACCTCGCCTCGAGGATAGGGCATGCTCTCCCCCAATGGGGTTTGTTACTATTTATAAGGACAGTCTGCACGCTGGTCTTCGATTACCCCTCCCTGAGCCCTATTCTGAGCTCCAGAAGAAGCTGGGCTTAGCGTTAGGGCAGATAATGCCGAACTCGTTTAGGCAGTTCACCGATTTGGGTGTGGCAGCAATTGATAAGGGTCACCAAATATCCGCCGAGCTCATTCACGAGCTATTTGTTTTCAAAAAAGCGGGGGGCTGGTACTATGCCGCTGCCCGGACTGAGTTCAAGGGGCGAACTCAAAATAAGGTTGACAAATGGCACAAGAAATTTTTCTTTTGTCGCCACAATAGTTTTGTCGACCTGGCTTGGCGGCTGGAAAAACCTTACGAATGGGTGATAGACGAGATGGATAAGGATGTGGAGACTGCGGTGAAGGCGATGAGGGATCGCGGTCCTTTTGAGGGGAGCTACAACGAAGACTCCCTAGCTGAAGCGGGGTTGAGCCCGTATGAGCCTCACAATATGGTGGATCCGGCGACGGGTGAGGCCCCGCTAGTGCTGTTAGGGTTGTTTTGTGTGCTGATTCGTCGTCCTTACAGTTTTGTTGTTTTCTTTTGTTTTGTAGTGAAGAACTTTGGGAAGCTAAAAGAGGTCGGTGCCAAGGCTACAGCTCGCGGGGCTAAGAGAGCGAAGCTATCTGGACGATCTGCCTCCTCCTCCGATCAGGGTCAGCTCGTGGGGGCTGCTGCGGCAACTGTTCGCTCTCCTTCCCCCAAACCACCTCAGAAACGATTGAAGGTCGGGGACCAGCTCGAAGTGGACATCATCGATGTCACGGGTAGTGACGCGAGCCCGGTAGCTCCCTCCAACAAGCTGGCTAGTCTGCCTTTTCCCGAGGTGAAGACTTATTCCTTTCATTACACAGTTTCCCTTAATTGTTGCCTGTGTAGCTAACTGTATTCCTTCTTGCAGGGCCTCGATATGTTCGTGGGATGGCTGAAGAACAACATCGGGGAGATGTCCTCGAAACACGAGGACGAGAAAAGCCAATACGCAGAAAAGCTGATGTCGGCCAATGCCCGGGCCAAGAAGGCTGAGACCGAGCTGATTAAGGCCGAAGAGGGCATGAAAGTTGTCAAATCCGAGCTGGCTGCTCAGCTTGCAAAGGCCGAGGCGGAATCCGAGAAAGCTCGGAAGCTTGAGTCCGAGCTGAATGCGGCGAAGGACCGGGAGGCCAGCCTTGCAGCTAGCCAAGGTGAGCTCCTCCGGGCATATACAAAGAGGTTCCTGTTGTCGGAGAGTTTCTCCGAGCTTGCCAATGACTTGGCCATGCTTATCAACGGGAACTTCGCCGTGGCTGCTTTGGAGAGGGCCGCCAAGGACTTTCCCGACCTGGATGTCTCCAAATATGGCTTCGAGCGGCTAGGGGATGAAGCTCTCTCTTCCCGGTACGCCAGAGTGGTCCGAGATCACCTCGGTCAGTTTCCTGTCCTGGAAACCCTGGCCAGCTCGTCCACTTTGCTATCTGCCGAGCAGATTGATGACTGTTCGGTAGATCGGGACCTCAACCTGGACGCGGCTTTTGATTCTCTTCCCGACGAAGAAGAAGAAGAAGGCGAAGCCCACGAAGAGGAAGTGGAGGAGGAACGGGAGGCCGGAGCTGGTGAAAATCTGACCTCCCCCAAGGATGTGGAGGACCCCCCCGCCGAGCAGCCACCTTCTCAAAATAAGGAGGTCGGCGATGTTTAGCTAGTTTTTTTTTTTTACATTGTATACTTGTACTGAACATCTTTGAATCAATGTATATGTTTCCTTCTTCTTGAGTGTAGAGCTTGGATTCTGTCGGTGTTTCTACTTTGCGCATACAAATAGCTCTCCTTTCACAAGACCTGGTTGACCAACGGTCCCTTGCTCAGCAATGGAAGGAGAAATGCCGCCGAGCTGAGGAGCTTTTCGGCAAAAAGTGTATTCTGCTGAAATCCCAAGAAGCCGAGCTGACGGGATGACAGATGAAGTTCGAGGCACTTTGTGAGGAGGTCAAAGTCAAGCGGCTCGCTTTTCAAGAGAAGACCGACTTGCTTCAAGCTAAGCTTCTTCAGGCTGAGGAGGAGTTGGAAGTTGCCCGAGGTCGAGCTGGCCGCGTTCCCAAAGATTACGAGAAGATCGCCGAGGAGCATGCCGAGTATGAAGATATTATCCGTCGCGGCGGTGGTATCACCATATCCGAGGCGGAATTAAAGGCAAAAGAGGACTTGGAACAATATCTCGAGCTGAAGGAAGCACTCGGGTCCGAGTCTTTTGGGCTTCAGGGTGCTTTTGAGATGCTGAAGGAGAGTGCGGGCAGGTATAAGTGTATTTTGGACCGCCGACCTAAGTTACGTGCGCTTCTGGCATGTGGTGCGGGTGCGGACCTTCCTTCTTCTGTTCGGACAATGCCTGCTCGCGAGGTGAAAACGGCTTCGTGGGGACATCAGGTCGGTCCGAGCCAAGGTAGGCGAACTATTGGTCGTGGTTCGGCTACCGCGCGAGGTCGAAGTTTTCCTGCTGGAAGAAGTCGAGGTCGGGGACGAGGTCGAATCTCGATTGATGATCTCCTGGGGCCTTCCTCATTTGAGGAAGATTGGCTTAGCTTTAGCAAGAAACACCCTCCCTCATAGATTAGCTCGATTCTGCCTGTAATTTATGTACACACAAACTTTTCCAAATAGTTAGAAATAAAAGTGTATATATTGGGGTTTTGAACTTTCCTGTTCTTCGTGAAGATTGCTTCCTTGGTTTATTTGCGTGTTGCACCTTTTAGGGAGTTGAACTCGGGCTTCTTTGTGTTGACGAGGGAACCATGGTTAGGACCTCGTATTTTATCCTCCCGGGGGAACCTGGTTCCGACCCCAGTTGAGGACTAATTATCCCTAAGAGGGAGTTTGACTCGGACCTCGTGGGATCTTCCTTTTTGGAGGGAGACGAGCTCGGACCTCGGAAAGGGTTTCCTTTGCGCATTATAGGATATTATTACCCCATGTCGGGTCATTACTGACCACGCAAGGGAACCGTAGTTCGACCTTATGAGGGGATTTTTGATGTTATGGACACTTCGTATAAGCAAATCAAAAGACTCAAGATGCAAGATAAAAAAGAAATTTTATTAAAAAGGACCAAAAACAAAGTAAAAAGAGTTTTGACGAGCTCGTTAAAAACAAAACATTAAAGACAAAAAAGACAAAAAAGAAAACCTAAGACTCTATATGCAAGACTTTGCTGCTTATACGAAGAATCTCTTTAGATGGGCGATGTGCCACGTTCTGGGTATTAGCTCGCCCGAAAGATAGGTGATTTTGTAAGCTCCTTTGCCGAGGACTTCGTGTACTCTGTAGGGTCCTTCCCACGTAGCTTCGAGCTTGCCGAGCTTCTCTGAAAGGCTTATCTCATTGTTTCGAAGCACAAGATCACCGACCTGGAACTGTTGGGGTTTAACCCTTTGGTTGTAATACCGAGCCATCTGCTGTTTGTACCGAGCTTCTTTTATGCTGGCTTGTTCCCTTTTTTCCTCCAATAAGTCCAGGTCGATTCGGCGCTGTTCTTTGTTAGCTTCGGCGGAGAAATTGATAGTGCGGGGGCTGGGTGCTCCGATCTCGACAGGTATGACTGCTTCTGACCCGTATACTAAACGGTACGGGGTTTCTCCCGTTGGAGTTCGGGGTGTAGTCCGGTACGACCACAGGACGTTTTGGAGATTGTAGATCCACTCCGTTTTCTCCTTCTCTAGGCGGGCCTTGAGTCCGTTCACTATTGTCCTGTTGGTGACCTCGGTCTGGCCATTAGTTTGAGGTCGGTTGACCGAGGTGAACTTTTGCTGGATATTGAGTCCTTCACAAAATTCTCGGAATTCTCTACTCGTAAATTGCGTTCCATTATCCGAGATGAGGACTCTTGGTACTCCGAACCGGCACACGATGTTTTTCCAGACGAAGTCAACGGCTTTCTCACTTGTGACTTTTGTGGAAGGTTCAGCTTCTACCCACTTGGTGAAGTAGTCGACGACGACTATTAGAAACCGCTTTTGCTTAGGTGCCGGGTAGAAAGGCCCTACGATGTCAATGCCCCACTCCATAAATGGCCACGGACTTTGCATAGTAGAGAGGTCGGTCTGGGGTAGTCTCGTCACTCTGGCATGCAGCTGGCATTTTAGGCACCTTTTCACGAATTCTTCCGCATCTTTTGCCATTGTTGGCCAATAGTACCCCCATCCCATGATCTTCTGAGCTAGCACCCGAGCTCCAATGTGGCTTCCGCACGACCCTGTGTGTACCTCATTTAATATGTAGTCTGCCTCCCTTGGTCCAACACATCTTAGGAGGGGCTGTAAATATGACTTTCGATAGAGGATCCCTCCCTCGAGGACGTACTGTGTGGATCTAGCTAGAATTTTCCTAGCCTTCGTCTTGTCCTCGGGCACTTCCCCGCTCTCCAAACATCTTATTAGGGGGGTCATCCTCTATGATCGCATTGACTTCTGCCTCTTCTATACTCCTGTTTCGGACTTCTTCTACTAGCGTCGAGCTGGTCGGGGAGTTCGCCAGCTTGCTTAGCTCATCAGCTCGGGTATTTTGGCTTCTGGGAATGCGAACTATTTTGAAGAACTGGAAAGACCGTTCAAGGAGCTTGACCTTCTCCAGGTACTTCTTCAGTTTCTCACTTTTCGCCTCGTATTTCCCTAACACATGGTTGACCACGACTTGGGAATCACAATGAGCTTGGACAGCTCGGGCCTGGAGGGTTTGGGCGAGACGCAGTCCGGCAATGAGAGCTTCATATTTTGCCTCGTTATTCGTAGTGGAGAACTCGAATCGCAGCGAATATGTTAATTCCATTTTCTCTGGGCTGATGAGGAGTATGCCGGCTCCACTTCCTTTCTTTCCTGAAACTCCATCCACGTACATCTCCCAGCAGTCTGGGGGTGTTTTCTCTGGGACTTCCTGGAGTTTGGTTTTGGCTTTGATCTCTTTTGGTTCCTCGAGGTCCTTATACTGAGCTTCTACAAGGAAGTCTGCCAGAGCCTGCCCTTTTATAGCTCGACGGGGACCGAACGATATAGAATGCTCTCCTAGCTTGATTGCCCATTTCGCGATCCTTCCTGAAGCTTCCGGTTTAGTAAGAACTTGCCGAAGTGGTAGATCAGTCAAAACTTGTATTGGGTGAGCTTGGAAGTAGGGTTTTAGACGCCGAGCTGCGTTTATCAGGGCTAGGGCGAACTTCTCAAGAGGTTGATACCTCGTCTCTGGGTCTTTGAGAACTCGGCTGACGAAGTACACCGGTAGCTGCCGATCTCCTTCGTCTCGGACCAACACTGCACTTATTGCTTCCTTCGATGCCGCGAGGTACAGAGAGAGGGGTTCTTCCTTTTGGGGGACTGACAAGGTTGGTAAGTCCCTGAGGTGGCGCTTGAGCTCCTCCAAGGCTAGCTCGTGCTCTCGTCCCCATCCAAATTCCGGTGCCTTCTTGAGAATTTTGAAGAATGGGAGCTGTTTCTCGGCAGCCTTGGAGAGGAAACGACTTAGCGCGGTTATGCACCCTGTCAACCTATGCACGTCGCGGATAGTCCGGGGTACCTTCATCTCCTGCACGGCTCTAATCTTCAGCGGGTTGGCTTTGAGACCTTCTGGCGAGATCCAGCACCCTAAGAATTTTCCAGATCGCACGTTGAAAGTGCACTTCTTTGGGTTTAGCTTGAGGTTCGCCTGCCTTAGTATGTTGAGCGTAGTTCGTAGGTCGCTCACCGCCGAAGCCTCTTCTTTACTCTTGACGACAATGTCGTCTACGTATACTTCGACAATCTTGCCGATATGATCTCGGAAGAGGAAATCAACCATTCGCTGGTATGTCGCCCCGGCATTCTTTAACCCGAAGGGCATATATTTGAAGGCAAAGATCCCGAAGCTTGTTGCGAAAGCTGTCATGATCGCATCCCCCTCATCCATTAGAACCTGATAGTATCCTTTGTAGAGGTCGAGAAAGCAGAATACTTCGTGTCCCACTAAGGATTCGATCTTTTCATCGATGTTGGGGAGAGGATAGCAGTCATTCGGGCAAGCTTTATTGAGGTCGGTGTAATTTACACACATCCTCCACTCTCATTCTTCTTTCTTTATCACTACTGGATTAGATAGCCAAATCGGGTACTTGACTTCAAACAGAAGCCCTGCTTTCAACCATTGTTGCACCTCGTTGTAGATAACTTGATTTCGTTCGGCAGCAAATGATCGCCGTTTCTGCTTGACCGGGGTCGAGTTCGGGTTAATGTTATGCGTAATGATTTCCGACGACACCCCCGTCATGTCTGTTGGAGACCAGGCGAAGACGTCTTGATATTCCCTTAGGAGCTGGATTACTTGCATGCGTGTTTGAGGTCCCCCTGCAAAGCTGACCTTGACGACTTTCGCTGGATCTGTTTCGGATAGGGGAACCTGTTCCGCCGAGGTGTCTGGGATCGACGTCGTTTCTTCCAGCTCCTTGGGATACTTTGATTGCTACGCCTGGGGTTGATCTCGGAGAGCAACCTGCATGCACTCCTTGGCCTTTATCTGGTCACCTCGGACAGTATGGATTTCAGCCGTGGTCGGAATCTTAAACAGCAGGTGGTAGGGCGAAATGATGGCCCTGACTGCATTCAGCCAATCCCGACCTAGTATGATGTTGTAGGGGGAGTTCGCTTTAACCACATAGAACTGAATCAGTTTATTGACGCTGGTCGGCGGGCTGCCAATGGCAACATCGAGCGCGATGGTCCCTTCAGGTCGCGTCTCTTGCTGCGTAAAGCTCTTGAGGGGCAGGGGTGTGGAGTTCACCCGAGCTGGGTCGAGGCCCATCCTATCCAAGCAGTGTTGGAAGATGATACTCATGCTGGCCCCACCATTGATGAATACGCGATGGACCATCTTGTTGGCCACTCCGACCTGTATCACCAGGGCGTCATTGTGTGGCGTAGCTGTAGGTACAGGATCGTCCTCAGAGAATGTGACGGTTTCCCTCTTCTTGAACCTCTTCTTCATTTGCTCCTCCCCCAATGGGACTGGTGGTCTGCGAGCTTCTGCCTTTAACTTAGTCTTTGTCATACCTGGGGGTAGTCCGGTGATGGTGGAGACCACTCCGTCGTACTGTGGTGCGTTGTACTGTGGTGCGTCGTACTGAGGGTCGTCATCATCCTCGTCTTGATCGACCTTAGCTCGCTTACTGTTTGGGGCACAGCGACCCTGTCCTCCTTTCCATTTTCCTTTCCTATTTTTCTTTCCCCCGGCTTCGTATCTCTTCAGAGTTCCCTCCTGGGCCAATCTCTCTATCTGTTCCGCGAGGTCGCGGCAATCCTCCGTGCGGTGCCCATGGTCGTCATGGAAGGAGCAGTGCTTGTTTCTGTCCCGAGGTTTAGACCCCGACATAGGACGTGGTTTAGTGAACCAGTCCTCGTGGAGTGCGAAAATCTCGGCATTCGTTTTCACAAAAGGAGGTCGTTGGGACAGTTCTGGTCCCACCCGAGGTCCAAGCCGGGACTGGATAGGTCCTGATCCGAGCCGGGACTGGATTGGCCCTCTTTGGAGGCGCTCATGAGCACTTCTCCGATCACGATCATTCCGTCCTTGATCCCCTTCAGTTCTCCTTTTCTCGGTCTCTTCTCGCTTTAATCGGTCCGCATCTTGGCCATCAGCGAACTGTTATACAATCCTTCACATCTTCTGGGCTGTCTCGGGTTTCTGTTTAGCGAGCTCTTGATTCAGGGACCCGGGAGCAACCCCATTTCGGAAGGCCGAGAAGAGGAAGACATCGTCGATTTTATCGACCTTCAAGCTTTCCTGCATGAATCTGGAGGCGTACTCCCTTATAGATTCTTTGTCCTTTTGCTTCACCGATAGGAGGTAGGCTGTGTCTCGGCGAGCCTGAACCTTTGTATGGAATATTTGCTTGAAGATTTTTTCCAAATAGGTCCAGGACCCCACGCTGCCAGTTGGGAGGCTGTCAAACCAAGCTCGGTCATAACCGATCAGCATCTCGGGGAATAGCTTGCACATGTGTTCCTCTCTAAGGCCCTGGTTGTGCATGCTGTACCTGAAACGCGTTAAAAAGTTGAGGGGGTCATCCAGCCCATTGTAGGCCGGAATGTTTGGCAACTTGTACACCGTGGGGAGTTTGGTGTCAAGCAGCTCGTCGGTGAACGGGCTGACAAGTCGAGCTGGTTCCTTTTCACGTCGGTGATGATTCCTCGGGGGACTGCGACTCTCGCTATAGCTCGGACTTCGGTATCTTCTGGGGCTCTGAGGTCGCCTTTGGATATGATGTCGCCTGGGGCTCCGCTGCGAGCTTGGACTCTGACATCGAACTGAACCCCGCCGGGGATCGTGCCTCTCCTTTAGCTCCGGTTCCTGCCTCTCGGTGTAGCGAGGAGCTTTAGGTAGAGATTTTTGCGTGGAACTCTCCCTAGCCTCGGGTATGGGAGACATCTGGGTCGTCGCGAGAAAACGTTTGAAACGCTCCTTGTTTGCTTTAGCGAATTCGGCCGCGGCGTAGGTGGTGGCAAGGTCAAAGTCTCTGGAGAGATCATCCTCCTTCAACTCGGATTCCTTCGGCTCCGACTCGTTGTTGATTTCTTCGACGTACCCTTCTGGGGTATCACCCGTTCTGAAGGACTGTCCATTATGTGTCCTCCGATGCCGATTTTGCGATGGGTTTCTCTGAGGAATGTATTCTAGCGCGGGCATCCCTTCGGAGGGATTTCCTTCTATTGGGTCCCTGGCGTGCCTCTCCTTTGGAACCGAACTGCCTTTCTGGCGATTCTCTTGGCTTATGGGGCAGCTTTCCGCTTCGTTAGGATTCCCGCGTTGGCTTTGGGCCTCCCGCACGCTCTGTGATCGTGTTACCATCATAAATCAGCTACGAACGAACCGTTGATCTCGTTCCCACAGACGGCGCCAGTGATAAGTCTAGGGTTTGCGAAAGTAGCTAAAAGAGACAATAACACGATGACACAAGGATTTACGTGGTTCGATCGATGTGATCTACGTCCACGGGAGAGAATATAGAGAGCTTTTATTATGCTTGAGAGTACAATGAGTATTGAATGTCTTACACCTCTAATCTTGCATCTATTTATAAGCCTTGGATCCAGCCCTAATCCTTCTAGGGATCGAACTTCTTATACATATCTAGTTCCTTAATATATGCATATCCGATTCCCGTTCGTGGTAGAATTCTATCTTCTCCCAAAGTAGGGTTTCGTTACTTGGTCTTCAAGGCAGACGTTCACTTTGTTTGGGCCGAACTCTGTGGGCCGAGCTTTAATATATAGGCCCAATTAGCCTTAGGTCGGGCCCAGGATGAGGCCGGTACTATCAGTTATCATCCGATTTGCGCGGGAAATTCCACGGCGGAGGAGGGCCATGGTGTTCTGCATCTAGACCGACGGCGCGGCTTATTTGGTATAACCTAGACTAGAATTAGATGATGGTATTTTTCGCCCCAAGTCATCCCATATGTATTAATACCGCAAATATACGAATATATAGTATATACCGAGTTTACCGTATAAACCCTAATACCATATTCTATAAATTTTATTTGGCTAATTAATTAGTTAGCCTAATAAATACATGTGCAATTTGATTTGGCTAATATTAATTTGGCCAATAATTAAAATTCTCAAATAAATAGTTTAATTTTAATATTAAAGTGGAGAATTTATTTTCTTTACTGAGTTTTAAGGAAACCCTTGAATTTTTAGAAATCTCTTCATCAATTGAATAATATTTACATTTTTTTGAATCACACATCAAAATATTTGTAGTCATCACCCACTTGATAACTTGTATAAAAATGGTTGGATATAATGTATATTCTGTCACAATTTTGCTTGCCTCAAGAGAGGAAAAAATAATGTCAAAAGACTATTTATTTGGCTTAAATAAATTATTATTTGGTCAAATTAAATAAGAAGTATTAAAAATTCAATGTAGAATTTAAGATTTAAAAAAAATATATGAATAAATTGAAGAGTTAATAAACCCAAATAACCATTTTCTAAAAGTAAAAATAAATTAGTATTCCCACAATTTATAAAAGATAAAAAAAAAACATTAATTACCAAAATATCCTTATACATGACTAGCATACATGTCATGTAAGCCACTTGTGTATGTAATAAATTCATGATTGTTATTCATGTATGATACTCATGTATATAGTTACAACTTAATGTTATTTATATATGTTGCTCATGTATATACTTACAACTAAGATGTTAGTCATGTATGCTTCTCATGTATGTATGGGAAAAAAGTCATCGAATTTTTTTTTGCCGGAAATGTCACTGTAAAATTTTATCCTAATAAGTCGTCAGAAAATTCTCCCCGACATTGACCATTAATTGCCACCACCTGAGTTGACCATCGTCGTCGAAGTTGACCGCCACCACCGAAAGTAGTCATGCATACTTGGAGGGATAAAGAAGGAAATAACAAACAAGGAATAGGGCAAATATGTAATTTTTTATGATTTTGAGGTAATTTTTATCTTTTATATATTTAGAGGTATTATTTATCTTTTCTTTTTAGGTTAAGGTATTTTGACTTTTGCCTCTAAATTAAATGTACTCATGCTTGATGGTCGAATTCTAATATAGTAAAATAGACCCAAGTGAGCGATGGATATACATGATACATGGCATTTACTAAGAGTCTAAGACGATGTAGGATAGAAGAAGAACTTCAACATGCACGCCCCCTTACGTACGCGTCAGTATAATCATTAACTATTACATGCGGACAACAAATCTATCATCGACTTGGGCCTATCCTAATACAATTTAATTAGAACAGCTATAGAGGGAAAATGTAAAATGTGAGACCTATATATGGATGACAATTATACCCGCAGGTTCAAGTCGGGTCGGGGCTGAGTATGAGAATTTATACGCGAATCAAGTTGAGGGTGGGGATCTAAGGTTCGGGGTGGGGGTATAGATCCCCACCCCGAAATCACCTCGAATAAACATCACACTAAATAAATATATACAATATATATTAAAAAAATTAATTGATACAATTAATAAATTTTATTAATTGTAATTATGTAACTAACATGAACTGATGAACTGTATATTTTGTTTAAATAAGAAATTTATGTTGTTAGTTTTTAATTCTTTTCCTTGCAAAAATTCTTTTTTTTTACCTCTCCCCACACTGTAATCTCCGCCCCCACCCCCGAATTTTAAACATGTATAGAGTCGAGGACGGGGTTGAATTTTTGGGGTAGAAAAGCAATACCCAACCCCGCCCCATCCCGTTGCCATCCCTAGACCTTTACCAAGTCAATGTGGAACACAAATGAAGAACTTCAATAGTAATTATGTATAAATCGAGATATTTCCAAGTAGTTCTAGTATTTAATTAATACTCCATATATTTCATGATATTTTTGTTAAAAGGTCAATAATTCAAATATTAAATTGCATTTTTCCCGAAATATAAAATGAAATTTTATAAATACAAACTAATAACAAATTATATGAAGAAAAGAACCAAATTTTCCACCTGATTTGAAGGAATGCTAAACTAAGCATGCATATTTACATATATATTGAATGGAAAATGAAGAGGATTAGGGTGTATACAACCCGTAATTAGGATCTCCTACCATATCTGCACACAAGAAGTTACATTTTTGGAGCTGCTTCAAAAAATCTTCATCACTTTCTAGGAAAAACATATAAAACCACTATGTAAGATATACTAATCAATCTACCATCTCTCGCATTCTTGTTGAATGTGAGTCGTTTTTTATGTTAGCCGTAATCGAGATCAGCATGTTAGGCTTTCTTTGAGAAGCTTTCTTGTGAACATTGAACCTGCAGTACTTGGATTTTTAAGCTCCAATTTATCACCTGCCATCACAGTTTGTGTTAGGCGTACTGGAGACTTCTGTTGGGGTGGAATAACAAGTTTTGTAGAGTAGAATGATCTAGAAACGAGGCGTGCAGCGAATTTGAAGATTTAATGTTTAGGAGGAACATGCATTCTAACCTGTAAGGGTACGAATGTTGTAGAGAACAAATCTTTGCATTGGTCTAGCAAACGGTGCTCTCTTGCACTTAACTTGGAAAGGTCCGTTGCAAGTGAGTTCATTCGCTCCACCTGTTGATGCAAAATGCCACATATGAATCAAAGGCAGTTCCATAAAAAGATGGAGATGACATATAAATAGTAGAAATAATATTAGTCAAGTCGCTTTGCTAACAGGATTGCCTTTCACTAATTATCTCTATACCAGAGCGCACTTGTGTTTATATTGATAGGTTCTGAGCCCTGCATTTCCGAATTTTTTAGACAGTAGTCTCAACTAAAGCAGTTTTCTTCAAGTTCATAACCCTGAAATTTTTTCATATTTAACTTGTCTATAAATATTTCTTCGATTAAATGTTGTTTTCATATTTTAAAACTCTTCACTGCAAAGAGTCGTGACAACCAGAAAGAAGAGAAATGGCAGCTGCTTTGACAGCAAATAGAGTTTCCATACTTATTTTATGAGCAAAGTACAAGAAGGCAATAAAGTCAGTATACATAAAAATTATAGATATCACAGTTTTCTTCTTTCGTTCAAGTGGTAGAAAATTTATATCACAACATTAAAAGCTTTTGATGTTGTGATCTAAATGAAGAAATGAATTATAAGTAGGTCAAAGATTACCCTCAAGCACCAGTACTCATTATAGCATCATTTATTACTCAATTGGGAATGAGTAATTACTTATACTTTATAGCAGCAAAGTAGACAAAGTCATAATGCAAAGTAGCAAATATAGTAACTACCACAAATTTTGATCGACTTATACACGATCTGATGAGTAGGTAAAAATATTATGCTACCTTAACTTACCTCCAAAATTTAGATATCTAACTAAGTTAAGATTAAATACCTTTGAAGGCAAAGAGTATATAGAAGATTCCATTGCTTGCATTACGTCGACAGCTGAATATATTGCTTCTTGAACCTTACGGACATCAGCCTGAAAATGTTGAGAAAGGAAAGGAGAAGAGATAATGTTCTTTAGTACTATCCCGTCTCCTCAAGTGCTATAGCATATAAGTGATGAACTATCCTAGCAGGAAGTATTGAAAATTGTATCCGTTAGGGGAAAAGCTAATTGTATCCGTTAGGGGAAAAAAGCTATCATACCCTTGCACCATCGACAATAGGAAGACGGACAGTGCTAGCTTCTAATGCTTTAATAGCACTGGAAATTGAATTGCAGTAATCTCTATCTAGCACACCCCACCTCTCCAATCGTGGCTCCTGCATTCAACGAAAATCCTTTAAAACACTTTGAAAAGTAACAAGTTACAAATTCTTAAGAGAGTTCAATTATATTCCAGCAAAAGTGTAATAATCTACAAACAGATACATCTAATGAAATTGAATTCAACGGTATTAGAGGTCACTTGGAGGGGAGAAGTCTTACTTGTTCCTTTAATATAGAATAAAGCTTCAGATTGAGTCTCAAGGTTTGTAGTTCAATCCCCTTGGACCTAACCGAGTGCCGCAATTTTGAAGTGTTCACCCAAGCATTATAGAGGTTTCTCTGGTGATGTAAAAAGGAACAGGAAGAGATGAGAATACATTCCCTCAAATGCACACAAAAGAAATGAAGTAAGAACCAATTAAAGTATCAGATGGTTAGTCTTAACATCAATTGACATTCAGCCCATAAATCATTAATCAAAGAAAAGCTGATACACTTAAGACACTGTCATCAAGCCGCAAGAATAAATATATCGAACTTCGAAAAGGCAAAAAAATAGTTAGTTAGTTACTAACTAATACATAGGATTAATACATATTTCCACCCTCAGCACACCCATTTGACTCTAAAATTAAAAAGAAACATCAACTTGAAAGCAGATCACAACTTTTTGGTTTTTGGTTCCAGAGATAGAAGAGTTAAAGAGTCAAATTGAAATACCATAAGATTTTCATTTTAAAGTCTAAAAATACATTTTGAACCTGACAGATACATTAGTAGGGAGAAAAATAGTACATTATATTTCAGACTTGAGCGACAAAACAATTAATTAAATTTCAGCAAACACATTAGGTACCCCCTCTATCTTTCATAATATACAATACATTATATGCTTATTTGCATATTAGACATGCTATACATAGTGAGCTCTAATTGTATCTAGTGTCACACTAGAGTCTCCCTATTTGCATTAGAATCAACAAGACTAATTCCAATATAGAGATTGAAGCTTCTAATACCCTTAAAGATGATCGTTGTGCTCCTACTTACATTTCCCTATATGCACATTGGAACTTGAAACAAGAAACAAGAAACAAGAAACAAGTGACCTGAATATTAGCTAACTTTAACTGTTAACTACCATGTAGAGCAAGGCATTTCCGAAAATGATTATTTACCAATATATTAGGCCTGAGAGACAGACCAGAGTCCAACTTTAATAGCATCTAAGTTTGCTATCTGTAAAATCGAGTTCTTTATTATGCTACATTCACCATATTTAACATCGGTACACTACACTACACTGTAACTATGGTGATATTTTGCAACATCGGTACACTGCACTAACAGTCAGATGTAGGGATCGCCCAAGCCATGTGGCATTATACTGGACTATAAAACAATTAAAATGATATATAATTGGTTTAACTTCTTAATTCAAAGCCTTAAAAGAGTTGAGAGAAAATTAGTACCTCCGCTGCATGTTTCTGCACCAACAGGGTATTCTCTACCTGTGCATTTGCTAAGCGCCATTGCAACAGCCGGTTATACAGCATCCTCAAGTCGTGCGCATCAGCTATTCGAGTTTCTCCTAACTTTCCTCTCCTCAATTCAATGGGAAAGCTTATCATGGACGGCGTACTACACATGTTATTATCATTTACCACACTCCCTACGCCATTTCTAGCTCTTGATGGACTAGCCATGCCCCTCAACAGAGCACCACTCCCCGACGTTGGGGCCTTGCTCGGTGAAGCCGCTCTGCTACCCCCTCGAAGTGGCGATAGACCCCTATTCGGACAAACTTCCCGCGGTGACGATACAGGACTCTCATTTTGAAACTTCTTTGCCACAATTATTTTGGCAGAGCCAGTTGTTCTGTTTGATAAGGGTGAAGAAGGATCTAGTACTTTTTGAACTCGGTTGCTCGCGTCTTGCCGAAATCTTGCTGGCACAGCGATCCCACGCGGCCCTCCCCTCAATTGCATCGCATTTCCTGACACCGTGCCCTCAGAAGAGACACTCTCAACATCCGAATTCAACAAACCTCCTAATCCCGAATCTCTAACTGTTGGATCCTCACTTTCTCTATTCTCGAGCATCATAGATTTTCTCAATCCCATAATGGCAGGGCTGGATCCATTCCATTTCCCTCTGTCTGTACCGTAATCCAAACTTCGACTCAACGAACTCGGATTCTCGCTGCGTAATCTTCCAGGCCAAAGATGTTGTTGATGCTCGATCGGCCTCGGAGTCTCTCTATCCTTAACTGTTCGATCTCTCATAGGACTGACCCCTGCTTTCCGCCTCTCCGGCGTTCCCTTCCTCGAAACCCCCGGAGTTCCCACCGTCGCCGGAGGGGGCTTCTCCTTACTCACCGGAAGAGAATACGACTGCCCCTGAAACGACACTGATAGACTCCGCACCGTCTTCACCAACATTTTCTCCGCACTGGACGGCGTCGCCGTCGCGGCCGACGGCCGACGTCTCTCGGCAGAAACAGCCCGCAGTTGAGTCTTCGGAGTGTTGATGGCGGCTGCTCTGTTGACCAACATGGGAGATTGCGACCTCCTCGAGGAAATTGACGATCCGGAGGTGATGGAGGACGACGTCGTGTTAGTCGAGGACGAAGAATTGGAGGAGGACGACGACGTCGAGAGAGTCAAGTAGCGGGAGGTGACTTCACGAGCTTTGGGGCGGCGCGGAGGCGCATTGCCGGAGTCTGACGGCAGCAACGGCGGTCGCTTCGGATTCTGCGACGGCCGCTGCTTCGGCGTTGATGCAACGGCAGTTACCATTTCGCATCGTCGACTCAATTCTCGCACTTCACCGAACCCTAATTCTGTCAAAATTATTTCTCGTCGAAACCTCGTGTCTCCGATAGAGAGAGAGAGAGAGAGATTGAGGAACTGAAATTAGGAGTGAGCTAGAATTTTTAGAGAGAGAAAACGGAGTGGCCTTAATGAGTGGTTAGAGAGAGAGAGAGATCATATGACCGTTGTTAGCACGGCGATTATATATATATATATACATATATGATAGTATCAAATTATCAATATATATTTTTATACATAAATGCGGGATCAAGATTTTGGAGCATAACTGTCGTGTACTGTGTGAGAGAGAGATAGAGAGAGAAATAATTAATATTAAAATGTTGAGTTTTGACGAAGGAATGGCGTCAAATAATAAAATTATAATGCAATATACGCATTGACTTATGCAATAAGGGCCCGTCTGAGTTGCTGCGGAAGGAAGGAGGAAAAATTATTTGGGTAATAAATGTCTTAACAATAACATATTTGAGTTTTCTACTAGAAACGTATAAATCTTCAAATTTTTAAATTTTACAACAATCAGCAATAAATTGGCAAAATTTATTGTAAGCAGTGGTGAATTTAAATTTTTAAATCTTGCAAAAAAAAAAAAAAGCCAAATCCAGGAATGGTATATGTCAGGATATGTACTGTTTAACTCATCCATCACATATCCATATCCATATTATATAAAAGTAGAAAGAAAAAAAAAGGGAAACCATTTAAGAATATTATCTATAAATATATTATTTTTTTAGGAAAAATGAATGGAATGAAAGTACATTCTGCCAAATTGAATTTTTAATAAGCGTTAAGTGCATAATCACCAAATATGAGCACGAAACATATTTATTGTATAATCTTATGCTTCCAGCCATATTATATTTTGTATGCATTATGTAAATTGATAATACGTAACACATAATATAGTAAGTACGATTTACGAATATAAATTTATTTATATAAATTGTGGACGTATTGGTATTTAATATGTTAAAAATATATGAACGGAGTGAATATTCAATTCTGTTCTGCTAAGAAAACAGTTACTCCAGTTTAATTATCAAAAAAAAAAAGACAAACGTTAATATTCTTAGAATTTTTTTCTTTTTAATAATAAATAAATGTGTATAAATTTGTAACTTAACTTAATTGGTTAATGGGTTCGTTCTACTTTTGTTAAAGGTGGTGCGTATGTTTTTTGTTAAATTCATATTTTTTGGCTAAACATGCTAAATATGAGAATGTGTTGTCATTTACTTGATATTTTATGCACATCATTTCTTTATTTTCTCTTCAAAAAAAGTATTCTTTATTTTAACTATTAATCTGCTTTTCCTTTAATCCTTTTGATACACAAAAACGTGATATATAAAATTAATTAAAATACTGTATAAGCCCATGTTTGCAACAAGTTATTTACACATTATATATTTGTTTAACATAAAATCTTTAGATCGATTATTCAAAATTACTAAAAACTAATATTTTCGAAAATTCGAATACAAATCTTTAATTATGTTACTGGCAGCTGGATATTGTACTTATTGCATCGAATAATATATAAACATTTAAATTCATTTACGGTGTAAATCCATGCAATTAAGTATTTGAATTCATATGTCATGTACATAAATGATTAATATCATATCGAGTTAATTTTTACCTCATTTGCAAGATCCAGGCCAAGTTATTGTTTGTTGGGAAAATTAAGAGTTTTGATTGGATACCAAAACCCAGCTGACCCCAACCGAGTAGATGATCGCACAAGCCTAAGCGTTTTTCAGCTCACCTGTTTGAGCTTATAGAGTTTCTTAGTTTACAGGTAGATTCGCTGAAGACAGCTGAAGACAGCAGAAGACACAGCTAAGCAGACAGCTTAAAGAACTCAGCAGAGCAGACTCAGCAGAGCAAGACCAAGCAGAATCAAAGATCCTGCAGTATCAAGACCCAGCTCAGTGACGGAAACCCAGCTTAGTGTCAAAGACCCAGCTCAGTGTAAAAGACCCAGCTTAGTGTCGATGACACCGCTCAGATCTAAAACACAGCTCAGGTCAGTAACACAGCTCAGGTTGAAGACACATCTCAGGTTAATGATACAGCACAGGTCTAAAGACAGCTCAGAATCAAGACACAGCAGAGTCCAAGCCACTGAAGATACAGCTGAAACACTTAGCAGCTCGAAGACGAAGACCTTCTCAAAAACAAGATCCCGATGTCAGAAGATCTTATCTGACGCAGTCAGATCAGAGAAGAACTAGCTTCTGCAGATACAGACCTACTTCGTAGGTAAAGGCCAGAAGTCAACAAGAGTAGGTAAGATTCAAACGGCTCTCTTCCAACGGCTAGTTTGAATCTCCACCTATATATATCTCTCCTCCACCATTGAAGAAAAAGCTGGCAAGACGACTGAAGAAATAGAAGAAAACAGAATAATGAACAACGATCTACAAAGCCAAATCTTTCTAGAACACCCAGCCAGTCAGCTGTGTTCTTAGTTGTTCACATATTCAGTCATAGGCAGAATAGATCAGAATAAATATCTTAAGCCTAGTTTGAACGAGTTCATCATACTTCTTGTTCTTCATTGTAAGAACTCGTTCATAGTTGGAAAACCATACCCAAACCCAAACCCAGAAAGGTTAGGTAAAGGTACGCTTGCTCGAAGCGTGTAATTCGAGTGGTTAGGTTCTTCAGTACCCGGAAACTGAAGGTGTAGGCTTGACAGTGCCCGCAAACTGTTGGAACACAGCTCGGGTTAGAGTTGTGAAGTTGCTTGGTACTTGGTACTTGGAAACCAAATGGTAGTGAATTACCAGTGAATCTGGTCGTGGATGTAGGAGGTGTTACTCCGAACCACGTTAAATTGCTCTGTTATTTATCGCTTTGTTTATGCATGCTACTAATCCTCATAAGCATACATTTCAAACTGCATAAACGGACTAACTGAAAAGTGAAACAGAGCTTTGTAATATATTTGAAGCAACAGACGGACTTTCCAAATCCACCACATTCCGCACACGCACACACACACACACACCAGTGTCGATCAAGCCCTCCAAATTTGGATCGAACACAAATTTCGAAAAGAGTTTTAACTTGGAAAAGTTTTTTAAAAACCTTGGTGTATTCACCCCCCTACACCAAGGTATCCGTCTTGGAACCAACAATTGGTATCAGAGCAGTGGTTCAAAAGATCACTGTATCTGTCAAGTCAGCATTTCATTGCTGATAATGGTCACCTGAACAGATCCTTCAAAGTTTCAAATTTTTTTAAAATCATTATATTGCATACTGTCGTGAAATCTTCCTTGTGCAGGAATCTCTCAAGAGAGGAGCTCTTGAAAAATCATGAATCCAGACACTTGTCCGAGATGCGAATGTTATAGGAATTATCTCCATGACTTGGGGGTACGAAGAACAAGATATCAAAGTATCTTGGATCACTGGAGAGAGGAATTTAATTCAGCAGCAAACCGGATGGACTGCGATGCAATCATCTCAAGCCACCAGGAGATGAGAAGAACAGAAAAGCTGATTGACGAGGTGGAGCGTCTCATTCTCAGAGTATATGACACCATGAGAGACAACCACCATCACAACAACTGACGAAAGATTAGAAGAAGATCAATCAGCTCAACCTGGAAGGACCATCGAGGAGCAAAGAAGATGAAGAAATCTGTCTGCGACCAGCTGTGAAATAAAGACAACGGGATGCATAACGGAAGATGCGGCCGATCATACGGTGAGCACATTGGTCTCAAGGAAAGAGTAAAGAAGCGACGGATGAATCGACTTGGATTTGGAACAGCTGACTACCTGCTATACAATCAGAGACCTCTTCAAAGAATTGAGCCGATGGTGAGAAGATCCGTTCATTAGTAGGAAGTAGGATACAACTGAAGAAAAAGCCACCTACTATCAAATCGAGGGGGAACTCTACATAGCTGAAAAGAATAAGCAAAATCAAGTAGAAGACCCAGCAGGATGCACTCACCAAGATAGACTCAGCTGGAGTCACCAACTGAGGGGGAACAAACCCAGATGGATCCCAAAAGCTCAGATCAGAAGGATTATCCAGCTAAAAGGAAATAAAGCTCAGCTGGACAACAATTGAAGAGCTAAAGGGAACTCAGCTGAAGAAGCTTCAAGCTAATCACCAAGATACTCAGCTGAGGAGAACCTTCAATCTAGCAGAAGAGAATACAGCAGTGGTATCAGCTGACTACAATGATCAGCTGACTGGTTTGCAGATTTTGTTCATTATATTTCCTGTTGTAATACATTGTAAGGATAAAAGTATTTGAATTTAATTCATACATCCAAACATTCCTTAAATGGATTATTCTGCAAGCTATACATCCCATCGCATTCAATGAAAAGCATGCAGAACACTGTAGCTCAAGAGAACTGAGTCAGAAGTCAGAACGTTTCGACTTCCTCACACGCGCGTGACATTCACTCAACATTCACACGTCATAGAACGTATTGCGCAAATCTCTCTCAGCCGCAGATCTTCAATACAATTGCCAAGATCTCAACCAGTAATCAAAATGAGCAATTGATATATTCATCAAATTTTTTGCAAATCTTTGCCATATTTATTATCGCTCATACTTATCTGAAATTCATATCTCAGATTCTTGATTATATTTTTACTAATACGCTCCCCGAGTATCTTCGTCTTTCTAACCTCTTTTTACAGAAGAAAATCATGGCACCAAAGAAGACTACACCAGGAGCAAGCCAGACTGAGAATTTGATGTCAAAACTTCATTTTGAGAGTTGTCTGACTCTCAAGAACTACCAAAACGAGGAGTTCCAGGAAGTTCTGGATCTCATCAAAAATGCCGGACTTTTGCAGTGGGCGACTGCAAGACCGAAGAACATCTTCCGCCGGGAAATGGCAGAGTTCTTCTTAGAGATATCTAACCGAGATGATCGACTCCGTTCCAACATCTCTCTACAAATCAAGGAGAAGACTGGACATACAACTCCGTGGGACGTTGACATCAACATCAACCGGATGGTGAACAAGCTGTTATGCCTGAAGACTCTTGGGGACCGCTCCCCAGATAGTTACACCAGAGAAGAAATCCAGATCGAACTGGATAAGATGATGTTCAAGCCAGAACCGTACAGGGCGAGCATGTCCAAGCTCCTGCTCAAGCCCAAGTACAGATTACTTCTGGATGTCACCCAGAAATGCATCCTCGGTATCGCTGGATCTCAAGGAGAGATCAGCATACCCAAACTGAAACCAATGATAGCTATCCTCAGAAATGACCCTGTGGATTGGTTCTCATATTTCATGGGAAAATTGGAAAAAGAATCTAAAAAGATTCATTTTGAAGATGACAGCTTCACCCAGTACAGCTGTAAAGAGACAATCTATCTATGCACCAAAGTAGCGTGCATAATAGAAAGTTACTCTACTGGAAGGCAAATCAAGTGGCATAATGCAGAAGAATTCTCTGTGTCCAGAATACTCTTTGAAAAGCCAAGTCAGCTCACTGACTTGTTGAAGAAAGCAGCCCCTGAAGGGAAGAAGAGGGCGCTAGAGG
Source organism: Agastache rugosa (assembly GCA_031470985.1). Classification (NCBI taxonomy): domain Eukaryota; kingdom Viridiplantae; phylum Streptophyta; class Magnoliopsida; order Lamiales; family Lamiaceae; genus Agastache; species Agastache rugosa. Next base: position 35,322,789 of record CM062605.1, read on the forward strand.
CAAAGCATCAGACTGCCTCCCCCTCTCAAACAAGAAAAATGAAGCAATCAGAGGAGACACAGCCAGCTGGATCTCCACCTGCCAAGAAGAAGCTGAAATTCAAGGCAGCCATCAATCCAGCTAAGGAGGCAGCAGAGAAACCAGTTGTTGAGACAGCTGGATCGGAATCCACTCCCACAGCCTCCCATGTCCAAAAGAAGAAAACTGAGTGGAGACCAGTTACTGAGGAGACAGCTCAGGGATCCTCCTCCAATTCAGACAATGGAAGGGAGTTCGTGAGAACATCACGAGAAGCTGAAGAATCACAAATAGTGGTCTCTGACCCAGATCCAGAGGATGCTATTTCCCTTCGCCAAATTCTTCAAGCATTCTCACACCCCACTCCAGCTGACTACAAATCAGCTGGAATTTCTCTTCAATAATCTCTTCTTTCATCCCATCCTCAGGTACACATCTCAGATTCTCCTTTCAATTCTTCAGTGCCTGAAATCTCTTTGCTTCCACACACCCAAGTTTCAGCACCCAGCTCTCCTCCCAAAGAACCATCACCTTTAAGAGAGCTGACAGACATTCAGTTGGCTGAAGTGTCTTCACAGCCAGCTGACTCCCAAGCTGAACTATCTTCTCTTCCCAGTTCACCTAAAGAGCCCCGTCCAGCTGATGTTCCTTCGCAGCTGGATGATGAAAACCAAGCTAAACCTTCAAGTCCCACTACTTCTGAGGAAGTTGAAATCCTCAGTCCCAGAGCCATTGCACGTGCTGCCACCATCATGAGGTTCGATGACCTCAGGCTTCAAGAAGTAAAGAGCGCACTGCAACAATACCCTTTACTTGTTTCGCTCCCCGCCGCATTAGTCGCCGTAAGCGACTTCAAATTTTACCTTGCTACCAAGATGACTACTTGGTACGCAAATGAGGAACTTGTGGAGCTCTACTCCTTCAACAAGCTCAAAGCCGAAGAAGCAGCTCTACAAAAGATCTTCAGATTTGGAAGTCTTCAGGATGCCTTCTTGCATCAAGACGAGCTAATCCAAACTCTCATCCAGAAGACTAAGCAAGATGAAGTATCACCATCTGAGGAGGTAATCGCAAGAGCCAACTCCTACCTCCACACTCTCAGCTGGATTGTTCCGCCGAGATCGCAAGTTCGTACATGCAGACACAACCGAGGCAAATGGTGACTGAAAACGAGCCAACTTCTGCAACAGTTGAGCCCGCAGAAGCTGCACCACCTAGTCCAATTGCCAATGACACTCGCTCACTGGTCGAGATCGAGGCAGTCAAACCCAGCCAAGTCGAATCCGGAACCCAAACGGATTCCAATGCCGTGCTTTCTGATGCAATGAAGGAGGAGATAGCCAAACAAGTTGAGGAAATCCTATTCCAGGATAGACTCAAATCAGATATTGACACCCTTCTGCGCATCACAGCTGTAGAATGGCAAGTCCATTGTCATGGACAGTCCATTGATGAAGTTTACTCTTTTGCCCAGAACTTACAAAGAAGCTCCAGTGAAGATCTCAAACAATCTCTCGTATCTCATCGCATTGATCAGACACATCATCTAGAGAAGAGAGTTCCTGAGATCATTTCAAGCCTTCAAGATCCACTGGAAAACAGCCTCAGCGACTTATCCAGCCAGCTGCAAGCTCTACAACAACAAACCCTCTCCAACAGGACTGACGTTCAAAAGCTGTTCAATCTCTACAAAGAGCTGGACACTCAGTTCAAAGTTGGAAGTACCAACACAGCACAACTCAACCTTGTCACAACAGACAACACAACCAAGATTGCTGATGTTGACAAAGCCATGGCCCAGCTAAATGAGACAATTGTCAACCTATCCTCCACCCTTGTTGATAATGCCAAAAAGGGGGAAGATAAGGGGGAAGGAAATGACAAGAGAAAAACATCAAGGGCAGGCAAAGGAAAAGCTGTAGCTGAAGATGAAATCCAAGTGCTGCAGTCTGAGATTGATGAAGTTGTTGCTGAGCTGGAAGCAGAAGAACCAGCTGGACGAAAAGGAAAATGGAGCAAAATGATCATCCCTCTTGCCAAAGCTAGCGGAGCCAAGCCAGAAGAAATAAATGATACTCAATGGCTTTGCAACTTTGTAAATAAACAAAAACAAGAGATGAAGAACCTTCAAAAGCAGCAGAAGAAGAAGAAAAGCTTGCTCGATGCTGAGGAAAAGAAGCAGAAGAAGAAAAGAGCAAACATCAGAGCATCAAAGAAAAAGACTCAGATGCCAATGAACTGGAGAAGAATAGATGAATGGATCCCAGAAGAATTAAACGACGACTGGGAACATACAAAATTCGAGTTCATTGAAGATTACTACTATCTGGAAGCCTACCCAAATACGCCTCCAGATGTTGCTTTCAAGATGCATCTGAATGAGCTCTTCCATCAAGATAGGATGACTGCGAAAGCATTCTTCAATGCTGCAGAGACCGCAAAGATCCAATTTTATGCTCCCCAGCTGTATCATCTCCAGCCTCCACTAATACCTGGAACCGATTTCCCTGACAAATCGCAAGTAATCGCAGAAGTAAACAAATGGGCAATCAGGAGAAAAATTTCCAAGGTAAGTAATGAAGAAGAATATAGGAAACTGGAACGGATGATCTTCAACCGGTACAGGTTAAGAACGGATGAACAACTTGAAGAAGAAAGACTGAAGAATCAGCAGCAGAAGAAGCAGAGTTGAAGACCCAGTCATCTGGGAATTTTTGTCTTTTGAATTTTTGTAAAATGTAAAATTGTAATATTATCTCTTATTAATGAAAAATTCGTTTTTGCTCTCAAGCTCATCCTAATGACAATAACTCTTTGTCCATGCACTGAACTCTGAATTTAATATACCTGTTGTGTACGTTTAAACTTTTGAAAACCCGCTTTCTTGTTAAGGGGGAAGTAAATTGTTTTTCTCAGTTAGGTTTTGGCATCATCAAAAAGGGGGAAATTGTTGGGAAAATTAAGAGTTTTGATTGGATACCAAAACCCAGCTGACCCCAACCGAGTAGATGATCGCACAAGTCTAAGCATTTTTCAGCTCACCTGTTTGAGCTTATAGAGTTTCTTAGTTTACAGGTAGATTCGCTGAAGACAGCAGAAGACACAGCTAAGCGGAGCCTTAAAGAACTCGGCGAGCGTACTCGGCGAGCAAGACCAAGCAGAATCAAAGATCCTGCAGTATCAAGACCCAGCTCAGTGACGGAAACCCAGCTTAGTGTCAAAGACCCAGCTCAGTGTAAAAGACCCAGCTTAGTGTCGATGACACAGCTCAGATCTAAAACACAGCTCAGGTCAGTAACACAGCTCAGGTTGAAGACACAACTCAGGTTAATGATACAGCACAGGTCTAAAGGCAGCTCAGAATCAAGACACAGCAGAGTCCAAGCCACTGAAGATACAGCTGAAACACTTAGCAGCTCGAAGACGAAGACCTTCTCAAAAACAAGATCCCGATGTCAGAAGATCTTATCTGACGCAAGCCGCATCGTAGAAGAACTAGCTTCGCAGATACGTACCTACTTCGTAGGTAAAGGCCAGAAGTCAACAAGAGTAGGTAAGATTCAAACGGCTCTCTTCCAACGGCTAGTTTGAATCTCCACCTATATATATCTCTCCTCCACCATTGAAGAAAAAGCTGGCAAGACGACTGAAGAAATAGAAGAAAACAGAACAATGAACAACGATCTACAAAGCCAAATCTTTCTAGAACACCCACCAATACCGTGTTCTTAGTTGTTCACATATTCAACATAGGCGGGAATAGATCGGTAATAAATATCTTAAGCCTAGTTTGAACGAGTTCATCATACTTCTTGTTCTTCATTGTAAGAACTCGTTCATAGTTGGAAAACCATACCCAAACCCAAACCCAGAAAGGTTAGGTAAAGGTACGCTTGCTCGAAGCGTGTAATTCGAGTGGTTAGGTTCTTCAGTACCCGGAAACTGAAGGTGTAGGCTTGACAGTGCCCGCAAACTGTTGGAACACAGCTCGAGTTAGAGTTGTGAAGTTGCTTGGTACTTGGTACTTGGAAACCAAGTGGTAGTGAATTACCAGTGAATCTGGTCGTGGATGTAGGAGATGTTACTCCGAACCACGTTAAATTGCTCTGTTATTTATCGCTTTGTTTATGCATGCTACTAATCCTCATAAGCATACATTTCAAACTGCATAAACGGACTAACTGAAAAGTGAAACAGAGCTTTGCAATATATTTGAAGCAACAGACGGACTTTCCAAATCCACCACATTCCGCACACGCACACACACACACACACACACGCCTACCGTGTCGATCAAGCCGCCCTCCAAATTTGGATCGAACACAACAAATTTCTACGAAAAGAGTTTTAACTTGGAAAAGTTTTTTAAAAACCTTGGTGTATTCACCCCCCCTCTACACCAAGGTATCCGTCTTGGGACCAACATTGTTGTTTCCTCTCTTTAAAGAAATCACCAACAAAAGAGAAGGGTATATATATATATATATATATATATATATATATTTAAAGTTTAATGTTTGGACATATATTAGATTCTAAGAATAATTTACGAGTTTCATTAGGTTGCTCTAACATCTTTGTTTCAACAAACATTAGCAGTAGTTTCATAATTTATGAAATATGATTTGTTATTAATGTGATATTTACTTGATGAATATAACATCTGAACTAATCCAAGGACCTCGTGACTATGAGGGTCCGTCACTTCGTTGGATTTGAGAATATCTTTTTCTTTTGAGGGCACACTCTGGTACGACCGACCATACAATGCGGTCGGTCAATCCAAAGTGTTGACTTTTTTTTCATTTTTCTTAATTTTTTTAATTTTTATTAATTAATACAAATTCTGATTGGGATTAATAAATTTTAATTGGGGATAATAAATTCTAATTAAGAATTAATAAATCATAATTAGATATTAATAAATTTTAATATTTGATCAAAATTGAAAAACTGAAAAAAATTGAAAACTAAAAAAAATACATAAATTAAAAAAAAAGGCCGGCGCGTGTAATCATGCATGTGCCATAAAAAAAATAAAAGAAACAAAAAAAATTATAAAAGCGTGCGGACATGCCTGCATGCACGGACGCGTGTATTACACATGCCTTATCTTTACCACTAAAATGGCATGTATGTTGCACGTGCTCGAGTGAGAGTGGACCTGTGCAGCTAACCGTAGCGTGCGGTTGACCTACCCCTAACAACATCGTCATTAATTGTGTTGCCTTAAATCTTATACTACAAGATTTAAAATTCTAAATATTGTTTTATAAGTGTTGACAAAATAAATTTATAATTAAGTTTTTTTAAGAGCTTGCAAGATAATATCCTAATTTTACATCCCTATCTCTTTATCATTTTGACATTTCATTGCTACTAATATATAGCTAAAATAGTTTTATCACCGTAATTTAGTTGAGTCTTTTAATACGATTTTATTCCCCAAATTATACATTTTTTTTATAGAAAGAACTGTTATGGTAAAATATAACATTGTGCCATCCCTTGACACGCCATCTAATATATACAACTTTTCAATATCAAATTAACTGCATAAAATGTTTTTTCAAAGTGAATATTATCACATCCTTCTATTTCCATAACACAAATATTTGTATGCGGTGCGCCGTATGTAGTGCGACCGAGTCCACGCGCGCGGGTGCGTGCACGACACACACCTGCTATCGGTCCTGATAATTTTTTTTAAGTCGGAGCATGAAAAAAAAAAGTCAATGTGTTAACCCGATTTAACCGGGTTGGATCAATCCGAATCCGATCGTATCATATGCGGTTGGTTGCATGGGAGTGCAGCTCTTTTCATAATTCATTCAAATTTTATTATTTTGGTTTAATAACAATCCCAGTACTGTTCAGTATACATATATGCAAGGATTCTCAAATTACTAATTAGTAGCCACAAAATTCCACGCATCTTTCGTAATCCAAATAGAAGACGTAACACAATTATGAAATAGAGAATTTTGTTTAATATAAATGATTGGGAAAAGGTACAAATTGTAAATAAACAAAACACGACATAATTATAGACGAATGAGAAAATGTATATGGAATATTGATAAAAACATAGATGTAATGATACATAGATTCTTTTTCTTCCTTTTTTCGCGTAAAGGTTGCATACAAAAGTTTTTCACGAATAAGATATTAATAATAAAATAATTAGGATGTAATGATCTGTGAAATTTAATACTACCTCCGTCCCATTATTCTTGTCTCATTTCTTTTGGGCACTGGTATTAAGGAGAATGGTGTTTAAAGGATAAAAAGATAGAAAGTGGTGGAGTCCATAACTTTTTGTGAGAGAAGCATATTTCCTTTTATGGAAACAGGACAAGAATAACGGGACAACCCAAAAAGGAATACAAGACAAGAATAATGGGACGGAGGGAGTATATTTCTACTTCATAAAATTGTCGCACTACCTTCTCTCAAAAAAAAAAAAAAAGTCAGTAATTAATTACCATAGGACCCAATTAACATATCTTTATCTAATTATAGAATAAGTCATTAGCTTCAAACTTAAATAAAGGAAAACAAACTTCCTTAGATAAAATCAGTTTTGTTGGTAAAAGGTATGACCATTAATTTGTTAGAGAAATTCCTTTTTCAAGAAAATATTAAAAAAATAAAGTGTGGTGACCAACTTTGAGTTTTATTAACTCTAGACTCTTTAAGTTAGTACGAAGTAATTATTATTATCATTATTAATTATGGCAATATGTGAAACTGATCTAAAGATAAAACATCCAAACCCACCTTAGAAAGCAACTTTTGAACAGTGGAATTGTTTACTACTGAAAATTAAAATTGTTTTAATGGGAAGATTTTATTGGTTCACCGATCAATAACATGGTAAAATGTAAAATATAGATAGAAAATTGAATAAAATAACAAAAAAGAAAATTCCATACTTTTGGCCCACCATCGGAAATAAATTGTTAATTTGAAACGTCCCTCATAAGACATGATTCCACTAACTTGTTAATATTTTAAATCCACACAAAATAATTAATCTACCAAACAATTTCTTAAAACTCGTGCTGCACTTTCACACGACACTTTTGAGGGACGGAGGAAGTACTTTTTAATGATATTTAGGTTAAATTTAGAAGAATTTCTCCAAATTCCTATTTTTATTTTAGAAAAAATCCTTTGTATTTTTCCATTGGATCGAGCTTGTTACTAAATATATACACATATAATCTCGCTCGTCGGTACTTAAATTCTAGTTTCGTCTATATTTAAAAGCTAATATATGAGTATCAATTAGAGTCAATTTTTCAGAACTAGAACTTACACAAATATATATACGAATACGATATCATTATAATAAATGTAATATTATAAAAAAATTATTTATGAAAATGAAACACGATAGAAATAACGATTATAGTTGTGGGCCCAAAAAAAGAATAAAGAAAAAGAGGAGAAGAACCGTGAATGCTAACTTGAGTAGAATATCATTTTCTAAACAAAGCTAAGTTAAATAAAGATAATTAATCTTTTAAGAGAATAACCCACAAAAACTTTCGCAGAGGCACATGCATGGGCATGGCGAGCAAGGATCACCGTTGATCTATATAGCTATTGCATCTGGACCGTCGGATATGTTCTGTGCCTTCTGCTGCAAGAAATTTTCAATCGACTTTTTCCTCATCTTTATCTCCTTTTATATCCATTACTCTATCAATGAATCAAGTGACCGAAGCTGGAATATTATCTGTGTTGAATTATAGTATATGATTGGAAAAGCTTTTGATTAAGACTTGTAATTGCGTTCAATTACTATATAAATTAAGGGATCATTTAAAAGGTAAAAGTAGTCTTTGCATTATTTATAAATACCATATTTAGGTTGAATATTATTACCTCACTCAATGCACTTTTTATCCTCTATAATACAATCTTTTTTTTTTTTGAAAAATGGTGTTTATATTATTTGATATATGTAAAATCGAGCAATCGAAAATTCATATACATTTCTTTAATTATTCTTTTTCCGGTATTGGTGTAACCGTATATTGTAGTTAGAGATCGAATTAAAATTCGAACTCAAACTCAAACCCGAACCCTAAGTGGCCAATATAGTATACAAATTCGGATAAGTATTGAGACAATTTTGAGGAAGCTAAGCTAAGGGAAGGAAGCAATATCATGATAGTTAGGCTAATTTAATTATGATGTTACGCACTCATTTCTCTTCAAACGGAAAAGGGTTCATTAATGTAATGAAACTTAGGCCTCCAACCAAGAAACAGCTAAATAAAATAATTACTTGAGGAAATTAATATGATTTAGGAAGACATGCATGATTATCTACCTAATTAAAGCCATATTAATCTCTCTTGGTTGCAAATAGAAAAGAATAATCTCAAGTCTCCACTTTAGAGCAAAAAGAGCAAAAACCACATGCACAAAGCCATCATTTGCAAGCTAAGTCTCAAAAGCATATTGAGTCCTCTTTAGTGTGTGCTCATCTATGGTCTATCACTATTCTTCCTACTTCCATTGCTTTGTATGGTGGTCTAGCTGGTTAAGGCCCCACATTTTCTCCATTCCTATAAGTTGAGGGCATAAGGGTCATTTTCTTTCGTAAATACGAGTACGCCACGTGTCGGATAAAATTTCAATTCTCACACATATTTGTGTATATGTGTAGATGGACGATGACTACTACACCTATAATACATTAATCCAATACGATCAACGTGTCAGATCCTATTTCAATTCTCACACAGATTTGTATATATGCGTAGATGAATGATAGCTTACTACACTCAGTGGGCGTTTACTTTGCGTGATAGGATAGATTGACTATATGAAGGATTAGATGATCAAACAAGCTCAAAAGTAATCAATCCATCAAAGTAAACGGTAGATTAACCTATACTATTTTTATCTATCTATCCTATCACCCAAAGTAAATGCCCCCTAAATGCACTAATCCATCCCTATTTGGAGTGTTGGGAGGTGAAGAATTCATGCATGTCACTATTGTATGTATAGATGCCCCAGTTAGTAAAAAAGAGATTTAGTATGCATGTGGTGTTCAGTTAGGAAGTTCTTCACTGTCATAGAAAGCTGTTAGGTGAAAAGAGGATTCCCATTTCACTCTCTTTAGAGGTGGTTATAGTTAGCTCTAGCCTCTATGATATAATGAGAAATAGAAAGAAACTACCCGGATTCTAATCGAGTAAAATGCACAAAATACCCCCGTATCATTGAAAACTTGCACGAAACTCCTTTCCATTTGTGGAACTGCACCGAACTCGCTTATGTTTTCAAAAAAATAAACACAACTTCCCTAGTTTGGACCAAAAAACCCTAACAGAAGCCGTTGTTTTGCATATAGACGACGGGTTTTCAGAAACACCCGTTGTCAATTCACAACGGTTTATGTAAAACCCTAGTCCTTGCATCAAACATCGGTGAAAATCAGTTGCAGCAAGACTATAAGCAAATGATGAAAGTTGGAGTTGGAGAGGTCCATTACTTGAGAACCACTTCATGAATTATTACCATATTTAAAGTTGCAATAATTTGATCCATATATGTGAAGGGGAGAGGTCCTTCAACCTTAAGACAATGGTGGCCAGCAACAAAAGTGATGTAAAGAGTTTCAATGGAAATGGTCCCCTTTTTCTTTTCTATAAAATGATTCTATTTTTCACTTTCAATCTCTAGGGAAAAAAGAATAGAATGTAACAGTAGGGACACAAAAGGAGCATAATTTCCTATCACAATCACAACCAGAACACTGTATGTATCCACACACACATGCGTGTGTGTGTGTGAAATGGTAGTTGAAGGGATAAATGCATACACAGATTTCAGAGCAGGATAAGATTGGAACTGAATTTGTAGCTTCGAGGAGAAGCTCAAGAAATTTTGGGATTCGACTAAATCATCGGGTACGCAATAATAAACTAACTTGCAAGACTATACTACGTGAACAGCGAGACTAAATTCCTAAATAAGCATAGGTTAAAGTTAATTATGCAGCCTCCTAAATGGCATTTCTATTTTCTAGTAGTGTAGACTATGCCTAAATTCGTCAATAGCTTAGTTATTCATGCCGTGCAATAAAAACATAGACACGGAGACATAAAAAGGGAAGAAATTGGACGAAGAATATATCAATTTCTACTGTTAAATTAGGGAAATTATGCAGAAAGCAAACACAAAGTTACAAGCATTACATACTGAAATGCATCATCAGCATGTACAAAACGAGTGAACGGACAGGATAGTCGAGTATCCTCTTCAAACTACATAGTTATTACACTATTTCTAAGCAGACTGGTGAAAGTGGTATTCTTAGTGATGAGAGTGAGCTAGAGTGTTAACCACCATGTTGTGGTGTACCGGGAGTGGGTGAAGGATTGGGGATATAAGGCATTAGAGGAGTACCGTGCTGGACGGGTCCAGGTCTTATTGAAGCCTTGGAACTTGGGACTGGATCGATGGGCCGGTAGTCTTCCAGATTAAAATGATCTTCATCTTCGTCTGGTGTAGGAGGATCCGTATTCTCCTGCAAATTGAGTAAATACGAAAAGGGAAGAGCAGTGAGGTCGTGTTTCACAAATCGGACGTCTTTGTGTTGATATATATCTGATTGCAGCAAGCTCTTACCTTGAGCTTCCTGCTTTTTAGGACTGATGTCATAGCATTGCTTCCTGCTGAAACTATACCTTGAATCGTGATCAAACGTGTCATGAAAATACTTAAGGAAGAGGAAGTCCAACTGTATGCATTGCATCCATAGTTCTACATAACGCTAATGATCTAATTGAATTGTAACTTATGTAAGCATGTCCACAATATGTGAATACTCCAAGAATATGACAGCAAAATACAATGACAAACAGAAAATGGAAGCGAGGTGAAAATTCATCTTCAAAATTTGAAAAACATGATGTGTTAATACATCATCTCACTCATTGAGATCTCAGTGAGTACAAATCCATTACTTCTATGTGCATTTAAGGGTTCTAAAATCGAAGTTATAATTGCTATATATGCATAAGGAAGAAGTTTCCCAAGCACAAGTAAACTAAACGAGCACTCAGATCTAGTTTTGATTAATACAGGCGAACTGTTATGCATGTTAGTTCAGGCTTTTATGTGAAACGATACATTTGCACCCCTAGAACTCGTGAAATAATTGCGTTGTTTTGTTTAATTATCTGCATTCAACTGCAACGCAAACTTGTATTGATGGAACATCTTTTCTAGATTTCAGCAGAACCAATGCAATTAGTAACTCGGAACATGCTGTTCAAATTGAAGTTCCCACGACGATCCACCAAGATTCTTCATTGAATTGATATTCATAGCATTACAGTGAAGAAATCACAGGGATAAGAACAAAGTTTAGATTATATTGATGATACAACTTACATTTCATGAAATTCATGGACACTATAAGCTGCTACGGCCCATATAAAGTTCTCTACTAGTATAGTCGAGAGAGGGGGAAAAAAGCATTAATTTCCTTATCTAACAGAGCAACTACTTCTTCAAGAGTTGGTGGAGTTGCTAATCTGCACCCACAATCATATATTTAAGCTACAAAGTCCCATAAAACTATACATGCCACGATGTTGATTGCCGACTACATCTTTAAATATCTCCATGCTAGTAAAAAATTTCTTACAGTTATGTTCTTACTATAAAACAAGATTGCTAACAATTCTTTACGTAGCTTCAAGCTTAATATGAATATACTTTGCTTGATCCTATATCAATAATAAGCAGCATCTTAACAAAAATGGAAAAAATAAGAAAATTAAGCAAGAAATTTACCTGCATTTGAGCTTAAGCTTCCTTTACTAGAATAACCATGGTACATAAAAGCAGCTGTCCCGATCAACAGGAACAAACATAAGAATCCAAAACCCCTCATTATTTCAAGAATAAAAAACAACGGAAAAAATAAAAAACTCCGTTTCAAAACCTCAAAAGCAAAACACTTTTCACTCCTCGAACAGTAAGTTTTTCTTGACAAGAAAATGCCAGACAGAAATTTCAGACAAAGAAACAAAGAAATAGGCCACTTATATACCAAACTCAACTCATTTAGACATTTCAGTTAATTGCTTCCTTCCATTCAGTTGACCAGAAAATCCGCAGAGATAAGACCATCTCCAGCCATAAATTCTATTTAAACAGATCTGCAAATTTTAAATTCCATCTTTCAAATTCGATTAAAAAATATTCTCCAAGCATAAATTATGTCTAAAACTCTATTTTTTAAGATATATTCATTTCCAATAATTAACGTGTGACTGTGACATATACTAAATAATTAGATATGCAATCAAATTAACTACAAAAATTATTTTTCTCACTAGATAATTAATTATGTATCGAAAGTGGTTAAATAATATTGATTAATTAATCATCAACCAACCAACATGTATTATATAAAAAAGATGCATGCGGAGGTAACCAAAACAATCTCAAACAACACAAACAATAAACAAAATCACTAATAATCCAAATTAGAGTATTAAGAACATTAATTTCCTAATTTATCATAGCAACTACTTCATATTTTCAAGCCTCAACGTACAAAGTCGCAAAAAATTTTGCAATTATTATTCTCTAATATCTAAATCGCAGCAAAAGTGAAAAATTAAATAAATAATAAAATAAAAACGAAATATTAGCAAGAAAATTTACCTTGATTTGAGCTCAAGCTTCCCTCGCTAGAATAGCCATGGTAAATAAAAGCAGCTGTCCCAATCAACATGAACAAACACAAGAATCCAAAACCCCTCATTGTCTCAAGAAAAACAAATAACAGAAAAAAGAAAAAGACTTCTTTTTTAACCCAAAAAGAAAAAATAACACTCAAAACCCACTTCAGCCGTAAATTTTTCTTGGCACGAAAATGCCAAAAAAAACGGGAGAAACACAGAAATTTCAGAGAAAGAAACAAAGAAGCAGCCCACTACTCATATAACAAACTCAACCCATTAAGAAATTCCTATGGATTTCTTCTTCGATTCAGTCGACCACGAAATCCGCAGAGATAAGGAGAAACAACGCTGTCTGTCTCTGCCCATCCCCCAAAATTAAATAATATAACAACAAAAAATTGGAAGCAAAATAAAAAAAAAAATTAGAATTATCTGAAAGGCATGTCGTTTTGCGGTGATGAATCACGATAAATGATCATGTGGGTTTTCATTTTCACAGCCGTTGCTGCTGTCTTTGGGGATTCAATGCGACAATTTTTTGGCAATTTTTAATTTTTTTTTTCTGCAGAAAATTGCAGAGGTATAAATGTGTGAATGAATGAAGAATTGAATGCTGGCGGGCGGTGGAATGCGCGCCTTCTGCTACAGGCTTCAAGATTGGCCTTTTGAGAAAAGACAAAATGGTCTCATTATTTTAGTATATATTTTTCTCTTTTATTTTTTTCTTGCTAAAAATCAATTAGTATAAAATATTATTTCCCTATTGAACTATCGAAATCAAATTGGATTCATAAGATTGATCACAGTTTTGGTTTTGGTTTCTTGAAAAACTTTTACTACTATTTTACTATAATTTTATTTCACATGTTTTGTTAATAAAATAGTTTATCAAAGCATTTATTCATTTACTTTTTTCTTGTTGATATGTTGGGAGGGATGGGTTCAAATTAATCTTTAGCAACCACATTAAATTATGCTTTTAATTGTAACCGTCTCTTGGATGATGATGGCGCTGCATTTGGCCATAGAGTCATAGACTTAAATTTAGGCAATTAATATAAACCATACTAGAAAATTTTGGGGCCACATTCTCGACCTGTAAGATGTGAACTACAAATTTGAAATATTTGGGGATGCACATATCGTTTAGCTAGTTATGTGAAAGCAAATAAGCATTTATCTATGTCTGAGTGTCGAGCAAACATTCAGAACCTTATCTTAGTGACCTAGACGAATCCTTCATGTATGCATAGCATGTTAGATTTTTTTTTCAGTAGCAACATAAACACAAAACTCATAAGCAAATTACTACTTATATAGGAAGAAATAGTGCGATTGAATTTCTTCAGGCCTTTTATGAAGGGGATCAATATCATCATACATTTCGGATGCAAGAAAACTAAAAAAGAAGTGAAAATAAAGAAGAAAAAAGTTTATTACAGCATCCCAAGAGGGGAAGGGGGGTTCTTTGATTTCAACAAACATACACAGTTGGAGAGCCTCCACAACATACATTTAGCAATCTCTTGTACATCAAAAACGCAAAAACAAGCCTACGTCGAGTTTGGTGAGAAACATCAAGGTCATTTACATCTTCATAGTTTCTTCAATGAACAAGAGGATACTGATCAATCACAGTAAGAGACAGCAAAATGGTATGATCTTCTGAGCTCTCACACACTGCATATGTTGTTTGAAAGTTCAAAACAGGAGCCAGAATTAACATCAGCAGCGGCAGAGCAAAGAGGAGCATTGCGCCCAATGGAACTTCCACGAGTGGCCCTTCCTGCTTCTGGCAAGATCTGCCTCGTTCCTCGTCAGCAACTCCCATAAAATATGCACATCCTCGTACTCACATGTCCTCACGTCTTTGTGAAGTTTAATGAGCCCTGAAAGATTTCAAAAACGACAATTGGTGTTTAGACGTAGATTATGTCTAATGCAGTTATATCAATGCATGGTTAGATCAGTATCTAGAAAACCACCTTATAGAAGATTTGACACATAAATTTATGTTAGAATTGTTCAAGCTGCCTATGATAAATACTGTATATGCTTGCTAATCACAGAACTTATTCAATTTTAGCTATTAATTTATTGTTGAGAGTATCATCCCGTATTTAAGAAGATTTGAGCTCAATAGTTGAAGCAGATGATACAGAATTACTCCTAAATCTTGATTTCCCTTTTCAGTTCAAATCTTGCTTTAACTGATCATAACTCTCATTCCTCTATTGCTCTATTAAATATCTTTGATTTGTAATCAGATTGGCTTTTTCTTGCATCTCAAAATATTTGACATATACAATCCCGAGAAGTAACCTCTCGATAGATTTCAAAAGGATGCATTTAGATCTACTAGTATGCATCATTCTTAATTTCTTATGGAAGCTCTGAATTTTCCACTAAAACAGATAAAATCTCCCATTTAAGTAGAAATTTAGGCACCATCTTCCTATACATAGAAAAATATAGCGAAAACAGGAATATAATAAAATTAACAAATGAAAAATAAAAGGAAAATCTTGCGAGAGTTCCTAAACTCAAGAAGATTAAACCCTAGAAAACAACAGCATTTGATAAAATTTGGGGACAAATAGCCTAACCTGTTTTGCGAAAGCCAAACTTTTTGGAGACTCTGACCCAAACCTTCCTCATCGGAATCACCATTTTCTCCCACCAATTCACCTCCGTCCGGACCATCACAACGTTTGATCAAAGTATACACTCTAGTAAAAATGCCAGAAAAAGTAAGAAAAAAAGAAAAAACCGAAACAATTTGCAACTCAAACAATTTCACGCACAAACCAACCTGCGTGCGTGTGTGAGCGCGCGCGAGATCTAGTAGGCAGCGACTGATAGATCTCGGGTCGACCAGGAAGTGGAATGGATACGAAATTCCTGCTTTGCTCTCTCTCTCTCTCTCGGAATGAGGGAGAGGAGAGGTGGAGGAATATATGTTTGCAGTGCAGCCTGAATTGTTTTTCCGTTGATGTCGTTGGTTTTTAACTGTCGTTTGAGGTGACGCGTGTCGGGCTGTGAGTGGGTTCGCGTATCTCCAGACGATGTCGTTTGGTATGGTGCGACTAGATATTTCCCGCCCTAGTGTCCACGTGGAGGTTTGAGGTTGGTTGGGCGGGGAGGAACCTAACCGTCGACATCGCGTGTGGACCTTCATTAAATTAAGGCCGCCCATCACCCCTATCGTGCATTCAGTTTCAAAATCTTAGGAATATTATACACTATAACTAACTACTCCCTATATTAAAAAAAAAAACTAACTACTCCCTCAGTTCAATATGTCATGTTTTTCGTTTTGGGCCGTCCCATTTAATATGGTCTGTTTTTTTTTATGGAAAAAATTAGAGTTTACTTTAAACTTAAAAAATACATTATTAACACTTTATTGACTAAAAAACACTTTATTGACTAAAAAATTACTTTATTAACACTTTATTATACCTAATTACTTTTTTCTTAGTCTCCGTACCAAAAAAAACTAGGCCATATTGAACGGGAGGGAGGGAGTATATTTTTAGTTCAATGGACTTATTTTTTTTAATATATCAATGTACATCATCTTAAATGGGACATTCAAGCTATGCAAATTTTAGTCAATAAACCCTAAGATTTGAGATTCAAACTCTTACCACTTTTTTTACTATACGGGTTTTAAAACAAATCGGATAATTGTACCATTAATTTTTCTACAAATAATATATAAATATGAGAATTCCCTTCGATGTTTGACGGGCAACACACTAATTCATATATATTCATTTACTCAGACATATTGTAATTTTTTTTTTTTTTTGAGGAACATATTGTAATTTTTCAGAACATATTTTACATAGCACTCTTCTGATGAACGGCTACTTCGACTTTGAATGCAACATTTAATTTCTTGGTAATAAAATGTGGGATCAATTCAATTTATTTTTTTATTTTAATTTATAATCAACAGCGACCGACGAATCTATTTAAAACTCTTTCTATATATATGAATCCAGTGAGGAAGATTTAAACACACACCCTCAGCTCTCAAAATTAAAAAACAAAAACAAAACAAAACCTCCCAATCTCACAATTTTTTTCATCTCAATTACAGATGGCCAGAAATTCAAGCTTAAGCTCTCAAAATTTTCAACATTCCCATATTTCAAATTTCGCAGTAATAAAAAATCATTTTTACATGGACCCAACTGTATTGTTCCTTAAATTGATGAATCCCTAATCTATCGAGCAATACTCAAGCACACATAACATAATAATACACAACCTTCTTGGCTCTTGGATATTGTTTTGTTTGATTCTTCTTGATTAATGAAATTGCATTTTCTTCTCAAAAATAAAATAAGGACGCATACGTTCACATACCAAATTTCATATTCCAATACGCAACACTCATTTTTTTCTTCCAGTTATACAATGAGTCACCAAAAAGTTCCGAGTTAGATTTTTAGAAATTCATTCAATTCATCTAGTATATATTACACATAGTTATTTGTTGATTTATATTTGAAAATACAGACAATTATTAGGTTAAATTAGTATATTAATTTGCTCCAAAATAAATAAAATAAACATGCTTAAAGAAGGAAAATTGAACTCTGTGCATAGGACGAGATTCTGAACAACAGGCCCAAGGCCCAAAGTAGTCACTCCTTCACCAGCCCGAATTTGAAAGCCCGCCTTCTAATTTTCACTGTACAGTTTTCGCCGCTGCAGTTCGTACAATCGCACATAATAATAATGAAAAATAAAATAAAATCACAGTATAAAAAAACCAGGCGCAAAAACGAAATCTCCGCCGGGAAATCCCCCCGTCGAAGCTTGTGATGTCGCAAGCTCGAGTTTACACTGACATCAACGTTCACAGGCCTCGAGATTACTGGGATTATGAGTCTCTCATCGTTCAATGGGGGTATTTCAATTCCGTTCTTCGCATTTTCGCCTAATTTCCTTTTTTTTTCAAGTTTTCTTTTATTTTTTGGGTAATTATATCGTCTGTAGATTATTTTTTAATTGAAGTTGCATGTTGAATTAATTTTAGTAGGAGTTTTTCTGGAATGGTTTAATTGTGATGTATGATGTTGCAGATACATAATTATGTATTTCGTTTTTGCATTTATAGTTGTCTCAACTTAGTATATTAGCTGAGTGAAGTTCGAGCTTTAGCATGTTATATGCCGTATACATGAGGTATAATACGTTTAGCAGGACTTGATTGTTTTGTTTCTGCTGTGCTGAATGAAGAATCTTTTGTATTTACGTGTTGTAATTTTTATTTCAATGTTTTTTGTTGTTTCAGTAACGTGATTGAGTTTTCTTGTTTATTTAGAGATCAAGATGATTATGAAGTTGTTCGAAAAGTGGGAAGGGGAAAATATAGTGAGGTCTTTGAAGGTATAAATGTGACAAATAACGAAAGGTGCATCATCAAAATTCTCAAACCAGTCAAGAAGAAGAAGGTAATTTTGTATTAATTGTCAGGCACCGGTAAAGGAAAGAATGTTAATGCTACAGCTTTTTAGTTAGGCGTCTGTATTGTGTGTTATAATTATCTTTAAAGGAATATATTTTCATTTATGTAGAAGCTGGTATGTGATGATCATTTAGTAAACTCACAGTGGTGACATATGGGCACCATTGTATATCTGCATCATGGTATCTCTTAAAATATCTTAATTAAATGCCCCTTTTAAAGGTTTATTGAGTAGTACAGGGACATTTTTTGCTTTGGGATTCATAATTTGACGTTATTTTTTGTCCTCATGGGTGCATAGTTCCTTTTGTCTGATGCTATTTAAAACATTTGTACCAAGCATTAATTTTGGAACTGCATTTAGGTTTATTTTGGTGCTGAAAGGAGTTCAAATATTAGTATGCAACTTCTTTGTAGACAAAACGGTGCTTCTTTAAATTTGATGAAACACTTCTCTACCTTTTGTTTTCTTCTGAGTTAGAGCTTATCAATTATTGAATTTAAAATTCAATCTCTAAATAATGCTTTCCTTAAATCTCTGACTGATTAGAATCTACTGAGGATATACACTAGCTCGACCCCATTTTTTGCTTATATTTGTTGTGAATGCTGATTGGTGATTCTTTATCAATGATGCAGATAAAGAGGGAGATTAAGATACTTCAAAATCTTTGTGGAGGTCCAAATGTTGTGAAGCTGCTAGATATAGTTAGAGATCAGCATTCAAAGACCCCCAGCTTGGTGTTTGAATACGTGAACAGCACTGATTTTAAAGTCTTATACCCAACATTGACTGATTATGATATACGCTATTACATTTACGAGCTTCTGAAGGTTTCCCTACTGTCTTAGTATTAATACCCATTCATTGACTTTTGTTATTTTATACCTCTTCTTTCTTTGTTAGGTTTTAGTTTTCTATTCCTGTATTTGTCATTGATCATTTTTATGTGGCTTCTTTCTCGGTTGCTTCAAATAAATACATTTTTCTTGAATAGGATATGCATTATTATATGTCTGCACTTTTCTAGTATCTTATCTCTTATAACTTGCTAATATACACTTATATGCATATTTATGAAGCTTTTGCATCTAGTTATAATTTTTTGAGCAAGAATTGCATAATCTACTCTCAGGATATTACCACAATGCCAAAAGAATCAGTTTCTGGCACGGAATTCATATTATATTTATCAGATGATAATTTGCAATTTTATTGGGACTTGAATTCTAGTTCGAGATCTAGTTTATTAACCGCAGGTTTGGAACCCTAATCCTACGCAGCCTAAAAATACCCGTCTTCCTTTCTCGATGACTGGAATATAGAATATCTGTGAAATCTCTTCCTTTTTGCTTAGCTTGTATTTATTGTCATGTTTAATCTTTTGTATGGGGATTTGACAGTAATTTGGATTAAGCTTCACTAGCTACTATCTTGGTTTGTGCTGATCATAAGGTTAATCTGATGGTTGTGCTTGGTGATACTCTAAAAATATTCTGGATGATAATTGTTGTATCAAAGTTCATATTTTTCAATCGGTTTGATATTTCCTGTTGGTTGCCGGCCTGGTTTAAGAGGTCCTACTATATCCAAAATTGCAGGCGCTAGATTATTGCCATTCACAAGGGATAATGCATAGAGACGTGAAGCCTCATAACGTGATGATTGATCATGAGTTGCGGAAACTTCGGCTGATTGATTGGGGGCTTGCTGAATTCTACCACCCTGGCAAAGAATACAATGTCAGAGTGGCTTCAAGGTATTCCATTTACATTTTTAATGCTTTTTATTTACTTTGGGTTGGGGTCAGGGGGAGCTGGAATATTGAAAAAAAGTCATGCCAACAACCTAGCTTTCTCACTTGAGTCACTTTTCTTTCCAAGTCCTGTCTGATTTTTGGCTGAGTTGGAAAATGATATACTAATCTTCTCATATTGCTCTTCAAGTCCGTGTTGAATTGTGTTAGTAACCTGTGTCATTTGTCTTTGGAACTATCCTTCAGATACTTTAAGGGGCCTGAACTACTTGTGGACTTGCAAGACTATGACTACTCTCTAGACATGTGGAGTCTTGGTTGTATGTTTGCCGGGATGGTGAGATTTAGTTTTGTTAACGTCATCTGTATATGCTAATAGTTATTGGTTGTTGGGCAATCATATTCTTTCAACTTGCAGATTTTTCGTAAGGAACCATTCTTTTATGGTCATGATAATCAAGATCAGCTTGTCAAAATTGCCAAGGTATTTTTACTTTCTAGAATTATCTGTGTTTCTGGTCATTTTTTTAAACTTGCTACTTAGTCTAATTACGTGCTGATCATTTGTCTAAAGATTTTTATTGTTATTGCTTATTTCTCTCATTTATAAATATTATATGCACATAGTATCTTGGTTTCAGTGAATTTGTGATATCTAGGTATTGTAATATGAATAAAATCCTGCAGTTGATTTGAAATGTTCCAAAATAGCATGCTTTTAAATCCTCTTCTTTCTTATTGGAAGTTCTGCATGCCCCATTTTGTCCTTTTGCCAAATCATTCATCTATGAAGTGAACTATAGTAAATTCGTAACCTGAATTTTACATATGCAGCCTAAACTTTGACATTTTAGACAATGAATATTTTCTAGTGCAATGAGGCTCAAAATTGTATATATCTTGCTGTTGTACGACTTAACATCAATGCCGTTTTGCATAGTTCTAATTTGAGTTGTTATAGTGTTTGAGCAAAGGGAGACATCAAGGATTATTCTATTGGTACCGAGTTGAGGTGCCGACTGTAATATTGTTTGATTTTGTGTAGTTACTTAGGTAGTGATCACTTTGAAAGTGGTAACTAAATTGTATTTTCTTTTGAGCCTTTAGGAATCCATTTCTCTTCTTCTACTGCTCCAAAGAGTTCAATGTGTATTTGGCAAGTTTCATTTCTTGCTTTGAAGTATTTGGAAAACATTCATCTCCCTTCTATTTTTCTTGTAGCACATGGCATGGCCTTAAAATGCACATAGATTGATGATTGAGAAGTGTATACGTATAAGTAGTCTATAAAGTAAATATTAGATTCTCTTTGAGATCTTTTTGCTTCTTGATAAGAAATTCTCAGATTGCAGGGAAGTAATTTTTTATGTGGCTAAGGACTCATCAACTGTTCATTTTTTATCATAAGATTGTAAAATTTTGAGGATTTTATACAATTATCAGTCTGAGATATCCATCACGAAAATAAAGGTACAATTTTTTTGTTTACCTTTGTCAGGTCCTTGGTACAGATGAGCTGAATGCATATTTAAACAAGTATAATCTTGAGCTGGATCCTCAACTTGATGCTCTTGTTGGAAGGTAGTTAAAAACATGCCTCTTCTCCATTACCCTCTCAAAGCACAAATCATGAACAGAAATTGTAGAAAATAATATTTACTTGTTGATTCTGCTGAATGCAATTATCTTCCTTCTCTGGGTGGTGTCATGATTTGATGAAGGGAAACCATTAATTATGCAGTCAATGTATAATGATTTGAGTTAAAATAATTTATTGTTATGTTTCCTCAGGCACAGCAGGAAACCCTGGTCAAGGTTTGTCAATTCAGACAATCAACATCTCATCTCACCAGAGGTTATCAAGCCTTTCAAAACTTCATGAGATTTCTTTTTATTTCTCTTATAAGTTGTTAGATGAACATTTCCATTGATCTCTTTTTGTTTCACAATGTGACAATCAGGCCATTGATTTTCTTGATAAGCTTCTCCGCTATGATCATCAAGACAGACTTACAGCAAAAGAAGCAATGGTACTATTACGGCTTCTGTCTTCTATTTCTATTACTTTTCTCTCTTTTCTCTTATCAGTGGTAGTGTAGCGGTTTTTGTCTTTGCTATGCTTATTGGTGAAGGAAGCTGTTGGTTGAGAATATAACTCATTTTACATTTCAGAACTTCTAATCTGCGTGCCAGATATTTCTACTTGTTTTAGTTTGATATGCATATAGTTTGGATTATTATGTAGTAGTTGTTTAGGAGGTTAGTGTGCATGCGCACGAAGCTCTTTTGTAGATATTAGACGAGGTGAAGTAGTGATTCGTACTATGCTCATCCATCAGAAGTACTGACCTAACAACACTTTTTGAAGTCTTCCCATTTGTAAGGATCGCATTTTGTAATTAGCACTGTTGTAAAGTACTCTTTCATTCCGTTTCAGGCTCATCCATACTTCAACCAAGTGAGGGCTGCCGAAATTAGCAGGATGCGGATGCAGTAGGTCGAACTTTTACATCCTATGACATCATATCATGTATGGCGTCGTCTTCATGAATATACAGAACCGGAGGGAAGCACTTGCCATCTGAAATTCGTGTTCATGGCGGCATATGGGGTTTCGCGCCTTCATTTCTGCATTCTTCCTTCATTATTAAAAGATTGTACATCACACACCTCTACTTAATTGTAACACAAGTACTAGTTTGGGGATTTGTTGGTCTTGTTGCTGTCGATCCTCGATTTTTCAGTATATGCAGTCTTCAAACGTTGATGATACTGCTACAGCCTACAGCAACGGCAGTGGGGTTTATTAGACTATAAAAAGAGTGCTTGTTTGATTATCTATTGATCCATCTCCCATGTCAAATTTCGGTATCCTATTAGTAGGATTGATTGCAGTATACGGGTTTCGATGCTATCTTCGGAGGTTTGGATGTGCCACGTTCGTTGCACATATCGATTTAAGATGCCAAAGAGCACATATTTTAGCAATATGGATATCAAATTAAGATATCAAAACATCAAAAATGTTGGAGAAATACTAACTTGGTCTGAATTGCATTGATGAGAAATCTTCAGAAATCGAGATGAACATGTAAACATCAGCTGCCAACAGTTGTGATATAACAGGGCAGAGAATAGCTATAGGCTGAGATGATATAAACATATTTCACATAGTTTCAATACACTTAACCCATCAAAAGTTTAGGACATCATCTCAGCAACAATACTGAAACAGCTTCAAACTAAACAATGACAGACTCGAGATATAGTTGAAACCCATGTTTCTTTCCATTTCACCAGCTCCTTGTCAATTCTTCAGGTGGGGGAAACAAGTGTAGACGTCAGCTTTCGGATGTTTGGCTTCTGCGTGTTCTCTGCATTTCACCTCTGACGTAGTGCAAATAAAAGTTTGCATACAAACCTTGCACTGCAATTTACGACCAGTAATGAAGTTATGAAGAAGTAAAAACTTATCAGCACAAAAAAAAATCATCAATTATTTAGCAAAAAGTGCACAGAGATGAGCCACATTATCCAAGATCGTCGTCCATCAGGATTGGATAGGATAGTAGTTTCATGTCACCAAAGCAGGATGTCGGAAACTATTTCACCATACTAGAATCAACTATGTTCTTTGTTTGGAAGAAGGATTAAACTATTGTATACCACATACTGTTTAGCAAATTAAATTTTACTATAAAATAAAGAAAAAGGGAAGAAAATCCTAACAACTAGAATGATCACAAGCCGATCATCCTAGCCCAAGCCTCGTTAAAACCCTCCTTGGCGAAAACCCAAAGGGAAAAACACTAAGGTAGGGAAAAAGAGTACTTGGTATAAAGACAGTACGAACATAGGAAATACTACTCATATCCCTATCTAAAATATCCAAAAGACAACCATGCGGCACATACCAAATTCCATCATCAATTAACGGGTTAGCCATTGCATCAGCCGCCTAATGTCACAATTTTCTTGCTATTAAGTTTCTAAACAAGCAGCAGCAAACTGTTTTAGAACCTATAGTAATTATAATGAAGTATGTAAAATATGCAGTTTTGAGACTCAGTTCCCAGTCCAAGCCACCCCTACTAAATGAAATTGAGTCGAAACAATTGAGGAACGTGCAAGCACGGGGCAAAGGGATTTTGTTTCCTTAGCGAGATCATTACATGAGAGAAGTTGATATTTCACCATCTGGATTTGCACTATCAGAAGATAATTTACTTACCATCTACACTTTTTTATTGAGATCCAAGATAAATTATGGACTGCAGCACCACTGCAGCCCAACATGTAGTCGATCCTCAATCAATCAAACCTTAGAAAGGCTTGAGTTGAATCGAATCAAAACTGATTTGCTATAGCATTTTGAACTGACACTTAGTAAACTTAAGATTTGTCATCAGAACACAGGAATTTCTACTTCACAAATTTCAACACTACATCTGATAAACAAATAAGAATTCATCTTACAAAATTCATACCGAATCAAAACCTTTCAATAGTTGAGCAATACAATATTAATAGCACTCAATATCAGCCTATTCAGCAAAAGGTTTTTCAGCCCACTATTTACACACAACCACCGAAAAATCAGATATGAAATGATTCGGCACATATTACCCCCAAAATCCAAGAAAAATCAAGACATCACAATTCACAATAACTCAGATAAATCAGCATTAGATATACAGTATAAATCAGATTTATAAAAAAAAAATTAAACAAGAATAAAAAAACAAAAACCTGGATGGTCATAGCCTTCTTGTTGGTTTCAAGCTGACTTCCTGCCCAGAAAATCAAACATGACCTTTCGATCAATTGAATAAAAACCAGATTAACAAAAATAAAATGAAAGAGTTCTGATCCGAATTCCCAATCATGAAAAGCCGAAACACTAAAAAATTATACAAAACTGATATACCTTTCTGGCCTTTGAGCTTCTCGGCGTTTCTCTCTCTAGCCATCTTTGCCTTCTGTCCATTGCCTCCACCCATGGCTTCTCTCTCTCTCTCTCTCCTTTCTCTTTTTTGGGGTTTTTTTTGGGGATCAAAGCCCTTTATTTCTCCTTGCTCACACTTCTCTTTGGCCCTTTGACGGTAGATATGCAGACCCAATATTGCCGTATATATATAAAGTGGAAAATAATTAATTTCAAATATGGATTATAATATATTTTTAGAATATGATGAAATAATTTATAGGGGTATTTAATTTGCAGAAGTGAGAAAAGGACAGATCCAAGATAGCAAACGTCTAAAAAGAAAACTAATATCATAAGTTCAATACTCAATAATTTTTATTTTTTGATCAAACTCAATAAAAAATATTGAAAATTGGAGTTTGTAGCAATTTGTATATGTAAAAAGATATTCTAAAAAAGTATTAATTTGTGAAGAATTTCGGCCTATGGTTTCTCTTGATGATATTGCTCGAAATCACTTATGACGAATCAAAAATCACTATATGAGTACTCATATTTGTTCCCAAAATCTTTTTTGAAAGCATGTTTATAATTTTGATAGAATATTTGTAATAACCCGTATTGACTTCAAAAAAAAATAAATCATTTTTAAGAGAATTAATTATATTAATTTGTTAAAAAAAGATAAAGAAAATTTGTAATGGGACTTAGTCATCTTCATATTCTTTAATCTCAAATACGTGGAAGATTAGCAATTTTGATCTTTATCACTTATCTGTATATAAAATATAAATGCATAATGCATAATTTTTCGTTGATATAATTGTGAAATCGATCCAATAACCAATACACGCACATAAGTTTGTTTGTATTCGTTGGTGATATAATATAATAATATGACCAATACTTACGGTCGGTGCGGTCCATAATTTATTTATATTAATTTAATTAGTAAAAATAAATTTTAATTAAAAATTATAATAAATTTTAATTGAGTAAATTTTAATTAAAATTAATAAATTCTAATTAAATTTAAATTAATACTATTAATTTAATTAAATTTTATAAAAAAATTGTGAAAAATGGACCGCAACCTAATTTTCGCCATATAAATTCCCGCATAGCACATAATTTAAAAATGAAAAGATTAATTAGCTTACAGTTCCTATCACTTATGTAAAGTTTATAATATTAATAATACTGAAAACAACTCTTATATTCATTATAACAATGCTATAATTATCACTGCACCAATTAGTAAGTCGCATTGGATATGGCAGCACGACTAACTTAGATCTAGCTAGATTTAATTAGTCCTTTCATGACCTTCTTAGTAACGAACACCCACGAAAGAATGAGAGATTATTATGTTACGAATCTCAAGTTAGAATTAATAGTTAATAAATTCAAATTTAAAATAATTTGTGAAATTGAGATGGGATTAAAGATTTGAATTCAAACTCATATTTAGGGTTGTAAACGAGTCAAGCAGTTCGTGAGCTACTCGACGATCGACTCGATAAAAGCTCGTTCGATAATTAATTGAGAAGCTCTTTTAGTTAAACGAGTCAAGCTTGAGCATGACTGTACTTGACTCGGTAGCTCATGAGCAAGCTCGTTAAGTAATTTATCTTAAAAATACAAGATTATTAGTCAGATATCTTATATTTTTTAAAATAATTAGTAATATTTGAATTAACTATCTAGTTAACCTTATTTATTTAATAGTAAATATATTACATTATTGTGAATAAAATAACTTATATTTTTAAAAAAGTTACTAATATTTTTAATGAATGACTAAATTTTAAAAGCTCGTTTAGGCTCGGCTCTACACTCGGCTCAATAAGAGCTCGTTCGATAATTAAATGAGAAGCTCGTTTTGCTAAACGAGTCAATCTTGAGCAAGACACTATTCAGCTCGACTCGACTCGATTACACCCCTACTCATATTCCATGACATATTTATATATATTAGTATTAGATATGAATTTAAATTCAGATATCGTGAGATATGACACCCCTAGTTTGACCTGAGTTTTTTGAGTAATTGATAGCGCAAAATAATTAAGAAGCAACGGAAAGTTGTTGATAGTTAGTACTAACATTTTTCTCACTCGCATTAATTATAGCGTATTTAATGCCTATCAACGCCAATTTAGTGCGATTTGCATGTACAGTTTACCGGTAACGTGGTTTATGAAAAAAGTATAATTAATCAATTAATAGCTTTAAATAACTTTGACTAATGTTTCTGAAAAAACAAAATTTATTTTGACTCGAGTTTCGAAATAAGGTCATGGTTGATTTTATAATTATAACTACCCCCCTCGCATAATTATTGCTCCACGTTCATTTTGCAGGTAGTTTTGTGTTTTTGCACATATATTAATAAAAAAAATCTCACATATTCATTCTATTTGTCATTCTAAACTTTTTGTGCACATATTAATATAAAAAATTCTATCCAAATTAACTTTAATTAATGATAATTTATCCTTAATGACACAATTGTAACTTGGTGGATAAATAAAGAAATAATCCATCAAATATCAATAAGTAATGGAAAAATAACGAAGAGTATGCATTATTGACAATGTTATACAAAACGTTAAATAAAAAAAATAAAGAGGCAAAACTTAGAATAACCAAAACACATAGTAAAACACAAATGTTGGCCACAAGTTTAATTTTCACAAATTATGGCAAACATTTGCCTGTTTGGTCGAAAATACCCCTCTTGTAGATGGAAGTTACTTTTTAGTTGTCACTTTTAACTTTTGAGATTTCACTTTTTTTTTCAAATCTTCCAAAACAAATTCTCTCTCTTCTCTCTCATCTCTCCCCGTTTTCTGCAACCGCGCCTCCTCCATCACCGCGCCGTCTCCGCCACCGCGCCGCCTCCATCACCGCAACCGCCTACTGTCAACACATATATTCTCCACCACCACACCGTCTCCACCATGGTTCGAGCAAGCAAAAAGAAGAAAACCGTTCCGGCAGAAGCGGCGACCACCGCGCCTAACCGAAACACGAGAAGCAAGCATACTAACGGAATCCATGGCGCAAGAACCGAAGCACAAAATCCGACCACATCGCCGGCGAGATCGAGGAAGAAACGAGCGGGAACCAACGACCACCGAACTTGATAGATTTGGAACGGACGAAGAAGAACAACCCTACGAATCGAGAATCACCGATCCTTTTGGTGAATTGTTGGTAAGATTTCATCAATTTTGTAGATCTGGAATGTAGATCTGGAAAAAAGTTTTGAATTTTTTGATTTCGCGAGTTTCGTACGATTTGTTTTTTAATGTAGATCTGGAATGATTTAGTGGTAAAAAATGTTAAACTTCTTACCTGAATATTGAATTGTTTCGTATGAATATGTTCTTCGTACTTGAGTATTTGTACGAAGCGTGAAATTCTTACATGATACGTGGTAAGAATATCAAACTTCTTACCATGATTTGATATATTCGTGCTTGGTTAATGGTACGAATTATAAATTCTTACCTGATACTTGGTAAGAATTTCACATTACGTACCATGGTTTCTATGTGCTTGGTTATTAGTACGAAATATGAAATTCTGGTACGAATTACGAAATTCTTACTAAGTATACGTACCATGGTTTCTATGTGCTTGGTTATTAGTACGAAATATGAAATTCTTACATGATACTTAGTAAGAATTTCGTAATTCGTACCAGCATATCACTTGAAACCTAGTACGAAATGTGAAATTCTTACATGGTAATTAGTAAGAATTACCGTGTACCATCTCAGAGTGTGGCATGCAGTTTGGAATCTAGCGAATGGTACGAATTACATTTATTTCGTAATCGTGTAACACTCGGTACGAATTTAATATAAATTCGTACCCCATGTTGCATCGTATTGCACGAAATCCTTGCAATTCGTAACAAGAGTATCATCGTCTGGATACGATCCTTACATATTCGTACCGTGTACCATATCAGAGTGTGGCATGCAGTTTGGAATCTAGCGAATGGTACGAATTACATTTATTTCGTAACCAGCGTGTAACATCTCGGTACGAATTTAATATAAATTCGTACCCCATGTTGCATCAGATTGCACGAAATCCTTGCAATTCGTAACAAGAGTATCATCGTCTGGATACGATCCTTACATATTCGTACCGTGTACCATATCAGAGTGTGGCATGCAAGCTGAATCTAGCGAATGGTACGAATTACATTTATTTTCAGAATGTAACACCTCGGTACGAATTTAATATAAATTCGTACCCCATGTTGCATCGTATTGCACGAAATCCTTGTAATTCGTAACAAGAGTATCATCGTCCGGTACGATCCTTACATATTCGTACCGTGTACCATATCGTGTGGCATGCGGTTGGAATCTAGCGAATAGTACGAATTACATTTATTTCGTAATCCGGCGTGTAACACCTCGGTACGAATTTAATATAAATTCGTACCCCATGTTGCATCGATTGCACGAAATCCTTGCAATTCGTAACAAGAGTATCATCGTCTCTGGGTACGATCCTTACATATTCGTACCGTACCATATCAGAGCGTGGCATGCGCTTGGAATCTAACGAATGGTACGAATTATATTTATTTCGTAACCGGCGTGTAACACCTCGGTACATTTAATTTAATATAAATTTGTACCCCATGTTGCATCGCATTGCACGAAATCCTTGCAATTCGTAACAAGAGTATCATCGTTCGGGTACGATCCTTACATATTCGTACCGTGTACCATATCGAGTGTGGCATGCTGTTTCGAATCTAGCAAATGGTACGAATTACATTTATTTCGTAATCAACAGTGTCACTCGGTACGAATTTACATATAAATTCGTACCGCATGTGGCATCACTTTGCACAAAATACATGCACTCGTAACAATAGTGTCAACTCTCGGGTACGACCATGCTTATTTCGTAATCGCCGTGACACACCACAAGACGCCCAGTGGGAGCTATGCTTCCCACCTCGCTAAAGTCAATAACACATTCAAGCAAAGAAGACGACGGGAATTGTGGGCTCTACGCATTGATGTACGTCGAGAGCAAATTCTATCAACGAAGCTTTCATTGCCAAAGAGCTTGAAAGACCAAAAGCAGCTGGAACTTTATCGAGACCACATTGCAAGGACCATTTATGGTCATAGCACAGATGAAGCCCCTGTTCTAATTCTTATAGAAGCACTTTAGTATGTCGAACAAAAACTATATATATTTTGCTAGTAATATGCTTAATCTATGTTAATATTATGTACATATTACGATGTTGTATATTTTGCTGTAATATCTGAGAAAAGTATTGTATTTATTCTGTAACTATTATGTAAATTATTGTATGAATATTACGAGGTACGAAATGTATGTTTCGTTCTATAACACAGTACGAAAAACAACATTTCGTACCCAGCTTGAAAGACCATTTCGTACCCTATATCGTTAACAAAACTTCAACATAGTTGCACGGTACGAAATTCAACCATTTCGTACCGTGTTACCTCAATTAGAACCTTTAAATCGCGGCACGATATAAAAGTTCTAACTTTGGTAACACAGTACGAAATTCAAACATTTCGTACCACAATATCGGTACGAAATTCAACCATTTTGTACCGGGATATAAAAGTTCTATCTTTGATAACACGGTACGAAATTCAATCATTTCGTACCACGATATGAGTACGAAATTGAATCATTTCGTACCGTGTTAGCAAAGTTAGAACCTAATATCACGGTACAAAATTCAACCATTTCGTCCCACGATATAAAAGTTCTAACTTTGGTAATACGGTACGAAAATCACCCATTTCGTACCACGATATGGGTACGAAATTGAACCATTTCGTACCGTGTTATCAAAGTTAGAACCTACTATCACGGTACGAAATTCAACCATTTCGTACCACGATCTAAGAGTTATAACTATGGTAACACAGTACGAAATTTAATCATTTCGTACCACGATATAAAAGTTCTAACTTTGGTAACACGGTACAAAATTCACCCATTTTGTACCACGATATGGTACGAATTTAATATAAATTCGTACCGCACGTAACATCGCATTGCACGAAATACATGTAATTCGTAACAACAATGTCAACGTCCGGGTACGATCTCATATATTCGTACCTGTACCATATCGAGCGTGGCATGCTTGGAATCTAGCGAATGGTACGAATTACATTTATTTCGTAACTACGGCGTGTAACACCTCGGTACGAATTTAATACCCCATGTTGCATTAGATTGCACGAAATACTTGTAATTCGTAACAAGAGTATCATCGTCTGGGTACGATCCTTACATATTCGTACCGTGTACCATATCAGAGTGTGGCATGCAATTTGGAATCTAGCGAATGGTACGAATTACATTTATTTCGTAACCAGCGTATAACACATCGGTACGAATTTAATACCCCATGTTGCATTAGATTGCACGAAATCCTTGTAATTCGTAACAAGAGTATCATCGTCTGGGTACGATCCTTACATATTCGTACCGTGTACCATATCAGAGTGTGGCATGCAATTTGGAATCTAGCGAATGGTACGAATTACATTTATTTCTTAACCGCCGTAACACCTCGGTACGAATTTAATATAAATTCGTACCCCATGTTGCATCGCATTGCACGAAATCCTTGCAATTCGTAACAAGAGTATCATCGTCCGGTACGATCCTTACATATTCGTACCGTGTACCATATCGAGCCAGTGTGGCATGCGGTTTGGAATCTAGCGAATGGTACGAATTACATTTATTTCGTAACTGCAGTATATGTACCCGGTACGAATTTAATATAAATTCGTACCCCATGTTGCATCGCATTGCACGAAATCCTTGCAATTCGTAACAAGAGTATCATCGTCTGGGTACGATCCTTACATATTCGTACCGTGTACCATCGAGTGTGGCATATGCAGCTGAATCTAGCGAATGGTACGAATTACATTTATTTCGTAACCAGCGTGTAACACCTCGGTACGAATTTAATATAAATTCGTACCCCATGTTGCATCATTGCACGAAATCCTTGTAATTCGTAACAAGAGTATCATAGTCCGGGTACGATCCTTACATAATCGTACCGAGTACCGTATCGGAGTGTGGCATGCGCTTGGAATCTAGCGAATAGTACGAATTACATTTATTTCGTAACCAGCGTGTAACACCTCGGTACGAATTTAATATAAATTCGTACCCCATGTTGCATCAGCATTGCACGAAATCCTTGCAATTCGTAACAAGAGTATCATCGTCCGGTACGATCCTTACATATTCGTACCATGTACCATATCGTAGTTTGGCATGCGTTGGAATCTAGCGAATAGTACGAATTACATTTATTTCGTAACTGGCCAGTAACACCTCGGTACGAATTTAATATAAATTCGTACCCCATGTTGCATCGTCATTGCACGAAATCCTTGCATTCGTAACAAGAGTATCATCGTCTCGGTACGATCCTTACATATTCGTACCGTGTACCATATCGAGCGTGGCATGCGCTGAATTCTAGCGAATGGTACGAATTACATTTATTTCGTAACCAGCGTGTAACACCTCGGTACGAATTTAATATAAATTAGTACCCCGTTGCATCAGTATTGCACGAAATCCTTGCAATTCGTAACAAGAGTATCATCGTCTCTGGATACGATCCTTACATATTCGTGCACCGTGTACCATATCGAGCGTGGCATGCAGCTTGGAATCTAGCGAATGGTACGAATTACATTTATTTCGTAACTGAACAGCGTAACACCTCGGTACGAATTTAATATAAATTCGTACCCCATGTTGCATCGTATTGCACGAAATCCTTGTAATTCGTAACAAGAGTATCATCGTCCGGGTACGATCCTTACATATTCGTACCGTGTACCATATCGAGCGTGGCATGCAACGCATTGGAATCTAGCGAATAGTACGAATTACATTTATTTCGTAACCGGTGTAACAGAACACCCTACGAATTTAATATAAATTCGTACCCCATGTTGCATCAGTTGCACGAAATCCTTGCAATTCGTAACAAGAGTATCATCGTTCGGTACGATCCTTACATATTCGTACCATGTACCATATCGAGCGTGGCATGCGTTTGGAATCTAACGAATGGTACGAATTAGATTTATTTCGTAACCAGCGTGTAACACCTCGGTACGAATTTAATATAAATTTGTACCCCATGTTGCATCGCATTGCACGAAATCCTTGCAATTCGTAACAGTATCATCGTCTGGGTACGATCCTTACATATTCGTACCGTGTACCATATCAGAGTGTGGCATGCTGTTTAGAATCTAGCGAATGGTACGAATTACATTTATTTCGTAACCAGCGTGTCACACCTCGGTACGAATTTAATATAAATTCGTACCAAATGTGCCATCAGATTGCACGAAATACATGCAATTCGTACAACAAAGAATGCCAACGAATGTAAGAAATACAAAATCGACGAACTGTAAATTCATGAGCTTCATGAGAAACCTAGATCTAAATATATAATTACCTCCATACAATTCCAAATAATTACAAGCAACAAGTGGGTAAATATTTCAGAGGATTCGCCGCCGTATCGCCGCCACCGATCTATAAATACGCCGCTGCAGATCTAGAAAATTGACCGCCGTATCGCCGTGAATTAATCCACCGCCGCCGACAACCAACTGAAAAGAAAAAAAAAACGAGAAAGATGAGTTCGAGCTCATCGACCTGAAAGAGAGAAAAATATACCGCCGCCACCGCTCTACGAAAATATACCTCCACAGATCTATGATGGGCGGAATAGAGGCGATGGTGGTGGTGGCATAGAGAGAGAAATAAGAGAATGGAAAGAGAGAGAAAGTGAGAAGAGAAAACACAAGCAAGAGCGGGGAAAAAATGAGAAGAGAGAGAGGGAAGGGAAAAATAAGGAAAGAGAAAAAGAAAGAGAGAGAAAAAGTAAGGGTATTTTGGTCCGTAAAGGCAAATGTTTGCCATAATTTGTGAAAATTAAACTTGTGGTCAACTTTTGTGTTTTACTATCTCATGTGGCTAAAAAGGTGTATTTTCTCAAAAATAAATGTTGAAGAAATGCGGAACAGACAATTAAATAGAATAGGAGGGAGTATGTCCAAACTAATATTTTTTAATTAGTAATAATTTATCCTTGATGAAAATCATCATCTTGTGAAAAGAAAAAAAAAATACACACACACTCTTATCTTCTTCTTCTCCATAAGGTGATACTCCCTCCCATTTTTAATATAAGTCTTTTTAGACTTTTATAACTTTTTCAAAATATATGTCTTTCTATCTTTTTTTAACCTCCTAAATCCATAATTGCCCCTAATTAATTCACCTCAAATTCTCATTTTTCACTATTCATTAATTTCAATTCATCATTTATTAAGGATAAATTTGACAAAATAAACTTTTCTTAATTTGTGTGCATAACTCTAAAAAGACTTATATTAAAAATGGGAGGGAATAGTAAATAATACTAACCGTTTTGATATAACATCTCGTCCCATGACCATAATTAAGATATGAGCACGCCTATTTTTTAATAATATATCTAGACAAAGAAAATGTTTAAAATACTAGTATATATATTCGTATAGACGGGCTCGTTTGCTACGAAGTATGGGATAATGCTTGATATGATTAGCTGGGATATCTTAATACGTATAAAGAATTAATATTGTGTTTGGTATGATGTATTAAATTCTCTGCAAAACATATTAATTATGGTAAAATGGTGAAATTATAGTAATTTATTCTTATATTTAGTTGCATTATTGTTTATACCACTTCATAGGTGGTATTAGATAATAACAATAATATGTATAATTCAACGGGCCCGAATTTTATAAAGAGCCCCATACTTTGTACCAAACAAGATATTAGGGTGTATAATATATATTATACACCCTAATCACTCATAGCAAACAAGCCCTACAGTACAACATTATTGCGAGTTATATGACACATTGATTCTTATCCGATTAGAATATCAAAATCGGTGTTTTCCATAAAAAAAAAATACCTTCAGAGAGACATCTTTGCTTGTTGCATTAGAAAATACCTAAAGAAAATACATATGAATAACATTAATCATGAATAAGTATCGTGTTTAGGAGAAAATTTGTTCCCGAATAAGTGTCGTATCGTAAATTTCTATGCAAAAGTTATGTCAAATTTTTATGTTTACCCTTTGACTTTAGACGATAAGATTATTTTGTCAACTTTCCATGCAATTATTAGGGGTAAAGGGAGTCATTGTGCCCACTATTTTAGTATACGCATTTTGACAGCTCGTGACACTTATTCGGGGACGGATGGAGTATATGTGATATAACGTTAATAAATAATGAGATAGGATAGAGAATGGAATAAATGAACTGAATTGAAATGAAATGTGGTTACGTATATGAGGAACATTCAGATTGGATGTTGGTTATTCAAAATAAATTAGGTATATCGATTTCTCAACGTATATTGTCTATGATTAGTAATAGAGTGGACATGTTACTTGCAATCGTACTAGTAGTGTATTCTGAATATATGTTGATGAAACTTGTATTGTAATATAGGGAAAATGTTGTTTGAAAGTTGAAAATTCTATATTGCTACTCCTTTTTGTTTTTTTTTTTGGTAGTGGTAAAACCTTAACTAATATAGATGGGAGCCCTTGAAATTAGGGCTGACAATTTTTGACACAACACGATAACTCGACACGAAATTAATGGGTTTGGATCAAGTCTTATTGGGTTCGGGTCGGGTTCGGGTTACTCGGTAAGGTATTAAATTTTTTAATATTATATTTATTAATTTAATTCATAGCAATCTTTTAAATAGAGATGACATCTTTATTTTTCCTTCCAAGTCATCAAAAGATATTAAATTTTTGAATTTTATTTATTTTTCTCTTATTAAATTTTATTTTAAAATATTTTTTCTCTTATTAAATCTTATTTTAAGATATTTTTTTCTCTTATTAAATCTTTTAAATTTGGGTTCGGGTCATTATCGTGTCGGGTCAACCCGAGTTTTATCGTGTCAATTTCGTGTTCGTGTCGTGTTCGGGTTTAGTCATTTCGGATTGGGTTCGGGTTTGGGTTTGGATTGAACATATCCTTAACAGGTCGTGTTCGGACCGGACCTTAACAGATCAGGTCGACCCAAACCCGATCCGGTTGCCACCCCTACTTTGAAATAGGAAAATAAATCATAAACAGAGCTATACCTAAAATTTGTAGATCCAGCATGAAGCCAGTGGGCAAGAATGTTGGTAAAACTAAATTCTATAATAGTCAAAAAGTTAAATGCAACTATTGAGATCATATATTATGCACCCACTCACATGTTACATACAGCTGGTCTCATTTGCTACTTAAATTTGTGGTGTATAATTGAAAGATTTTCCAAAAGGAAACAAGTGGTGCACCACTTGAATGCCCATAAAAGGAGAGTGAAAAAGAACATGGAAATTGGACCATCAATATGGATAAGTGGCGAATATATGTATAGAGATTAGAGAGTGGTTTCGGTAGAAATTAATCTTTAGAAAATATGAATATATTTGGTCCATAGATTTTGAATATATGGGTCGCCAAAATTGATCCTTGCGTCAGATGCATTTTGTGCATTATTTTGATGCATCATCATATCAATGCGTTTTATGCATTATTTTAATGTTTCGAATATAGATCATATAAAGATCAACGGTCCAGATTTATTCACTAATAAATATACGATCATAATTTTTCGGATTCATATCCACCGTCACGCGACCTTTAAAATTTCATGTTGTGATGTTGTGATGCATTACAATAAAAGACAACTGACATTTCTTGTTGTGATGTTGTGATGCATAGAATGTTGTGATCTTAACTGCAACAAATTAGAAGACTGGTTATCGCATTGCTAAGGTCTTACGTGTGTGCTCAATTGCACTAACTCATATTTTTTTAATAATTATTTTTTTTATCAAATTGTTAATGCCATTGAAATATGTCAATTCAGACAAGTATATATAAAACTTAGAAATTGATTGGTTTATACGTGAGATAATATTTGTTTCGATGTTAAGTTAACTAGGGAAATGCATAATGTACATGTGGTAGATGAAGGGTGTGAATATTTTTATTTTATATTCGACTATAAATCTGAAATCATATAAAATATTTTCAGATAAATTTTGATTCATTTTCAACTGCAGCACTGTTATGACTGAAACATCTAATATCCAAACAACATGAAATTAATGTAAGAAGCAGAACAATATTATTTGGGAAACTATAATTTCTGGATTTAATTATTACAATAAATTAGTGTATGAAGCAGAATGGATTTAATTTGGGGACGCTAGTAGTTGGTTGGTACACATGTATTTATATAAACTAGTGGATTCATAATTTAATAAGATCATTAAAATTATTAGATGCAAATCGTGGAAAATTGAACAAATTCAAAAGTTGGTGATTTTACAGGAACAAATTCAAAACTCACGTGCAAAATGAAAGACGGACTAAAGTTCCTATATAATAAATACATTCATATGATTTCATTTCACACCGCTTGCTTTCATTTGATTTTCTTCAAAACTCAATCTTCAATATCATGAATTAAGTTCGATAGACACGAATTTACTTGAAATTGAAAGTTTTGCAGACCAATCAAATATGGAGTGATCTCAACTGTAACAAATTGTTGCTAAGGTCTTACGTGTATGCTCAAATGCACTAACTTATTATTATTATTATTATTATTATTATTATTATTATTATTATTATTATTATTATTATTATTATTATTATTATAGAATAAACTCATACTCCCTCCGTCCACGATAATTGTAGCACAATTTTCTTTTGCATACGTCCACGATAAGTGTAGTACTTTCCATCTTGGAAAGTGACCACACTCACTACCCTTATTTTAAACCTCATAATAATTTCATATGATGGATCTCTTTCTCCACTCAAAACCAATCTACCAACCATTTTTTAAAACTTATGCTGAATCCAAAGTGTTACACGTATGGTAAACGGAGAGAGTATTATTTTAATTATTACTCTATCCGTCTCCCAAAACTGTATTTTACATGCTAACTGGCACGAATTTTAAGAAATATTTGATAGAAAGTGTGCTAAGTGGTCACATAATTGTTGGATATCTTGTTGCAAATGGAGTAATGGTTTCACTTGGTCTCTGCATCATATGATGGAAAAGTCTTCACAACCTTGTATATCAATCATCACACTGATTATGAATCATCTATCTTTTTTCGATTGTTTATATAATATAGGCAAGAATACATCATTGAGCTAAACTAATTAAAGTTTATATCTATCTATCTATTTATCTAGGGAAAAGGTGCAAATACCTCCCTCATATTGGCAACGCTAGGCAAATACCCCCATAAACTTTGTTTAGGTACAAATTCATCATTTCCTAAAGTTTTCGGGTGCAATTACCCCTCGCCGTGACGGAAACAACACTTCCATTAGCAAAAAAAATATTTTTGATTCATTTTTATTCTTGTGGGATCCTTACAATTCCAAGAATTAATTGGTGTTAAAAGCTCAAATTAGGAAAAAATTTGTTTCGAACCCTAGCTCACAACTATCAAAACTCAGGCAAAGTTCTCCAATAATTTGCAATTCAAGCCAACTATTTGTTGTTGACATTGATGATCTCATTATTCAAGTGGTTCGTCATCCTTTTTGTGCAAATTATCGGAGAACCTCACCTGAATTTTGATAGTTGTGAGCTAGGGTTCGAAATAATTTTTTTCCTAATTTGAGTTTTTAGCACCAAATATGTATTATATAACCATTGGGAATTGTGAGGGTCCCACAAGAATAAAAATAAATCAAAAATATTTTTTTTGATAACGAAAGTGTCGTTTCCGTCACGGCGAGGGATTAATTGCACCTGAAAATTTTATGGAACAGTGAATTTGCGCATAAACAAAATTCAATGAAGTATTTATCTAGCGCTGCCAACATAAGGGTTGATATTTGCACCTTTTCTCTATCCATTTATCTATCAGGCTTGCACGTGTTCTCTTTGTACCAAGAGTAGCCTCTAGCATATAATTAATTTATCCGGAAAAGGAATTAATTATATATGGTTCATTCATATGACTGCACCAAATCTTGATCGATGCCAAAACAAGAAGAAATTAAATATCCAAACAAGAACAAATTAATTAACATGTATAAAATCATACTTCCATTGTCTAAATTGCTACAAATTATTATTATTCTATGTATAAAGCAGAACATATAATATTATTTGGGGAAATACTAATTTCTGGATTTAATTATTACATTAAGTCATTATTTTCCAGAGAAATATGTAGGACGATAGATTAACTAATTTATAACTAATTATTTTGCAATTCAAAACTTCTTGCCACCATTTCTCCTCCCATACCCTCCACCACCACCCCCGCCCCCGCCTCCGTTGTTCCATCCGCCGCCACCGCCGATACCAGAACCATATCCACCACCACCACCACCCTGTCCCATGCCGCCTCCACCACCACCACTACTCCACCCTCCACCATTACCTCCCCCAAAATCATAGCCACTTCCGGCACCACCGCCATTACCTCCTCCTCCACCAAATCCTCCTCCGCCATTACCTCCTCCTCCACCAAATCCGCCACCGCCATCACCTCCGCCTCCTCCACCACCAAATCCTCCGCCGCCATTACCTCCTCCTCCACCAAATCCTCCGCCGCCATTACCTCCTCCTCCTCCACCAAATCCGCCACCGCCATTACCTCCTCCTCCACCAAATCCGCCTCCGCCATTACCTCCTCCTCCACCAAATCCGCCGCTGCCGCCACCAAAGCCACCGCCTCCATGACCACCGCCGTTTCCACCACCCCAACCCCTTCCACCACCAAAACCTCTTCCTTTATCATATCCACCACCAGCTGTCAACCCCACATCAAAATGTTGAGACATTTCTTCCCCTCTTCCGCCGTGAGAAGGCGAAAACCTCCCCTCCCTTGCAGCTCCGACGCCTCCATGACCACAAGAAAGGATCACAACCAAGAAAACAAACCACCAAGAAACTAAATTACAACCATCCATGATTGGAAAATCGGAATATTAAATTAGACGAGAAAAGAATTAAAGGTGGCGATGGTAGTTAGCGGTGGCGCCGCCCCATTATATAGGGATGCATGGCGATGGAGTGGAGTGGAGGGTATGAATCATGCTTCATCAGTTTGGTACTCAACGCATTCTGCATGCGCCACACACACACACACACACACACACACTGAGTATAGGTTTAATAAAAAAGAAAAAAGAAAAAAACTTGATTTGCAGAAAAACACTGAGTCACAGACAGGTAAAATCTTGTTATTTGTTTATTTTTGCTTTTCATCTTCTCAATGTTCGTTTTATCGATCGATCTTACAACAAGTTTTATCTTCTTCTATATATATATATATATATATATATATATATATATATATATATATATATATGAGTTATGATCATCCTTTATTACAATTTTTTAAATTTTTTATGATTCTGTAATTTAATGGATTGTGAATATATAAAACCAATTTTTCATTCTGGAGTCTGGAATAATATGAAGATCGCATGGACCAACAAAAAATAACTGTATGATTCCGGACTCTCTAAATTTCACTTTACTTTATTAATTATAAGATAAATTAATTTTAAATATACTTACAATAAATATTTTATAGATAATGAGAGAATTTAAGTGCATCGACCCTTTTTATCTAGCTATAAGCTTTAGTTGGATTTTTTTATCATATTGGATTGGGTTTTAAGAATTAGTTAATTAGGCTGGATAATAAGTTGCAATTTTGAAACTGGCCCAATCTAATATTCGATAAAACATTGAAACTAGTCCTTTATGTCAAAGCGTGAGCATATAGAACAATTATTACTCCCTCCGCCCACGATAAATTTGTCATAATTTCTTTTTTTGTCTGTCCACAAAAAATTTGCCACATCCATTTATAGTAATAGACCCCACATAACTCACTTACTTTTTCACCCACAACACAATTTATAACTATATAAAAGTGGGACCCTTATTCCACTAACAACTCAATCAACAAACAAATTATTAAAACTCGTGTCATCCACATTGTGACAAATTTATTGTGGACAGAGGGAGTATTATATAGAGGATAAAGCATGAGTGACAATGTAGCAAATTTATTGTGGACAGATGGAGTATTATATAGAGGATAAAGCATGAGTGTATAGATTCATGCATAGAGATTTTATTATATAACACAACAATTAGAGAGAACATCTAATTTGTTGTGTAGAACTGATGCGTAAACAATTCCACGATCTACAACGTTAAAAATTCTCTCGAATCTAACCCTAGTTTTAAGAGTAGATGATAATCATACTTTTAACTTCTACACAAAAGAAAACAAGAATATCCCATATTTATAGGAATTAAATCTGCGCCTATAATTAACTAGGTAATATGGGCTGGACTTTTTTTGTCTCCAATTAATTAATCTAAATAAGTCCATACTATTAATTAATTAATTAATTAATATATTCCAAAAGTATATGATTAATATCCTAATTTAGTACATAATATCTTTCAGAATTTAATGTTAAAACAATACTAAACTAATTAAAAAAATGTCCAAAAATACCGAGAATTAGTGAAGATATATTGATCGTTACTTGTTAGGCCTTTACCTCCTCATAGAGTCATAGGTAGAGGTGTTCATCGGAACCGAAACAGGCGGGTTCGGCCTGGAACCGGAACTGTGGTCAACAGTTTTCGAACTGGAACCGTGGTCAACAGTTTTCGAACCGGAACGATGGTCAACGGGCCAATTTCCACCCGGAACCGTGAAGTAGATGAGCCGATTCCGGTTCCGACGGCTAGGAACCGTGAACCAGCGGTTCCGACAATTTTTTTTATTTTTAGTTTTAAATTATATTTTGTGTTAATCCATGTTAATTATATCTCTTAGGGAACAAAAATGACAATTACAATGATAAATTGAATGAAAAAGGCCAAAAATAATAATAATAATAATAATAATAATAATAATAATAATAATAATAATAATAATAATAATAATAATAATAATAATAATAATAATAATAATAATAATAATAATAATAATAATAAGGTTCGAACATGAACCAGCAGTTACGGTTCGGAACCGTGGAACCGTATTTGAATAATTATATATTTTCATTTGTAATTGATCACATACTATTATGAATGAAGATATATTTTGTTCTATATCGATTTTATACATTACATTGATGATTGATGAGTTTGAATTACAATATAATTTATATTTTCAAAGATAAAAAAATTAGACGGTTTGGGCCCTAAACCGCCGGTTCGAAATCGGAACCGGAACAGTCCAATACGGGCCGATTTCAATCCGAAACCATGGACTATGGCGGACCAGTTCCGATTTCAACTTTTCCGAACCGGAACCGGGTCCGGGTCCGTGAACACCTTTAGTCATAGGCCAGACTCTTAGCCTACTTAAATAAGGATTTTTAATTAAGGACATCTGTAATTATGCACTGTGTAATTTATGTACCTTTCGATTTATTTCCTTGTTGCATAAAATACCACGCACGTTTCCTTATATTATGATCTATAGAACCTTAATTATTACTTAAACATATGTTAATTGTCGGATCATCCTTAATTAATATCCTAATTCGTCGTCGTGTAGAATGATGGGCATTAAATTAAAAAATTATTTGTACACTTATTTGTTATTTGGTGCATCTTACTCGTGATCATAATTTTTATGCTATTATTTTTTCTTTTCTGAATAAAATATATAAGTAACAAATTCAGTTCATCTTAGGTAAACTTATATTTGCTGTCCAAACCTTTTAGAAGCCTACACTTGAATTTTTACTTGTTTTATTCTTCACTCTTTAATGTTATTCTGACACTTTATTGTACTCTCTAAAATGTTCTCAGGTACGTAACATAATATTATTATTATTATTATTTATTTTTTTTTTTGGGCTGCCGACATATGTCCCAGTTAGAGCGTAGCCATCATTTAATATAATTCAACTGGAAAAGCAAATTACAAATATAGTCGTCCTTCAATTGGAAAAAGATGTATAACGAACCGAAAGCAGCATGCACTAACAAAATGTAAATTGAAAATAGCTAATCGAACAAGTCTATTTTCGTTTCTTTATTTTCTTCAATTATTGACTCCAAGGGCCCCACCTTTTGCCACTACTCAGTTAATTAACTTAAGCCTCATCACCATTTCTTCGATCGCATCTGTATATTGAGAAAGTCTTGTGTCAGATGATTTTATAGTCTGACAGTCGACATACTCAAATCCAAGCTCAAGGGATCCGATTCCAAATTAATATGTATACAATTACATGTGTAAAGTGGATCTTTATATAAGTATCAACACAAGTCTTAGAATGTATTTTATAGGTAATTAATGATTGTATTAAGCTTTTATGAAGAGTTTCATTTTGTCGACATAGAGAGCAAGATAATTAAAATTAATATATTTTTGAGTGATGCTATTTGGACATAAATGTCCGGACATAATCCAGCCCGTTTAGAAAAATGGAGCGGTTCGACCCGTTTTACTTATTTATTTAATTTTGTAATTAAAAGAAAATATGCAGAGTTACCATTTTATCCTTTACCTGTTTTGGCTCCAAATTGACATGAGATTAATCATAATTTTTTTATTAATTTTATTCGAATGGGGTCTGACAAAAAGAAAGAAAGAAAAATTCGAATAAAATTAATAAAAAAATTATGATTAATCTCATGTCAATTTGGAGCCAAAACATATAAATTTGGAGCCAAAACAGGTAAAGGGTAAAATGGTAACTCTGCATATTTTCTTTTAATTACAAA
This sequence comes from Agastache rugosa, assembly GCA_031470985.1. Lineage (NCBI taxonomy): Eukaryota > Viridiplantae > Streptophyta > Magnoliopsida > Lamiales > Lamiaceae > Agastache > Agastache rugosa. Next base: position 35,366,637 of record CM062605.1, read on the forward strand.
ATTAAATAAATAAGTATAACGGGTCGAACCGCTCTATTTTCTTAAACGGATTGGATTATGTCCAGACATTTATGTCCGAAAAGTATTATTGATAATTTTTTTGGCCCTAATACTCATTTTTTTCAGTCTACGTTGGTCATTCTGTCGGTTTCAAACTGTTTTGATATTCCTAACTCTTGCCCAAAGGTTTAGGGTTTCGTTTCCTCGTCCTTCAAATATTTTTTCTAGGGAATGGTTCGATTGAAACTTGGCCTCCAATGGAAACTAGAAATCCAACTAGATCATTGATCTTTTCATAATTTTCAATTGTAGTATTCTTTATTTTTGGTACCACGTCACCTACACAATTGTTTATATAATTATGTGTAAATTAAGAATGAAATGAATATTTAGTACTCATAAAGCAGATTTGACATTATAACAAAATATGATTGATACCTCATCCTATCATAGCTTTCCCTTTCCAAAAGAAAATTAATAATCAATTGAGCTGTAGATACATAGTTAAGTTAAATTGATGCATAATCATGACAATTAATATTACATGAAAATGATACGACAACTTCACCCATGTGCATATGTATATATTTCTGAGACATATTTTCTTATTAATGCATATTATTTATGTTCACATAATTGTACAGAGATCTGAAATGGTAAAATATATAGTGAGATGATATGAAATTGCAATGGATCAAAAGTAAGAAAAAAACTCCACATTTACACCTTAAGTTTGAGTTAACTCATAATTTTAAAACACACCTTCAATTTTGACCGACATATTAGTATCACTATCGATGAATATATTATGTATGTTGTCAAATCTAGAACGAAAATAAGATATAGTACCGAAAAGTCTAGTCATCATATATACCACTTAAACACATTTTCCCGTGTGTTTGTCTTCCAATAATTTAGCAATTGCTTCTTATTAGAAATGGATATTCCTCCCTTAAAAGGTCTTGTAAGGGGAGGGATAACCTCACCAATATAAAGTGGCACATGCCACTTTCTTCAATTAATGTAGGACATTTTTTACACGCCCCCTCCCCTTCACGCGCAGTGTGGACACCACCAACGCCATCTGTTGACAACGATATTGCGTGGCGGCCATCATTGGATTGGGTTGACTCTGATACCGTATTATCATTGGATTGGGCTGGCTCTGATACCATATTAGAAATGGATATTGGACCTAATTCCTCCCTTAAAAGGCCTTGTAAGGGAGAGAGATACCTCACCAATATAAAGTGGCACATGCCACTTTCTCCAACTAATGTGGGACATTTTTAACACTTCTTCAACGTAAAAGCTGTGGGACTAACCTTTGACAATATATATATTTTCTGCACATCCAAAATATTTTTGGCCGCCGAAAAACGAAATATATTATATTCAGATTACAGACACAATATATACAATAATACACATTTATATGTATATAATGATGTTTATTTCATGATCATGCATTTTACATAACAATAATATATATTTATAATATACATTTTATATATTATAATAACACTTCTTTTAATGGCAATCGTAATCACCAGAAGATCAATGGTCCGGCTGAATTTTAATATCTACTAGAGGTAAAGTTTTTGGGTAATTCTAAATATAGCCCCTCAAATTATTCTTTATAGTCCCCTATAAAAAAATAATTAAAATTATTATAATTTCACTATTTTACCCCTATCACCCCAAAGAACTATAATTAACTAATAATATTCTAAATAATTGAACAAACATAAGAAAAAATAAAATGAAGGAGGCTGTTCGCTCACCAATGTCTTTAAATTTCCTTTTTTTTTTTAATATCATTACAAATATTAATACTCACACACCCTACCTAGGATTTTTTTTGTGGCCGAGAGTACTCGAACCTCTGACCTATTGGTCAACAGTCAACCACTCCATCACTAGGCCATCTCCACTGGGACAAATTTCCTTCTTCTTTACCATCACTGTAGCAGCGGAGCGGCTGCGGCAGGCGGCGGGGCAGTAGTGGAAATCAAAGCAATATACTTAGTTCTTATGTTCTCCATTTTCCTTTCAAAGTTCTCCATTATCCAGTTAGTTGCAGCGGCAGTTATCAGGAAATGTGTAAAATAAATAGTGTGCCGACGTGCTTGTGCTTTGAATTGCTTTCCTTCAAAAACATGAAATTTGTGCGGCAGCAATCTTTTCTTATTTGAGGAATCATGTATTGGGAATATGGGAATAATACGCAAGGAAAAAAAGAGATTAAGGAATCATGAACATAATAATATAGTGAATAGTGAAGATCAATAGATCATGAACATACATTATTTCATCTTTGAAGCATGATTTGGATTTCTTTCTCCACGTTGATTTTGTTCTTCCATGTCTGAAGTTCGTAATACGTTATTCTATAATTTTTGTGTTGAGTTGGGGCTATGATTTTGGGGATATATGGATTAATGTTATTAGTTTAGGGTTTTTTTTAGTTATTAATTAATTATAATTCTTTGGGGACTATAGGGATAAAATAGTAAATTATAATAATTTTAATTATTATTTTTTATAAGTGGCTATAGAGAGTAATTTAGGGGCTATATTTAGAATTGAGGAAATGTGGTGATATGGCATGATCACTTTAAAAAACACAAATGTTGTCACAAGTTTGAAAAAAACACAAAATATGGCACTTTTGACATTTTTTGGACCATTTTACCCTTACTTTTCACCCCCAGCCGCAACTTTTGACTTTTCTCTCTCTCTATTTCTCTCTCTTCTTTATTTCGTACCAAATAACATGCCCCGGTACGAAATGTTAGTTATTTCATACCAAGTAACATATTCCGGTATGAAATGATAGTTATTTCGTACCAAGTTACAACTTTATAACATGCCATTTGGTACGAAATAACTAACATTTCGTACAAGTCCGGTACGAAATGTTAGTTATTTCGTATCAAGTTACAACTTCATAACCATCCCCCAGTACGAAATATTAGTTATTTCACGTAGCTGGTACGAACTAACTAACATTTCGTACCGGGGCATGTTACTTGGTACGAAATAACTAACATTCCGTACCTTAGCTGGTACAAAATAACTAACATTTCGTACCGGGGCATGTTACTTGATACGAAATAACTAACATTTCGTGTCGGGGAATGTTATGAAGTTGTAACTTGGTACGAAATAAATAACATTTAGTACCGGGACATGTTACTTGGTACAAAATAACTAATTTTTTGTACCGGAGGATGGTTATGAAGTTGTACTTGATACGAAATAACTAACATTTCGCACCGGACATGTTATGAAGTTGTAAATTGGTACGAAATAACTAACATTTCATACCGGGGCATGTTACTTGGTACGAAATAACTAACATTTCGTACCAGTCCGGTACGAAATGATAGTTATTTCGTATCAAGTTACAACTTCATAACTATTCCCCGGTACAAAATTTTAGTTATTTCGTACCAAGTTACAACTTCATAACATGCCGCCGGCTCGAAATGTTATTTATTTCGTAACAATTTACAACTTCATAACATGCCCCGGCACGAAATGTTAGTTATTTCGTACTAAGTAACATGCCCAGGTACGAAATATTAGTCATTTCGTACCGGCTAATTATTTCGTACTACGCGAAAAGAAATGAAGAAAAAATGTGTCAGCTAAGTGAGGGAGGAGAGAGAAAAGAGAAGAAAGAGAGAGAAAAAGGAGTGAGGAGAGAGAAAAAAGTGGCAAAAAAAATTTATTGCGCATGAAGTGGATGGGAGGAGAGAGGAGAGAGAAAAAATGCCATATTTTGTATTTTTTAAACTTTGTAAGGGTAAAAGGGTCCAAAAAATGTCAAAAGTGCTATATTTTGTGTTTTTTTAAACTTTTGACAATATGTGTGTTTTTTTAAACTTTTGACAATATGTGTATTTTTTAAAGTGATTGTGTCATTCCATGAGTTGCCTCTTTAGAATTACCCAAAGTTTTTATATATATGCGATATTAGGTGAATAATAGGCAGTGGGTAGGGTAATTCTAGCTTTCTTCTTTCCAGTCGTCCAATTATTTGAAGTCTTCTTTTTTATATGAAAGATGAGATTTACCCATTGAAGGAATTCGGTCCAATTAATTGTTCATAAATTTTGATTCTCTTTTTACGATTTCAACTTTTCGATATGAGATTTATAACACAATCAACGTATATATATATTTTTTTTCTTAGAAAAAATCGAAACTAATCTGATATTTCATCATCAGCATCGAATCTACGAAGAATTTTAATTCTGTACATTTTCAATTAATATCGTAGTTTTCTCACTACATCCACATCCTTAGAGCAATCCCATCAGAATTCTCAAAATTTTGTTGTTAAATTTGCTCCTAAAGTTTTCCCTATACTATGTAGAGCACTCCCAGCAGTTCTCTTAAAATCATCATAACTCTAAATTTAGGTTAAAATAATAAAAAATGAGATAAAAAAGTCATCTAACATATTTCTCAAATTGAATAGGGTCCACAAAAATATTTACACTCTCTAAATCTTAGCCCAACTCAATTTGTGAGATATAATAAATTTAGAGAAGTATAAATTTAAGAGAAGATTTAAGGTGATGTAAATATTTTTGTAGGCCCTACCCAATTTGAAATACTCCCTCCGTCCACGATAAATTTGTCACAATTTCTTTTTTGGTCCGTTCACACAAAAAATTTGCCACATCCATTTATGGTAATAGACCCCACACACCTCACTTACTTTTCCACTCACAACACAATTTAAAACTATATAAAAGTGGGACCCTTATTCCACTCACAATACAATCAACCAACAAATTATTAAAATCTGTGTCATCCACAATGTGGCAAATTTATTGTGGACGGAGAGAGTATATGTTTGATGACTTTTTTATCTTATTTTTTATTATTTTAAATTTAGAATTAATGATGATGATTTTGAGAAAACTGGTCGAAGTGCTCTTAGTGCAGTGGAGTCACTTTCTTGTAACGATGCAAGTAAGAATTAACATTCATGATCTTCCTACTGAAATTTGTTTCTTTCTTTCTTTCTTTTTTTTTGGAGGAAAAATGCCTAAAATTAGTGGGAGAATAAAATATAGAACCAAATCTATCCAGATTTGATTAGGATGGTTAGTGCTCAGCCCATTAATTATTAGTGGGCGATTAATAGTAACGAGGTTTACTAGGGTGGTCAGCAAACATCATATCATAACTACTATATTAATTATTGTTGGCCAATTTACGACTCAATTACAAGTAATTTACGAATTTCCAGCTCTCTCTCTCTGATGGGGGAGTTGCCTTCTCTGCATTTACAAAGATGAGAAATCTGAACCGCTGACTAATATTTGTCATCTAAATATATTTATCTTTATAATATATAATAGCAAGCCCGAATTGCTATTAATAGTAACTTTCATTTTAAGTTATTTTTATTCCATTTTTAGAAATAATATATATAATTGTTATTATTTTAATTGCTCATTAATATTTATCAATCAACTAATTAATGTTGGACGTTACAAAGACATAATTTGTGAAAAAAATTAATTATAATTATAAATTTTCCATTTTTATACTATTTTTCTACCTATAAGTTCTAGAATTCTGCAAACAATTTCATTCACAATTCATATTCTTTATACTCCTTCATTTCAACTTTTTCGATTAGAGAAAAAACATGATTGATGAGACAGAGGTTACTGCACAAAGAGCATTTGATGTAAAGTTTTTTTTTTAAATAAACAACGCGCATATCAATTCCTAACAGAAACGACATCTTGGGGAAAGATCAAATCTCCTAAGCATCAATGGCCAGATTTGGGAGCAATAACTTCATCAAATTCTTTGTCAAGGAATACAGTGACATCCATAGAAATATATTCATATTATATATAAGCATGTATTTGTCTCTTTAAAGAACAATATGATCGATGTTACTACCAATGTAATTGGATCAACTCACACTTTAGTGTTTGTATGATTCTATTGAAATTTATTGAATGTTGTTTCATAATTTTCTATTTACAAAAGTAATCATGTAATCGCTCCAAATATATATATTTAAGTCTTATTGGATTGTCAACCATTTCTTTCACTGAGTTGCACTACTTTATTTTTTATTTTTTGTTTGTAATGTATATATATATGTTAAAATATAATTTTTTTATGTCTGTGGGAATATGTGGCTGTTTATTTTTTTTTAATTTTATAATAGGTTTCATTTTCCTACTGATTAAAAATATGTGGGAATAAGTATTATATAATATTGTTAGATATTGCTAACTCTAATTTTTTTGCAAATTTTAATTTGCTCATCTATTAAATAATTTTGGAACCAATTAACTATTCGCAATTTTCCTACTGATTAAAAACATGTCTTTATATCCAGTACATCTATCTCAAAAAAGAAAACACTATATATCAATTGATTTATATGTATATATAAATACATATAGATTGAAAATATATATGTCTATTGAAAATAGACACATAGAGAATGAATTGGAATACAATAACTATAATTACAATATAATATGCAGTGTTACTAATCAGCGCATTCGCAATAATACTAAAAATTAAAGTTATCATGATTCATGAGTAACGTTCTAAAAAATATCTACATGATAAATTATATCTTTAATTAATATTATGAAAATATGTAGTAGTTATTGTTGGTCCCAAGACGGATACCTTGGTGTAGAAGGGGGAGGGTGAATACACCAAGGTTTAAAAATTTTTCCAAGTTAAAACTCTTTTGAGAGAGCTGGCTGTGTTCGATCCAGCTGAATGGCAGCTTGATCGACACAACTGGCTGTGTGTGTGTGTGCGGAATGTGGTGGATTTGGAAAGTCCGTCTGTTGCTTCAAATATATTGCAAAGCTATGTTTCACTTTTCAGTTAGTCAGTTTATGCAGATTGAAATGTATGCTCATGAAGGTTAGTAACATGCATAAAACAAAGCGATAAATAACAGAGCATTTTTAACGTGGTTCGGAGTAACCCCTCCTACATCCACGACCAGATTCACTGGTAATTCACTACCACTTGGTTTCCAAGTACCAAGCAACTTCACAACTCTAACCGAACGTGTTCGACGTTGCGAGAGTTTGTTAAGCCTACACCTTCGGTTCCTGTGAAGAACCTAACCACTCGAATTACACGCTTCGAGCAAGCGTACCTTTACCTAACCTTTATGGGTTTGGGTTTGGGTATGGTTTTCCAACTATGAACGAGTTCTTACAATGAAGAACAAGGAGTATGATGAACTCGTTCAAACTAGGCTTAAGATATTTATTATGATCTATTCTGCATATGACTGAATATGTGAACAACTAAGAACACAGCTGACTGGCTGGGTGTTCTAGAAAGATTTGGCTTTGTAGATCGTTGTTCATTTTTCTGTTTTCTTCTATTTCTTCAGTCGTCTTGCCAGCCCCCTCGCCAGCATCTTCTTCAATGGTGGAGGAGAGATATATATAGGTGAAGATTCAAACTAGCCGTTGGAAGAGAGCCGTTTGAATCTTACCTACTCTTGTTGACTTCTGGCCTTTACCTACGAAGTAGGTCTGCATCTGCAGAAGCTAGTTCTTCTCTGATCTGACTGCGTCAGATAAGATCTTCTGACATCGGGATCTTGTCTTTAAGAAGGTCTTCGTCTTCGAGCTAAGCGTCTCTGCTTTGTATCTTCGGCGGCTTGGACTCGCCGTGTCTTGATTCGAGCCGTCTTTAGACTGTGTTGTATCATCAACTGTTGTGTCTTCAACCCAGTATCGACCCGAGCCGTGTTTTAGTCTGAGTGTCAACGACACTAAAGTCGGGTCTTTTGCACCGAGCCGGGTCTTTGACACTAAGCGGGTTTCCGTCATGAGCCGGGTCTTGATCGCAAGATCTTTGACTCTTCTTGGTCTTGCTCTGCCGAGTCCTTTAATTTGTCGGCATTTGTGTCTTCTGCTGTCTTCAGCTGTCTTCAGCAAATCTACCTGTAAACTAAAGAAACTCTATAAGCTCAAACAGGTGAGCTGAAAAACGCTTAGGCTTGTGCGATCATCTACTCGGTTGGGGTCAGATGGGTTTTGGTATCCAATCAAAACTCTATTAATTTTCCCAACAGTTATTTTCGATGCGCATAAGAAACAATCCTTTAATACACAATAATCTACATGCCAAACATAACATAAGAGTTAAATCACACTTGAAAAACTATGAGTGATAGACTCGATTTATAAAGATATTGGAGATTCGAATTTAATAAATATAGCCTAAAAAATATCCACAACACCACTAAACAATCCCAAATGAGGATATATAATTAAAAAATTTAATTTAATTGTCTCAATTAGCCGCAATAATTGTGTCCCTCGATCAATGCTCAAATCTGATATTTTTTTTTCTAACCTACCATTTTTACTGACTCGTCATTAACCATATCTAATTAACACTCAAAATTGAGGTCCTCAAATCGATGCACAAATATAATCTTTTAATATCGTTTTTGCGTTGTAAAAGTTTGTAAATGTCCTTATGGAGTTAGTTGGCTGTAAATTTGAACTTGGTAACAACTATTGTCACTATGGTGCCTCCTCTGTCTGTCACGTTTCTCATGTATTGTTCGTCTAGATAATGTAAATTCAGACTTACAAAATTTTAATATTTTTAAAATAGCCATTAATTAAATTCAGCGTTACAAAACAACAATCATGTCAATCAAGTATGAATTTTTCATTTTTATATCTTTTGTTGCCTATAAATTATGCAATTATCGGAGATGAGATGGGAGACGGATGAGGGTGAGGGATGTCAGAATTATGTAGGTGCTAGAGTTGAACTGTTGAAGAGTGTGAGGAAGAATTGAAGAAAACAAATCTTCAAATATTAGATGATTTGTCTTCAGAAGCATTAAAATACTTTCAGCAATTAAAACTGGAGTTCTCACAGCCAAGAAGGAGCTCTATTCTCGGAAATAGGAAAACTTGGAAATGAAACTATAAGAAGTTTAGATTCACACTCTATAGTAGTTGTTTCATTGGTTTGTATCGATTTTACATCGGATTATTGTGTATTCAGTGTTTTTAGATCATAATATACAAATTGAAGTTATGGTCCAACAAAATATAAAACAATAATATTCTTCTTTTAAAATAAGTAATACCTTTGAAAGCTATTAGATATCTATAATGTTTTACTTTAATTTCCAAAAGGTTAATTATATACATATTCGATCAATTTATATACATAATAATATATTTTACCACTGGAGTTTGTATTGAAAATGACGCAGGATTTGTTTTTCTCAGCATTTTTGCACATTAGAGTTTGTTCATCTACAATAAATTTGTTATTCTCAAAATCTATTTTTTTATTTTATATTTTGATAAAATAATTCTTTTAATTTTTGAAAGTAAGTTCTTTTATTAGAGTCTTTATTGTTTACATAAGACTTACTTTGGCAGAAAAAAATATTAATTTTTGCAACTCAAGACACAACAAACATTTTAAAAAAGAGAAACTAAAGTTTACAAAAAGATTGTTTTCACTTTAAAATTATAAAAATAATTAATCAATAAACAAAAAAATTCTTAGAGTAAAAGTTTGATCTTTCAATAAATTATTCTCGATGAAAAATGACTTCTTTACTAAAAAATGTGCTACTTAAGTAATTTGTTTCATAAAACAAAACACTAATGAACATATTCTAAAATAGACTTTATTTATATCTTCAATTTACATTGATTGTCATATTGTATTGGTATTTCTCACTCTTATTAGCTAATAAACACAACCCAATAATTACTCATTATTAAAATAAATTAATACAAATAACCACATGTAGAGAAATGAATCAATTTTCAGCAATAAGATTAATAGTATCCGAAATTATTCAATTTTGTATTACAAATGAAGACCACACAATTCATTAACTACTCTATATTATTAGACCATATTATAGACCTATAATTATTTTTAGAGAATGTATTGAATTTTTCATAATAAAATTAATAAAGAATTTGATGACTTTTGGGAGAAGATATATTAAAAACTATGTATAAATGGTTATGGGATGAAACTATTATAAAAAAAATTGGCAGACAGTAAGAGGGTGGTTTGTTAGTCGATGTAGAGGGTGGTTTGTTAGACGATCATAGAGAATACATCGACGACATTATAGATGCAAGTCATTGGAGTACCACACATTCTTTGAGACATGTTTGCAAATATACTATTTGCTAATTCAATAAACATATCGGAGATTGTTTGGGATAAGTATTGGAAGAATCTTTCAGATGATATCCTATATATACAGCGAAATCGTTTACAAAGTCCAAGTATTATTTTTATATGGTCAACTATACGTCTCTGTATCGAGGGCATGGAGTCGAAATGGTTTGAAGATCCTGATATGCGATAAAGAGAATAAGAGCAGTGCATGTACAACTAACATTGTTTACAAGGAAAATTTTCAAATTTTATACGTATATGAACTTTGAACGAAATTTTAATTTATATTATTTGATACTTCTCTTTATATATATATATGTATATATATATATATATGTATATATATATTCCTTACTCATATTTATATTGTTTTATAAAAAAAAAAATCAAAATCAACTTACTCCGTGCATCGCACGGGTGTAGTACTAGTTAGTACAATAATCTTCTCACACATCAGCAACATCACTCATCCAAAATCATGTCTTCGAACAGAAACAAAACACTGCACTAACCAACTGAATAATCCAAAGCCTAGTGCATTATTGTATATGAGAATTTCAACATCGTTGAAATAATATCGGAATTCCACTCATCAAGAATCTTATCACAAATGTACAAAGTTTCGGCACAATTGGGCACTATCGTAATCTTTCCTCTCTTATCGGCTAATAATTTACTTTAAACAAGTAAACAAGCATAATGATTTGACAACATGTAACATCATGCCACACCTCCTAAAACAAAGAAAAAATCAGTGTCATTTAGCTTAGAGGCTGACAGCCCATCTCCCACAAACGAGAGAGAGAGAGAGAGAGAGAGAGAGATTCTTAACTCTTCATGAAGGTAAATTCACAGACAATTCAATCATCATCGTCCCGAAAAAATCGGGTTAAAGCAACAATGGCAGTGTAAACCAAAAATTGAGGATTCTTGAAAAATATTCAAGCAGTTAAACAACGACCACTCATAATATATAGGCCACTCAAAATTTTTGCATACAAAAGGCATCACATCAGCCAGTTGTTCATAAAACTAGGCCATGTTTGCAATAACAAGAAACTCAAAACCATATAAATCAAAAGGGGGGGGGGGGGGTGAAATAATTAAGGCTAACGTAACAAGTTGAAAAACCATGAAAAGAATGTTATTACAAATACGAGATAGAGACGAAAAGTGGTAGCTGGGACTAATTTTGCAAAAGCATACAGCAACTTTCTATCAATGATGCAAAAAGATTCTTCACAACCTAATATTACTTGATTGTTTGTAGGTAAATAATTGAATCTATAGCAGGAATCATCTTTCTCCAATTTCTAAATGTGGGTCCAGATTATCTTTTAAGACCTTAAGCCAGACCATTATATGTATGACTACTACTTGGGAGCTTTACACAGAAAAAAGTGTTCAGTATGAATATATCAATTTAAGACCCAAAACACATATCTCAAACTCTTTGCCAGTACTAAAAGTTTTCGAGGGAGAGAACTTACTATAATATTTCTGTCGAGTGAGAGAGCTCCAAAATTGCATGGCAAAAATGATGTCTGTGCTTAGACTTCATCCACTCCTCACATTTCTGTTTCTCTGCCTTTCATTTGTCGATGCAGAGATTTTGCATCAGCAAATGAAGAAGACGTTCATAGTTCACATGGACAAGTTGAATATGCCAGAAAGCTTCGACGATCACCTGCTGTGGTATGATTCTTCTTTGAAGTCAGTATCACAAACTGCCAACAAGCTCTACACCTACAACAACGTTGTCCATGGATATTCAGTGCGCCTTACAGTTGAGGAAGCTCGGTTGCTTGAAGAGCAACCAGGAGTTCTCTTGGTTCAAGAAGATAAGAAATATGAACTCCACACCACCAGATCACCGGAGTTCCTTGGAATCCTCAACAGTGATGTATCCTCAACTGAGTCTGGCACACCAAGTGACGTAATTATTGGTGTGCTCGACACGGGGGTTTGGCCTGAATCAAGTAGCTATGATGACAAGGAAGTCGGCCCAATCCCTTCTGGTTGGAAGGGAGAATGTGAAGTGAGCAAAAGCTTCAGCTCGTCGAGCTGCAATCGCAAACTAATTGGTGCGAGGTTCTTCTCACAAGGTTATGAAGCAGCATATGGGGCAGTTGATGAGACTGTAGAATCCAGGTCCCCAAGGGATGACGACGGTCATGGGACACACACATCAACCACAGCAGCTGGATCGTCTGTGGTGGGAGCAAGTCTCTTTGGTTATGCTGCAGGCACAGCACGTGGGATGGCCAGACACGCCAGAGTGGCAGCATACAAGGTTTGCTGGATAGGAGGATGTCTCAGCAGCGACATACTAATGGCGATGGAGAAGGCAATTGAAGATGGCGTACACATTCTATCATTGTCACTGGGCGGATCAGTCAATGATTACTTCCGAGACACTGTAGCAGTCGGAGCATTTGCAGCAACATCTAAAGGAATCCTTGTCTCATGCTCAGCCGGGAATGGAGGGCCGAGTCCAGGTAGCTTGTCTAATGTTGCGCCATGGATAACAACAGTCGGGGCTGGTACAATGGATCGCCAATTCCCATCGTATATTACCCTTGGAAATGGTAAGAAATTAACTGGGTCATCACTCTACAGTGGGAAACCGTTACCTGGCTCCTCAATCCCATTGGTTTATGCTGGCAATATCAGTAGAGCATCCAATGGTAATCTATGCATGAAAGGAGGCTTAATCCCAGAAAAAGCCAAGGGGAAGATTGTGGTGTGCGACCGAGGGCTGAATCCAAGGGCACAAAAAGGTTTGGTAGTCAGAGATGCAGGTGGGATTGGGATGATTCTAGCAAACACCGATACCTTCGGAGAAGAGCTGGTTGCCGACGCCCATTTTATACCAACGGCAGCTGTAGGTCAGACTGCTGGCCAGGAGATAAAGAAGTACACCTTTTCAGACCCTAATCCAAGTGCCATGGTTGCATCTGGACGCACCCAGCTGGGAATCCAACCATCACCAGTCGTAGCAGCATTCAGTTCAAGAGGTCCAAATCTGATCACACCAGATATACTCAAGCCTGATTTGATTGCACCAGGTGTTAATATACTTGCCGGTTGGACGGGAAAGGTTGGTCCCACAGGATTACCTGAAGACACGCGGCGTGTGGACTTCAACATAGTTTCTGGCACTTCCATGTCCTGCCCTCACATAAGTGGATTAGCAGCACTGGTTAAGGCTGCCCATCCAGAATGGAGCCCTGCAGCTATAAGGTCAGCACTGATGACAACAGCTTATATTAGATACAAGAATGGAGAAAAAATTAAAGATGTTGCAACTGGAAAGCCATCCACGCCATTTGATTATGGTGCTGGACATGTGGACCCTTTATCAGCACTGGATCCGGGTCTAGTATATGATACCACGACCAACGACTATATAAATTTTCTTTGTGCCATAGGATACAGTTCTAGTATGATAAAGCTCCTCGCAAAGCAAGACTATCAATGCAAGACAGATGTGAAATACAGCGTAGCAGATCTTAATTACCCATCTTTTGCTGTTCCATTTGAGACCGCCTCAGGCCCAAATGGTGGTAGTAGCGCACCAACAGTAGTCAAATATACGAGGACCCTAACAAATGTGGGTGGTCCAGCAACTTACAAGGTCTCCATTTCTCAGGAGACAAATTCGGTCAAGATCTTTGTTCAGCCAGAGGTGCTCGATTTCAGCACTACGAAAGAGAAGAAGACTTACACGGTGACATTCTCTGCAACTTCTATGCCCTCAGGCACAAGCAGCTTTGCTCATTTGGAATGGTCGGATGGGAAACACATTGTCGGTAGCCCAATTGTGTTTAGTTGGACATAGTAGTATCATGTAATAATAATAATTGTAAGATCCCCTTCCCCCCCAACTCTGAAATGCATATATTATTGCTATAAACATCTTCCTCCAGAAGCTAACTTCCCTAACTGGGTCTCATGATTCTTGTATATGAACTATGAGAAGCTTGCAAGAAAACTAAAAGTGACTAAGAATGTAAACCAAGAAAACACTAGCAATCAATATTTAATCCAGCATTCCTCCTAAATATCTTAATTACTATCTTTCTTTACACTTTTTTTGAACCCCCCCCCCCCCAAATCTCACACAGGATTTGGTGGATAACATTCTTGCATGTAATCAAAGTCCGGGATATTTTTAGACCACAAACAGTGCAAAAATCCATGAAATTGCAGTTTCCTCTGCCTCCTTCAGATTAGGATCCCTTAAATGCTTCCTTCAACTACCAACAGCAATTACCAAATGTATAAAATGCAAAATGCATTACTATTATTCTTTATATTATATCTTCTATATACATTTCATTGACGCTCCATATGATGCAGATTGGTACTGGAAATGAAAACTATCTATAGAAATCAATCTCCTCCTTTTCATAATAGATTAGATGTGCATTCAAAGGCTTGAGATGATAAGTGATCTTCACATTTTCAATCTAAATGTTAAACCAAAAATAATGATTTGCATCCTCAGAAAATGTAATTGCAAATCTTACATTAAGCCACACAAAAAAAAGTCCAACAAGTGTAGCATTGCAAGTAAAAATAGTTAAATACCAAGCACCAAGAAAAACAAGATATTCATAACCCATAAGGCGGGAAATGAATGTGAATAAGTATCAATCTGAATCATCTAGAGACTGACAAACAGGAAGAGAATAAGTATCCAACTGCCAGTATTTGTGTTTCACACCCTCCCAGGTTTCTTCTCCCAAACAATCCTTCACGGGTAAGGGTATAAACTGTGTGGAGTAACCCAACATCTCAAGTTCCAGCGAAACTAACTGACAGTAAACAACATGAAAGAAGGGATTACTACCGCAAAGTCCATTGAAGAATGAATATATTCCTCCAGGCTTCAATAATTGCGGAAGATGTTGATGAAACTCTCTCATATCTTCATAATATTCCCCATAAGTGTCAAAGAATATCCCTGGAAAAAGGTGGAAAAATTAACTGGAGGAGTAAGCAGTACTAGATCTTCATTAGAAAAGGTAGATTTATAAAAGTAAAAAACATTTGTTTCTGTCAGTTATATCACTAAACAATCTAAAAAAATGACTCTAATCTGCATATGTTACCATCATAAGACTCCAGTTGAGAAAGGACATCCTGCCAGCGACCAAAGACTATCTTCACATTCTCCTTCTCACCCCACCCAGTCTGAAGCATACGAGCGTATACCTCTGGGTGAGCTTCAACAATAGTGTGCGAAATGGGTGAATATTGCTGTATGGCACTATCCACAAGACCCATACCGAACCCAATGTTCAATACGTGCCCACCTCCAGAGCAAATAGCTTTAGCATGAGCTTCCATTAGTGGACTCTCCCAGGCCATCATAACAGCCTTGCTTTCTGCATCCATTACTTTGTCTTCACTAAATGTAACCCTCTCGTCCAAATAATCCCCATTAGGGTTTCCCTTTGCATTGTCTTTCCTTGCTATAGTCCCAAGAACCAGTTCAGCTTGAATGCCTATAAATAATCAAATATGTTTCCATCCATTAAACAAAGTTAAAGACAATGAACAATGGAATTGTTTAACAAAAAGAAAAAATATTAAAAAAAAACAGACATCAGATGGTAAATATATACAAAATGCCTAGAGAGCAAAACAATAGATGAGGTAAGGTATCAAAGCCACTATCGAAAATGAGCATTGTCTATCTAATATCCTGAAAGAAACCTACAACTCTGCAGCACAAGGTGCAAGCGAACATGCTTATTGCATAACAACTTTGTTTGCTCTTTCAAAAGCAATTTTCTCGCAAAATTATTTTTCGACATCATGAAACATAGTTAAGGTGAGGAAGTGTGTTGCAGATAAACAACAATAAATCAAGGTGAAGATACAAGCCTGTATGCATCTATGTACTATCCATGTACCCCAATTGGCTACGAATTAGCTTTCCAAAATTATTTTATGTTCCTAGCCATTGAGCAGAATTAATTTTTTTAATCCAATATAAAAGCAAGACTAAAGCAGAAGCACATTTTACGACATTTCATCGAGGCCAGAGTAATTTAATGTGTTTCAGGTAGTATTAATAGTATAAAATAGCAGCTTTTAGAGAGAGAACATGAATCCCACAAAATACAGCTCCATTTCCAATATCTCAAAACTGTAGCCTGTAGGAATATGACACTTACGTCACCAGTGTCCATAACATGATCATACTTGTAAACAAAAGATAGTTAAAAACCTGCAAATTTAATACAAATAGTGATAAAAAAAAAAGTACTTCTTCTCTCTTCTAATTGCAACTGATAACTGGAAAATCAGAGGAAAATAGCTGAACTTTATTTTCTACTGCTACTACTGGAAGTGTAAACACACGGAAACAGCCATTACTTCAAGTTTCCTCCTTTAGCAGATAAAATGTAAACATTCTTTCAGACACTAATACGAGAAAATTAAGCCGACAATAAAGATAGTCGAAAATTTAGTTCAAAAGGCAGACCGGCATTGAGGAGGATGTCGAAGGCGGATTGATGGCCATTTTCCATGGCAAAGTCTCCGGCGGAAAGATTTGAAGGGGAGAGAGCGTTCCACGGGGCACCGCCGTCGAGGAGCGGTTTGAGCACCTCCGAGCAGCCATTTCTGGCGGCGTGCATCAACGGCGTGAGGCCATGGGCGTCGAAGTAGGTGACATCAGCTCCGGCTGCAATCAGAGAATTTAGTCGCTCGAGTTCGCCGTTTCGAGCGGCCTCGCAGAGGGATTCTTCTTTGCTCTCCGCCATAACCGCGCCGCCTTAAACCCTCTGGTCTGGCGGCAGTTTGAGGAAGAGGGTTTTGATTGCGCCGTGTTTGGCTATGCCATAAATTTTGAGTGTTTGGTACAATCTACGTTTGCTAATTTGAACTTTTTTTTTATCAAGTTGTCATTATTCTAAAAAAAACAAAACAAAAAACAAAAAACAATTTATTGTTTTTTTTTAGAGTAACAAAAAAAACAAGCTTCAAACAGTAGACAACATAGTAATTACGGGAGCAAACTACAAGATCAGTCCTCATGGGCCATGATAAGAAATTATTTCTTTTGAGAGAATAATAAGAAATTAATATTTGATGTGAGCTTTGTCAAGTAATTGTTTTTAATCGACTTGATAATCACATTTCATCCATAATCTCGTTTATAATTGTTGTCTTTTTAATTCCATCAAGCATTTATTACAGTTCATATATTCTTACTATGCGGATGATCAAGACTCATATTTTAGTTTTTTATATACGAAGTATACGAATAATTATGTGATATTGTCACGTTATCGATAAGTATTAATATGTCGATTTATTTTGTCACATTGTTGATAGATACTCCCTCCGTTCTTTTATAAGTGTCCTCCACCGTCAAATTACACATACCAAAAAAATAAAGAAATTTACCTATGTAACCTTATTAATTACTATTATTAATGTATACATACAACTAATTAACAAATTACTAGAAGCATTAAATAAGGATAAAATTGAAAAAATGTCATTAATTTACTCTCAAATTTTGAAATAGGACACTTATATGGAAACAAAAAATTAAGCTAAATAGGACATTTAAAAAAGAACGGAGGGAGTACATTAACATCTCGGTATATTTTTAAATTAGTAATCAATTATGCCTATCAAATTACGAGATATTCGATAAGCAATAATGATGTCTGATTTTGTAGGAGTATATTAATATTAATGGGTTGCGCATTGGGTTGTTTAGAATCCCTGTAGTGACTGCGATCTACGGCTAAGCATAAAATTTATTGATAGAATTGACCAAAATGTAGTCTTTTTTAGGAAAAAAAAATTAATAAATTATGTATATGTTTGCTATATTTTGAAAGTGATGTTGCAACTACAAATTAAGATATAGTGTAGGTCATGATTTCTTTACCAATAACATAAAAAAAAAAAGTGTATTATAAAGCAAACATTAACATATGATTTACCCAGTGTGCACAAAAAATACTCTCCGCGATTAGCACGACATCTAAAATCATTATTGTATATATCAATGTTTTAAAAACCGGACCGGACCGGCCAATTCGACCTGTTGGACCGGGAACCGGTCATGGTGCCGGTCTGGTCAACCCTTAAAAACCGCTTGTGGGTCAAACCGGTCGGATCATAGAACCGGCGCCGGTTTTCGAAAACCAACCGGTTCAATTTTTTTTTTAATGTGCAAAAATTTGTGTTTCTAATGAGATTTGAATCTTGAACCTCTAGGATGTTAGTCTAAAGTCTCAACCAACTCTCCCAACCCACACACTTGTTTAATATTCAACATTTATTATTATTATTAATTCAGAATACTATAAAAGCATGTCTAAATTTTAATTATAGTTTTTTTTTCGATTATCAATTATTTTAGATACCAAATATATTTTTAATGTATAAATTCTGAATATATTTATTAAGAATATCTACACATGAAAAATATAAATATATTTATGATGGATTTTAATATGTATTTCTTATAAAATCATGAATATTTTAACATTTTATTATTTATTTAATTATTATTTTTATTTATTTATTGAACGGTTCGATTAAAACGTTTCAAACACGGTTGAACCATGACCCGGAAGCCTAACCGGTTCGATCTCCGGTCCGATTTTTAAAACATTGGTATATATAAAGATGTATGGCTGTATATATAAAAAACCATGTTTTTATAGTAAGGATGTTTTGCACAAAAATCCATCCAATATATGACGAATTTGTGATATTATTAGCTTCTTGATAGACATTAATATGTCACCCGGTTTGAATTCTCAGTCTCTTTTCTCTAAATCGTTAATTTTTTAGGAGAGGATGAATAGAAAGTTAGAAACTACCAAGAACTTTAGTACAAGAAGATGTTATGTAATTACTCTCTCCGTTTCAAAATAAGTCGAGTGATAAAAATTTTTGTCCCCAAGTAAATATTCTATTACACATTTCTATGCAAAAATTATGATAAATTATCATATTTATTCTTTTACTTAAGGCTAAAAGTTTACTTCATAGGTTTTATATGGAATAATTATGATTAAAATAAGTCATTTTACCCACCAATTTGATATACGAATTTTGACTGTTCGAGACACTTATTTGAGGAAGGAGCGAGTATGTAGTATGTTAAAGGAAAGAAGCTTCTCTTGTTTGTCACAGCAACCAACCACCTACGCTACAATAAATGAATAAAATATAATTTTCCAATGAAAAAATGCACAATTATTTTGACCGCTTACCACAATCTAAGCCAACCAAGAACCGAAAACGACACCGTTCTTTTCAGATAATTGAAAAGAAAAATCATTTAGCTATACGATACCATAATTAATCCACCAAAATCCAGGAAAAAAAAAACCGCCGTTTTTCTGGATTCCGATTTCTCTTTCAATAGCTTCTCATATTTCTGAACATTTTCACCCAATTGATTTTAGGGATACAGATTGATCAGCGCCAGCTAGGGTTTTGCTGTTCTTGTTCTCTGGGCATTTTGTGTGTCCGCCATTTTGATTTTTGCCTCTAATTTGTAAATTTAATTTAAGGGCCTGTGATTTTTGGGGAGAAAAAATGACATCAACATTTGATAGATGGGAAAAAGATCCGTTTTTCTCTGCTGCGGAGGACGTTCAGGAATCTTCTGACAGGTGATTTGAAGAACTTACCCATTTTTGTCGTAGTTATTGAATAAATGGTTTTCTCTGAAGGAATTGTGGATTTTATTCTATTGTTTTGTATTGAGCAATCTTTGTGTTGGTGTAATTGATGAAATTTTTATCTAATTTATTGTGAAGGATGGAATCAACATATAGAACATGGATTCATGCGATCAAGGATACCTCTGGTTCTTGGAATTTGGATGAGCTTCGTAGAGATCTTCAAACAAACCTTGGCACAACCAAGTGGCAGGTTATTTGCTTATGTTATACTCATTTAGTTATGCCTTTGTGTAAGCTTTAATTATGTAGGATGAATTAGGTTTTTTGGAAGTATCACTTTTTCGTGGTGTGAGTTTATGTGTTGTGAGTTTTGTGAAATTGTTTGCGCTGCTGTACTTAATTCAAAGGTTGTGGGTGCGATGGGTTGCAGTTGGAAGAATTCGGTCGTGCTGTAAGATCAAGTTACCCGAGTAGTAGCTCTGCTGATGATGCAAAGGATAGGCATCGGGATTTCATTACTGCAATTGAGAATCAAATAAAAAAAGTTGAAACCTCTTTGAGCGGATCAACAGTACGACAAGGCAAGCCACCATTGCCTTGGGTTCGGTTGGATGAAGGAGAACGAAATGAGCTTGCATTATTTCTTTCAGGACAATCACTATCTTCCCCAAATAAAATCTATGGAAAATATCATGCTAGGGAGCATGGGCCAGATAATTCGCGAGAGGGTGATCAACAATTGAGTAATGAGTGTTCGAGGAGTTCATCTCATTTGGTCGAATTGGCTCAAGTGGAGGGTAAGGGGGACAAGTTTTCCGGTCATCGGAGGACAGCTAGTGCAAGTGCTGACATTGGCGCCTGGAAAATTCTTGTAGCTGATGATGTTCTGCACGATTCTTCCATTGCGAAGCCTGATCCTCCCCCACGGAAGATACCTAGTTTTTCAGGACTTTTAAATAGCATGGAATCATCCATGTCTCAGTTGAAGTGGTCAAAGAATGGTTACAAGAAACTAAAGCTTACAGATGGGCCTCAAGATGCTGGTGCTACGTTACCTAGAGCCCAGAATTTGACTAGAGTTAGTAATCAAATTTCCTTGATTATTTCTACTATTATCTTCTTACGCTTGTTGTATTCATACTTACTTGAGTTAATGCTAATATGATAATAATTTTCATTGTATATGAAGGGCATTAATATGTGCTATGAGAAGAGTAAAAGTTGCCTTGATGGCTGCGATGATTATGAAAAACAATGGTACGGTTGGTATGGTAGTATCCAGAGACAGCTTCAGAGATCTCAATATCATGTGCAATATAGTCGGCCTGTGCAATTTGTTTTCTCCACCGTGCTCATACTCTGCTTAATTGGTGAGCCTGCTGATTAGCTTTTTTTTATTTGCTATATTGTAACTGTTTCATTTATGGTATTGATGCTGCGGGAAACTTCAGATGGACCCTGTTTGCAATTAAATATGGTTTTCTCGAGCTCTTACTGTGACAGTTGACCCACTTCTCCTTGAGTTATATGTTACATACATGATAGTACCACTCTAGATTTTTTTTCCCACTCCACTTTCCTCTATGAGGTGTATATATGAGATTATTCTTACTTGTCACATTAAAAGTTAACGATGACTTTGTCAAAGTTTTTCCTGATCTTATACATGTTGTAGTCCTGAATTAAATGATAAAAATATATGGTATGAACTACAGTATCAAATGTTCAATTGATTTTACTTCTATAACCCCATTTTTTCTTGCATCCACTTTTGTACAGGGCAGGATTTTATGTGATTTTGTATCATATTTTGTACTTTTTGTGTTATTCACATGCTTCACGCAAATGATTGGAGTTACTCTACATATTGTGAAGATGTCTAGATGATAACACCGAGAAGCGAGAAATGTAGATCAGCAGAATTCTGGATTGCTCTATAGTAGTTTTCTAATAAAAAATTATAACCTTTTCAATTTGTTATTGTGAATCTCTTCCTCGGGTCAGCAAAATGTTTCTGTCCTGGTACATGTGGCAGCCTTTTGTGGCCCATGCCCGAATCATTTTCTTGCTACTTCTACATTTTGTTTAATGATGTAATCTAACTTATCCAACTTAAAAATATGCTTATTTTTGGACAATTTCAGGTGTAGGGTATGTAGTTTTATCCTTTTTATCCTATTTTGATTAATATAGAAGTTCACCTCTAGCCCAATATTGAGCTGTGTAGCAGCTTTATAACATGGTTGTTGAGAGAGTATTCTGACTGCATGCCAAGTTTTAGAGTCAAAGCTTGTATATCTGGTCTATTAGACAGATAAGTTGGCCATGTATGGAAAATGTTTCATTCTGCAGCATTACAGTTAACTTAGTACATAAATAAATGCCATAATAGAAGATACAATAAAGAAGATCGAAGGGAAACTAATGTAAAGTTCATTTCCTCAATTTCTAAAAGAATATAGTGGAATATTTAGGTGACCACTTCAACAAGCTAAGATAATTTTTCCCTAAAGGAGTTAAATGATAACTGAGATAAACTTATATAAGCTTCCGACTAAGTATTATGGTTGGTTCGCCTTTCTTTTTTACCTTTTCTCCTTTATATTGTGGTTTGTCAATATTTACTTGATTACGGATAACCAAGTTGCAATAAGTTCAAGTGAACTAATGAACCCTCCAACTGGACAAACATTAAGCTACTCTCCACCCTCAACCTCGGCACACACACCACAACAATAACCACCTGCATAACCCTGTTACGAATATGTCACATATTATTTAGAAGATTTTTACTAGTATAATTACATGAATTTGGAGGAAATACATGATTAATTTGATACCTCCAATGCTGTAATCTGACAATTTCCTGTTTTATCATAGTACTTTTTATCCCTTTGACTATAGGCTCTAGACCACGAAATTGTTATGTATTGCTCAATCGATTTATTGGTATACAAAATATTTTGAGGATATCTGAATATCAGTAATATTTGGCACCAAAGATCCAAATAGCTCAGAAATGAAGAAATGAGGTGACGGAGAGAAAGGGATTTTTTTAGGGTGGTTGCCTCTTTCCGGCCGCCGATGATTTCTTCATTCGATGAACAAACAGCCCTTTATCTCAAAAAAAAATAAATATATATATATATATATATATTTGGCACCAGACAGATGAAATGTAGTTACTTGTTCTGTCTTTATTGCTTTATTCTCATGTCCTTTCTTTTAGCTAGAACATTGCATGTTTTATGGTAAAATTAATAATAACTGGTTATGGAAGACTTTCTGTTTATATTATATTTATGAAATCTTGAGGCCCTTGATGCTCAATGGTTTTTAAAAGTTTCTAAGTCTGTTCTTGAGAATCGAGATTAATGGGATTATAGAGCTCAAGTCATAAAGAGAATCAAAATTGTATTATGTAGTTGGCATATGTTAGGTTCTCAAACTAAGAATGTGGTACACGTGGATGTGGTGGCCTAGAGGCAAATGTCACGTGTGCTCATGATAAATTGATGCAGATCAATTACCTGAAACTCTGGCAGAAAAATGTTATGTAAAAGTGGAATCAAAAGATCTTTATTGTTATAGCCCATAATCTTCCGTCACATTGAGACTCATTTTCAGTTCTGCGATCTTCTGTTATTATCCTTTTGGTGCTACTAATGTGACTTCAATTATTGTTTTGTTTATATCTGAAATTATATAGTGAATGAATTACTGGCATTATGCACCAAAAAAATGAAATCTAGGCTTTTGTAACTGATGAAACTGATTTAACCTATTATAAAACTATGCCTAATGGTCCACATGAAATTCATGATTATCTCTCATGATGCTTCTTTTCTTGAATTTTCAAAAAAATACGTATTTTTGGGAACCGCAGAAGTAAATCCATGCTAATGTTTTAAGTAGTGAACCATAAACTCGTTGTAGAACCCATAGTCCCATACATGAATCCTGGAAACTGCTGATGTGAACACGATATACATGTGTGAAACTGCAATGTTAAAAATTCACCTTGAACTGCTGCTTATCTTACATTGCCTTTACTTGTTAGTATATTTAAGCTTGGTAAGTGCAATGTTTGCTTTGAAGAGGACAAACATGTAAAAAACTGGTATTTACTTATCATTTGCTTTCTTGAAATGTTGTACTTAAAACATCTTGATGTTACTTCAGTAGTTGCTTATAAGTTTGGTCTATTCTTTCTGTAATCTGCAATAGCAGTATTTATGGTAATAGAAAGTACTTATCACCTTATTTCCACTGCAGTTTTATTGGCTTTACGTGCAATCTGAGGAGGAGCTTCGTTTCTCCATTCTAATTCAGGATTCATCTGTGCGAAGATCAAAGAGTTGGGATGGCTTCACCTTCCCTAAACAGATGATATGCTGCATTCATTGAACTATTTTGATCAGAAGTGTAATTTAGCATTCGTGATTATGCTAGAGCGAGCTGCTTTGGCAACAGCACGAGCAGTCCCACTACCCAGTCCCGTTTCTTATGGGCATTATAGCCGATAAGGCCTGTTGTATTCTTGTACCATTCTGTTGTAGTATCGATCTTTGAAGCCTTTTCCACTTCAGAAATTCATTGTCAGCCGTTGCTTCTGTTGTGTCGTTGGTTTCATGTATCCAAGACAAGCTGTATATAACTTTTCACGACGTCTGTCTGTGTATTGGTTTGCAGTTCTGGGCATCTCAATATGCATGTGTTAGAACTAGAAAAGGCAATTATTGTATAGTTATGTTATGGTTTATATAGAAAGATTTAAAGTTTATATTTCACTTTATTAGACTGTCCTCGTTTATATTGTTCAGGTGTGGAAATGGAATTCTTTGCAGTAGCTGTCTCATAATCAAGGGTAATGGTGATTATTACACGACGAAATGACGTGAAAGAGTCCTATTTTCTACTGTTTAGGAATGGAATAGGATCAAGATCGAACTTTTTTTTTAATGTTTACAAATTTGTCTACCAAAAAAAAAAAATCTTTATGTCAAAAATCAAGACTATAAAGTGAAATAAATACAAACATGATAAGATGATAAGCAGCCTGAAAGACTGAAAATCCTTTCAATTCCAAGAAAAAGAGGAAAATGACATTTAAGGAACCAAATTATTTCATTAAATTTCTTAACTACAAATGCTCTCATCACTTGATTAAGATCAACAGAGAATTAAGTGACAAGCTAACGCTTTCTACTTATTCTTTAGCAAGTTTTTGGCATCTTTTTCTTCACTAGGTTTATTGTCAAATTCGACGCCTTGGAATGTTAATCCAGGACTATAGTACCGACTGCCATAAGCTGCACCGAATCCCCATCCAAGTCCTAGACCAACACCACAACCACCACCTTCAGAGAGAAGAATAAATGCATTAGTTTAGAAATAGAAGAAACAATAGCAGAGTAGACCCATACTCTTGCAAAATTTTACCTGCACCAAGTCCGAAGATGTTCAAGGGTGCACCTGAAATAATGAGCGACATAAGTTGAGAAAAAAATTATATCTTGGTGCAAGACGAAGAGTATAACAGTGAAGAAATGGAAATACAACCAAGTCTTTTAAATGGTAATTGGTAAAGTAGGAAAAGAATGCTTCTGCCTTTTGAGAATCATCAATGAAGAAATCGCAGAAATAAAACCATGTCGTTATCAACCCTCGCTTTGGGTGAGCTAAAGCATCAAGCTTCTGCTTCTATAGTTCAGGCTATACGATAATGTCATTCATTTACAATATAAACTGGAATAGTGAACTTCATAGTGTCCGCAGAAATTTAAGAAAGAAATTCATAAAGACTATCTTTTACAATCTTTTTTCCGGGAACGTGTCAAAATCTAACACTGGCTAGACAAGCATTCATATGAAAAAAGAATGGTAATGATTCCTACACGTAGTAGTCAAATATTTGTTTTATGTAGTTTAATTACACAATCGAGTAGAATTCCTATAGTGATTGGAAATTGCAATCAAATAACCCACCACGAGTGATACAAATGCTATGAATTGAATTCTCTATAAAGATGGAGAGATGAGCAACAAAAGTGACATTGGTTTTATACAATCATCTCAGCCTGCAGGTCCAGTAAATGATAAACATTGATCTAAACATTCCACCTGAGTACAACGTATACGTTCCATGAGAGGATTGTCCTAATTTTTTGTCCTAATTTTTTGTCCAAATAACAACTCTAAAACCCTAGTAAGTTGGCAAAGCAACGGACAACATACAATTGCAACCTTAATATGGAGAGTATACCAAATCTTAATACTATAGTAGACACTTGAATAGAACGGTCACATGGAATAAATATTGCATCCTTTTCACTATCATGAATATGGAATCCTAGAACGAGCAAGCCCAGCAAAACAGTGAACAGACAAGTTTACAATTCATGAAGTAGAAGTAACTACCAACGAAAGTTGCACTTCTTCAGTAATCTAAATGCACGAAAACTCTGAACTTCACAGGCTTCACAAGCCACTAACGAATGCAGCTCAATACCCGAGCATCATAACAAGTTGGATGCACGTTGAAATTAAGATACTAACATTCATATTTTACATAAATACGTGCATCTTATAACCTATATTTTCTTATCGACAAAAGGCAAACTCAAGTATAATACATTTTCGTACATTGCAATCAACCGCGCTCTGGCAATGCACAATACTGGAGACATATTTAGATAGAGAGACAACCATATACTCCTTTCACTAATCACATGCTCGTCCATTTTTATTGATCTGTGCAACAAAGAACTCAAGAAGAAAATTATAAACCAATACAATCTTGGTATGGATCATCCTCAAATCAAGATAACTACACCAAAATACACATTTGCTTCTAAAATAACAGAGAAGAATGCAACTGAATAGCCAAAAAAAGCACTTGAAATAAATTTCTCGAACCAGCTCCTAAACAAATCAAGCACCATTTTCATTATTCAACTAAAAAAATTGAGATTATATGAATCCAGAATTCTGTTCTCCCCATTTTAACATGCTCAATTCTTTAATTATCAAAAATTAAGTTAGAATAGCAGCTGACCTCCAAATCCCCACCCAACTCCAAAACCACAGCCAACTCCGAAACCTGAACACAGTTCAATTTCCAGTTATTAAAAAAAAGAAAAAAAAAGTAAAGAGGAAGGATTCACCTAAGCAAAAATGATGAACAAATTGCATACAAAAGTATTTGAATGAAAAAAAATGCGTACCAAAACCGACACCTCCACCCTTGAAATTTGTTAGCACCATTTTCCCCTTTGGTAAGAGCAAGCGTGATTGAGAAAGGGCCAAGATTTCTTTCAAATGCAAATTTGATGGGCTTTTCTTTATAGAGTAAACCAAGTTTTTGACCCGACCCGAACAAGCTTATTAACACATTTGCAATTAGTATCAATGGTAAAAAAATGTTACTTTTGCTTAATTAAAAATTAATATTAGCTGCAACTAAGTACTCCCTCGTTTACGATAAATTTGCCACAATTTCCTTTTTGGTCCATAGATAAAAAATTTGCCACATCCATTTATAGTAATAGACCCCACACACATCATTTACTTTTCCATTCACCACACAATTTAAAACTATATAAAAATGGGACCCTTATTCCACTCGCAATACAATCAACTTACAAATTATTAAAACTCGTGCTATCCACAATGTGGCAAATTTATTGTGGACGGAGGGAGTATTAATTTTAGGAGGCGCACTCCCAGACGACCGGTCCTATGTGAGACCGGATCCGGGTTGACCCGATCCGGTCAACCCGAGTCAAAATGTTGACTTTCCTCTTCTTTTTTTTTTAAATTCGATTTTTTTCAAAAAAAAAATCTTCTCCGCCTTAGGCTTCGATTTTAATTTATAGATAATGATTGTGGCAACATTAATATTTTTTAGCTCGCTATAAGGCCTTCGACTCCCTTCACTCGATTCTTTAAACAAAAAATTAATAAAAAAAACTAAAAAAAAGAATAAAAAACTGAAAAAAGAATAAAAAAACTGAAAAAAACTATAATAAAAAACTGAAAAAAAAGAATAAAAAAAATGAAAAAAAGAATAAAAAAATCGAAAAAGAATCAGAAAAAAATAAAAATAAAAAAAACTGAAAAAAACTATAATAGATAATGATTGTGACAACATTAATATTAAAAAAAATTAATTTGGCGCGTGGACACGCCTGGAGTGGCGCGTATCATGCACGCGCCCGACTTAAGGGTCGATATTGCGCGCTTATATTACATGCGCCACGCGCGCGTGGGCTCGGTTGCACTTACGACCGGTCTTATGCAAGTTTTTGCCTAATTTTAGTCATTCTCACAAATTGCCAACGAAAGCATCACGCCTTCTCGTATGTGCGTTATGCTTTTGTTATTCTAACACAACCAGCGAAAAGGATATAGTTAGAAGTTTATCACAAAAATGGCTAAATTTAATACTAGTAGTTTTTGAAGTTGTGGCCAAAATTAATCTTTTATTAAGTAAAAGTGACATTTTATTTTTTGCCTCTTTATATTATTATATATAAACCTTTATTTTCATGTGTTTCAAGATATATGTATTTGCAATCAGAATATGTAAGAATAGTAGTAATATTTAATAGAAATGCTATTGTAAGACCAAGATTTCTTTTAGGTATAACTAAAATTTGTCAGAATACATATCTTTATTGTAAGAATACCAACCATAATTGTAATCAAAATTTCTTATAGGTAGTAATCAAATTTGTAAGAATATACAATTTTATAATAGTAATATAATATATATATATAATTATATTACTCTACAATATTATCTTTAAAATTAATTATATAATAGAAATATAATAGACAAACAAAATTTTATAAAACAAGGCTTTAATACATATATACATGTTTTTTTTTTCTTTTAGGTTTATGTTCTGCCGGTTTCCGTTGTTGCATATGGCATATTGTTATTAGTTATCAAAATATTGCATCCATTGGCAATTTCTGTGTTTTTTTACAAAATTCTTGTAGTAAATTAAGGCTAATTTTTTAAAAGGTCAAAGCATTAATTTTTTAAGCATCCAATTCTAATATGTTTGTGCATCATATTTTAATCAATTATTCTTTTTCAGAAGGGGTTTACAATTAAGAAATAGAAATCCTTATTAGGGCTTTGAAGACTAAATGGAATTCATGTGACACATTTCAACATCAAAATTAGTGAATTCGTTTGGATCGATTTCATATATGGAGTATTTTTTCAAACTTAAAATAAAGAACCAAAGTAAACAAAAATAAAAATCTATATGATTCCTTTGTTTTTCCAAATAAAAATAAGTTTGCAATTAGCTGTGAGAGAAGTACGAGTTATGACAAGAAATTGCAGTAACTAAAACCCTAATTTGTATTTCCAAGTATCATAAAATCTGTATCTTCACCAAAGTGCAGAGAAGTCCAAAAACTAACCTAAAAAAAAATTACTTAAACATAAAATAAAAAACGTCTCAGCAATGAACCCTCCCTTATTTTGCATATTTTGATTTTCTGAGAGGAATACATTTATAATATACCAAGTACCAAATATGGATATATATTTCTAGCAAAATAAATTTGTACTAGACTTTGAATTAATATTTAATTTTTCAAGAGATCATAAAATTCTTTTGGGCAAAAAAACTAATTTTCCATCATATGATCCGACACACACACACACACAAGTGATGGAAGGTATATATAATTTTTTTATTTATTTGACAAATAATCATAGTGGCAGCATCATGGATTGAATGTGGATTCGTGGTCCTCACCAAGATCTACTAGTAGAAAGCTAAAAATAGAAAATTATTTAATTGCAACAAAGTAGAAGAAAGAGTGGAGATCACTACTATTCTTGACCATTAATTGATTATATATGCTTGATGATCTGGATTATGTATATATATGAATGGTTTTGATTTCAGATTTTGACAATGATTAATATTCCTAAATCCAGATACACAAAATCTTTTGCAAACCCTTTTATTCAAATCCAAAACAATAAAATAAATAAAAAGTACTATAATCGTGAATCAATTATAATCTAAAAGCAGTGGGATGAAATTAAAGGCTTTAATCTTTAATAAAAAGGAGATACATTACATACCACAATTAAAGGCTTTGCTACATTAATCTGCTAATCACTCTTGTATTTATGTAGACCCTAAACAGTTTTATTTGATCTTCTACTAACTCTCTCCACTTTCTTCCTTCCAATCCCATCTTTCACACCACAACATTCTTCCAAAATCGTCGATAAGCCTGCAAATTTCATTACAAGAAAAAAGATTTCAAAATTGATATATGATGATCATGAGGTACTGTATAAAATTATACATATATATATTTCTCATGATCTCACCTGATCCATGATTCTTGTTCTGCACTTGAATTCTTGCCAAATCTGCATTGATCTCAACTTCTTCCTTCTCTCTCCTCATTTCATGATGATTGATCAATGCCTTCTTCATCTGAGCTTCTCTGAAAAGCCATGTTGCCTCCATCTGCTTGCTGATCATACGCACCGCGTAATATGGAACCTTAAGGCCAAAACCCTCCTCCGATTTGATGCAGACATTGATGAAGATGATGCAGTCCATCAAGCTCTCTTTAGCCATCCCTTTCATGTCGTAAGCCTGTGATCTTATCCAGAGGCTTCCGCCATGAGAGTTTGGAGGAGACGAGAGGCAAAGAGCGCGCGTTGCATCACTAATGGCTGCATCCAAATCTCTCAGCAGCAGATGGCAATGTGCCCTATTGCTATATAGCATAATTCTTTCATTTCTATGCCTCAAAGGGCATAAATCTAGTGCCTCACTATATTTCAATATAGCTACTTTTATATCTCCCACCAAGAAATTATGATTTCCTTGTTGTTTGATTAGTTTCACCATGACCCTTCTTTCTTGAAGCTTCTCTCTTGGCATGAATTGCTCCAATTTTCTTCTTTCAATCTTGAATTTCCATATTTCTTCTATTGATCTTTGGGATTGAGCATTCTTGATCATTTTGGAATTTTTGTAGTCATGTAAAAGTGCCCTAGTGATGGCCTCACCCACATTTCTTCTATTGCTTAGACTCCTCAGCTCGACCAGATCCACGAGGTATGAGGCTGCAACGTTTGCAGCCTCGTACCTCGTGTCTGGATCATTGAGCAGGAGGAGCAGGCAATCTATCCCTACATACTGCCAATCATCTGAAGATCTTGAGATGTTGCATAGATTCTCAATCACATGCTTGGATCTTGAGATGCTCTCTCTCCCAACTTTGGTGTGGCACAGGATTCGGATTAGGCCGGTGCCAGCTGGCGATGTGTGGTTGGCTAATCCACCCCATACTTCGCAGAGCTTCTCGAGGAAGTCTCTCTTGCACATGAGACCTAAACACCTCTCCTTCACTGCAAAGCAGTTTAGGAGATGAATGCTCCAACATTGCAGCTGGCTGCCCCACTCCTCCGCCTTCCGATTCTCCGTCTCCGCCCCTCCGCTGCCTCTCGTGAGCAAGTCACACTGATACTTGAGCTTCTCTCTATCCTCAACTCCTACAAACTTGTTATACACCTCTTCAAGGCAAGATATGGCCAAGTTCATGGCTAATGTGACAACTTCCTCTTCATAAACCGCGACGGCCTTAAACGTTTCTTCATAGCTTGCAAGATGGCCTAGTGCTCTAATGGCTACCCTTTGCTCCACCCAACTCATCTTCTTCCCTCTCAAGAGCTCCATCAATGGAGGCACCACGCCCGCCTCAACGGCCCTCACCGCGAAATCAACCTTGTTCATTGTGTAGGAGCCCACAATGTGAGCTGCATAATATGGGATGTAGATGTTTTGATGTTTGAGCAGCCAAGATTTGTCATCCATGGCCTTGTTCATCAAGCTTGTCATGCACTCGAAGATGCCTAGAGAAAGAAGCTCATCGTCATCGGGTCGGGTCATGGCTATGTTCCATAGCTCACTAACCACCAATATAAGATGTTCATCATCAAGAAAAAGTATCCCTTTTAGATAATCTTGTAGTGTAGCCCTCTTGATTGATGAATCTTCCTCCTTCATCATGCAAAAGAAGCAACTAGATTTGGTGCATATTTGCTTTGAAGACATCTTGTAGAAATATTATTTTAGTATATATGGATCAATGGTTTAAATTTGATGTTTTTTGCTTTTAGGGTTTGGAGATTGAGTGGAAGATGAAGAAGAAAGAGTTTAATTTTAATATAGTGGGATTAGGCCAAGTAGTGAGCCTAAGCGGCGCATTAGAGAATTTGATGCAATTTGATTTGAATAATAAGCATAAAGTTAATTATATATTGTATGTGATCATTATTAGTTGAATCCTGCCTAATTTTTTCCTGTTCAACTTAACTTTAGAGAAAATTAATTTTATATGGGATTAAGAAAGGTTTAATGTACAATGGTTCTAATAATTCTTCGTTCATGTTCACTAAAAAAAGATGTTTCCATGTCTATCCCTTAATAGAAACTCTTTTGTCTTTATAGGCAAAAAGGGTTAACAAGCTAGCTAGCAACAGTAATTTATCATTATTACTTGGGGATAACCATGCCTCAATGATTTAATTAGGCCAAATATATGATAAGTATCCATGATCCCTTTCGTGCTTGGTTAGTTGGTTTGATTATTTGGAGAAGGGAATTTGAATGGAACTAAAAAATGTGTGTGTGTGTGTGAAAATTTCAGAAAAAAGGAAGAGTGGTTGTTAATTAGCTAATACCATGAAGAAAATTTCTTGCATAAAGATATAAAAGAGATACAACAAATGCAGTGCACAAGAGAAACTACGTTTAACAAACATAGGCATATATAATTTTTATATATATGATCATTTAATTGATTAAGAAGTGGATTTGGTCCCTTGTCACTTTTACATTTGTTTTTTGTTTTTGTTTTTTTTTTTTTTTTGGAAAGGGTCACTTTTACATTTGTGAGAAACTTCATTTTACTAAATATGAAAATCCTGCAATTAGATAGTTAATTAATGTTGTGCAATAACGACATTTTTTATATTTTATGAATTTAGTACAATTTGGGATGGTCTCAAGAGTAGTACATTTCTACATGGCTGCCACATAAAAAGCAGTTTTAGCAATCTATGGATCCTTATTTAATTAAGAAAGTGAGTTTTAGAATATAATTACCTGTTCCCTTTTTTAGCTTTTCTTGGTGTGTACACATCGATTATGGGGCATGCCTAAATTTGTCGCATTATGTATGTAGAAAGATCTCTCTCTCTCTCCCCTAAAGTTCATCTAATTTTGTCACTAGTGCATACTAATATTTATTTATTCATTTTTAATCCCTCATTTTAAACTTGATATGATGATAAGTTCTTGGTGATCATGATGATAGTATTTGTGTTCTGGTTAGAACAAATCTAGGAGGAAGTGAGGAACAAGGGGAAAGCTTGTTTTTCGAGGTAATTGGCCTTAAATTTGAGGACCACGCTTTTTTTATTTAATCTGTTTATAAGGTTTTCCATAAACCCTAATATCTCTCCTCCTCCATAATTAGAAGCTTCCTTTTATCTTATCCATCTTCCTACATCTTTGAAAATAAGAAAATAATTAAGCATAGTCTAGTCCCTCAATCCCCAACTAATTAAGTATCCAATTTATAAATAAAATATGTTCGCCCTTATAAGTGAAACGTATTTCAAAATTTTATTAAGAAAATGACGATGTCAAACTCTCAATTTAAACTTTAAAGGGAGGAATTATAACGACTCCGTTATATGTCAGGGTCTCAATGTATATTTTTTAACTGCTCGATTTTTTGTGTAATACATAAATTAGCTATGATGCACGGATTCTCCGAAATACACTACAATGCAGAATCTGATACGCGTAGGGTGCGGGTGCGATTCGCGTCGGATTCGCACCCGATTCGCCACCTGGCGTATCTTATTAATAATAAAAAAAAAATTGGATTTGCGAATCGGATTCGTCAATCTCACGAATCCGGTGCGTTTGGGGTTATTTTTTATGAACTTTAATTTTTTTGGCCCTTTTTCGCAATTTAACAATTTTAATTAAAATTCATTTTACTGCCCAAGAATCACATTTGTTTCTTGTTGAAGGAGAAGT
Organism: Agastache rugosa; assembly: GCA_031470985.1. Lineage (NCBI taxonomy): Eukaryota > Viridiplantae > Streptophyta > Magnoliopsida > Lamiales > Lamiaceae > Agastache > Agastache rugosa. The sequence continues at coordinate 35,400,637 of CM062605.1, forward strand.
ACCAAGTAATTCTTAGATGTGATCATGCTATTAAGCATTAACATATGTTATTTGACTATTTCAATTGAAACTTTTATTTTAACTTATATTTGCAATGCAAAATTTAATTTATGAATATATTTTTTTTATAAATTTGTTAGGTCATATATAATAAAATATAAATATAACAGACGTATCCTTCATGAATTGCATCTTATAATTTTTGAAAATCCGTATCCCCGTAATTGTATCGTATCGCCCCGCACCCTCGCACCCATGCAACATAATAAATTAGGATTGAAAAAAAGTAAATTTATTCACTTTCTTAATATACAATTTTAAAGGGTAATAATATTATATTCTGGGAAAGAGTGAATAGTCCAAATTAAATGTGGAATGATTAGGTAATGGGCATGTATTGAATTGAATGTAGAAGTGGAATTGGCGTTGTGGTCCCTCGACAACTTTTTGAGTCTATGCATCTTTATTTGATATTTTGATCCATCAATTCAACAGTCTCAACTCATTGGGGGAGAAGTGAACACAACCATTCTAATTATTTATACAGTAACAAGTACAATCGGCGACTGTCTCAAGGTTATAGTATATATCTTACACAATAATCTAAGATTTTCATCATCCATGACTACAAGTAACCCAAGTTATATATATATATATATATATATAGGGGATAGATCATATAAAAACTTTATTCTAGGTAGAAACTAGAAATTTTTTTAAGTCATGAATCTTAGTAGATCAATGGCTACAAGCCTACAATTAATAAGAATTTTTTATACATTTTTTAGGTGTCCCGATTTAATAAGGACTCTCATGTCATTTACTCATGTATTGTAACCGAATTTTTCTCTTAAATTTAGGAATATGCATACGTGTAAGTGTTAAACAATTAATTTTTTTTAGAATTACAAGGTATATATATATAATCTAATTAAGCACTACACCACTATATATAGGCGGGACCTTTACACTACATAAATGTAGGACTACTACACCACCACGCAAGGTGGGACAACTACACAAGTGTTAAACAATTAATTTCTCATTAATCATTTTGCAATTTTCATTTTTTTCATTCTTTCATGTACGATGTGTATGTAACTATGTATATTTCTTTATCATATCCATCATTTACGTATTATTTTTAATCTCTTTGTTATAACCTTTTGGTTTTGTTGTTCACATAATCACATGTATATATCACAATTTTTGGTTAATTAAATATGTTTTTAATTATTATTTCATATTTTGTTAATCATGATTATATATATATTCTTAAAAAAATTTAAAACAATTACCAATATACATGATTTTTTTATTATATGAAATGAATTATTATAAGAAACAAAGTGCATTATCGTAGTAAATGAAATGCATTATTATGGAAAACAAAAGGCATTATCGTAGTACATGAAATGCATTATTGTTTTAAGTTTATATTAACGATATGTTTCGTGATTTTACAAAATGCATTATTATTGTAAACAAAGTGCATTATCGTAGTAAATGAAATGCATTTACTTATATAAGTTTATAGTATTGATTTGTTTCGTAATCATACGTACAAATACATTATTCTTGTGCATGAAGGTCTTGTGCTAATCGTATTTATGTAAATGCATAATCAAGTATACTATAATTCATTATAAAATAGTTGTTAAATAGTTCTACATATATCTGTTAATTTGAATAATGCATAATAGTGTAAGAATTTGTTTTTTTTTATTCAAAATGTTAATTAATCTTGCAGATTTTCTAAAGAGTCGTTTCCCACAACAGAAAACAAATTCCTAAATTAATGCCATAATTTTAGTATTGCGCGAATGTGCATATTTTCTAAGGACTAAACTATCCCTCTCCTATATTAAAAAAAATAAAATACATAATCATCAATTCTTGTGTTAATTATGTGGCATGATCTAGTCCATTTATTTTATTTTAATCTAGGTTGTTGATAGATTTCTAATTTCTATATTAGAGATGGTTTCTACAAGAACTCATCCCTATATATATATTTATATATGGGGGATGATCATATAAGAATAGATCTTAAAGTGAGAAATAAGAATAGATTTAAACCATCAATCCTACAAGATTTAATTGATATGACTTAATCTTATGGTCAAACCCGCTTTTTGACTTAAGTGGGATTAATATGGTTCAAAAATTAGATGCATCGGACAGTGTAACGGGAAACACCAGATAGTGTAATGAGATGCATCAGTGGTTATGCATCAGTGCTTATGTATAAAAAATTAGATGCATCAGACAATGTAATGAGATAAATCAGACAGTGTAATGAGATACATCACAGTACAAAGTGATGCACATGTATGTTGATAATTTTTACTTTTTTTAACTTTCATGTTCGATTGTGGCGCGCAAAAGCGATGATCGCAATAGAGAGCAATAGTGATGGTAGTGACGAGTTAGTAGTGGTGGTGGTGGTAACGAGAGGAAAGACGAAAAAGATTTAATTTTAGGGTTTTGAAATAAACAAAAATATAAGATGCATCACGTGTCCAAAATTGATGCATTACATGCATAAAATTGATGCATTGGATATATAACATTAGTAAATGCATCAAATCTGTATCTAATTTTTTAATCTTAATATAAGGATTATTTGTATAGGAATCACTATATATATATATATATAATTTAATTTGATGAAATTATCTTTTAGCGCACTATATTTTTCATGTAATATAATTTTAAAAAATATACTCCCTTTGTCCCATTCATCTTGACACGTTTCTTCTCGGCACAAATATTAAGAAAAAATGTATTAAGTGTGAAGGTGGTGCTTAGTATAGTTAATAAAGTAATATAAAGTGCTTTTGAAGTGAATAAAGTGATTTTTTAAGTGATCTCTAATTATTTCTACTAAAAGAAAACGTGTCAAGATGAGTGGGACAACCCAAAAAGAAATATGTGTCAAGATGAACGGAAGAGAAGGAGTATTATATCTTCTTTCAATATATCGGTATTATTCGAATATATATATAATTACGTACATATATGAATATATATTTAAAAAAAATAAAGTTAACAGTTAGATATTTAATATTGCATATAATATATATTTAGAATTAACAAAAGTGGGTTGCCCGATCACCTTTCCGAACTAGACCATATCCAACAACTTGCTCTATTTTACAATAGATTTTGCAATAAAAGAATGCAGAATCCGCACTCCATCACCATCATTCTGCTTTATTTTACACCAGAAAATGTATATTCCAGATTATGCTTTTTGTTTAATCTTAATAATATGTAAAATTCAACTAAGTTGATACTAAAAAAAATATTATAATTTACAATAATAATGCAAAAATCATAAGTTATTTTTGGTAATTTTATTGGATTTTAGTGATTTAATGGAAGAAAACGAATATTTTAAACTTTTTTATTTTCGAATCTGAATAATATTTAAGATTTATTTAAATTAATGGGAAATAAAAATTACAATTCATAATAATGGCATGTTTCTTTTATATCTGTGCCTAATCTTTTCGTTCTCCTTTTAAAACAGGTCCAAATAGAGAGAAATTGTCGGGCCGACCCAAACCGTTGGCGTTGGGCTAAATATTTTAATATTTTGGATTTTGTTTTTTGAAAAGAATATTTTGGATTTTATTTGTTATACAGTATTATAATGTTTTTTTTTATTATAATGTTAAGAGTTCAATTGTCATTTTGAATTGTGAAAAGTTAATTATTCGATATATACATATATATTTATATATATATAATGTATTTTTTTAAAATTTTCAGTTTTCCAATTGTAACTTCCAGTTTATTCTTTAAAGTAAATATTAATAAACTTTAAATTCAAATTATAAAATAATAAATCCTAAAAATTAGTCCCAGCTACTAATTATAGTATAAGTAAGAAGTACAAAAAATATTCCTAATTATAGACAATCAATCAAAAATGATAATAAAAATTAATAATTATAAATCATTAGTTATTATATCTATTTATCCTAACTAAGAAAAAGAAAATTAAATATCTAAAAAAAATAAAGAGAAAATTAAGGAAACACTGTGTGGATCCAATTTATTTAGCATCCGTAACTCCAAATCCATGGGCTCGATGCTCCAATAATACATGTATATACAATATAATCACTAAAATAATTTACAATATACAATTAAAAAAATTAAGTTATTTATATAAGTAACCGAATCAAATAACGTCGAGTCAAGCTAAGTCGAGTTCTACATTCAACTATCAATTTGAGTTCTTGAGTCAAGCTCAAGCACAAGTGTGCTTAACTTGACTCAGTTTTGATGCGAGATTAATAATGATTGTTGGTGACCATTATAATGAAGATTCTAACTTCTAAAATCATCTAAATAATTTGAGAGCAGTGCAACATTCTTTTATGGCTGAAAATGGAAACAACAAGAAATTTGTAAGATCATATGACAGTTCCAACAGTTCAGTTTCAATGTTATATAATGAATTAAAATTAACATGTAATACTAAAATTTGAAACTAAAAATTATGCATTCTAATATAATATGGATTTATCAGCTCTAATGATCAAATATTAACTAATAAAGTTAAAATTAATACTAAAAATAATTATATACCCTTAAGTAAATATACTAAAACATAAAAAAATTGAAATTGAAAAATTTAATAAAAATTAAAAGTGCTACACAATAGGACATCATAGCTGCAAATTAATAAAAGACGACTAACTAAATTTACAACTAGCAATCTAGAATTACCATATTATTTTGCAATTTAAAATTTCCTGACTTGACCCCCAATAGAGAAACCGCCATTTCCCCGCAAATACCCTCCACCACCAATTCCCCCGCTGCCTCCACCACCGCCGCCGCCAAAACTAGAACCACCTCCTCCACCAAATGAAAATCCACTCCCACCACCAAAACTTCCCTTTCCAAAATTAGAACCACCTCCTTCCCCATTATTTAATTCGCCGCCACCGCTACTGCCTGAACTATCATATCCAGCACTACCTTGACCCATGCCAGAACCTCCACCTCCACCTCCACCTCCACCTCCACCACCACCACCACCACCAAGCCACCCTCCGCCATTACTTACTCCAAACTTAAACCCACTATTACCATTACCTCCTCCAGTTCCAGCACCACCGTTTTGACCCCCTTCAGTTACAGCACCACTACTAAAAACACCACCATTGCCATTACCTTGTTCACTTACAACACTAACGCCGTTACCTTTTCCACTCACAGCACCACCGCCTTTACCTTCTCCAATAAATGCACCACCACCATGAATCCCTCCGATTACAGTACCACCGCCATTATTTCCTTCACTCACAACACCTTTGATTTTTCCCCCTTCATTTTCTGCTCTACCGCTATGATCTCCTTTAGTTATATTATCATCATTTTTACTTGATCCACTTATTGCACCTCCATCTTTACTCCCTCCATTTGCATTAATGCTAGCACTACCCCCTCCACTTCTAACACCACCACTTATACCCTCTCCAGTTACATTAACACTGCCACTACCTCCTCCATTTACAGCACCTTCGCCTTTACTCCCTCCACTTACAGCAGCTGCACCACCATCATTACCCCCTCCATTTTTAGTACCTCCGTCTTTACCCTCTCCATTTTTGATACCTTGGCCTTTACCCCCTCCATTTATGCTAACACTCGCATTACTCCATTGACTTACATTACTTCCGCCTTTACTCCCTCCACTTACAACACCTCCGTTTTTACGTTTTTCACTTCCAGCAACATCGTCATTACCACCTTTAATTTCAGTATGTCCGTCTTTATCTCCTCTAATTACGTTAACATTGCCACCATTCCTTTTGCTTACATCACCTTTGTCTTTACTCCCTCCATTTTTACCACTTTCACTTTTAGAACCTCCATCTTCATCCCTTTTACTTTTAGTATGTCCATCTTTACCCTCCTCACTTACGTTAACATTGCCACTATTCCCCCCACTTATTTCAACTTTATCTTTTCTACCTTTGTTTTTACCCTCTCCACTTCTAGCATCATTGTTATTATCTCCTGCATTTTTAGTACCTCCGTCTTTACCCCCTTTACTTTTAGTATGTCCGTCTTTACCCCCTTCACTTTTAGAATGCCCGTCTTTACCCCCTCTACTTAGGTTAACACTGCCACTACTCTCTTCACTTACACCACCTTTATCTTTACTCCCTTCACTTTTAGTACCTCCATCTTTACTCCCTTCAGTTTTAGTACGTTCACCTTTACCCCCTCCACTTATATTAATACTGTCACTACTCCCACCACTTACATAACCTTTGTCTTTTCTACCTTTGCTTTTACCCCCTCCATTTCCAGCATCATTATCATTGTTTCCTCCACTTTTAGTACCTCCGCCTTTACCCTCTTCACTTTTAGTATGTCTGTCTTTATCCCTTTCACTTTTATTACGTCCGTCTTTACCCCCTTCATTTTTAGAATGTTCGTCTTTACCCCCTCCACTTACGCTAATACTGTTGTTACTCTCTTCATTTACGTCACCTTTGTCTTTACTCCCTCCGCTTTTAGTACCTCCGACTTTACCCCCTTCACTTTTAGTATGTTTGCCTTTACCCCCTCCACTTACGTTAACATTGTTACTACTCCCTCCACTTACATTACCTTTGTCTTTTCTACTTTTACTTTTACCCCCTTCACTTTTAGTATGTCCGTCTTTACCCCCTCCACTTATATTAACATTGCCACTACTTCCTTCACTTACATCACCTTTGTCTTTACTCAATCCGCTTTTACCTCCTCCACTTCCAGCACCATCGTCTTTGCCCCCTCCACTTTTAGTACCTCCGTCTTTACTCCCTTCACTTTTAATATGTCCGTTTTTACCCCCTCCACTTACGTTAACACTGCCACTACTCCATCCACTTACATTACCTTCGCCTTTAATCCCTCCGCTTACAGCATTTCCGCTTTTACTCCCTCCACTTCCAGCACCATCGTCATTGCCCCCTCCACTTTTAGTACCTCCGTCTTTACTCCCTTCACTTTTAGTATGTCCGTTTTTACCCCCTCCATTTACGTTTACACCGCCACTACTCCATCCACTTACATTATCTTCGCCTTTAATCCCTCCGTTTTTACCCCCTCCACTTCCAGCAACATTGCCATTACCTCCTCCACTTATAGTACTGGTGCCTTTATCACCTCCAGTTACATTAACACTTCCACCACCCTCTACACTTACACCACCTCCGTCTTTATCCCCTCCATTTTTTGCACTATCGTCATTACCTCCTCTACTTTTAGTACCTCCGTCTTTGCCCTCTCCACTTATATTAACACTGCTACTAGCCCCTCCACTTACAATATCTCCATCTTTACCCCTTCCACTTATAGAACCTCCGCCATTACCCCCTCCACTTACAGTACCTTCACCTTTACCCCCTCCAGTTACCTTAACATTGATACTATCCCCTCCACTTACAACACCATTGCCTTTACCTCCTCCACTTCCAGCACCACCACCATTCACCCCTCCATTTATACTAACACCATTGTGACCCCCTCCACTTATATCACCTCCGTCTTTACCCCCTCCACTTGTATCAACACTAGTACTACCTCCGCCACTTACTTCACCTCCGCCTTTATCCCATCCATTTCCACCACCACTACCGCCACCATTACCCCTTCCATTTACAGCACCTCCTCCAATTTCAGCACCACCGCCACTACCCCATCCACCTCCAATACCACCGCCATTAACCCCTCCACCAAATCCTCCGCCAAACCCACCCTTAAAGCCACCGCCGAGGCCACCACCACCAAGGCCACCAAATCCTCCACCAGTTGTGAACTCTATACCAATAGTACCAGTTTTTTCAGACACTTCTACCCTTTTCCGATCGTGGGAAGGGAAAAACTTTCCTTCCCTAGCAGCTTCAACGCCTCCATAATTACAAGAAAGGATCACAACCAAGAAAACAAGCCACCAAGAAACTGTATTACGATATTTCATAATTGACAAATCAAAATATTACAAGAGAATGAAGTGATGGTGGGTGGCGGTGGTGCCGCCTCATATATAGGGTTGCTTCCGCTATATTTAGAGCTTAATATGGCGATGGAATCATGCTTCATGAATTTGCTACTCGACGCATTCTACGCCACCACCTTCGCCTTACCTTTCACTGTGTGGATGGATGTGGGCACAAATGCTTCAAAAATAAATAAATTAATAAAGCAGAAGTAACGACCATTTAGAAACAAAGGTAAAAATCTTGTTATTATTTTATTTTTTGAAACAGACAACAAGTTTTATCTTCTTCTATATATTTAAATTAATATGAATATAGACGTGGCCCTTTTATTTTATCAAATTTGTTTTCATTATTTGTTTCTTTAATTTATTAGATGTCGGATTATATAATATTTTACTTTATTTAGCGGTAGGGAGTATGAGATAAAGAAAAAGAAAAAAAAAAGGTTTAGAATGTACTTCAAATAAATATTTTCTAGATAATGATAATAGTTATTTAATATTTCTAAAATATTTCGAGTCCGATTTTCAGGATCATACCAAAAATAGCGGAGAAATCCCTTTTTGTGTTCCATTTCTTGATTCTAAATAATGGGATATTTTGAAAATATTAGGAAATAGTAAAAATAGTTTTCAAATGACGGAATATTTTTTAAAATTTCGGCAAACGTTGAAGCATTTTAAATATTTTCTTTTAAAAATATTTAAATTTTCTCAAAAAAATCCATTTGTTTTTTCTCTTTCTTTCCTGAGATCAAGTCTATTCTTTAAAACCAAAATACTTATTTGATTTATTAATTTTCTCAACTTTAATATTATCGAAGCAATTTAGCCCCCTTTCCAATTTCCATCTAGATTCAAAATTCAACAAAATTAATTACGCAAGATCGATCTAGAATGGCGGAAATTTCAACCCTTACGCGCTATTGAATCTTCTCCTCCAATACAAAAACCTCACCCACCGCCTCCTCCATCTCCAAATTCGACAAACAAAAAAACAAACAAAATATTTTGCTCCAATGGCGACGATTTACTGCTGCAGAGAGTGCGGCGCCAATCTCAACCTACAGACGGCCGATCTCTTTCCGGCGGACTTCTACTTCGAGGCCGGGAATAAGAACAGCCTCTCCTTCGCCGCCGTCGACCCGTCGAAGTTCCGATTGGAGAAGGAGGACAAAATCCGGCCGTTTTTCGAGACGGTGAATTATTGGGGTATTCAGAGGAAACGCACGAAGATCAAGTGCAATAGCTGCGGGAAGCTCGTGGGCTACATCTACGACGACGGCCCGCCGTTGACTAATGGCATCGGGCAGTTCGGGTTCGGGCCGAGCCAGGCCGTGCCTCGAAACCCTAGGTATCGGTTCAAGAATAAAGCTTTGGCCATTACTTCTCAGACTTGATTGATGACTTAATTTCTGTACAAAGGGGTTTCTCTGTAAATGTTTTTTTTTTTTTTTTTTTTGCCTATGTTATGTACTGTATAATTTTTACGTATTTATACATATATGATCGTATTTATGTGCATATTTAATTTTCAATAACCGCTGTTTAGTTAAGTATAAAAATTAAGATGTCTCGTTGGATTGAGATTTGAGATGTATCGAAATGAAAGAAATCGATTTTGTCAAGATATAATTTTTCATATATTTATATGAGGCAAAATTTGGGATAACCAATATAGATAGTGGAAATTAATAGTTGGCCACCAACTTTATTTGTAGAAATTCTGGCCAACTTTTAGAAATTTGGACCAATTTGTCCTTAGATCCACTATTAACCATCCATCTACACATTTCATTTTTCATTTTTCAAATTTCAGATTTTGTGTTCTGCAAAATATTCTCTCTCTAAAAATTCTATTTTTCTTCATTTCTTCCGTCGCCGCCGTCGTACTTTCATTTTGCCGTCGTCGCCGTCGTACTTTCATTCCGCCGCCGCGTCGTCGTACTTCCATTTCCTTCGGCCGCCCCGCCTTCGTACTTCCAGTCCAGTTCGCCGCGCCGTCTTGAACTTTCACATTCTGCCGGCCATATTCCAGATCTGCCACCGCACCAGATCCGGCCATATTCACAGCTTTCTCTCCGGAATCCATGGCGTCACATTCCAGATCTAATGTCATGGATGGTGTTTGTCTTTGGTCAACAGCATCCTGGTATGCCTTGGCACACCTGGTACGAATGCAACGTATTCGTACCAGGTGTGCCAAGGCATACCGCGTTTGAACTTAGCACACCTGGTATGAATGGTGTGTATCCGTACTAGGTGTACCAAGTCTAGGCGCGGTATGCCTTGGCACACCTGGTATGAATACGTTGCATTCAGGTGTGCCAAGGCATATCGCGCCTAGACTTGGCACACCCGCACGAATGGTGTGTATTCGTACTGTGTGTTCCAAGTCTAGGCGCGGTATGCCTTGGCACATCTGGTACGAATACGTTGCATTCGTACCAGGTGTGCCAAGTCGCGACGCGTAGTGACGTGAAAAATGCAGGAAGAACACATATGCACGAAGATGACGGCAAGATCTGGAAAATACGACAAGAACATGACATACTAGATCTAGAAAACTCAATTAAAATTAATACACTAAATTAAAAGTTGATATCTTAGATTAAAAATCATCAATCTACAATACAACCATCAAACAAGCAAATTTCCAAAATACAAGATACATTATTACGATCAAAGCTAAATTACAACCATAAAACCAACAACCTACAATACACCATCAAAGAACAAATTTTCAGATGGAGATGATATGATGACCGGAGAAGAAAGCCGCAAAATAAAGGAAAGTTGCATCGACGCCGGAGAGATTGGCCATGCTGAATTTCTTAAGATCTGCCGAGCTGTGACTGATAGAAGAGAGAGAAAGAAGAGAGTCGATAATACACAAATCTGCCGGAGAAGACGACCGCAGAAAGCTGCCCATGCCGGAGAATACAGATCTGAAGTTGAGAGAGAGAATCGTGGAACTCAAGAGACAGAGAGAGAGAGAGTTCACAGATCCAGATTTGGATCTGGATCTTAAACAAGAGAGAGAGGTGAAATTAAGGGTATTTTGGTCTCTTTACCTCAAAGTTGGCCAGAATTTCTACAAATAAAGTGAATGGACAACTATTATTATTTACTAACTTGAAATGACATTCCACACAATTAACTCTATTTATATTGTCATCATCATGTATATGTTGCTCTGATGAGTGATGAGTAGTCTTTGATTTATGCAATTTAATTTCCATTATTTCATGGAACGATCGAGGTTACCATTATCAACGTTTTATAAGTCGAAACTATTGATATTGATTCTAAAAAAAGAAAAAAAATTTGATATTGATACAGAGCGTATGTTGGTGGTTAAAGTCTTGGACATTACGGGCAACATAGATTCGATTTTTATTACAATAGATCATTTATTGCATGATGGTGTTACACGACTTGCAATTTCTGTTATGATGGAAATGGACTAAGAAATATTCGGGCCTATATTGGAAACAAACATAAACTACTGTGTTACTTTTCTAGCTGAGCTTTAGCTAGTCAACAATTTTTTTAGGATAGTAGCTTTGCTTTGCCGTAAAAATTAGAACACATTTTTATGGGCTTTCAAATTTTGGACATTAAGATTTAAGTTTGTTGTCCACATGACAAAATTCGACCCAAAATGAAAATTTCGGGCTTCTGGCACGTTTTTCTCATATAATTTGATTATTGGAGTCCGAAGCTGATATGGATGTCACATTATACACGAGTAATAATTAAAAAATTAATAAAAAAGATTTAAATGAAAAAATGAATTAAAAAAAGGAAAAGCCAACCCTCGTGATGATTTAATTTTATGGTTGATATGTTTTGTTAGTGATGAATGATCATATTCAGGAATCACTAATCCCTATGTATGGGATTATCCATTACTCCCTCTAGATTAGCTAATCCATATAATCAGTAATCAATATTTTTTTTTCTTCACGGTTATTTATTTAATTTGGCTAATAACACCTTGGATAAAACCTAATTAAATTGTTGTTTTTTTTTGTCTCTATCATCTTTCGATATCTCTCGTAGACCCAGAATTCCCGTCTATCGCTCTCTTCTTCTCTTTCGTTCTTTGTTCCTGCTCTGCATCTTCAATTTCTATTGATTGCTCTAATTGCCTTCAAGATTCGTACACTCTCTGTAAATTACTATGTTATTTTTTTAAATGAATATATCATGATTATGTTGATATTATTTTGCAAGAAAAAATCTCAACAAAAACTTATTGACGTGAACAAAACGATATTGAAAGAAAATGTGTCCGATCTTTACCGCTCACGGAGTTAATTATTAGGTATCATGCAAGTGTAACAATTCCATTAGTTACTTGTCTAAAATGTCTATTAATCGTTTTCCTAGAGCATCCAAAATTAATTTCAATAGCAATTTATTTTTGAAGTGTAACAATATTTGTTTTTCTATCCAATATTATAGCAAATGTCTTAGAATAAAGAATAATATTTAATTTTTTTTTATAATTTTTTTTGTCCGACGGGTTAGCTAGAAAACCGAATGTTTAGGATTAGGATTGAAAATTTTTAACCTGAAAAAATTCAATTTTAATTTGACTCGAACTAAATAGCTCAACAACCCGATAAAATTGGTTCGAAACTAAATGGATTTGCCCTATTGACATTCGTATACATTACATTACATCTACTAGTGAAAACTACAGTGCAAATTATTCCTCCGCCATTTGCGGCGTCAAAATATCATATCAACTCACTCTCTCCCTCCTACATGATTTTCTCGCATATATGTTAGACTAAATATTTACTTTTTTGTCAAACACCAATTTTGTAGTCGAATAAACCTCAATTAGTCAAAATGTCTTCTTCCTTACCATCACTAAAGTCAGTTTTGATTGATCTTCATGATTAGTTAGGTGATGTGTTTTATTTAAGATATTGGATAAAATTTAAAAAATGAGCTTTATAAGTTTTAAAATAAAATATGGTGATACATATGTGATTATTTTATTAAAATATAAGAAAACGTCAAAGTATTTGAGTATTTTATCCTCATGATACAAAAATCAAATTCAAATCCTGTTTATCGACTCACTAAGTCCAACACAAACAAAAAAATGCCTAACTTCTATGATTTTGTATACTTCCGTTTGAGTAGTTCTTATTTAGATATATTCATTTAAAAAATTTATTCAATTTGAAATTGAATTTCACCCATTAAACAACATTTCACGATTTACTTCGCTCGCGAAATTTTAAGAACATGACGGTGGACCTTCAAACTCGAGTGATCAAAACCTCATAAAAATTTAATTAATGGAATTAATTAATAATCCAATAATATAAGCTGTCCGATTTAATATCGGATTTTGGTCTTTAAATTATTCGAATATCTTTGCTAAGAGACAATGGAATTATGAGTTGGATATACAAGCGAGCATGTGATCTTGCTACGTTTTTCCTCTTTGGCATTTAATGTTTAAGTAGATTCTTTTGAGAATATCAATCTTAATTTGATCGGTTGACTTTGACTTTAGTCTTTTTTATTTATCATTTTAGTTATTTTTTTCTCCCTTATTTAAATTTTTACCCATATGATTTGGCCCTTTTCCCCCATTTGGCATGTGGTGAGCTGTTACAGATAATTCTGGTTTAAATCTTGAAAAATATCTCTGTGATTGAATTTACCTCTAATAATATTATTGGTTGAATTCAATTAATTTCATCAACTAGGTATGAATCGTCAGTAGTGAAATTACGATGCTTAAATTAATTGGCGTACAGCAAAATGACTAATTGGGTCCGACATGATTTGAAGATATCAATCTTCATAATTTGAGACTTCATGATCAATTTGATCAATTAATACGACTTTAGCATGATTTTAAAATACATTATTGATGAAATGTACATAACATAGTATTTATAACTCACATCTATGAAGTGATGCAAACACATGCGTCGATCAAGCCTTATATAAGTTAGTAAAGTTGAGACACCACAAGTCTCTCTCTAACGAGAGATATTTGATTCAAGTTCGACCAAAGTATAGGTTGTATTTTCATTTATATGGGTCTGTTCTAGTATAGCTTGTTATAGTTTATTCTACTTTGATGAGTACTACTGCAATAAGTCAAATCTATGCAGTGATGCAAACACATGTGTCGATCAAGCCTTATATAAGTTGGTAAAAGTTGAGACACCATAAGTACTATATCTCTAACGAGAGGTATTTTGTTCAAGTTTGACCAAAGTGTAGGTTTTATATTTTTCATTTACATGGGTATGTTCTAGTATAGTTTGTTATAGTTTATTTTAGTTTGATGAGTACTGCAATTTATATAGACTTTTTTTTTTAATATCATCAATTTATGATCTAATTATGTATCTTGTATATCTCAATTCAAATATAAATGTTATACTTTGTCGAGATAGTAGCTATACTATAGCATCAACGTGATATGAGATTATGAGGAAGTTCCAATGTTTTGTTTTCTCCTATCAGATGAAGGGAATCCGTAGCCGTTACACTATGGTATTATTCGAATACACCCCGTTTATGTGTTATAATTCTCGAATCCGACATGAGTAATATTTTATTTTATAGTAGAAACACATATGCACAAGTTAATTATAACTAATATGAACTCAAAAGACAACCTCTAGAGTTCGTAGATTTTTCTTTGAGATACTATAATTTATACATTTTCAAATGTTTTTAGTATTCTATTTGTTTAACACACGTATTATGTGTGATGTCATCAAATCATGAACAACGCATATTAATTTATATTATATATATATATATGTAGCGCGGATCAAATAAGAATACTTTCTTAGGTGAGAAATAAGAACAAATCTCATTCGTATATATATATATATATATATATATATATATATATATATATATATATATATATATATATACTCACACAATTAGAAAATAAGGGGGAATAAATTATTTTATGTGCATGTAACATGGGATATAAGTGTGGGTTACTGCTCCAAGAAATATTTTTTTGTGCTTAATTATATTTTGATTGATATAAAAGAAACGTTTATCTGACTTATGAAGAGAAGATAAATGTTTAGGTCCGAAAGTATATATACTCTTTCTAATCTAATTGTCTACTGAACATTTATATCTCACAATTAATCAATACAAAATAAGGTGAATAATAATTAATATACGTGAATATATTTCATATGATGTTTTAAGGTTGTAATTTGTAGTATTCCAGCTTGCCCTTGCACCAGCCAGACAGATAACGGGAAGTCTCTGTTGCATACCATTTAACGAATCAAAATTTGTCATTTAAATTTTATGAGTCGTTAATTATTGGAAATTTAAATATTCTACTTTTCCAGGATAAAAATACATTATTTCATCAAGTAAAATTACATCGTTTTAGCAGTAGACGTCGGACAAACTAACTTTGTCGGAAAAAAAATAAAATTGAGAATGTCCTAATCGCAAAAAAGTGAAAAGTGATGTTCTAATTATAACCTTAAAAAATCATATGAGAATTACACATCCGATAAATATTGTGAGTATTTATTTTCATCGATTAAGTTAATACTACTAAATATTGCTTCTGTATATAGATAAGATATTGTAATAGCTTATGGAGTTTATATAATAATATTTCAAACAGTGGAAGTAATATTATACTAATAATATATTGCTAAATAATGAAGTAAAAAATTAAATGGGTTATTGCCTATAAATACATAACCTTTTTTCAAATTCTGATATTGCATATGACCTTTTTATTCTGCATCAGAATACATCAACTTTAGTTTTTTTCTAATTTTGTGCTAGTCACCGATTTCCCCCAAATCGAATCCTACATGGACGCCGGATTTGACACGCTGGACGCCGGAAACTCTAAAACGACGTCGTTTTATATAAAAATAAAATATAAAAAATAAAAATGGCCACATCATTTGCCAACTCATTCTTTTAATTTAAAAAAAAACTAGTAGGTAGCCCGTCGAAATTCGACGGAAAATAACTTTATGTTTTAATTATATGTTTACATTTTAAAAATAATTTTATATTTTATTTAAAAGTTGTGATATTGTCCGAGTTAATTATTAATCAAACTTAGTGTTGGGAAAATTATAAGGTTTCGATTTGATATCAAAACCCAACTGATTCTCCAACCGAATAGATGATCGCGTCAACCTAAATAGTGTTTTCCAGCTCGCCTGTTTGAGCCTTAGATGTTCTAGGAATACAGGTTAAGGAAGCGGAAGACAGTAGTCGACCCAAACCGTGTGTCTACGAATGAGTCACCCGGCGGAAGACAAGGCTACCGTGTCTACAAGCAGAGTCGCCTAGCAAAAGAAAGCGCGTCAACCTTCACTGAGTGATCCAAACAGAGCTCGATCAAGTTGAAGAGAATTCGAATGAAGTTCAAAACACAAATGGTCCACAGACAGAACAAAGGAACTATCTCTCGAAGACTCCACTTCAAGATACCAAATTTCCGAATTCAAAAGCGCCTCTAAAGGCGTAAGATCCCCGAATCGGAGGAAGTCAACCTACCTCGACCAATGAGGGATTGCCGGATCAACATCCTAGACTTCGTAACCTAGGATGTGACACAAATGAAGACAAGTGCAGATACGCCCAACGGCAGATCTTGTATTTAAGAAGAGTAGGTAAGATTCAAACGGCTCCTCCAACGGCTAGTCTTGAATCTCTACCTATATAAACCCGTCTTCAACCTCAGGATCAGATACGAAAAACTCTCTACAAGCTTTCATTATCTGAAATCATTATTCTTTCAAAAGCTCTCAAGCAGTTCTACATAGATCAAAGAACACTTTATCTTAAAGTGTTTCTAGTTAAGAAACTGCTTAGTTTTTCGTCTGTTCCCTAGGCCAAACTCATTGTATATCTTAAGCCTAGATTTCGAACGAGTTCATCATACTCTGAAGTTCTTAATTGTAAGAACTCGTTCATAGTTGGAACCCCATACCCAAACCCAAACCCAGAAAGGTTAGGTAAAGGTACGCTTGCTCGAAGCGCGTAATTCGAGTGGTTAGGTTCTTCAGTACCCGTAAACTGAAGGTGTATAGGCTTGACAGTGCCCGCAAACTGTTGGAACACAGCTCGGGTTAGAGTTGTGAAGTTGCTTGGTACTTGGAAACCAAGTGGTAGTGGATTACCAGTGAACTTGGTCGTGGACGTAGGAGGTGTTACTCCGAACCACGTAAAAACTCGCGTGCTTCTAACTCTCTCTCTTCACTATTGCTTTATATTCAGCTGTGTACTAACTCCTTCATATCATTGCATACTTGTTCAAAACTGCAGACACAGCTGCTCTCCAAAGACAGCTGTGTCTCTCGAAAAGTTGCACAACCTGACTAAGCTGAAAACGTTAAGTTAATATTTTCAAACTGAGTTTTTCTAAGTAACTGAGCTAAGTTTTCAAACCACCACTTTCCGCACCGCTACCGAGTTATTTACCCAAGACCTTCCCCAAATTTGGATCAATAACCGAGCTCACCAACTCGTGTTTTAACTTGAAAAAGTTTTGAAAATCTACTTGGTGTATTCACCCCCTCTACACCAAGTACCCACCGGGGACCATCAATTGGTATCGAGCAAAGGTTCAAAAGACCACCGTTTCTGTATCAAGAGATCTCTCTTGACACTCTGTGTCAGTGGTCAACTGAACAGATCCGTTTTTCAGAAAAACTCATCTTATTACATACTGCACATGTCTATGGATTCTTATCTTAACAGGAATCTCCCCACCTTCTCGGTGGATGACTATGCAATCTGGAAATTCAGATTGAAAAGCTTCCTTTGTGCACATCACGACATGATGTGGGACGTCATCACGTACGGACCCATCCTTATCTATAAACAAGGAAATGAACTCGTACCGCTCATGATGGAGGACAACCGTAATACCGGCCAATTCTCAAGCCAAAGAAGGATTACTCGTCGAAGAACGAAAGCAAGCCGGTCCGGACAGCCTTCGCAAGAAACACCATCTCATCAACAGCCTCAAACGCCTACCCGAGTAAGATCATCAAGTGCGAGACAACAAAGAGATGTGGGAAATACTTGCCAAGCTATGCGAAGGATCCGAAGAAATCAAAGAAAACAAATTCACAATAGCTTGCCAAAAATTCGACAACTTCAAGCTAGTTAACGAGTCCATCGAAGCGATGGAGCTAAGGTTCTCAAACATAGTCATTGAGATAGAGACAATCGAATCGGGAAGTATACCCGGCGGGAAAAGAATCTAAAGGTTCTTTCAATCTTTCACCGAATAGAACACTTACAAGGTAGTTCACCAAAGTCGAAGTGACTTGGGTGATCTATCTACAGAAAGGTTGTTCTCACTCTTAAAAGCCAACGAATACAACTTGAAGATCACTCAAGAAGAATCTTCAAGGCATGTAATGACGGAGAACTCACCCTACCTCCAAAAGAAATAGCTTTCGTAGCCAACTCGAAAAGTCACCATGTCAAGTCACCGAGTCCTCCAAGATGAAGAAGGACAAAAAGGATATGAGCAAAGAGGAGCTACTCGAAGAAATTGCCATGATGGTGAAAAATTATAATGTACTCAACACCAAGAAGGGCAAATACAAGAAGTTCTTTAGGACTTACAGAGATAAGTACGCAAAGAAATTTACGAGAAGTCAGCTGACCAACGAACAGGTGAAGGTTGCTTCAACTGCAAGGAACCAGGACACTACCGACAAGATTGTCCAAAGCTGTCCAAGAAAGACAAAGACCAATTAAAAGCTAAGGCAGCAGACAAAAGGAGAGCTTATATCGCTGATGAAGAATTAGAGTGCAAGAAAATGGATGACATGCCATTTTCAGACTCGGAAGAAGAAGCCCTGATGGCCCATCATGAACCTGATTGGAAAACATGCTTCATGGGACAAACAGACGGCATCGATGAAGATGAGGTAACATCTCGAACTCTAAATCTTTCTAACATCTCACCATCACACGATCACTCTATACAGGACTCAGAATCTGGACTACCTGATTGGAGTCTAGTAGAAAAAGTAATGAACGATTCCAAGGAGCTTCAAGAGATCCTTGACGTCATTATGTGTGAGAATGCCGAGCTGAAGGCGGAACTGGAAAAGACAAAAGTATCAGACACAGCTGATACAACTCAGCTCCAACGGAAGTCGTTTCACTAAAAGACAAAATAGTGAAACAAGATCGACTCGATGAAGAAATTCAACACCGAGAAGAAATTGATGAAGATGTGGAAAAGGTCACAGCTGAATCGGAAAGGAAGTCAGCTGAGATCATTGAGCTGAAAAGCACCGAAGAGGTACTATCTAAAAAGATAGTAGCTCTCATCAAAGCCACGTCAACAATGGACGAGATCATTAGTGCTCAGCGTCCAGCAGCACTCAAAGCGGGACTGGGATACAACGAATCAAAGGATGCCTCAAACATTGCCTCCACAAGTGGAACAAAGGTTATGTTTGTACGTGCAAATGAACCTTCAATCCCAAAGAAATTTCAAAGATCAACAAATTGAGGACACAAAGAGCGCCGGGAAGAATAAACAGAAACATTCTCAAGCTCCGTCGAGAACACAAAGCAGACGTCAAGAAGAACAACAGAAATGCCTCAAACTCCGTCGAGAACACAAGCAGACATCAAGAAGGTCGGTTGTGCGACAACCTCAAGCCCAACTCGTACAAAGAACGTGCTCAACCTCAACGAAGACCACAGCCGGATTTTACAGATACTACCAGCCAAGACCAAAGACGTTGATCGATATCAACCAAGATATCGTAGATACCCACCTGATACCACTCATACGAGTATCACCGGATAATCATTTCCACCACAAGATCACATGAGACAAAGAGACAAAGGAACGTCTCGCCTAGGCACACACTGAAACCAAAAGAAATCCGTACAACAAAACAAGAAGACACGAAGATCAAGACCCCGCCAAAGAATAAATGAAGAACACAATGAATGTGTATATCGACTCACTGGGAGAATTATCGATCAAATGACCCAATTCGAGTCATCAAGCGTATCCGGGTCGTCAAACGATCTATGTCTAACCCACAAGGACCCAATTAAAACTCGGGTACCCGAATTTTAACTTTTTGTTTAGGTTGCAAGGAATCGACGCATCTCTCGAGGAGTCGATGAGAACGCTTTGGTACTTGGACAAAGGATGTTCCAAGCACATGACGCACCTAAAGCATCTACTCCAGAGTATATTGAGCGTACAGTCCACAAGTAACATTTGGTGACAACTCCAAAGGCCTAACCAAAGGTTATGGTACATTTAAAACTAGAAATGTTATAATCCCAAATGTTTCTTATGTACAAGGATTGCAACATAACTTGCTTTCCATTAGCCAATTTCGCGACAACGGTTTTTCTCGTCAAGTTTGATGCACAGTGGATGCACAATGAAGCACAGTGGAAACCAAACAGATACTCCTAAGAGGGAAAAGAGAAGGAAATATGTACTTCATTGACCGGAACAAGAAATTTCTCCGGAGACTTGTCTTGTATCAAAAAGTAGCAATGAAGTCACGTGGCACGTACGGCCGAATCATCTCAACTTCAAGACAATCAACAACCGGCTAGGAACCAGCTCGCTAATGGAATTCCAGATCAAGTATATGACAAAAGTCATATGTGCGGCGCGTGTCAACAAGGAAAGCAAACAAGAATTTCATTCTCTCTCAAGCCGCCTACTAATCGATCGAGTTCTTCAACTTCTTCACATGGATCTTTTTGGTCCATTACTCCAAAGAAGCTTCAATGGCAGAAAATATACTCTGGTCGTTGTGGATGATTTCTCAAGATTCACATGGGTATCATTCTTGTACCAGAAGAGCGAAACGAGAACTAAGCTGCCTATCCTGCTGGAAAGATTATCAATACAGAAGGAGTGCAAGATAATGGCAATAAGATCAGATCGTAGAACGGAGTTTCTAAATGAAACTATTTATGATTTTTGCGAGAAGAACGGAGTTCAACACCAAACATCTGCAGCTCGCACACCTCAGCAGAATGGTGTAGCAGAAAGAAGAAACAGAACTCTCAAGGAAGCAGCTACATCAATGCTAGCTAGCTCTGCTATTCTAAAGAAATTCTGGGCTGAAGCAATCAACACAGCTTGCTTCACTCAGAATCGCTCCCTACTCACATCAAGGCAAGGAAAGACACCGTATGAGCTATGGAACAACAGAATACCATACATTGGATATTTCAAGGTATTCGGATCCAAATGTCACATTCTCAATAATGGGAAGACACAGCTCAAGACGTTCGACGAAAAGACAGACCGAGGAGTATTCCTTGGTTACTCCGCTGTGAGTAAAGCATACAGAGTTTTCAACAGAAGAACTCAAATAGTCGAAGTAACTCCACATGTTACCTTTGACGAATCCTCCTTCGAATATAGAGACTCTATCAAACGAAGAAGCGAAGGAGAATCTTCAAGATTGATTCAGACAAGGGCTCAAGAGAATAGAATCGTAACTGGCCGAACCATTAATTTGGGACAATGAGCCGAGGAGGAAATTCAAATCAACCAAGAAGCTCCACCTACGGAAATCGAGAAGAAGCTTCAACGCCAAATCAAGCTTTTAACATCATCAGCTGGGAATCCAAACACAGCTGAGTCCCCAGCTCCATCTCCAGCTGAGCCTCTACAGAAATCTCCTCAAAATTCAAATCAAGGAGAATCAATCTCTCAAGACTTAACTCCAGAGCAACTCCAAGACAGACGAAATTTAGCCACTTCAAGCATCAATCAACTAGAAGAAGAAATTCGTAAGAGGAGAATATGGATTGAAGATCATCCATCATCAGCAATCATTGGAGAACCATCTGACCAAGTCAAAACCAGAAGCTCAGCTGCTCAAGCTTCATCGGATCATCAAGAGAATGACACACTCAACTCTCAAGAGAGCTAGAATCGACGGTCTATGATGAAGACACAGCTCTAATGGCGTGTTACGTAGCTCAAGTGCCAGAGCCTCAATCAATTCTCGAAGCTTTGAAGAGCGTGCCTTGGACAAATGCCATGCAAGAAGAGCTGAACGAATTCCTCAAAAATTGTGTTTGGGAATTAGTCGACAGACCTCAAGAAGTCAAAGTCATAGGACTCAAATGGATATTCAAGAACAAAATGGATACCCTGGGAGTCGTCATCAGAAACAAAGCTCGACTCGTTGCCAAGGGCTACACTCAGCAGGAAGGAATTGACTTCGAAGAATCTTTTGCTCCAGTAGCACGATTGGAAGCAATCGTACTATTTCTCGCCTTTGCAAAGACATCACAAATTCAAGGTCTATCAAATGGATGTGAAGTGTGCATTCCTAAATGGAGAAATCAAAGAAGATGTCTACGTTGAACAACCTCCAGGATTCGAAGTAGAAGGAAATAAAGTCTACAAACTAAAGAAGGCTCTTTATGGATTAAAGCAAGCACCTCGAGCTTGGTATGACACTCTGTCAAATTTTCTCATATCCAAAGGATTCAAGAAGGGCTCGAGATTTAACTCTCTTCACCATCAAGTCGAGAAGATATCCCGGTTGTTCAAATCTACATAGACGACATCATCTTTGGATCAAGATCAAGCTTCTTATGCCAAAGATTTGGAGAGATGATGTCAGAGAAGTTCCAAATGTCCATGATGGGAGA
Organism: Agastache rugosa; assembly: GCA_031470985.1. Taxonomy (NCBI): domain Eukaryota; kingdom Viridiplantae; phylum Streptophyta; class Magnoliopsida; order Lamiales; family Lamiaceae; genus Agastache; species Agastache rugosa. The sequence goes on from CM062605.1 coordinate 35,423,342, forward strand.
AATGAGTTTCTTCCTAGGACTTCAAGTCAAGCAATCTTCAGAAGGGATCTTCATAAATCAATCCAAATACGTTAAAGATTTGATCGCCAAGTATGGAGTTCAATCCAGCAGAACTGTAAAGATTCCAATGAACACCAACTGGAAGATTGAACCAGGAACTGAAGGGAAGTCAGTTGATTCCAAAGAATACAAGAGGATAATAGGATCTCTGCCGTATCTAACAAAGAAGTCGTCCGTACATCTCTTTCGCAATGGGAGTGTGCCGGATTTCAAGTTGATCCAAAGGAAGCACACATGCAAACAGCCAAGAACATTCTCAAATATCTCAAAGGAACTCGAATGTTGGCCGTGGTACTCAACAAGACAATCTACAACTGACGGATACTCGCATTCGTACTTCGGAGATCGATTGGACGTAAAATCAACTTCAGAACTTGTCGGCTCTTAGGAAGTAAGTTGATTTCATGGTTTTCAAAGAAACAAACGTGCGTCGCAACTTCCACGACGAAGCAGAATATATGGCCGTAGGAAGCCGCCGCTCGCAAATTCTCCGTCGAAACATCACCGGATGACTATGAAGTAAAATCGGACAGTTCCAATTTTCTCGTGATAGCTCTAGTGTGATTGCCATTTCGTAGAATCCAAGATTTCACACAAGATGCAAGCATGTAGACGTACGACATCATTTCATCAAAGATCACGTAGAAAAGAAGGATGTGATTGTTGAGAAAATTCACACGTACATACAAATGGCTGATATTCTCACAAACCGCCGATAGAAGCAAGATTCAAAATGCCGTGCGGATTACTTGGACTTCTCAACTCCGACGATGCTTCACCCAAATTGAACGAAGAGAACAATCCAAGCAGACTCAAATTGAACGGAAGCAGACCACCAATGGAAGAAGACCTGAATGGAAGAAGACCAAATAAGTGAACAGAAGACCACCGAACGGAAGAAGACTCCAAATTGAACGAAGAAGACCAAATTGAACCAAGACCATTGAATCCAACAGAACGAATGAACGGAAGAAGACAGAACGAACGAAGAGACTCAAATTGAACGGAAAGACCAAATTGAATGGAAGCAGACCACTGAACGGAAGCAGACCAAATTGAATGGAAGCAGACCGAATGCAAGCATCAATCGAAATTCGAATCAATGTCATCGATATCACCGAGAAAGAATTCGGCTAATCCAGATGCCGAAAGGAAAGGATTATTCACCGAGTGAATCAATGGAACCACGATGACCCAGCACACCCACTCAACCGAGGTATCAGCTGACTACAATGATCAGCTGAGAGGTTTGCAACATCATTAATTACACCTACTCAATCTGTTTTCTGTCAACTCACATCTTGTCATTTCTAATCAATCTTAATTAAAAGTCTGCAAAGAATTGAATAATGGGAGTTTCGAGGCAAAAGTTAAAACGCCTCAACCGTTCTCTCTCGCGCATTAAATTGACATGACGCGAGAATCACTCTCAGTCGTAGATCTTCTTATCAATAGACAAATCTTGATCGTCCATTCATCAAGAAATCTCTTTAAATATGCTAGAAGATATACGCATCAAACCTAGAAAGTTTTTTTTAGCATTCTTTCTTATTTCCATCAATTGGTATTGTTTGTTTCTACTAACAAAAGATGCAGAAGAAGAACATGGAATCCAGAAAGATATCTCCCGAAGCCGATCAAACTTGAAGAATCTGTCAAAGCTTCAAGATAAGAGTTGCTTAACTCTCAGAAACCTCAAAGAAGACGGAAGTCCAGAAGAAGGTGAAGCCCATCAACGTAACTAGGCCAGAAGAGAGACCGCAAAGCTCAAGAACGTCATCCACTGTGAAGGTGCAGAAAACCTTCTGGGAATGACAAAGGAAAAAGACCTCCTCAGCCCCACTGTTTCTCTCAACATAAAAGAGAGAACGGGACACACAACTCCCTGGGATGCAAAAATCAACGTCAACAGACCTGGACCAGATGTTGATAAAACCGGAGTATTCAAGAGCAGTCATGTCAAAGCTCTTGCTCCGCCACAGAGGTACGTAAAAGATGCAGGAGACAAAGCAAAGATGCATCTAACTCCGTCCCACTGAATCGGAGACAACTTGAGGAGACAAAATATATCAAGCACCGTCTTCAAACCGAAGACTCAAGTCAAAGGTGCTGGCCACACAGAGAAGCCACCGACATTATGAGAGAATTCGTAATCACTCTCCGAGGAGCAGAAGGCCCACAAGCGGTCGTTTCTTTTTGGAAGAAAAGTTCACATCCCCGCGTGAACATAATCATCACCAACACCGCAACGGAGTATTCCACGAACAACCAAGCTTAAACCCCAAGACGGATGGGATACTTCAACCGCATTCTCCTCGCCCTTCACTCCACAGTGGACACCTTCTTCGAGATCTTTCAATAAAAGATGCTCAAGTCCCCGCACCAAGCTCAATGAGAAACATCACCTGCCCAACGATCACCCGCAATCGGATGATGATGATATGAGCTGAATACAAGTCCTCAAGTGCCGAATCGACTTTCTCATTCAATCTAAGAAGTCCGAAGAAGCAAAATTGCAAGGAATGAAGTTATGCCCGACTCGAAGATGCTATCTCCGTGCTAACTCATCCCTCCAAGCACTCACCGGATCGCCCCCTCGAATCAAAGCCAAGGACGTTGTGTCCGCAATCACACTCGAGGCTAATGCAATGTAAGAAGAGCGCCTAACACAACAAACTCGAGCCACTTAGACTCTAAACCTCGCCGCTCGTAGCCGAAAACCACGCTCGCCAAACTAAAACATCGCAACAGCCGATGGTGTATATCTCCCACCCCGTTTTGATCATGCCAAAAAGCAAGTAATGGAGAAGAGAGACAAGTCAATGAAGAGGCAAATCTATTGAGCTAGAGGAACCAACTGAATCGAATCACCAAGAAGAGACGAGTCAAAAGAAAGAAACAACGGATGCAGAAGAGAAGACCCAGCCAACTGGGACTGAAGACTGAAGGATTGAAGACTGAAGATTTGAAGATTTTTTTCCTTCTTTCTTTTTCCTGTGTTATAATGTATTTTCTTACATTAATAAAACACAAGTTTTTCTCGCATCATAAGTTGTCTCGCTAGGTTTTGGCATCATCAAAAAGCGGGGAAATTGTTGGGAAAATTATAAGGTTTCGATTTGATACCAAAACCCAACCGATTCTCCAACCGAATAGATGATCGCGTCAACCTAAATAGTGTTTTCCACTCGCCCGTTTGAGCCTTAGATGTTCTAGGAATACAAAGTTAAGGAAGCGGAAGACAAGAATGACCCACCGTGTCTACAAAGAAGTCACCAATGAAGACAAGCCGACCTACCGTGTCTACAAGAAGAGTCACCAGCAAAAGAAAGAAAGGCGTCAACCTTCACTGAGTGATCCAAACAGAGCTCGATCAAGTTGAAGAGAATTCGAGCCGAGTTCAAAACACACTGGTCCAACAGACAGAACAAATGAACTATCTCTCGAAGACTCCACTTCAAGACGATCCCACTACGAATTCAAAAGCCAATCTAAAGGCAGAAGATCCCGAATCGAGGAAGTCAACCTACCTCGACCAATGAGGGATTGCCGGATCAACATCCTAGACTTCGAACCTAGGATGTGACACAAATGAAGACAGTGCAGATACGCCCAACGGCGGATCTTGTATTTAAGAAGAGTAGGTAAGATTCAAACGGCTCCTCCAACGGCTAGTCTTGAATCTCTACCTATATAAACCCGTCTTCAACCTCGTGATCGATACGAAAAACTCTCTACAAGCTTTCATTATCCGAAATCATTATTCTTTCAAAAGCTCTCAAGCGTTCTACATAGATCAAAGAACACTTTATCTTAAAGTATTTCTAGTTAAGAAACCGCGCTTAGTTTTTCGTCCGTTCCCTAGGCCAAACTCATTGTATATCTTAAGCCTAGATTTCGAACGAGTTCATCATACTCGAAGTTCTTAATTGTAAGAACTCGTTCATAGTTGGAACCCCATACCCAAACCCAAACCCGTAAAGGTTAGGTAAAGGTACGCTTGCTCGAAGCGCGTAATTCGAGTGGTTAGGTTCTTCGCACCCGTAAACCGAAGGTGTATAGGCTTGACAAGGCCCGCAACCGTTGGAACACAACTCGAGTTGTGAAGTTGCTTGGTACTTGGAAACCAAGTGGTAGTGGATTACCAGTGAACCTGGTCGTGGACGTAGGAGGTGTTACTCCGAACCACGTAAAAACTCGCGTGCTTCTAACTCTCTCTCTTTACTATTGCTTTATATTCAGCTGTGTACTAACTCCTTCATATCATTGCATACTTGTTCAAAACTGCAGACACAGCTGCTCTCCAAAGACAGCTGTGTCTCTCGAAAAGTTGCACAACCTGACTAAGCTGAAAACGTTAAGTTAATATTTTCAAACTGAGTTTTTCTAAGTAACTGAGCTAAGTTTTCAAACCACCACTTTCCGCACCGCCAGCTGAGTTATTTACCCAGCTGACCCTCCCCAGCTGGATCAATAACTGAGCTCACCAACTCTGTGTTTTAACTTGAAAAAGTTTCGAAAAATATACTTGGTGTATTCACCCCCCCTCTACACCAAGTACCCAGCTCAGGGACCATCACTTAGAAAATTAATTATTTCACGTATCTAAATTTATAATCAGGAATGATAATGGATCAGGTATACTCAGTCATTATGTATTTTTTTTTAAATCTAAATTTGTTTATAATTTTTCTACATGTTCGTCTTAATCTCGGTTAAAATAGTGACTTTACTGTACATACTCGTCTCGAATCCGTTGAGTAATACTCGATAAAAATATGAACACTCCAAATAAAATTAATTAAATTAGTAAAAATCATTCCTTCTATGTTATTTGAACCGTCTCGTTGGTTTATGCTAAATTACTCGATAAAAATCTAAACAAAGTTAATATTAATTAAAATTAGTACAAATCCTTCCCTTTTAAGTATATTTGAATCGTCTCGTTGGTTCATGCTAAATCGATATATTTAATCTTTGCCAAAATGCGGAAAAAAATATGTTTACATCTTCAAAGTAATATTACTTAAACTTAGTAAAAATCCTTCTTTATATGTTATTTAAACCGTCTCATTGGTTTATGTTAAATTACTCAATAAAAATCTAATCAAAGTTAATATTAATTAAAATTAGTAAAAATCCTTCTTTTTAAGTATATTTGAACCGTCTCGTTAGTTCATGTTAAATCTATATCACTAATCTTTGATGCGGAAAAAAAATATGTTTATATCTTCAAGTTTTTTTGTGTTGTTCTTTAGTTATCTATCTCACATTTGATTCAATGTATATACATTCTAGAAAGTATTAATCGAAGTTTTTAGAAAAAATATTTTGAACCGTCTCATGTTAAATCGATATCTCAGATCTTTGCCAAAATGTGGAAAAAAATATGTTTACATCTTCAAATTTTGGTGTTCTTTTCTTTAGCTACCTATCCCATATTTGATTCAATGTATATATTTTCTAGAAAGCACTAATCGAAGTTTTTAGAAAAACATGAATGAAAAAATGAAAAGGATTTCATGTAGACATGTTGATTAAATATATTTATTTAGTCTTCATAGAGAGATTTTCATTTACAAATTTTCTATTGTTTATTACATATGAATTAAGAATGTATAAAATAAGGATTTATAAGAATGCATTCCGAAATTGTTATTATTTTAATATGTATAATAGAAGAAATTAATTAAATAGAGGGATAGATAAATATGAGATGTGATTAATAGATAAACATGTGATATTTGAAGAATATGAAATTAATAAAAATAAAAATTAGATTTGAACAAAGGAAAATAAAAATAAAAATTAGAAAATTACCAGAATAAAGGAAAATCTGAACGGAGCACCGTGAAGGGAGGAGCTTTATTTTCGTATTAGTAATAGATATCTCTCCTTGAGTCTCCTTCCCCCCTCTCGTCTGTTATCCCCTCTTCTCTCTTCCACCCCTCATCTCCGACCGTCACCACCACCACCAACCTTCTGGTTCGGCGGCAACAACGCGGCGGCGGCGTCTGTCGTTTATTCTCTTCCTCTCTCACTGTCGGCTCTCTCTCTTTGTCATGATCGACCGTTTTTGAAGATTTTATAGGGAAAAAATTCCCATTTCATTCTTATAACAAATTCTCAAGCAATCGATTAGAAAATTTCAATGAACATTTTAGAAAATTGGTTGTTCGATGGCTGCCATGGCTGAAGTCTTTGCTGAAAGAGAATTTCTTCGTTTATTTTTTTTAAATTTTTCTGCAAGAGATGTGGGATTTTGGTGAAGAAATTGAAAATGGAAATTGGCAGAGAAGAAGGCCATCGTTGCCGCCACCACCACTACCACCCTTTTTCTTGGACGGTGGGCAGCATGGAGAGAGAGAGAGATGGCAGTACTTTTTGATTTCTTCCTCTTCCGTCCCAAATTTTTTTGATTTCTTCAATATTTTGGGGGCTGCCTTACCTTGATTGTTGCTTGTTGGAGAGAGAGAGATGGCCACCATGGATCTGAAATCGGTGGTGTTAGAGGACGAAATCGACGACGGAGAAGTAGAAGCTTTGAAGATTAAGATTCTAGCCATGAACATGTTGAAAAGTAAAGCAGAAGAGAAAGAGAGAGAGCAGAGGTGTTTGATTTAATTTCTTTATTTTGATCTTTTTTATTAAGAAAAATGAGTTGGCAAAATGATGTGGCTATTTTTATTTTTTTATATTTTATTTTTATACAAAACGACGTCGTTTTAGAGTTTTCGGCATCCAACGTGTCAAATCCGGCGTCCATGTAGGATTCGATTTGGGGAAAACCGGTGACCGGCACAAAATTAGAAAAAAACTAAAGTTGATGTATTCTGAGGCAGAATAAAAAGGTCATGTGTAATATCAGAATTTAAAAAAATGTTATGTATTTACAGGCAATAACCCCAAATTAAATATGAAGACTAGATTTTAATTTCCGGAACTAGATACTAAAACACAATAAAGTACTCCTCAAAAAAAAAAAAAAACACTTTAAGTAAAATAAAAAAGAAAGACAGTGGCTACTCTGTTTCTCACTCTGTTTCCGAAACTGTATATAAAGATGGAAACAAAAAGAAAAATGCTCTGCTTCTTCTAAACGTCATTCTCTCTCCTTTTTTCTTTCCCACTTTCTCTCTCCTTCCTTTTGCTTACCATACATACTACCAGCAGCTGCTAAGTGCTAATCCACATTCCCGTTATCTCTCTCTCTACTTGCGGCGGTGCGTATTGCCTCGCGTTTCTGCGAATATGGACCGAAAGCAGGGATTTTTTTCGGCCCTCAAGGACGAAGTGGTTCGCGGGCTGTCGCCGGCCCGTTCGAGGAGGTCCCGGAGCAAGTCGCCGTCGGGCCTGCTCCGCCGCAGGAGAGGCAGCAGCTTGGGCCCGCCGGATATATACATGGCGAGATCGGGTAGTTTTAGACCCGGGGTTGAGACGCTCTCGCCTTTGAGGGAGGGCCCGGATCCGAACGGGCCGAATTCTGCGGACCCGAAGAGTGAGAGGTGGGCCCATTGGCTTTGTCGGGCTCCTTCCGTCTCAGCTATCGGGCCGGGCTACTCCGGGTCCGATCTGCGGCTGCTTCTCGGCGTATTGGGTGCGCCGCTCGGCCTCGTGCACGTTAGCAACAATGAACCCCTGCCACACCTCTGTATTAAAGATACCCCCATTGTTAGTCTCTCTCTCTCTCTACTTTAAGTTTCAGTTTTGTTTTTGGATTTTGCTGTTAGAGATGGCATTGATTCAACTCTGCATCCATCACATTCATTTTCTTGAAAGTCTTCATTTTCTGAATTTATTTACAGTAAAATTGGTAAAATGAATTTAATATTTCGAGATGATTAAGGCACTAAAATTTGAATGAATTTTCGTCACGGTCACTTATCTGTAGTCGTATTCATATGAGTGAATATTCTTATCCATAAATAAGGACTGCTGCAGAGAAAAACAAAGTAATAATAAATGCTGATTGATGATTGAGACAGCAGACCCATTTTTGGATTGGTAGAGAGCTAATTTGTTGATCAATCCATCAAGATGATGAGATGATTCATAATATTCTGGTGGTCCATGGTTTGGAGTTGGTCTTTTTTTATGCATTGTTCAATATTTGTTGGATAAGATAGCTATTACATATTATATCAATTTTAATGAATGTAGTAATGTTATATAGGAATCTTCGTCGGCGCAGTACATATTACAGCAGTATTTAGCTGCATCTGGAGGTCACAAGGTTCAGAACTCAGTTCAGAATGCTTATGCAATGGGAAATGTCAAGATGTTGACATCTGATATAGAGACAGCTACAAAGGTGATAAAGAGCAGGAACTCAGCTAAATCGGCTGAATCCGGGAGTTTCGTGCTGTGGCAGATGAATCCCGACATGTGGTATGTTGAGCTAGCTCTCGGAGGCAGCAAGGTTCGTGCTGGTTGCAATGGGAGCCTCGTCTGGCGCCATACCCCCTGGCTTGGTGCTCACGCTGCCAAAGGGCCTGTTAGGCCTCTTCGTCGTGCTCTGCAGGTATGACTTGCTTGCTTGTTACTAACTGTGTATGCAAGATTCTCTGATGTTTGTGTTGCTGAAAGATTAGAACTTGATTGGATGAACTGTGATGAATTTGTAGGGGCTCGATCCGAGGACAACAGCGAACATGTTTGTGAACGCAAGGTGCACAGGTGAGAAGAAGATCAACGGTGAGGATTGCTTCATTCTGAAGCTCTGTGCTGATCCTCACACTCTGAAAGCTAGAAGTGAGGGACCGGCGGAGATCATAAGGCACGTCCTGTTTGGCTACTTCAGCCAGAAGACGGGGCTTCTCGTGCACTTGGAAGACTCACATCTGACACGGATACAAACCAATGGAGGCGATGCTGTGTACTGGGAGACCACGATCACCTCATTTCTTGACGATTATAGGCCTGTTGAGGGGATTATGATAGCTCACTCAGGGCGATCCGTGGTTACCCTTTTCAGGTTTGGTGAGACGGCCATGAGCCACACCAAGACGAGGATGGAGGAAGTATGGACAATCGAAGAAGTAGCATTCAACGTGGCGGGCCTATCCATGGACTGCTTCATCCCTCCTGCTGAGCTGAGGTTTAGCGCCATGAGCGAAGCGTGTGAGCTTCCTCAGGACGAGAGGGTGAAGAGTGCCGTGGCAGCGGCGGCTTACAGAGCCAAGGTGGCCTCGCTGGGGAGATCCCACGACGATGGCATTGTAGTGAGAATGAGTAGATGAGCGAGAGGAGGAGTGAGTGTTTCCATTTCAAGAAACTATTAGCCTAGTTGCACAGAAGAGACTGACCAATTGAGGTAACTAGTCAGCCAAATTGAGTAACTTTTGCCATAGACTCTATTATTATTTTCTCTCAATCTGTATATATGTTGGAAATGAGTCTTTGGTTCTCTGTCTTGACTTCAACAATTAGTAATTTTTTTTTTGGTAATGAGTTTCTTCATGATCATGTCAAATTTCAATGTGAATGGCAACTGTAATATTAGAGCATCTTCAAGTTAATTAAATGTTAATTTACATTTTACAATTAGAGTTTGTATGATTGTTTAGACTGTGTGTGTGTGAAAATTGAAAAACTAGGAGTGGGAGTTTTGGAGTGATGATGATTAAGCGTGGTTGTGTGGTTATGATTATGGCAATGAGAGCTTCTGCAGAAAGGAAGTTTTGAAATACTATTGTTTAAATTTGTGAGGGAATGATGTTTAGTTCCTTCTTTTCTCCTAACAAAAAAATCATCTCTAATCGCATATGTGAAGATGGGTCATAATAGTGCATGGCCACTTTATTTGTGTGGAGTTGAGGGTTGATTTTTTTTTTTAATGTTATATATTTATATTATAAGTATTGTGTATTGTACACTCTACAAATATAAGTTATGCTTATATATATAGTCTTATTTAATACAAAAGTGATATTTAATACATGTGACATAATAAGAGTATAAAATACGATATAAAATGGGAAAAATGTAATATAAAATCTCTCATACTGTGGAGCTATCACCACTAGGTTCTTCTTGATGTACTTTCAATGATGCATTTCATACTTCAATGTCATCGTATGCTTGTGGACTATTTCATTGATCAAAATCCGTAAGACGGGTCAAGATTCGGATCCAAACACATTAAAACATTAAAAAATTATAAATATTATTGAATATGGAGTTGGACCAGAATCTTAACCAATTCACATATTTTGACACGTAAAGTTGTCTCACACTAAGTACAATAAAGATCAAAAGAACAATTTTTTTGGAGATTAATAAAAATGATTAATAGAACTGGAGGCAACTCTAAGGCAGGATTTATAGGTTTATTCTGGGCTTTTAATAATTTTTGAATCAGATGATAAATATATATTCCAATAAGCAGGCCTGGGTTTTTTAAAATTTTGTGTGTGAAATTTATTGCAAGGAACGAGATGCAATATTAGCTTGAACTTGGTTTTTTGATTCTTTTACAATAATATGGTGGCTCTACACATAATTTTCTAATTATGATTACTTCTCTTGTGTAGTTTACAGACTATGGCACAAAGACGAGATTTACCCAACATATATCGAAAATAGCGGTTGTATGCTTTCACGACGTAAAAAAAAAATAACAAATTTTCTTCTAACACAAAAACTTGTTTGAATTCATACATCAAGAGTCGTGAAACGGTAGTCATATTCAAATTAACATCCAAATTTGGTTCAACTTTCTCTCGGAAAAAAACATTTTGATGAGATATTTATTCGAGCTTATTTGTATCTATTTATGTGTGGATGAATATGATAAATACTCATTTAAAAATGAATTAAATATCCATCACTCGCACTCGTAATAATTATCGAGTAACTTTAATGGAAATTACTCGTTTTAAATCACAATTAAAACTTTAGTTTCCTGAGCTGATGAGGCCTAGCTCAATTGACTAGCTGCACCACAAGACTCTCCTTAGTGAGAGTTTTTGGGTTCAATCCCGCCTGCGTACGATGTAGTATATTTTCTCACCTTGTTTGGTAGTGTAGTAGTCCCATATTTATGTGATGTAAAGGTCCCGCCTATATAGTGGTGTAGTGCTTGATTAGATTATATATATATTCATTCAATTCTAAAAAAAAAACATTAATTTCCTCGATCCAAATGCTTGCATCCAAATTAATAAAGTTTGACATATAACGCGAGTTACGTTTCTTTCGAAAACTAATAAATTAGTAAAGATGACTTACGCATGGGCCAGCTTTATTGATTACCTATGTGTTTATTTTATTCAATATGTGATAATTTTATTCCTTTTTCTGCATTGCCAGGAAAATAAAGGTTGGAATATGACGTCCCTTCAAGAATGATCTCGTGGTAGAATGAATATTTTTAAAATTAAATATCTCAACTTTGAATTTATCAACATCTTATAAATTGTGTCTGTCGCACATAATTTTATTTCTATTGCATGATTTGCGGACTATTGTATAGAAACGAAATTTACCTAGTATGCACCTTAAATAGTAGGCATGGGATTACTCTAATCATTAAAAAGAGATTAGAATATGATGCTACTATAGGAACTTGTCTAATACTCTCTTAACATTATCTTGCTTTTCGAGATGCTAATGGAGTACCTTTTAAAATGACAACCTTTCCATCTTTTATTTATGTTTTAGCTCAGCCTAGTTGTCCATAATTAAAGACTCCATTAGTCCTAAGACGACATTAATTAAACCACAAATTAATGCATGTCTAATCAAGATTTATTTATTGGTAGTCCACCCTACACGTTAACAATTACAGAGAGAATATATGTTAAGCTTAATAGTAAATCATCGTTCAATCCTCATAGTCATGATTCTCTTAATAACAACCATATGTTTGATTGAATACAAATTTTAAAATTTATTGATGTTAGGAACATTTTCATTCAATTTTCTTTAACTCTAGGCCTGAAAATAAAATAAAAAATCATTCAAATATGATCAATTTATGCATGGGCGTATGGCAGATCTGAATTTTCAAACATTCGAATTTGAAATTTCGAGAAGCAAATTCTTCATGCAATTTGGTTTGGTAACATGAGTTTCACACAATGATTCACACACCGAATTAATATCCTTCATTTTTTGATTATCAGATTTAACACAACATATTATAATTTTTTTTTTCAATCGTTGTAATTTAAATACAACTATTCATATTTTTGCAATTTAGATCTTCATGTTTTCCCGGCAATATCCATGCGGTGTGTAATGTGAATTATATTTGTGCTATCGAATGTACACAAAATAGGTTTCTTTATATGATAAAGAAAAAGGGTATCGCTCAATTTTTCCAAGATAATGTCATTACCAAAAAGAAAAAGAAGTAAAGATATAAAATTCTAAAGGACTTTATATCTTTATTTCATCTATTTCATCCACATTAAATAACGCACCCACATCACATGATATATATATATAAAAAAACACTTGGAGAACACTGTTTACTTATTTATTTATTTTTAATTGTATTCCTTATCAATTTTAATTAGTTCTAATTTAATATACACACACGATAATTTAATACATCATTCAGTACGTTAGGACTTATCATATGATGTTAATTACCATTAGTATTGAATAAATATTTCAATTGACTGACAGTTAGAAGTTAAATTAATATTTCGATTTAAAATGTTCAGTAGATATGATATTTTCATACAAAACAATTGAATTAGATTATATATATATATATATATATATATATATTTGAGAGAATATGATTATAATTTATAAATACCTTTTTTGGCTAATTTGTCAACAAATTGGTACCCATTTTACGCATATGCAATTAGACCTGACCAAAGTCAAACCAGACATTTTCCGGTCTACCTTCACCTATTATTTTAAGTACCTACCCCTCCGTCCCGCCATAAGTGACCATGACCACATGTTTTGCTTTTTGTGAGACAAAAAGCAAAACATGTGGCCATTTATTATGGGATGGAAGTAGTACAATTTTGTATTAGAAAAAAAAAATTGTTTTTATTTACGGTTTTTACCACTGTAAATTACGACATATACACGCTCAAATGTTTTTAAATAATAGTAGAAAAAAATATCATTCGAACAAAATTAAAAGTAACTGATTAAACTTTGCTTGGTTTCATGCTAAATATTTTTTGTTTACATAAAATTTGTGTCAAATTATTTAATAACAAAGAAAATATTTCTCGAGAGCCTATCAACCACTACAAAAGTAAATAAATTACACGATAATAAATCAGTGAACAACTTGATAATTGTTAGCGCAGTCGTTATCATATGATTTCAATTTTCAAATTCAAACGCCAAAATTTTCTTATTTCATCCGTCTTTGGGTGGGGGCTTTGCTTTGACTTAGTTGATTTTAATTAATCCTATTTTTCCCCTTCTTTTCTTTTTCTTCATTTTGAATCAAAATAGATGAGTTGAGTAAATAAAAAACCCTCATGGCCTAGAAGAATGCTTATTCTATCATATTGAGACGGAGAGAATTTCTCGTGGGCACGAAACACGTTACGACTGTATGAAACTAATAGTTTTACATAGTTTACATGTTTGTTCAAATTTTCCTAATAGTTTTACATAGTTTACATGTTTGTTCAAATTTTCCGTTTTCTAACATTACATTTCAACCTCTATTCAAAATATTAAATTATCATTATGAGTGTTTCAATTCAAAGGATTTATTGTTTCTACTAATTACTTCACAAAAATCTTAATATAGTAATAACCGTAATCCTGTATAAATATCTTCTACTTGTCCGAAACTCTGAGTCTCTTGTTTCGAGTTGACTCAGTTCAAAATATCGTGCGCAGAAAAATATTCTCACGTTCTCGCCATGCCCTGCTCTGACTGCGGTCTCCATTTCCAAAATTAATCCAACTATCACTGTTATATTGAAGGATTCCATAGAAGGAAGGTCAAGGAGCTAATACAGTACGCACTTCTATACTTTTCAACCACTCTTTTTTGGCTGCGAATCGCTGCACCAGAAATTTTCAAATAAGTCTGCAAACTGTTATAATTATCCGTATTGCTCTCTGTATTTCATGATCTGCAGCTGCGTAGGCCGAGATTATCGATCGGCGTTGTGCGGCGGCGATGGGGAGCTATTTGAAGGATTTCTCGGACGTGAAGCCGAAGAACTCGTCGGAGGAGGCGCTGCAGCGGTGGCGGAAAGCGTGCTGGCTGGTGAAGAATCGGAAGAGGAGGTTTCGGTTCACGGCTAATCTGTCCAAGCGTTTCGAAGTTCGCGAGATCCAGAAGTCCAATCAGGTTTTGACAATTTTTTTAAAATTGTTAATTAGCTTCTTCACCTCGTTGACCTTTCTCTCTCCTCTCCTCTCTCTATATATAATTTCGCTAGCGTTATTTAAGTCGAACTATGAGATTTTTGTGTTGATTGATTCAAAATAATTGAACTTAGTGAACTCTTGCCAGTGATTTGAAGTGGAAAACTGAAACAGTGTTTGTGTTCCGGAAGTGATACTGTGCTAAAATTTGAATGCGAAAATATTAATTGCTTGACAAATAGTGTTTGATCTGAACTGTGACTTCGCGATTTGATAGTTAAAACTCAAAGCTCAAAGGTTAGATCAAACTGAAGCATGAATTTCTGGAGTAAGCAGATTCTTTGCTGTTATATTGATTTTGCCAGACGATAATTGTTCAAATTAAAACCATACTTTTCCTTGTATTTGGAATTTCAGATAGATTTGCTGTAACCTAATTACCCAGTGGTCATGTTTCATCAAATAAAGCTTGCCTACTTGGTTGTCTGATTAAGACTAATTTCTGAACATGTTATAACGTGGATTGTTGAGATTTGAGACTATATAAATTTCTTTTGAGATTTTTAGACATCTTTATGATCAGTTTAGTAAAGATGTATGACTGTTTGATGTTGCTATATTGCAGGAGAAGCTTAGAGTTGCAGTATTAGTTTCCCAAGCTGCTCTTAGTTTTATTAAGGGTAAGATTTCAAACTGTATGCAACATGATTTCATCCAGTTTTCTATATAGTGTATCCTGATATTATCCTGAATATCCCCAGGTATAAGTTACAGTGTGCCTGAGGATGTCAAGGGAGCAGGTTTTGAAATAGATGCAGATGAAGTAGGGTCCATTGTTGAAGGTCATAACGTAAGGAAGTTGAAAGTTCATGGTGGTGTAGAGGGTTTAGTAGAAAAACTATCAACTTCAGTTACCAATGGGATTAATAATTCTGAGGAGGCACTTAGCCGTAGAAGAGAAATTTATGGAATTAATAAGTTTGTGGAGAGCCCAGCCAAGGGTTTTTGGCTTTTTGTATGGGAAGCCCTGCAAGACACTACCCTCATGATACTTGCTGTTTGTGCCGTGGTCTCTTTGATTGTAGGCATTGCAACAGAGGGATGGCCGAAGGGTGCTCATGATGGACTTGGCATTGTAGCCAGTATACTTCTTGTTGTATTTGTCACTGCTACAAGTGACTATAAACAGTCGTTACAATTCAAAGATCTGGATAAGGAAAAGAAAAAGATCACTGTTCAGGTTACTAGAAATGGGTACAGACAGAAGATTTCAATATTTGATTTACTTGCAGGTGACATAGTTCATCTTGCTATTGGGGATCAGGTCCCAGCTGATGGACTCTTTGTTTCGGGTTATTCTTTATTAATCAACGAGTCTAGTTTAACTGGAGAGAGTGAACCAGTAAATGTATCAGCTGAGAACCCCTTTCTCCTGTCTGGAACTAAAGTACAAGATGGCTCCTGCAAAATGCTTATTACTACTGTTGGGATGAGAACTCAATGGGGCAAATTGATGGCTACTCTTTGTGATGGTGGTGATGATGAAACTCCCTTGCAAGTTAAGCTTAATGGAGTGGCAACTATAATTGGAAAAATAGGTCTCTTTTTTGCCATTATCACCTTTGCTGTTCTTGTGCAAGGGCTGTTTAGCAAGAAGATGAATGAAGGTTCCGCATGGAGCTGGTCTGCAGATGAGGCACTGGAAATGCTAGAATACTTTGCTATTGCAGTCACGATTGTTGTGGTTGCTGTCCCTGAGGGGTTGCCTCTAGCTGTTACCTTGAGCCTTGCATTTGCCATGAAGAAGATGATGAACGACAAGGCACTTGTCCGACATTTAGCAGCTTGTGAAACGATGGGATCTGCCACAACTATATGTAGTGACAAGACAGGGACTCTAACTACTAATCACATGACAGTTGTAAAAGCGTGCATTGGTGGAAACATAAAAGAAATTAGTAGCTCTATGAAGAGTTCTACCTTCTGCTTAGACATTCCAGATTCTGTTGTTAAAATGATTCAGAAATCAATCTTCAACAACACTGGAGGAGATATTGTTCTTACTGAAGCTGGGAAAATTGAAGTCCTTGGCACACCCACTGAGGCTGCACTTCTTGAATTTGGCCTCTTCCTTGGAGGGGATTTCAAAGCAGAGAGAGAGGCATCAAGACTTGTCAAAGTCGAGCCATTTAATTCTGAAAAGAAGCGCATGGGTATAGTTTTGGAATTACCTGGAGGTTGTTTTCAGGCACATTGCAAAGGCGCGTCTGAGATTATTTTGGCTGCCTGTGACAAGACCCTGAATTTAGCTGGCGAGGTTGTTCCTATAGATGAAAAATTATATAATCATCTGAATGACACAATCGAACAATTTGCTAATGAAGCTCTGCGAACTCTGTGCCTTGCGTATAAGGATATTGATGGTGACTACTCAGCCAAAAATCCTATTCCCTTTGGGGATTACACTTTGATTGGAATTGTGGGCATCAAAGATCCAGTTCGTCCTGGAGTGAAGGACTCTGTCGCTATTTGTAGGTCAGCTGGAATTATGGTGCGAATGGTCACAGGAGACAACATTAACACAGCCAAGGCAATAGCTAGAGAATGTGGAATATTAACTGATGATGGTATTGCAATTGAAGGCCCAGAGTTCCGAATGAAGAGCGATGCGGAATTGCAGGAGCTCATACCTAAACTACAGGTATTCCTATACCCAGAAGCATTTCCAAGATGCTTGTTTTTTAATTCTTAAGTTGTATGCATAATGTAGTGTGACTTTGCTGCATTGACAAAAGGCCATCATTTGCTCTATTTTTAAGTAGTTGATACATGTGCAAGACATTTGAGATTTACTAACTCTCATTGGAGAAGATTTTCAGCATTTGTCCATGTTGTTATCCATGAGAGTACAACCCCTATGCTGGCCAGACGGTCATATTTTTTAAGCATGATGACTATTCTTATACATGTATCGATATTGGTGATATCGTATCTATTAGTGATACATTTTTTTAATACCTATTCTACGCTTTTCTTGCAAAGGTAATGGCTCGTTCTTCACCAATGGATAAGCATACCCTCGTGAGGCACCTGCGGTCCACATTTCAGGAAGTTGTTGCAGTGACTGGAGATGGGACAAATGATGCTCCGGCACTTCACGAAGCAGATATTGGTCTTGCCATGGGAATTGCTGGTACTGAGGTAATAATTTTGTGACATCCACAAGTAGGATTATATCCTATGTGCTAGAGGTCTTGAGTTCTTCATATTTTATGAAAGTGCCTTCTATGAAGCTCATTGTTTACTCTTTTCTATTCTTGATTAGCCCAGCATTTGGTGGCTGGATTTTGTTCTTTGATTAAATGATACTAGAAGTATGAACCGTGATATACTTACTATTTTCGTTTATATTTTTCAGGTGGCCAAGGAGAGTGCTGATGTTATAATTTTAGATGATAATTTCTCGACCATTGTTACTGTTGCCAGATGGGGCCGCTCTGTCTATGTGAACATTCAAAAGTTCGTCCAATTTCAGCTCACGGTTAATGTGGTAGCTCTGATCGTCAACTTTTCCTCAGCTTGCTTGACAGGTAATCCCAAGATTATTCAATTTGTCAACTTTCTCTTTCATATGGATTAATTTATTACATATTTGCCCAAGTTGGGATGTTTAGGTTGACAACGATTGTCTGCTACTTTCAGGCAATACACCTCTCACTGCTGTCCAGCTTTTGTGGGTGAACATGATTATGGATACACTTGGAGCACTTGCACTAGCCACCGAACCTCCCACCAACGACTTAATGAAGAGAACACCAGTCGGAAGGAAAGGAAATTTCATCAGCAACGTCATGTGGAGAAACATCTTCGGACAGTCTATTTACCAGTTTGTCGTCATTTGGTACCTTCAGACGGCTGGAAAGGCACTGTTCCACCTTCATGGAGACAATTCAGACCTCATTCTTAACACAATCATATTCAACTCATTTGTCTTCTGTCAGGTAGTTTTTGGTGGCAGTTATTGTTTGACCAAATATCTTGTGTCAACAGTATCTCTGAGTTAAGCTTATTTGTGATGCAGGCTTTCAATGAGATAAACTCTAGGGAAATGGAGAAGATGAATGTGTTCAAAGGCATATTCGACAACTATGTCTTTGTTGGAGTACTGAGCTCCACAGTCTTCTTCCAAGCCATTATAGTCGAGTTTTTGGGCACGTTTGCAAACACACATCCTCTCACATGGCAGCAATGGCTAGCAAGCATATTGATCGGACTTCTGGGCATGCCTATCGCTGCTGCCGTTAAAATGATCCCGGTCGGATCAAGGTGAAAATATTACTGCTGTAATCAGATTCTAGCCCTCCTCGAACCAAGCATTTTTATCAGTATTTTTTGGGACAAAGCATTTTGAAGAGGTGACAACCTTAAACTGTTGCTGAGAAAGTGTAATGTCCAATGATTGTCTGCTTATCATTTTAGAACTAGTTTAGCATACAGAAAAGATGTTGACAATTTTTGTACTCATCATTTACTGTGTTTGATTTTGGAGAAATATTTTCTAGCTAGTGATGACTGATGAGCATTGTTCATTATTTTCTCCTTTCATTTTTTAAATTATGTCTTCATGACATTGTTTGACAGTTGTTTTTTGAAATAACGTATATGCGCACCACAACGAATGATTCTATAATCTCTTAAGAAACTTTGCACTATGAATAATTGTCATAATATTTGTGGTGTCGAATATTATTTGTGAAAAAAAAAACACACCCGCACTCACAGAGAGTGGGTATAAGGGATTCTTGTTTTGATATTCGCAAGCTATGTTGCATGGGTGCGTGGGGAGGGTGCGGGGGCGATACGATACGGGTACGTGGATACGAAATTTTGAAATTATAGGGTGCGATTCCGCAAGGATACGTCTAGTATTAATATTTCATTATATGTACGTAACACTTATAAAATAATTAGAAATATAAATTTTCATAAATCATATGTATGGAATTCATTTTCTTTAATCCAAAACTTAAGCATTTTCAATTATGTAATTTAATTAAGTAACAAAATATCAATTCAAATATTATTAGTCCAATAGAAAAGCCATAATTCAAATAAGGGTTAATTTGCCTAAAATACACCACCTTTTTCGGATTTTGAAATTTAACATGACTTTTAAAAATTCTATGTAAATACACCATCTTTACATCCGTTTGAATTTTGACATGAATTCCAAAATCCCCAAATTTGCATTTGACGTGGCTGCCGAAATTGTACACGTGGAATTTCTTTCTGATGAGAAAAACGATGTCTTTAAAATTGTTACGATGGTGAATGAAATGACCTCAAATATTCTGAAAATTATACGATGGTGAACGAAATAAAACTTAATTTAAAGCCCCTGTTCAAATTGTTAAAACGATATCGTTCCATTCTATTCATATAGCCACGTCAAACATGAAATGCCACGTCAACTAAAAAATGACACGTCAAATAAAAATTGCCACGTCTGTCGCCAGATGTTATCGCCGTGTCAAAATTCAAACAGATGTAAAGGTGGTGTATTTACAGAGAATTTTTAAGTCATGTTAAATTTCAAAATTCGAAAAATGTGGTGTATTTTAGGCAAATTAACCCTTCAAATAAAGTTATCAAAGTCAACCTCAAACACTTACTTCACCCTCGGGATTCGCAAATTTTACACACAGGATTCATGAATCCGATTACTTTTTATTCTTTATTTGGAAGGATACGCCACGTGGCGAATCGGGTGCGAATTCTAGGGGAATCCGACGAGAATTGCACCCTAACAAGAATCCGATACGATAATATAATATTTTTAGAAGAATCCATGCATCATAGTTTGCAAGTGAATTTGAAACAGAGCGCACAAAACTTATTAATAAAGTTGGAGGCACTCTCTGGTGCAAGTGGTTGCACCATGAGACCGATCAATATCTTAATTGATTTTTTTTAAATATTTAATTTTTTTAAATATTAATGAATTACTATAAATTCTAATTGAGGATTAATAAATTTTAATTAAAAATTAGTAAATTCTAATTACGAATTAAGAAAATCCTAATTGGGGATTAATAAAATCTAATTGTGAAAAATTAAAAAAGATAATTAAAAAATAAAAATCAAATAAAAAAGGCCGAAGTGTGTCTGTTCTGTGCAACCGATCGCAACGTGCTCGTCACATGGAATTTTTGAGATAAAGTTGAGTTGAACGAAGCATACCGGAGACTTACTTGTGCATTTCTTTAGACACATAATAATTTGATTTCGTCAATTTGAGGTTGACGAAGTATATGTTTGTTTTGTCTTCACTCTTAGGGTGCCTCCAATGGTTGGGTTCCAAAATTTGGAACCCAAAATTACACCATTAGTGGAAGTAGGAACTGGTTTCCAAAAAATAAAACTAGAAACTGGTTTCCAATTTGCATCCAGCTTTCAGTCGCAACTTTTGACTTTTTTTTTTTATTTTCCTTCCTTTCCTTCCGCTTTAAACTTTCTTTTTCTGTTCTTTCTTTCTTCCTTCTTTCTTTCTTCTTCTTCATTATTTTTGTATTATATAAAGGTAGTGTGTATTATAGTGGGGCCTTTAAATGTAGAAACTGATTTCATTGTTGGAGAAGATGTTAGATAAAAAAGTAGGTGGGTTCCAAAAGCTGATGTGGAACTGATATGGCAGTTTGGAAGCTGAAACTGGTTTCTACCATTAGAGGTATCGTCTTGATTCATATTCAACATGATTTGTTGCTTGCACAAGTCGTCCCAAATGAATTATGTTTCTGATTTGAACAATTTTCCAGAAAACATGTCGGTGTGCTTCTTGGAAAATAAATAAAACTAAGTTGGGCCTCTAGTGGTTTTGGGCCTGAGTCAGGCTTGAGTTGAAATAAGTCCAAATAGACCATATAGAATTAGGGATAGAATAATAAATTAATTTCCATTTTATACCCTTTTGAAAAATACCTCGTTTATATAGGGGTTGCTCTGAGAGAAAAACTGGGTTAATGACATCTTAAAAGTGTGTCTTTTCGGTGCTCGAATAAGTTGTAAAATGTCTCAATTATGGGTCATCTAAAATTAAAACAGTTAAATTTACCTTATGTCCTTAAAAAAAAAAAAATTATCTTATGCTAACAAACTCCAAATGTGAGGTTCATGAATTTATGAACAATCTGTCGTTACAATGCTACAGCTCTGATAATATGGTATCAGAGCCAACTCAATTCAATAATGAGTGCTACCCAATATCGTTGTCAACAGATGACGTTGGTATTGTCCACGCTGTGCATGGGGAGGCGTGTTAAAATGTCCCACATTTATTGGAGAAAGTGACACGAGCCACTTTATATTGGTGAGGTATCCATCTCCCTTACAAAGCTTTTTAAGTTAAGTAAGAACGCAGTATCCATTTCTAAACATTTCATTAAATTTGTATATATTATTTTTTAATTTCCGTTGAATTGGTAAAATTTGAATTTGAGTGTTCTTCAAATTTCACAAATTTTATTGTGTGAATTCACAAAAAATATATTATTGATTTTCCCATTTTTTCATTCATGAATAATTAAAAGTTGTTTTGTTTTGTTTTTTTTTTTCAAATGAGTCAACAAATGTTAAGCCCCATAAAATTAGTTTTCTAATAATAACTTTTTGTCACATACATAGTTTCATTTGTTAAACGAGCTTTAGTTATATACCTCTATTGAATTGAATGGTTTAATGAAAAATAAAAATAGAAATAGAAATAAATTTAAAATCACTGGCCGCCTACACTACTCGCTCCATTCTCTTTCTCTCTCACATTCCTCGCCCCTTTCTCTCTATAAATATTGGTCACATTGTCACCACAATAGCCCCTACATTTAATCCCTAATTTCTCATATATCTAATCGAAAACTAGTAGATCCTAGACCTAATCGATCTCAAAATTCCTATCGAAATGAAGGATGATATGGCCAGCGAGCGAGTATATGGGTGATAAGTATTGCAAACTTATGGAGGATAACATGAAAGCCAAGACATAATTTGCCTAGGAAATAGCTAGAGTGTGACGATCGGGGCAGAAGTACGGAGTGATCATGGGTACAGAGGCACAGACAAGGAGTGACTCCTATCAGACATCAAAGCGGGGGGGGGGGGGCATAAATGAATTGAAACACACCCGAATAAGAAGGATTCTGAGAATATATCGGAATGAGATGACATATTCGAGGAGAGTTTAAAGAAATTGATATGACTACTTATACCATCAAGATTCATCTTCTTTTCTGGTGCTCATTGTAGAAGAACTTCAAGGTTAAGCGCGCTTGATCTGGAGCAATTCTATGGGCCTCCTGGGAAATTTTCCTAGAAAGTATACAAGTGCGGACAAAACACGCTAGAAAAAACTTATGATGGTTAAACATTATCAAGGGAGGAAATAACGGTTGCGAGTGAGAACAAAACACGCTAGAAAAGACTTGTGACAGTGAGCACGAGAATTGATAAAAGTTAGGTATAGTGGATTGTGAGTGGAGAAAGGGTCTCACATTTAGTGTAGCGTAGTGTTGTGAGTGGAGGAAAAATAATATTTTGTGGTCGATGGTGTATCAAAATGGAAAGGGAAATTTTTCGTGGATGACTAAAAGGGAAAGCATGAACGTTTTTCGTGGACGGAGAGAGTATATGAAGTTTCTTAAATGCTCACAACTTTTAACAAATTTATGGCCATGGACATAAATAATCTAAATTGATTATATATTTACACTAATAATCACGTTAATGAACTTCAATAGAGCTGATAATTAGTGATATTCTCGATTGGCGACAATATTAATATAGGAGATATTGAATCTGCAACTTTTTTTTTTTTCAACAAATCTTGATTTTTGTTTGCAAAATTAGGCGCGCGACTTAAAGATTTGAACATGATCGTAGAGCCATATGAAATGATGGAATCCCAAAAAACACTAACAGTTATGTATATATTGGTGGTGTCCACATTGAGTTGGCATAAACATTGTACCTTGGAAAATGAACGAAATATATATATATATATAGAGATGAATTCATATATCATCTCTATATGAGTCCGTAGGACCATGCATTTTTATCACACAAGTTAATGCACAAATTGCATTATTTTAATGCATAAACATATGTTTTGATTTAAGAGTCGAGCGAGGGAGCCGAAAGCCTCTGAGCGAGCTAAATGACATTAATGTTGCCACAATCATTATCTATAAATTAAAATCGGAGACGAAGGCGGAGGCGAAAAAAATTGCTTTGCTATGTTTGTGCATTAAAGTACTGTATTTTGTGGATTTCCGAAGTCATAAAAATGCATGGTTCCTACGGACTCATATAAGAATGAGTTCCTACCAAATCCACACCATATATATCATCATCATCATCATCATCATCATCATCAGTACGACATGTTAATTGCTGGCCATTTTCATCAACATTATCATTGTACCTCTAGAAAACATCTTTAAATTATTGACACACATAATTGAGATCGATCTACCACGTCTATAATAATAATAATGTTGTTGGACAAAATCACAATTCTAATTTGTACTAACAATTACATCTCTAATTTTCTCAGCAGTCTATATTGAAATCGTTTCAAAGGAACATGTCTGACCAAGTTCATCGGATAAAAATTGGAATATTGTAATCGCTACTTCTTAAAAGGTGATTTTGTTAATTGAAACATTTCAAAATTATTTCGAAATTAATCAAACTAACGTCCGTTAATTTCCAACTATATATATATATATATATATATGATCATGTGTCCTACAACAGTCTTTCCACTCAACCTAATAAATTCAGCTCTTTAATTTCTTCCTCATATAAAAAGAAGTAAGTGGAATAGTATATATGGGGCCTCTAAGTTTGTCAAATTATTTTTATATAAATTTGTCAAATTATTAGTAGTTCATACAAATCGTTGAACAAAATTTCTACATCAAAAAAATCGAATCGCACGACATTTGACATTTCAAAAGTTAAAAACACATTCCCAGCTAAGAATTTTTTCAGTCTACACCCAAATGAGATCTCAAAATTAGCGACGAAATCATCAACGTGAAGGTGTATCTTTCGATTTGAAGGGCAAATCATTTCATAGCATGTACTCATCATTTTCATTGTCATTTATTCAAATTTATCTCTTTTTACCGGAAAATAATATGCAATTTAAATTAGATTAGATGAGCGAAGTATTTGTGGGATCCTACACACATAACTAATTAAGAAGAAAGGTGTAAATCCAAATTCACTTTGTTTTTTTTTAATGGAGAGGTTCAAGTGGTATGTTAAATTAAAGGTTAATTTTTCCATAATTAACTAGACCAGAAATTAAATAAATAATTTGAAATTTTCCCTTATTTTATGTAATTAAAAATAAATGCAAAATCCTCAACCAAACACACAGAAGAAACTAGTTAAAAATACATAAGATATAGATACCAAACATGAGATCATGCCCATCAAAGAAAGGCATAGGTACACACACAATTAAATTATTGCATATATAAAGATCATACTACTATATAACATATACTATAAATCAACCATTAATTAATAATTAATGGGATGATAAATTAATTAAGGGCATTTGGATTTGCCTTTGGAGTTGGTCTTGTCTCTATAGCAAGGGCACTCATGCTTGTTTCCGAAGGTTCCAGAAGGCACACATTTGCACTCAATGCAGCATATTCCACAGTATTTCAAGCATCGATCTTTCACCCCTGCCTTCGCGCATCTTTCTCCACATTTCTCGTTGCAATAACCTTTAATCAAAATAATATTAATAATATAAAAATCAAGTATATATGCATAATCAAATTAATAGGTAGGGGTGACTTACTTGAAGCTGCTGCCGTTGTGGTTGTAAAAATGGAAGAGCTGAGAAAGAGAGTTGCTAGGAGCAATGCTGCAACCAGCTGCTGCTTCATTTTCATGAGAGAGAGAGAGAGAGAGAGGAATGGAGATGGGGGGAGAGGTAAGAAGAAGGGAGAGGGTATATAGAATGGTGGTTGGGGAGGGTAATTAATTAATTAGTTAGTTAATTAATGCCAAGAAAATAAGGTAGGTGGGGAAAGAGAGAATAATAGCATGAGAGGAATACAGACTGTCAGGTGATTTCTGTTTTATCAGACTTAAATTTAATTATTGCATTTAATTTGCATCATATCTTTAGCTCGACAAACCACGCAATTATCAAAAACTCCAACCTATTTAAATTAGTGAAATTGTGCTCGTGTGCACGTGGATTTTATTTATTTAGTATTTATTAAAGTTTGATAGGAAGTGACTCCTCTAATGGTTTTATATAGCCATGAAAATGTGGTTATATTATATTAGTATGATTACATTAATTTTTATCTCTTTGGTGGTGAGCTAATGGTGGATTAAAAAAATTTGTTGTTGAAAGTTGAAATGTTGAGCTTTTACCAAGGATTTCAAATTTGAAGAAGAATTATATTTTATACATGTCATGGCCGAAATTTCCCTCTGAAATAAGATGTGGGAGGGCTCCTAGATAAGACTAATCCCTAAACCCCAAATCCTAAATATCTATAGTAATTATTTATAGTTTATGGCCCCAACTTTCATCATTTTTCTGTTTGTGGCCTGAACTTTAAAATTTTCCAAAAAATCCTATACTTTATGATTTTATCTAAAAAAAGCCCGCATTTATTTTCCGACATTGGAATGATGAATCAATTAATCGTCTATCTGATGTGGATATTAAAATGACAAGTGTACTGAAACGATGTCGTTTCAGTTTGGACGTAATTAAATATTGATAAAGTCATAGTACGTATAGCTTTTATGAATGAACCCTAAATGTCTTTCTATTATTTTCCGAAACTATACGTCGACTTTTGGGGAAGAAAAGAGTTTAGGGAGAGAATAGAAAGATATTTAGGGTTTCATCGTATAAGCTATACGTCGTACGACCTTGTCAATTTTTAAATTTGCTCAAATGGAAACAATGTTGTTTCGGTACATTTGACATTATAATATCTACAGTTGATTGTCGGTCAGATGATTCATCATTCCAACGCCGAAAAATAAAGGCGAGCCTTTTTTAGATAAAATCATAAAGTACATGATTTTTTTAGAAAATTTTAAAGTTTAGGCCACAAACAGAAAAATAATGAAAGTTGAGGCCACAAACTATAAATAACCCTTTAAGAAATTGATTTAAAATAATTTGGACCTTCCAAATTCACAGAATTACATAAGTGAAAAAATATGTTGGTCGTCAAAATTCGTTGCCATGGATGCACCTCTCACACGGCCTAAGGATTAGTAGTGTACCTAATTTTACACCTAATGCAAAAAATAAATCAACACATACAGCAATGAATGTGTAAACTTGAGCTATAGTATTTAAAGTCAATAATAATGTGTGGCAGCCTCAGATATACAACAAATTTGTACAACATTAATATTTCTCTACATAGCTGAATCTGAAGGCATCAGAAATATGCAGTTGAAGACTCTAAGTAAGAATTAGCCATGAGTATGATATTCTCATATCATAAACAAAACAATTGAAAAACAACAAAATATACATCTCAACTGTTAATATCATCTTTCAAATCTACAAATCCAGGCATTATAAGGCTTCTTCTTCTCAAACCAAGCAAGAACCTTTTTCCCATAAAGATTGCTTTGCATGGATGCTGCATTGACTTGGATAAATTTTACCAAAGAATCATGGACTTTCCCCTGTTACACCAAAGTGACGAGTAGTAAATTAGGGACGAACGAGCAAAGACAAAATCATACGACAGCCTCAATGCATGAAGGCTGATCACTTTACATCCATCAAAATAAATTGGAAATGGAAGGTGTTTATGCTGAAATACTAATTTAAAATTTCAAGTTCAAAAGCCAAGTAGAATTTATACATTCAAATCATTAGGCAATGATAAATAAAATAAAAATACAGATGACATTAATAGGATTTTTCTTCAAAAAAATCTTGCTAGGTTCTTCGAGGAGACTACTTTATATTTAAGCATGCAATTTTATCTATCTATTCTACGATAATTTGTAGTTTAGAAAATACAAATAACTTTTACTGGAGGTGTTTAGAAATTATGGCACAATCTAAGGACTAGCAAAGGAAACGGTTCCAAGATCTGAAATCACACAACTAAGACAACCTATTGCAACCTAAAGCATAAAAAAAATCAAAATGCAAAGTAGAATGATTAACATTGGAATTTCCAAGTTGAAATGAAGTGGGATATCTCACCTTTGATGCCGACAATGCAGTTTGAATGACAAAGTTTCCGAAGGGATCTAGAAGAAGCATGGAGGCATTCGGGCTTCTCAGCAGCTCCATGACAATAGTTGCACAAAGCTCTTCTCCTGATTGTAAGAGCTTTTCTACAACATTGCTGGCATACTTGTTGCAGGAGAGAGATGCGATACAGCCTTGGAACTGTCTCAGAAGATACTTCGTGACATCCTGCATCTTCATTCCAAGAAGATGTTGCACCACATAGTTTCTATACAACAAAAGGACGAATGGTAAAGATTCAATAGGTAGATAAAATTGAGCCTCAATAAAAGAAACTGAACAGGTTTGGTATCATACCCATAAGGATCTTCAGAAAGTTGCACACTGTTTTCTATTATTTTACGCATCAATCGTTGCCTTGCTTCTCCACGAGAATTTTCCACACAAGATTGTATCACACAACATCCACTTTTGGTTGTTGCAATTTTAAAGCAATTTTCTCCGATCTCGATGAGAAGATGCTGCCATTTAAAATCCAATATCAGATAAATGATTGACCTCAAACAGATTCTCAAGCCAAACGTTGCCGTATAGTGAGATTATAATCGGTCAACAAGATATCCATCACTTGTAGGTCTGTAGAAAACTACTATGATTCCCAGGCAAGGTTCAATACTGTATGTTGGGAAGCATAAAAGAAGAAGATTCAACTTGTTTTACACATGAGAACATATAATAATATAAAAAACTTCAAAAAATTCTTTCAATCCAGCTACAAGACATCATCACATTCCAACTCTATGTTCAGTCATCGTCTGTTGATGCGACACAAGAGCCAAGTTTCCCCTCAACGAATTGAGCAAGTTGTTTTTCGGAACTGAGCAGTCCCATAATAATTTCTAAATGCATTGAGTTAAGAAGGTTTAAATGTATGCCAACATTTCTAAGCTAAACTTGAGAAGAACAAGTGCAGACAGTTTACGAAGTTTGACTAATTACAAGCAAAGAGTCTACAAGGTGAGGAAGGGTGGAAAACAGTAAAAAGTCAAAATTTAGGTATTAAATAAAATCTTGTGTGTGAAATGAATGCCTTTATTGTCATATATGTTGTATAGTAAGATTAAAATAAGCCCTACAGCTCTTGCTTCAGAAATTCAATAATGTGAAGATAAATCTTTATATGGTCAGGTATACACTACGAATAATTGTCGATTTCACATTCATCCTATATGATATTCTTTTTGTGCCTAACTTAAAAAATGATTTCCTAGAAGCTTTAGAACAACAAAGCCTGGACCTCTTTTTTCACAAGAACATCAATAAGTAATTAACTCTGCAAGAAAAAAAAAAAGAAAAAAAAAGCTAAAATAAAAAAGGGGAAGAAAACTAAAATCTGGGGACCAGCAACACATCCCCTGTATAAAGTCATCATGATCAAAATACTAAAACTTGAATAAGACCAAAGGAGAAAATACTGTGTGATAAGACCTAAGGAAAAAATTCTAAACTAGAATATATATATATATGAAACAAACAAATACGCAATTACAAGTACTTATACAACACTCAAATTATTGACTAAGGAACATTCCAACACAGAGAATCTTCAAGCAAGCACAAAACTGGGTTAAACCGTGCATATAATATAAAAACAGGTGCAAAATTGTACATGAGAAATGAATATTTCAAAGAAAACATGTTCTTTTCTAATTTTCTTTCTATTACCTTAGTATATTCTGCAGGGAAACGTTTAACACAGTAATGTATGATATGTTGACCGTTGGAGTCGGTTGCTAAGACGAAAGCACCAGGGATTAAAGCATCCATAACCAATGATATTTGCTGAGGAGTACTCAGCTTCTCCAACAGCTTCTGTATTGCTTTAGCCCTGTGTATAATCACATCATAATTTTCTAAATAAATATGCAAATTAATTATTATTACACCAAAAACACCAAGAATTGATTTGATTCATACCCAGAAGAGTTGAGACAAATTGAAATCAGCATAAATGGGAATTTGGTGAGGGCTATGATGACCCTAGTCCTCTGATCCTCATTGCACACAGTGAAAAGCTTCTGAACAAATTGGCTCCCAAACTGATTCCTCAACAATTCATCCAAATTTTCTATCACTTCTATCAAAATCATCTCGATTTCGTTCTCACTCAATCCCTCCTCCAATTTCAGAATCAAAACACTACTCCAAACTTGGTTTTCTGCCAAGAACATGATATTCCCAATCATATTTTCAGTAGTTAAATGATGCCCCAGCTGATACAACTGCCGATCAGTAGAAGTAAAAAATTTGTTATTTCGAGAGAAGGGTACAACTGGAACGTTGTACCTAGCATTTTTGGGGTAGGATTCCTTGCCATGCAAGAAACGGTAGTCAAAATCATCGCAGTTAGCATCATAAAAATCCTGTCTTTGGTTATACTTCATCAATTGATTGTGATCACCAGCATAAGGATATGGGCCCCTCCCTGAGAAATCGGGGCCCACGTTGATTTCCTGGCGGGCCCCAGAAAGGCCAAAAGGCCCATTGATGCTGGAAACCTGAGCCCAATTTAAAGCCTGCTGCTGCTGCTGGCTTCCCCCGAAAGCCATTGGCGGCGGAATTGGTACGGACGATGCTGCTCCGCCGTCGTCGAAGGCGGCCGGAAGACCGTGGAACGACGTCGGTTGGGAGCGGAATCGGACATCGGAGGAGAGGTTGAGCCTGGTAAAAGCTGATTCGAGGCTTTGCTCGGAATCCGTGATCAGAGGGTTTTGGTGGTGGTTCGCGGCGGGGAGAAAGCGGTACGGCGACGGGATGAAGAAATCCTCCGGCGGTTGGAATGGCGGAGAACAGGGGTGTTCGAAGATTTGTGGTTCCATCGCCGTTGCGAGTGCGTGTTGTGTGTGTTTTTGGGCTGAGGATTTTGAAGGGAGGGGTTTTACCGAGGGGTTTTATAACTTTTATTTATAGGGGAGAGAAACTCTTTTTACCTTTATTTTATTTATTTATTTATTTGTTTTGAAGATTTGCCTCTCATGGATTGGATGAGTGTTGTGTAAGATATATTCAATGCTAAATTTGTAATTATGAATTTGAATATGGATATGGATTTATTGAATGTGAATTTGGATTCGAATTCTTGACTAATCTCAGAGTCAATATTACAATGAAACTTTTTCACACAAGTTTTAAGTCCTGGTATTTTGATCGAAGTGACTGGATATTAATTATTATAATTATTTTTATTTTGCAAAGGGAAGAAAGAGTTCCAATTTTGGGTGTCTGTTTACAAGGAAGATGAAATATCGATTTTGTTCACGAATTAATACTTATGTACATAATTCAGGTTGTGACGAAATAATAGAATTATTGATGTATTAGATTTCAATTTCAATACATAGAGAATCCCATCATAATCATTAATGTTACTTGCAATACACCATGGAACATATTAGTACATGTTTACTATATAATGAATAGTTAGTTTCAATAAAAAGTACTATAGATTATGAGAAGTAAAAGAAAATTTGCATCTTTTACTATAGAATTCAGTGGGGTTCGTAGAAAATTTCACGAAAAAGATATTGTTCGAAATTTTACTAATGTTAGAACTTCCAATGAGTAGACCATAGGTAATTATAGGAAAAACTAATAAATAATTTGCATATTTTTTTTTTCTTTTTTGGTGTGTTTGGAAACGTATGTTATCATATCATTGTCGCGGTTTGTGTAAATCCAAGTAAAAAAATAAAAAAAAATTATTTTTTTAGAAATATATGGTAAATTAAAATTAATGAAAAGTGGGGGGCTGCATGCCATTTATGGAAATTATTTCGTGCGTATAACATCACGTGACGCCGGTGCCTGGTAATTTCGACGATGCTACTCTCCTTATTTCCGTGCAGGTGCTTAAACTCGGACTTATTTCTAGTTCGACCCCTATTTCCTCTGTGGTTTGAACATCAGTAATTGCTCGTAAGTACCTATTTTCGAAAACTAATAATTTCATATTAATTTATCAATTTTAGCCAATTTACTTCTTAGGGTATGAAAAATGATAGATACAAATATTTTCACTATTTTTTCATTCTTTTCACATGTATGTTGGAAATTTTTTCTTGGGCATGATGGAAAATATTCTCGTGCAGCCCATTTTCCCCAATTTTCACTTCAATTATGGATAATATTATTCTGAGATAAGGGATGCCATAATATTTTTCATGTGATAAACATACAAGGGATACAAAAGGGGGAGAGGATCATGCGATAAAAGGGGACCATGTGATAAAATTTTATATTCCAGTTCCGAGAACATGTGATAGAAAATGTGGGGACCACTGTTATGTGATAATTTTTTTTTCATCTTTTATTATCCTTCTTTTTCAATGATAAACTTACAAATTACAAAAAGAACACGCTTTTCGAATAAATATTACCACTATAGTATTAATTTGTTTGAGAAGCAGCCAGAAGATTTATTGAGCCTAGGGTAAACTATTGACTTAGTTAATTCCTCTTTCCTTATTTATCTATCTCCCAGAAAAAGTTAGAGATGCTATAAAAGGACAATATGTTCGAGTAAAGGATTTTAGAAGATTAGATATATTTAGAATGTGACCGTAATCGATGGTTTACTTTGATTTCAAAATTTATAACGCGTTTATGTTTTAGGTTCAACTAATATTGTGTTATACTCGGAGTTGGGTGGATATTCAATTTATAATGGATGTAATTGGTTGAATTTATTAATTATGTATTTTCTCATATCAAAGATTTTTTTTTCTTTTTTTTAAGTTGCATTTGGATTAAAGAATCAAACGACAATGGATTTGTTGATTTGAAATCGTTTAGTTATATGGTAATGGTAAGTTAATTTCAAATGCAGCCTAATTGCGAAATTAATTTGTTGGAGAAAAATTTGTAAGCTCGCTTCTTTAAGATCTTTCAGAGATTTATTGTTACAGATCAAGGCTTCATAGACTCTATATCACATGACTTTCTACTATCTTATGCTAATATATAGAAGCTTATTAAATAATATATATAATTAATTTATATCAAATCTTTAGCTTCCGGCATATCATTTTTTAAAGGCAAATACATCTTTAGATTCATATATATTATGTAGATTTTACTAGCATGTACTTTTTTTTTTTTTGGTTACTTTAAGTTCTTCTTCTACTTCTATATTTGATCTCAATATGTGGAGTATATTTTTTGTTTCTCTTAAGTTCTTGTAGTACTACTACATACTCCATATTTCATCTTAAAAATGATTATTAATGCTCATATTTTTTATAAATATAATAAACGATTTATTTATTGAGCATAAGAAACATATTACAGTGCATTTACAAGAAACGATTTATTTACTAAGTTTAAAGACGTTTATATTTATACAATTTTTTACACAAGTAAATACACATTTACAAACTTGAATGCGATTTAAATGCAAACTATATTACACCAGAATAATATATGTTTTTATATTATAGGACGACTTTGTTCATTTGTTATTGTTAATCTTTAATTGTTTTGTGATTTATGTAAAGATATAGTTTTCAGGCAATTAGAAAAATTAGTTAAATAAATCATTTCTTAAAATGAAGTATAATAATAGTGAGAAGGGTGAGTTTGTAGCAGCGAAGATTACTTTGCTGGGATATCTGCGGGTGAATGAAGGCGAAGCTATGAATTTACATGAAGCCCTATCTTGGATCAAGTAAAGACGTTTGGAACGCGTAGAGTTCAGATCAGATTGTAAGTATGTGATCGACGCTACAAATAGTTCAGAGTTTGGAGCTATTATTAAAAGTTTTCGATCACTTATTCTATCTTGTCCCCATTTTTGTATTAAGTTTGTTAGATGTAAAGTCAATGTTGTGGCTCATAATTTAGGTAAAATGTCTAAGAATTTATCTTCTACGTATGTTTGGGATGAACATTCGATTAATGTAGATAATCTTCTCCGTATTCCATGCGTATGTGATTCTTGAATAAAGGTCGTCCCAATTCTCTTAAAAAATGGTAAAACCATAAAAGTAGTACATGAACATCTTGAGATGAAATATGATAGCACATGGAATTAGTGAAACAAAAAACTAAAATAATGCAGGTATTCATTGAGACGAAATATAAAAGTCGAAGGACTTAGAGAAACAAGAAAATAATATATAGACCTAGAAAAATTAATATTAAATTCAAATATAGGGATTTAAAGACGTGTTGTGACTTTTTAATTCAAATGAATACTTGAACAATCAAATTAAAACCACTCACTTACCCATCGTGGACACATGTTAACATATTTGTCGTTATGATTGTAGTATTAAATTTAAAGACCGTGTTACGGTGAACATACATCTGAGACATTTAGTTTCAGATATTGACCACTCTAGTACCGCTAGATCAATACACACCATATTCGCCGTTGTAATAAAGGTTAAACTACTAATGTGAAACTAGTCCTAGATTCTACTTGACTTTCACATTATATTGACGTGTACGTGCGTAATTTCCAGTGCCCTTAATTAGTAATTCATTAATATTAAGAATAATCAAGATAAATTTTAGGGATGGTAAATCGTGTGTATCATATTGTTATCGTGTCGATCTGATAACGACAGGATGTTATATGATACACACGATTTACCACGACACGATTTATTAAGGTCAAATACAAGCACCATCTGTTAAGAATCTGTTCGACTTGAACAAGAACACGACACAAAATGTACAAACATGATTTGAACACAACACGAACACGATATGACACGATTTCTTTCATGCATGTTGACATGGTGATAATGACCCGATAACGACACGACACGACTAAAACCTAAATTTACACGACACGATATGCTATGTAGAAATAATATAGTACATACTAACAAACATAATCTGCAATATTACATATATAACAAATAATAAAAGATAAGGTGTGAAAGTGAAAGTAAAGATGAGGTCATAAAAGATAAATTAAATCATAGGTAAAATAAAAAATAATTAATAATATAAAAAATAAAAATAATTAATAAATCTTATCAGATTACACGAACACGACACGAATCTGACCCGATAATTTCATGCTCATATCGGATTACACACAATAACAGCTTGAATACGATAAGGCTCAATACTAATTTCATACGTATTCGCGTGAGGTTATCGTGTCGTGTTAATAATTGTCATCCCTAATAATTTTATTATCTGGATGAGTGCTGGTGAATTACAGCGAAAATATGGTGGTTGACCTGGTCGCAAAAAGAAATTGACTCACCAGTCAATGTAACTGCTATATTTGGTAATTGACTAAAATTGACTCACTTACTTCTTTAGTATAGTACTCCTCCCTTTAATTGGTAATATATGAAATGTTAAATTCTTGTGTACGCAAATTCAATTCGGAAATTGCCACGAATTAACATTTAATTCATGTATGAATTTAATTAAAGGGCGAATTGTCCTACTTAATTTACATTACGTTTCACATCATGAATTAATTAATGGTGACTTTTTCTTTTTATTTTCTTGGTTTTCAAGTTACTGACAACATTGATATACATGAAAAAAAAATTTGTATGTATATGGAGTTCATTAATCTTTTCACATATAAATACATCTTACAAATCATAAAAATTTACATAAGCTGCAAATGATGAAGAAAAAGTAAACTCCACAATCCTACAATACATCAAATTCTCTCTCCATCATTACCAATGTAATTACACTTAAAAGTTTGTGCTATGAAATTTCAAGTTCTAATGTAAGAAAATCCATGAGAGCGCGTTTTGCCAAAAAACGACATAAATAAAGTGCCGCGTAAAATGAGATAAAAAAGAAATGCTGTATATGATATTGCTACTACACACACAAAGGCTCCAAATATCAATCCATGAACTTGTGATCTGAAGAAATCTACCAATACATATCCATTTATTGCTATTACCACTCCAGCCACGCACCATGAAATCCTCTGCAACCAAACATTAATTTAGCTACTAATTGAAAACCTTATTAATCCTTAGGTATAATTAATTTGTTAGCTCAGTTTGATCCAATTAGTAGCTACACAATGTTGATTGCTTGTGATCAATAAGCATGTTTTATCAAGTCCTTACAATGATTTTATCATAAAAACTTGTATCAAATCGTCTGTGAGTGTCCATATTATGTGACATATTTATAAAATTAGTAAGTGTTAGGATCAGGGTCTTGACTAATCTAATGGATATATTTGTTCGCCAGACGAATATCTGACGCAAGACCCTTTATCTCTTTATCACAAAAACTTATATCAGACGTATTATGGGTCAAGATCCATTAGATGGTTACCTAAACTCATATTCAGTGACATATTTACATAGAATATTACTAGCAATTTTGGTTGTTTCAGAATCTTGACCCGTTAGACGATCTGACAAAAGACTCCCCACCATGTTATTATTGAATGATTGAATAAAAATGATGATTACCTCAATAGTAGTTCCAACAACAAAGCTCCCCATGATGTGCTCGTCGGAGACCAAATGAAGAAGAGGAATAACTGCAAAGGGAATTTGCAATGCCTGAAGCACATTAAGCCACTCATTAAGATCATCAAACAACTCCTCCGATCTATTGAACACAATAGCCACAATAATAGTAGGCAAAATAGCACAGCTTCTTGTGATCAAAGATCTCAGCCATTTCTTGATCGGAAGATCAAGAAAACCCCCCATAATGAACTGACCGGCGTAGGTGCCCGTGATCGTGCTACTCTGCCCGGCGGCAAGAAGCCCTATTCCCCACATGTACAAGATGGGCAGCACACCGCCGCCATACCGCTGCTCGAGATACTCGCCGGCGTTCACTAACCCTAAATTTTCAGCCAGTGAGGTCCCATAAAACCCTTTTGCGAAAACAGTCATGACGAAGAGATTGATCAAGAAGGAGACGAAGACGGCGACGAATGACTCGATCGTGTAGTAATTGAGAGCTTCTTGAACTCTGCCTCTCTTCTTCAAATCGATTTTTCTGGATTGGACTAGGGCTGAGTAGAGGAAGACATTGTACGGAGTTATTACACAACCAATGATTCCAACTGCTTTCGGAATCGTCTCTGGATTGAGCCTAGGTACTAATATTCCTGCGATGGGTCACATTTTTTGAATCATTTGATGAACAAAAGATTTGCAAGAATCATAGTAGAGAGAAAGTAGTACTGTAATAATTCCGACCGTCAATGAGTTCTTTCCCGCCGGGTTTGGCGTCGACGAACATCCAGGCGAAAGAGATTGCCATGCTCGTGATAAGAACTCCGAAGAAGGCTTCGAGCTTTCTGATTCCGTAGTTCTCAAGGAATAGGAAGATGAAACTGTTCAAGAAACACGAGCAAGAGACATAACTTACTTTGTTAGGAGCAGGTAGCCAGAAAAAAAAAACCCTTGACCTAATTTTTCTATTTTTTTCATGCGATTGGATTTGGTGACAGGGACTTCTGCACAATGATTCACATAAAATATTAATAATTTGACTATATAAACAAAAAAAAAATTGTTTGGGTAAAGGCTTAAGCCTCCCCTCCCTTCTTAGTGGCTCCGCCAGTGGGTTACGAGGTATTTACTTTGGATGATAACTTGAAATAGATAAAAATAAGGATTAATTACACTTTATAGTCTAAACTTAGCCCATGTTAAGATTATAGTCTGAACTTAAAAATTCCAAAACTAATCGGAACTATTGCACTTTGTTCACTTTATGGCCCGGGAGCTAAAATTCTGCAATGAAAAGCCGACTTTGATTGCCAGAGTATGACGTGGAAATAAATGAATTGAACGATTCAGGATAAAATTCAGGAGTTAGAAGTTTTATTGGGTCACTAGGGTGACTTGCAAATATAGGACATAATTTTCCGGGCTTGCGAAATAAGGACAGTAGGTTTAAGAAGTGTAAAAACAGACACAAGGTTTTAAAAGATGCAAATTAAAAGCCCGAATTCATCAATACTCACTTGATTTTGACCAAAACTTTGAATGCACATATCTATGATAAAATAAATTAAAAATACTCAAGATTATCATTCTACCCCAATATTCTGTTATAAGATCCACGCTTTCAAAATGGTATCAAAGCCTGAGGTTTATTTGGGAATTATATTTAATTTATTGCTTTAAGTATTATCCTGACGGAGGAGACATCAAGAAAACATGGATCCGGGCAACTGTCCGAGATGCGAGTGTTACAGGAATTATCTCCATGATCTGGGGATACAGAAAACAAGAATTATCTCCAAATTAAAAATTGGGTCAAAATCTGAGGAAATGATAAACTCGAGTATTTTCTATCGATTTTAACTTGGATGTGTAGTCTATCTTTAAATGGGTTTTGTGAGTAGTCTGTTTTCACTACTCGGGCCTAAATGTGCCCTATAAATGCAAATTTTAAAACTTATTGGCCTATTTTTGTCAGCCCGCAAACATATTGGCATATTACTAAAATGAGTTAAAGTTGGTGGCCTAAAAGAATTTTGAACTTTAAAATTCAGGCTAACATGAACCTAAGTTCAGGCTATAAAATGTAATTAGACCTAAAAATAAAATATAAGCTAGTCTACCATATACTACGATGGAATTTGAATGATTTTTTGAGTTTGTTTGATCGACTAATTCTTCAAATACTGAATTATTCGATAAGTAAGAAAAACTAACCAATCACAAGCAGTTATAATGACACCAGCCCAAAGAGGCAAGATGCCATTGCTGAGAATCTTGATAGCAATAGCGCTGCCGATGACCTCCTGAATATCGGCGGCGATGAGAGCCAGCTCCGCCATGAACCACAGCATGACGCCGGCCCAATAAGGGTACTCCTCCCGGCATATCTCGGCAAGGTGGCGGCCGGTGGCGACGCCGAGGCGGAGCGACAGCAACTGGATCAAGAGGCCCATGAGCGTGGCCCACAATAACAACCAGAGCAGGGAATAGCCGGCGATGGCGCCGGCCTGAAGATCGCCCTCGAGATTTCCGGGATCGAGGAAGGCGACGCTCATGAGGAAACCGGGGCCGGTGAATTTCCAGAGCTTCTTCCACGAGAACGGCGGCACCGACACGCCGGGGGAGTCGGTGCCCTCGATCTCGACGGTGTGGAGAAGGATGCTGGATTCGTGGGATTCGTTGGTGACGTGGGGTGGGAATGGAAGCGGCGCAGCGGAGGAGGGGAGGAGGGGGTTGGAGAATTGTTGATCGGCATGGCGGTGGTGGTGGTGGTGGTGGTGGCGGGGGGAGAAAGAAGTGGGACTGTTGGTGAGGCTGGTGGGAGAAGAGGTCATCGGATGATGATTTGCATGTGTTTGTTATTTTGGATCTAGACCAAGTTTGCATTGACCATCAAAGATGAGGTTGTTAATTTTGTTTTGTTTTATTTTATTTTTTCTCATTCTGATATTTAGTTATGTTCGAAAATTTAATGTATTTGGCAAAATTATCTAGAAGTTATTGTATTTTTGCAATTTTAACCTCGGAATGGGATCCTAGCTCTGTCACACAATTGTGTCGATTGGCTGTGACCAATTGAATACCAATATACTTAACTAGTGACTAATTGAGTATAAATTGATTGAATTGAATACCAATTGGATCAATTGGCTGAATTTGTGACCAATTGAGTTCAATTGACTATATTTGGTGACCAATTGAATACTAATTGCCAATAAAAAAAAAAAATGCATCACAACTTTTTAAAGATCTATATAAAAAATTATGGACAAAATTTGTTGGCAGTTTAGGTTATAGATCTATATCAAGATTAAAGTAAGTAATATAGCTGGGGTTATATATGGGCTATTTCAACCACTCCAAATATTAATTTATTATTTTAAAATATTTATTTAAATATAAATTTTAGTAATATATATAATGAAAAATTAATTAACATTTATTATAAAAAATTGAAATTTAAAAAAATATATACCCTAATTTTGGAATAATGAACCATAATATCAATTAAAATTTGTAAAAAATATAAATTGAATGCAAAAAAATATATATAAACTTTAATTGGGTGGATAAATCATAGTTAATAATTGTAAAATTATATTAAAACATTATAGACTGGAATTGAAGAAAAAATTACAATAAATTAATTAAATATAAATTATGGTACACGGGTGCGACACCAATCCTAGGATAGAGGATCACAAGTGTTTTAACCTGAATTTTAATGTTTTGTGAATTAATGTATTCCCTCAAAAAAAAAAGAGTTTTGTAAGATCCATACAAATAAACAGAAAGTTAATTAAGCAAGGAGTCAGGAGTGTAGCTTCTTTGCACATGTGTCTGATTTCACCCATATTATGGTTTCTTTTATCAAAGGATATAAAATGTTTCGTTTTGAATTTAGTGTGGCATTTGTGTACCGCTACTAATTTATTTTCCATTCCTAGTGTTTTAGTTATATTTTACAATTATTAATTAGGATTGATTATACTCAATTAAGGTATATATTTTTTTTTTGTTTTTATTTATTTCAAATTTCAACAAAATAATTGATTATTACGGTTTCATACTTAGGATTTATTTTTCTAGATTCAATTATCTATTAATAACCAATTAAAGTTTATTATATTATGTTTAAATTTTATTTGTAATAATGCTTATTAATATAGTAATTTTGATGGCGGTATGCATAAAATGCGGTCTAGTCTCTCCTATTGGAGTATAAAACTTTTCAACGTTTAGACTTTAGAATATAATATTGATTAAACTCAGTAATTAATTTATACTCTTTCCATTCACGAAAAGTGTAGTTTGAAGGGAGTGACACGAGTTTTAAGAATGTGTGATAGATATAATTTGAGTGGAGAAAGAGACCCATTTATTTTGATTTGTGTGAGATATAAAATATTAGAAAGATAGTTGGGTCATTTTCCAAAATGGAAAGACACTACTTATTGTGGACGGCCCAAAAAGAAAATAAGACCACAACTTTTCGTGAACGGATGGAGTAATAGAACAGAAAAATGGTGAAATTTATGAATAAATTTGACTTGATTAAAGATTAAAGTATTTGGATATCGACTTTAATCAATTATATCACAAATTACGATAATTTATACAAATCTATCGTTAGAAAAAAAAAATGACACGCCAAAGCTGAGTAGGAGTGTTGCAATGTGACATGGACACTACTCGAAAAATAGGCAAACATGACGCAGAATTAGCTTAATCTGTGTATGTGTCGAAGCGTCAAGTAGGCGGTGTAATCTATAGCATGTACTATACATGAAGAGAAATTAGTGTTATCTATGAGCGTATTAATGAAGGTAATTTTCTGTCGTCTATGCGATTAGAATATCGTCACCAATGACCATATTTATCTTTAATGAGAGATATACATGACGGTGAATAACCGTTATCTTTGTGTTTGTACAGTCATGTATTATGTAGACCATAGTTGACTCTTTTTTAGAACCGTCATCTAATGTTCGACAGTATTTTATTATTTTATTTTACTTTTTTGTTAATTTTTTTCTTCATTTTCCTGATTTATTTTCAAAAAATCAATAAATAAAAATATTAAAAATCATAATACAATCCAAACATGCAAAATTCCATATATTGATCTTCCAAACATCCAAAAATACATATATATATATATATATATTTTTTTTAATATCATTACAAATATTAATACTCACACACCCCACCTAGAGCTTTTTTTGTGGCCGAGAGTACTCGAACCTCTGACCTATTGGTCAACAGGCAACCACTCCACCACTAGGTCATCCCCACTGGGACTACATATATATATTTGTCATCAATACATTGTCATAAACAAAAATGTGTTTAAATCGATAAAAACTAATAAAAGAGGAACAAAATACAATCTCCATCTAGGTGTTGCATCAAATGCTTTTGCAATTCTTAATTTATGCATGATCAGGGCAGACGTAAAAAAAAATTATTAGAGGGTGTTTTTTTTTTTTTATTATTATTATTATTATTATTATTATTATTTCTTATATTTTGAATAGTATATCTCTCTCCTATCCTACTTTATCTCACCTCTTGGTTTAGAAAAAAAATTATCGACTTGTGTATTATTACATCTACAAATATAAAGCCTCCGAGAGTGCTCGAGAATTTGTGGAGAAGATGGAATTAAGTAGTAGTTTTTATAATTCATTCTTTAGTAAATATATTTACTTTAATCACTTCTTAAGATTTATTCATATAAACTACGTATAACATAAAATAATTTTTCGTCCATTTCGACGAGCTACTAAGTAGTTAATATAATCGAATTAACTCATAACTAATCTATATCTATATATTAAAACACAGTTTGAAGGGTGTTTTTGTAATTTCATTAAATTCAGTGTTTTTTTTTCCCAAGAAATCACTAAATTCAGTTTTTAATTAATTCAACAATTGTTGCACCGTCTCCAGTTTGCGCGCTGGTTCATGAAGAACATTTTCAATTCAACCCCCAGTGGATGTATTATTTATATCAAAGATTCTCAGTTTTTGTGTGTCAATTCAAAACTGGATTTTTTTTTATTTTGCTAGCGTTCCTAAAGTTTATAAAGTCTCCTTCAACATTTCGTTTCTGCGATTTTTCGAATCTGTCAATCTCCATTTCATTTAAAAATCTGTCCTCTTTTTTTAATTCATTATCTCTAATTCTAAATCCATTCTTCGACAGTAAGTTGTGTCGACAAGTCAAGTTGGGATTTTTGTTTTTAT
Organism: Agastache rugosa; assembly: GCA_031470985.1. Classification (NCBI taxonomy): domain Eukaryota; kingdom Viridiplantae; phylum Streptophyta; class Magnoliopsida; order Lamiales; family Lamiaceae; genus Agastache; species Agastache rugosa. The sequence continues at coordinate 35,465,699 of CM062605.1, forward strand.
TTTTTATTATTTCAACTTCTTATTTTGTTATTTATGACACGATTTTTACTTGAATCTGTGGGACTGTCGGTTGAAAACGATAAAATCTGCGCGCGATGGTTGTGAAGTTATCTTGACTATGGGCCTTCCTCCATTTTCTTCAATATAATCATGTTCATTCTGAGCTTTTCGTATCTCCATTATATATTTTCTATTTATTTAAGGAAAACATTCCAACATTATATCATGTTGAGGAATTGTGGTGTGGTTGCATGCAAGTGGTCCTAAACTTATGGAAGGAAGGACTTGTTTGTTAATACTGATACTTGAAGGTTTTATCTGTAAAGTTGGCAGCTAAAGTCGGTTAAAGTTGGCAGTACAACAAGTTGTTTTATAAATCTGAGACGTTGGAGCTCAACGGTGGTGATTAAATCTTTAAGTTGGTTCCTTGTTGTATATAAGCTTTGATTCTTCTGTTTTGTTTTTCGATTTTTCTATCTTGTAACTGCAGATTGTAAATGAGAAAAGGGAAAACACGAGCGCGATTGTGAGGAAGAGAATCTGTGTAGAAAGTTCAGTTTCTTGGGTAGTTTAGCGTGGGTTGAGTGTTTCTGTAAATCCTTTGATCTCATTTGAATATTCTAGTGAAGCGCACTCTCCCGTGGATGTAGGCATCTTCATTGGCCGAACCACGTATATTTTGTGATCATAGATCTAGGTTTTAATTTCTGCTTTGTTGCTATCTTTACAAGCAGTTGCTTACGTTGAGCTTAATTTCTTACGTATCACAATCATTAGTCACGTATCTGCTACTAAACATACATCCCTTGATGGTAAACGTGTGTCTCTTTCGTTGTATAAGCAAGCATGCATGCTTCTGCTAATGCATGTTGCCTATTGCTACAAAGCAATAGTCTGCTTTTAGGTGATTTTCTTATTTCTCTTGAATACATATATAAAATCATCTTGTGTCAAGATAATTTTTTTTTGTCTATATATTAATATATATGTCATTTGGCTTTTCAACTTATTAGCCTGCAACATTTTAACTGAATGTCCTACTCCTTTCTGATACATAATGTCAATATGTACTACTAAAAAATACGTTCATACATAACGGAGATTTTGCGTTATCTATGTACCCAAAACTGCGATATATATAGTGGTGTTATGTATGAGTGCGCTCATACATAATGGAGATTTACCGTTATCTATAAGACATAAACATAACGGTTTGACCGATATAGATAACATATTCATATTTGTCATCTATAGTCATTATACATAACATTTTTTAGCCGTTATGAAATATAATTATTTTGTTACCTATAGTCACTCTAGATAACATTTTTTAACCGTTATTTATTTTCATCCTGATTTCAACTTTTTTTTAATTTATTTATTTTATTTTTGAAATACCAATAAATAAAATAATTCAAAATTGGAAATAAATACTATACACTTGCTAATTAGAATTTCCATATATTGATTATCCAAATAATACATATGTTCATTCGTATATAGTGGTGTTATGTATGATTGCGCTCATACATAACGGAGATTTGCCGTTATCTATAAGGCGTAAACATAACGGTCATCATATTCATATATGTCATCTATAGTCATTATATATAACATTTTTTAACCGTTATGAACTATAATTATTTTGGTACCGAATAACATTTTTTAACCGTTATTTATTTTCATCCTGATTTCAACCTTTTACTTATTTATTTATTTATTTTATTTTTGAAATACCAATAAATAAAATAATTCAAAACTATAAATAAATACTATACACTTGCTAATTAGAATTTCCATATATTGATCATCCAAATAATACATATAGTAATAACATAGAAATGTATTTAAATCCACATAAATTAATTTCATGAGATTTATCCTAACAAGCAGTACAATGAAATTTGAATGCTTTGGGATTTAGATCACACTTGGCTCCCTTCATTTCTTCATATATCTCAAAGGCATCAAATAACTTTCCATTTGAAGCAAGAGCTCCAACGAGCGCAATCTTCATGTCTTTCAATCGATCGGTGAGAAGTGATACATGATCTACGCAACAGTTCCGAATTTCCTAATCTCAAGAGCAGGGAGAAAAGATTATCAAATTTAGATGCCCAAAGGAAATTTAACAAATTAATCTAAAGGAAGGCACTCGACCAGAGAACAAAGAAAATGCACCTTGATACATGGCACGCTTCAAAGGTAAAGAACAAAGGTTGTGTCGAACGACTGTATTTTGCTAAGATCCTACATTTAAGAAATATAAAATGAAAGAACTTCAAGAAAGTAATTATAAGTCAAAGCAATGAATTATGATTATATATGTTCAACCATATAATCATAATTCGCGACGGAATTCGCAACCGAATTCGTTCCATCGTCCCTCGACGACGGACACACGACGGAAAAAAGATACCAGCTGTGACGACGGACTTAACGACGGATTGGCGACGGAAAATCGCGGGAGGAACTCGCGCCATTATTGACGACGGAATTAACGACGGACTGGGCGTCGTTAATATCGACGACGGAATTATTCCGTCGTTAATCCGAAATTAATTTTTTTTTATAAATAACGACGGAATTCGTCCTTCATTAAACTTCCGGCGCCAGTCGTTAACGTGATTTTTTTTATTATCTGCTGAATATTGGCGACGGATATTGTTCCGTCGTTAATTAATTTTATTAAATTAATTTTTTTAAATCCCGACGGAAATATTCCGTCGTTACTGTTCCGGCGACGGAACGCCGACGGACGCGTCCGTCGCCGGTGTTAATATACCAGTCGCGCGTCGTCTCCCTTCCATTGACCTAATTTCATTTCTTCCTCCTCACCGCCTCCTCTCTTCTTTCACCGCGCCGCCCCCTGCACCGCCTCCTCCCTTCTTTCACCGCGCCGCCCCCGCTGCCGTCTCCCTTTCTACATCGCCGGCCGTCTCTCTCCGTTCTCTCTCACGGTAAGTCGTCGCCCTCTCTCCAATCTCTCTCTCTCACAATGTGTCTCTCTCTCTCACGTTCTTTCTCTCTCTCACCGAGTATGTAGGGTGCTTTTTCTGGAGTCGCCGCGCCGCTGTCGTTGCCGTCGCCGCGCCGCGCCGCTGCCGTCGCCGCCACGCCCTAGGTCAGCACCCCAAACTCTCTCTTTCTCTCTCTCTCTCTCTCTCTCTCTCTCTCTCTCTCTATCTCTCTGTAGCTCCCCCTCTCTCGCAGTCAGTCCCCCCGTCGTACCGCTGGCAGCTCTGCCCTCAGCCGCTGTTCTCCGCTTCACTAGTTTAATCTAATGTTTGTTTCTGTTTCTTTCTATTTTTATAGGATGTTGTGATTCTTAATAAGGTTGATCTAGTGTGTTCTGATGATTCTGGAGTGGACATCGAAGATCTGGAAAAGGATATTCATAATATCAATTCCCTTGCCAATATTATCCGTTAAGTCCGCTGCCAAGTAGACTTGTCCATGATACTGAACCGCCAAGCATATGATGCTACAGTAAGTTTCTTTGGCATAATTCATCTTCACTTATCACTGTGTGTCGTAGCATTTTGAGAAAGAAGAAGAAGTTGCAGGCGATCGACAAGAGGAATTTGAGAGAGAGATTGTCGTGCTGTTTTGAGAATAAATGAGAAATACGTTTAATTAATTGATTTGGCTTGTAGGCCTTAAAACAAAAATTGATACATAACGTATGGCACAACGGTTAAACATATTGTTATATATGTGACTAATACATAACAGTAAAATATAACGGAATATTTGTATATGTTATGTTTATCAATACATAATACTACATACGTAACACATAATTAAAATTGCGTTATCTTTACAAAAAACGCGTTCATATGTAACGGTTTTTTAAAATCTCCGTTATGTATGCAGTGTTATGTATGAAACTTTTTCTATATGTGGCAATAACTGATATATGTATTCTCCAACAATCTATAAATTTATAATCTAAAACTGGAAGATAATATAATCTGCAAGATGTCCACGGTACAAAACCTTGGAACATGTTTGTGTTTTGATTTGAGGAGAATATCCATTGTTATAAGCAGTCAAGCTTTGCTCATTATTGTAAGACAATATCATGAAGAATCGAGTCTTCAGTCTAATTAATGGACCTGCCAATGATGCGAGTGAGCATTACATGTAATCATAGATTTGATAAAATAGAACGTATTATTATTATTAATGCATTGAGTTGAACACGGTAAAAAAATCAGTCAGAAATGAATTTATGTTCATTGTGGAGAAAGAAGAGCAAGTCAAACCAAAACATTTAAAAATAAATAAATAAATAAAATAAAATACGTAAAACAAAAGGAAATAAGAACTTAGAAGCATAAGTAAACACCAAAATAGTTAAAATAGTCCAAAATTGAGAAAACATATTACGGCAAACACAAGGAGTTTATTAATTATTGCATGCATAATATAGGACATGATCGATATAGTTTGGAAATACAAAGCTTATTTTCCAAGCCGTAGACGTACTGTTTCATTGGATTATTAGAAAGACATATATATATATATATATATATATATATCTTAGGGAGTGAAACGGAATGGTAGCTTAGTTGGTGTTCATCCAGAACTGTGCCTGGAGGTAGTCGATGATGTTCTTCTCAACCTGGAACGCCTTTGCCAACACATCAGGGTTGATCTTGGGGTCCGACCCGAACACCGCGTTGGCAATGGTTATGGTTCCCGGGTTCTGGCTGCCGAAGCTGGCGAATGCAACAGCATCAGTCTTTCCGACGTTGAACTGGAAGTGGATGAGACCCTGAGGAAAGACGAAGACATCGCCAGGGTTCAAGTACTTGGTGAAGAGCTTGTTCTTCTGGGTAGGGTCGGCAGGATTGGAAGTGACGAAGCCGACGTAGAGAGTGCCTTGGACCAACAGGAAGGCTTCGGTAGCACGCGGGTGAGTGTGGGGTGGGTTGATCCCGTATGGAGCGAAGTCCAGCCGAGCCGAAGAAACGCCCAGAGTGTTGAGCCCTGGAAGTTGGTTCACATTCACCGGAGTCACAATGAATCCCAGCCGATTAGATGTGTTTCCGGGATTGTTCAGACCCTGTTTTAGGAAATCGTCCGCCACCACGTCGTCCGGGTTCTTGCAAAACTTTCCGTTCACAAAAACTGCATATACATATATATATATAATTAATCAATTAGTTATATACTATACTGTAATTATAATTAATGCAGCTGTGGTGTGAATTGTGATTGAATTAGAATTAGAATTTGAATTGATTTAATTACCAGCAGAAGCATTATCAGGAACAGCAACGCAGAAATCCTGAAGTTGGCCTGGATCCGATGCGTATGCGATCGACAAAACAACAAAAACAATGCTGCAACTGCACAAACCAAAACTACTACTCTTCATTTCTTCAGCTGATATATATTTATTTTAATTATATATTTTTTTCCTTCTACTTGTGATGGGATGAGATGGGATGCTCAGCTACCATGAGAAACACTCCTTTTTATAGGAGAAATAAAACTAGCTATCTACAATAATCCCTGCTTTTTTTTATTTCAATTTTTTTAGACGAAACCGTCAAGAACGTGAGCTTGATATCTTCCTCTTATTTCATCATACCTAATACATCATACCTAATTGCATATATATTATTTTAATATTATTATCTCATCATATGTACTTTTCTAATCTTTAATCAAACTACTACGTTGACTGAACTACACTACTGCAGCCCCAATAGATATCCATTTGTCGATATCCGTAGGCAAATTTTGCGATATTTCTCTCGACATGTACATTAATTAGAATATTAACATTAGACAAAAATCTCTTTTGCGAGGTCGCACATATTTCGCGACTTGACGCAGTTAGGACATTATGAAGTTATGAGTGGTTTTCATTTTTTTTTTCTTTCTAATTTTCATTTTTTTTTATTCTTCTCCACTAGAATTTATTCCTCAAATAGGATTTATTAATTCATAATTAGAGTTATTAATTCATAATTAAGATTTATTAATTTCAATTAGGATTTATTAATTCCAATTAGAGTTTATATTAATTAATTAAAAATAAAAATAAAAATAATTTTTTAATAAATCAACTCTGACCGTTGACCGATCGCACCAGAGAATGCGTCCTAACATAAATGCATCGCAATACGGTTCTTTATTCAAAAAATACTACGACAAGACAAGATTAATTATAACGTGTCATGTCACTTTTCGGTATTCAGAGATCAACTTCAGTGAGAAATAATAATATATCTAAAGGTAGGAATCAGTTCCACTCACTTATCCATTGTGGGCACAACTAACGTGTCCACCGATGTTGTGATAATGCCCATGGACGGAAAATTCTATCCTACATGTACATGCACCCACATCTCACATGATAATATTTTAATAATATAAATATTATTAAAATACTATCATGTGAGAGGTGGGTGTAGTGCATGTACACCCTTAATAGAATTTCTCGCCCGTGGACATGAGAGTCAGCTATGAAATATTCCTCTATATATGCTATACACAATGAAATACATTAGGTGTGCGTCTGATCACCGGCACCTTGTGTTACATACGTCAACGTGTATGCTCGGTGAGACGCACATCTCTCTTCTAGAGCCTTCTATCGTGTTCTAACTGCCTAAGGGCCAAGCTTCTAATCACGAAATTGGTCAATTATGGCATTATGTGTGTCTGTCTATTTTTTCCCAGTTTCTCAGTCATGACATATAACCTTACACACACACACACACTGTAATTTGGTTTCACACAACATCGTGATGACAACCTTAGCGCTCACAAGTCTTACTCTAGAACATGTACTGCAATTACTTGCACTTAATTAATTATATACTCATTTTTTTCCTTCTACTTGTGATGGGATGGGATACTCAACATGAGAAACAGGAGAAATAAAACTAGGTATCTACTCCCTCCATCCCACAAAATTAGTTCTTTATTCCTTTTTGGAATGTCCTAATCCATAATCCACTTTCCTAATTAGAATTTGATTAAAATTATTCTTTTACGTATTAAAATAACCTTATTTTAAAAAATGTGAACATGATATATAGAATATTAAATAAGGGTAACATAGAACAATTACATATAGATTATGATTTCTAAAGCAAATTAAATCCATTTTCTTAAGTTGTGTGAAAATTAAAAGGGGGCTAATTTTGTGGGATGGAGGGAGCACAAGATAATCCTCTTTTTTATTTAATTTTTTTTAGTCGAAACTAGACCTGCCCACGGGCCCTGAACCGGCGGTTCCGGGCCCGAGCCCGCCGGTTACGGTTTCACCGGAGAGTGAACCGTAACCGGCCCGTGTACACTGTACACGGTTACGGGCCGGGCTTTTTAACCGGCGGTTCCGGGCCCGTGTAAAACCCGCCGGTTCCGGTTAAAAACCGGCCCGGTTTTTAATTTTTTTTTCTTATATATATATATATATATATATATATATATAACATTGAAAATTAAGAAAATGAAACATAAATGAAAATGAACTAGTTTTTCATTAATACTTGAAAATTAAAATAAACATGACTAAATAGAAATTACAAGTACTTGAAAATTAAATTAAAGATTGTTTTTGTATTTTTGGAGCACTTTTTTCAACTTTTGTAATTTTTTTTTGTAATTAATTGTTGTATATATATATCTTAAGACAATATAAGCAAAAAAAATTAAATTTTACTTAGTAGTCATTGAATAAAAATATTAAATCATTTCTCATTAATATTGTTGAAATTACAACACTTGAAAGTTGAAATGAAAAAAAGGGAAAAAAAGACTTGAGCTCAATTTTAATATTAAAATTGAGTTGCCTACGTATCCTCATAGAGGAATCAAAGTCCACGTAGTTCGATTACATTACATTACTCTCTACTCCCTAGTAGTTCTCGTCCACCGATCGATCACTCTCGGTGAACTCTTCGTTTGGGCTCTCGTCGCGATCATCCCAATCGAGCTCTTGAGCTCTAAGGTCGGCCCTCGACCAATCATCAAGCAACATTGTGGCTTCAATGTTTCTTGGTTTCATCGTTGATCTTCTTTGGTCCAACATGAGTCCGCCAATGCTAAAAGCTTGTTCGACCGAGACGGTGGATGCGGGGACGGCAAACAACTCTTTCGCCATGATAGAGAGTACGGGATACTCCGTTCTCTTTGACCACCGATTCATCACGTCGATTTGTGGAGCACTATCTTCAACACCAAAAACAAAACGACAACCCAAATACATATCTAATTCACTATTACCTTGGCCCCTAGGGAGTTCATAAGATCTATCTTGGTACATGCTACTTAATTGTTGAACTAAGGGATCTAAGGAGTTTAAATCAAGTGGTATAAATGAAGAGGTAGAAGTAGAAGAAATAGGTGCATTCATGTCAAGATCAATACCATGAGTCATCCTATATTCGGCAAAAAGAGATCTTAAAGTTCTTTCTAAATCATCTTTTATTTGAGTAACATTAGGAATATCAAAGAAAATTATTTCTCCATCAATTCGTACATTTAAAAAGTCCATTTGCTTAAAAGCATTATAATAAATATCTAACATTTGACAAACACCATCATATTTCCATTTAGGATCTAAGCACTTAGCTACTAGAAAAACATCCGGAATATTTCTAAAATATTTTAGCCATTTTTGAACCATAAAATAAATCACACCTTGCAAATTGGGTTTACTAAAACAATTTTTAAAGCTAAGTGCAATATACATGCAATGTTCCAACACACGAACGGAAGTACAATAATAAACACCCGATAATTGAACGGTGGCATTATTAAAAACCTTTAACAATTGATATAAATCCATGCATTGGTCCCAATAAGAAAGTAATAAAGTCAATTGAACCGTCGCAAATTCTTTTCTAAAAAAATTCGCATATATAATCTTTATACTCTAAAGTAGAATTAAGCATTTCATAAGTGGAATTCCAACGATGTGATACATCTCTAACAAAACTCCTATGTTGAATATTCTTATGACGACAATATTTTTGCCATTTTTTACCTAAAGTTATATTTGTATGCAAAAGGGCAACGGCTTTTCTAATTGGCATAACCGATTCATTAAAAATTTCAAGTCCATCTTGAACACATAAATTCAAAATATGACAAATGCATCTACTATGAAAATATTTTCCTTGGAAAGATGGATTACATGCTTCAATGAGTTCGGGAATACTAGCGGTGTTGGCGGATGCATTATCAAAACCAACCGAAAATACTTTATTAATCAATTGGTATTCATTTAAAACGGTTATAATTATTAAAGCAATATTAGTGGCCGTGTGTGGATCATCGAACTCCCTAAATGCAATTAAACGTTTTTGTAGTATCCATTTATCATCAACCCAATGACATGTTATTCCCATGTAATTATTTTGATGAAAACAATCCGTCCAAATATCGGCACAAATAGAAACTTTATGGTCTAAGTTTATCAAATATTTCATTAATTCCATTTTTTTATCAAAAGCTTGTCTTCTAATTCGTCTAAGCATATTACTTCTACTAATTTTTTTAGCGGCGGGACAATATGCATCTTTTATACTTTCTTGATAGGTTATTTTATCGGCAAATGTAAAAGGTTGTTTTTCCATAGCACAATATCTAGCCATAACATCTTCGGCATGTGGATGATCATATTTAAATAAAGGGTGAGAAGACGTACCCGTCGCCGAGAAAGCGGTGCCACGAATTTGAGTTTGTGTTGATGCAATCCCGTATTCTCCCGGATGACACGTCTCCATGTGTCGCCTTAGTGTGCCATAGCCTCCTCCATGCGTCCATTTGTAGACGTTATTGCAATAGTTGCAATAGGCGTTGTATTTTGGAGGATCTCCGGGCTTGTCGCTAGGTGCCGGGGCTCTAGGCATTTTTTAAAATGCTTAGTAAAGATATCCGACACAAGAGGTCGAGCCGTCGGTTTGTTTGGCGGCGCTTCGACTTCTTCTTCTTCTTCTTCGTTGGATTGTTCTTGAGATTGCCGAAGCATCTCCTCCTCTTGACGATGAACTTGCTCGGCAAACTCTCGATCCTCTTGTTGTTGAAGTTGTTCCGCATACGCCCTTGATATTTCTTCGGCGGCCATTGCTCGAGCTTGCCGAGCCGATCTTCCTCCTCTTTTGGATCGACGAGGAGCATCATCTTGATTTTCGGCAACGCCTTTGCCCTTATCGACACGAGAGGAGGTCGACATTATGGAATATTGTTATGGATGGATTGGTGAAGTATGTGGTGAGAGAAGTTGAGAACTTGAGCACAAAATTAACACAAAAATGAAGAATTTGAGCAACAAATAATAGATTGAATGCTTGAAATTAAATAGAAAGATATGAGAATTGGTGTGATTATTTGAGAGATTATAGTGTGGTATTTATAGGGTAAAATGGGGGGGAAGGGAGGGGGAGAGGGCAGCAGCAACTGCTATTTTTCTAGCCGTTGAGCTGCTGCCATTGATGCAACTGCTGTGCTGCTGTGCTTGCTGTCTTCTTCCCGTTGGAACCGGCGGTTCCGGTTCCGCCGGTTAACCGGCGGTTCCAACGGTTAACCGCCGGTTTTGACCGTTCGAACCGGCGCCACGCCACATTTTTTTTTTTAATAATTCCGGTTAACCGCCGGTTTTAACCGGCGGTTAACCGGCGGTCACGGTTTGAACGAAGGCAGGCCCGGAACCGGCCCTTGAGCTCACGGTTCCGGTTACGGTTCCGGCCCGTTGACTGCCGGGCCGGTTAAAAAACCGTTGACCGGCGGGCCGGTTCCGGTTAGGCCCGCCGGGCCCTCCAGTTTGGGCAGGTCTAGAAACCGTCAAGACACGTTTTAACGTTGAGCTAGATTCCTCTTTTCATCGCACTACCTAGACCTAGTACAGTACGGGCGTCCAAGTTGTTGCATATATATTATTTTAATATTATTATCTCATCATATACATATATAGACTTTTTCAATCTTTAATCAACTAATACAATGCCGGCTTTTTTTGTTCATATACTCCCTCCGTCCCATGATAAGTGTCTACTTTCTTTTAGGCACGAATATTTAGGAGAGAAGTGTTTAAAGGGTAAAAAGATAAAAAGTGGTGGAGCCCACATCTTTAGTGTGAGAGAGGGTGTTTCCATATTAGGAAAGTAGACACTTATGATGGGACAACCCAACAAGAAAATATAGACACTTATGGCGGGACGGAGGGAGTATTATATAGCCTAATAAGAATTTGGCCTCTAACTGCGAAATCGATGGAATCCATCGCACGGAACTTGTGTTCATTTATGATACTCAGACCCTCTCCGTTCATGAAAAGTTTATCCTAATTTTCATTTTGAGGTGTCTATAAAATATTTGTCTCAATCTTTTACTGCTATTTATGTAAATGATCCAACACTTTCCTTATATTTACAATCGTTCCCTTCTACCAAATTAACTGTGGGACTCTTTTTCCACTTAAACAACTTTTTATCAGTTTTTATTAAAACCCTTGCCATTTTGTGAAGCTGCCCGGTTTGTTTTGACAGCTCTACTGCTAGCAAGCATAAATGCATCGCAACGCAATTTTTTATTGATAAAAAAAATACTACGAAAAGATAAGAGTAATTATGGCGTGTCATGTCACTTTTCGATAATGTAGCTAAAGGTAGGGATAGTCTAACTACTTTTTAAGTTTGAGTAGATTTGATAAAAGTTCTAAAGGCTGTGATAAAATATGATACTCCCTCCGTCCATAATCTATTTGCTCGTTGTTGATTAACACGAGTTTTAATAATTTGGTTGATTAAGTTGATAGATGTGTTATGAGGGATTAAGGGTCTCACTTTTGATGTGTTGCATGGTTGAAAATAAGTGGGTTGTGTGAGACCTATTACTAAAAATGGAACAAGCAAATAGGTGGTGGATGGACTAAAAAGAAAATACAAGTAAATAGGTCGTGGACGGAAGAATATTAATTATTTTTTTTTAATTTAACTCACCTGCCTTCCCTCAAAAAAAAAATTACCGATCACCTGCTCCATCAGCTGCTCGGAATTAAATTAAGTTCCCTTGTTTTGAATATGAAAGTCAAAGGTTGTTACTCTTTCATTTTCACCTTAATTAGCGATTAATCAAATTAACATTCACGTTTAAAAATCATAAGACCGTAGCAAGAAAAATAATTAAGCACTGACGAATGAAAATCAAAAGTAAACAAATGAAGAAATAAACGGCGTGCGCGCTACACTGAACTAATTAAAACTAATCAGAAACCAAAAGCATATGCTGTTTTAGCTTTCTCTGGCTAGAGTGCGCGCAGCCTAAATTTATTTATCATGCAAGTTGGACAAAGATTTAGTAAATTGAGTTTGTGTATAATAAAGTTGGACAAAGATTTAATCTATCTATTACTACCATTATAAAATTGCCAATTATTATAAAATTGAGTTTGCCTATTATATCTTTATAATTAACACTTTAATTTTAAGACAACAGTGTTAGGAATGGAAATGGGTCGGGTACGCATTCATTAAGCATTTCCTAAATCCGATTAAAAAATAATTTTAAAATCTATACTTGTTCCAAATCCGTTGGGTAATACCCGCGAATTATCCGCTAAAAACCCGAATACTAAAAAGTAAACATGAGTATCAATAGAAAATTTTATGAAAATAAATATCAAAGCAAATACTTCTTACTAACAAAATTTATAATGAATCAATCAATATCTTCTGATGGTCCCTGAGCTGGGTACTTGGTGTAGAGGGGGGGTGAATACACCAAGTAGATTTTTCGAAACTTTTATCAAGTTAAAACGGAGTTGAGTGAGAGCTCAGTTATTGATCCAGCTGGGGAGGGTCAGCTGGGTAAACAACTCAGCTGGCGGTGCGGAAAGTGGTGGTTTGAAAACTTAGCTCAGTTACTTAGAAAAACTCAGTTTGAAAATATTAACTTATCGTTTTCAGCTTAGTCAGGTTGTGCAACTTTTCGAGAGACACAGCTGTCTTTTGAGAGCAGCCGTGTGTGCAGTTTTGAACAAGTATGCAATGATATGAAGGCGTTAGTACACAGCTGAATATAAAGCAAAAGTAAAGAGAGAGAGATAGAAGCACGCGAGTTTTTACGTGGTTCGGAGTAACACCTCCTACGTCCACGACCAGGTTCACTGGTAATCCACTACCACTTGGTTTCCAAGTACCAAGCAACTTCACAACTCTAACCCGAGCTGTGTTCCAACAGTTTGCGGGCACTGTCAAGCCTATACACCTTCAGTTTACGGGTACTGAAGAACCTATCCACTCGAATTACGCGCTTCGAGCACGCGTACCTTTACCTAACCTTTCTGGGTTTGGGTTTGGGTATGGGGTTCCAACTATGAACGAGTTCTTACAATTAAGAACTTCAGAGTATGATGAACTCGTTCGAAATCTAGGCTTAAGATAAACAATGAGTTTGGCCTAGGGAACAGACGAAAAACTAAGCGGTTCTTAACTAGAAACACTTTAAGATAAAGTGTTCTTTGATCTATGTAGAACCGCTTGAGAGCTTTTGAAAGAATAATGATTTCAGATAATGAAAGCTTGTAGAGAGTTTTTCGTATCTGATCCTGAGGTTGAAGACGGGTTTATATAGGTAGAGATTCAGAACTAGCCGTTGGAGGAGCCGTTTGAATCTTTACCTACTCTTCTTAAATACAAGATCTGCCGTTGGGCGTATCTGCACCTGTCTTCATTTGTGTCACATCCTAGGTTCTAAAGTCTAGGATGCGTCGATCCGGCAATCCCTCATTGGTCGAGGTAGGTTGACTTCACTCGATTCCGGATCTTATGCCTTTAGAGCTGGCTTTTGAATTCGTAGCCGACCGTCTCGACGTGGAGTCTTCGGAGATAGTTCCTTTGTTCTGTACTGACTGGACCAGAGTGTTTTGAACTCGGCTCGAATTCTCTTCGGCTTGATCGAGCTCTGTGGATCACTCAGTGAAGGTTGACGCTTCTTGTCTTTTGCTAGTGACTCCATTTGTAAACACGAATTTAGGTTGATCGTCTTGTCTTCCGCTTCCTTAACCTGTAATCCTAGAACATTTTAAGGCTCAAACAGGCGAGCTGGAAAACACTATTTAGGTTGGCGCGATCATCTATTCGGTTGGAGAATCAGTTGGGTTTTGGTATCAAATCGAAACCTTATAATTTTCCCAACAATTTCCCCCTTTTTGATGATACCAAAACCTAACTGAGACAACTTATGATGCAGAGAAACTTGTGTTTTATTAAAGTAAGAAAATACATTATAACACAGGAAAAAGAAAGAAGGAAAAAAAATTTCAGTCTTCAATCCTTCAGTCTTCAATCCCAGTTGGCTGGGTCTTCTCTTCTGCATCCGTTGCTTCTTTCTTTTGACTCGTTTCTTCAGCTGATTCTGATCCAGCTGGTTCCTCTAGCTCAACAGTTTGCCTCTTTATTGACTTGTCTATCTTCTCCCTTACTTCCCCCTTTTTGGCATGATCAAAACAGGGTGGGAGATATACACCATCGGCTGTTGCGATGTTTTAGTTTGGCGAAACTGTGGTTTTCAGCTCTGAGCGGCGAGGTTTAGAGTCTTAGTGGCTCAGCTGTTGTATTAGCTGGCTCTTCTTCAGTTGCATTAGCCTCAGCTGTGATTGCAGACACAGCGTCCTTGGCCTGATTCAGCTGGGGCAGTCCAGCTGAGTGCTTGGAGGGATGAGTTGGCACGGGAGATATCATCTTCCGAGTCGGGCACAATCTTCATTCCTTGCAACTTTTGCTTATTCAGACTTCTTAGATTGAATGAGAAAGTCTGATACAGCACTTGAGGGATTTGTATTCAGCTCATATCATCATCATCCAGCTGCAGGTGATCGTTGGCTGGGTGTTGTTTCTCATTTGAGCTTGGTGCAGGGACTTGAGCATCTTTTATTGAAAGATCTCGAAGAAGGTGTCACTGTGGAGCTGAAGGAAACTGAAGAGAAGGCGGTTGAAGTATCCCATCTGTCTTGGGGTTTAAGCTTGGTTGTTCAGCTGGAATACTCCGTTGCGGTGTTGGTGATGATTATGTTCAAGCAGGGACGTGAACTTCTCTTCCACCGTACGAAACGACCGCTTGAGGGCCTTCTGCTCCTCGGAGAGTGATTACGAATTCTCTCATAATGTCAGCTGGCTTCTCTGCTGACTGACTGAGCACCTTTGACTTGAGTCTTCGGTTCGAAGACAGTGCTTCAGTATATTTTGTCTCCTCAAGTTGTCTCCGATTCCCAGCTGGAACGGAGTTAGATGCATGCTGCTTTGTCTCCTGCATCTTTTTCTGTGCCTCCTGTGGCGGAGCAGGAGCTTTGAAATGACTGCTCCTTAATACTCCGGTTTCATCAACATCTGGTCCAGGTCTGTTGACGTTGATTTTTGCATCCCAGGGAGTTGTGTGTCCCGTTCTCTCTTTTATGTTGAAAGAAACAGTGGGGCTGAGGAGGTCTTTTTCCTTTGTCATTCCCAGAAAGTTTTCTGCACCTTCCTGGTGGATGACGTTCTTGAGCTTTGCAGTCTCCTACTGCGCTGGCCTGGTTCTGTCGATGGGCTTCACCTTCTTCTGGACTTCCGTCTTCTTTGAGGTTCCTGAGAGTTAAGCACCTCTTATCTTGAAGCTTTGACAGATTCTTCAGGTTTGATTGGCTTCGGGAGACATCTTTCTGGATTCCATGTTCTTTTTCTGCATCTTTTGTTAGTAGAAACAAACAATACCAATTGATGGAAATAAGAAAGAATGCCAAAAAAAAAAACTTTCTACGTTTGATGCGTATATCTTCTAGCATATTTAAAGAGATTTCTTGAAGAATGGACGATCAAGATTTGTCTGTTGATAAGAAGATCTACGACTGGGAGTGATTCTCGCGTCATGTCAATTTAATGCGCGAGAGAGAACGGTTGAGGCGCTTTGACTTTTGCCTCGAAACTCCCATTATTCAATTCTTTGCAGACTTTTAATTAATATTGATTAGAAATGATAAGATGTGAGTTGACAGAAAACAGGTTGAGTAGGTGTAATTAAAGTTGTTGCAAACCTCTCAGCTGATCATTGTAGTCAGCTGATACCTCGGTTGAGTGGGTGTGCTGGGTCATCGTGGTTCCAGCTGGTTCCCCCTCAGCTGAATAATCCTTTTCTTTCAGCATCTGGTTTAGTTGAATTCTTTCTCAGCTGATATCAGTGACAATGATTCTGATTTTCAGTTGACTGTTTGTATTCAGCTGGGTCTGCTTCCATTCAGCTGGGTCTGCTTCCATTCAGCTGGGTGAAGCATCGTCTGGATTGAGAAGTCCAAGTAATCCGCACAGCATTTTGAATCTTGCTTCTATCAGCGGTTTTGTGAGAATATCAGCCCGCTGTATGTCTGTGTGAATTTTCTCAACAATCACATCCTTCTTTTCTACGTGATCTCTGATGAAATGATGTCGTACGTCTACATGCTTGCATCTTGTGTGAAGTCTTGGATTCTACGATATGGCAATCGCACTTGAGCTATCACGGAAAATTGGAACTCCGTCCGGTTTTTACTTCATAGTCATCCAGTCGATGTTTCGGGAGAATTTGCGACGGCGGCAGGCGGCCATATATTCGCTTCTGTCGTGGAAGTTGCGACGCACGTTTGTTTCTTTGAAAACCAGGAGATCAACTTACTTCCTAAGAACTGACAAGTTCCTGAAGTTGATTTTCTGTCCAATCGATCTCAGAAGTCTGAATCTGAGTATCCAGTCAGCTGTAGATTGTCTTCAGCTGGGTACCACAGCCCAACATTCTGAGTTCCTTTGAGGTATTTGAGAATGTTCTTGGCTGCTTGCATGTGTGCTTCCTTTGGATCAACTTGAAATCTGGCACACACTCCGACTGCGAAAGAGATGTCTGGACGACTTGCTGTTAGATACAGCAGGGATCCTATTATCCCTCTGTATTTGCTGGAATCAACTGACTTCCCTTCAGATCCTGGTTCAATCTTCTAGTTGGTGTTCATTGGAATCTTTACAGTTCTGCTTGATTGAACTCCATACTTGGCGATCAAATCTTTCACGTATTTGGATTGATTTATGAAGATCCCTTCTGAAGATTGCTTGACTTGAAGTCCTAGGAAGAAACTCATTTCTCCCATCATGGACATTTGGAACTTCTCTGACATCATCTCTCCAAATCTTTGGCATAAGAAGCTTGATCTTGATCCAAAGATGATGTCGTCTACGTAGATTTGAATAACCAGGATATCTTCTCCTGACTTGATGGTGAAGAGAGTTAAATCTGCGAGCCCTTCTTGAATCCTTTGGATATGAGAAAATTTGACATAGTGTCATACCAAGCTCGAGGTGCTTGCTTTAATCCATAAAGAGCCTTCTTTAGTTTGTAGACTTTATTTCCTTCTACTTCGAATCCTGGAGGTTGTTCAACGTAGACATCTTCTTTGATTTCTCCATTTAGGAATGCACACTTCACATCCATTTGATAGACCTTGAATTTGTGATGTCTTTGCAAAGGCGAGAAATAGTACGATTGCTTCCAATCGTGCTACTGGAGCAAAAGATTCTTCGAAGTCAATTCCTTCCTGCTGAGTGTAGCCCTTGGCAACGAGTCGAGCTTTGTTTCTGATGATGACTCCCAGGGTATCCATTTTGTTCTTGAATATCCATTTGAGTCCTATGACTTTGACTTCTTGAGGTCTGTCGACTAATTCCCAAACACAATTTCTGAGGAATTCGTTCAGCTCTTCTTGCATGGCATTTGTCCAAGGCACACTCTTCAAAGCTTCGAGAATTGATTGAGGCTCTGGAACTTGAGCTACGTAACACGCCATTAGAGCTGTGTCTTCATCATAGACCGTCAGTTCTAGCTCTACTGAGAGTTGAGCTGTGTCAGCTGCCTCTTGATGATCCGATGAAGCTTGAGCAGCTGAGCTTCTTGTTTTGACTTGGTCAGAAGGTTCTCCAATGATTGCTGATGATGGATGATCTTCAATCCATCTTCTCCTCTTACGAATTTCTTCTTCCAGTTGATTGATGCTTGAAGTGGCTAAATTTCGTCTGTCTTGGAGTTGTTCTGGATTTAAGTCTTGAGAGATTGATTCTCCTTGATTTGGATTTTGAGGTGACTTCTGAAGAGGTTCAGCTGGAGATGGAGCTGGGGACTCAGCTGTGTTTGGATTCCCAGCTGATGATGTTCCCCCTTGATTTGGCGTTGAAGGTTCTTCTCGATTTCCAGCTGGTGGAGCTTCTTGGTTGATTTGAATTTCCTCCTCTGGTTCATTGTCCCAAATTAATGGTTCGGCCAGATTCCTGATTCTATTCTCTTGAGCCCTTGTCTGAATCAATCTTGAAGATTCTCCTTCGCTTCTTCGTTTGATAGAATTTCTATATTCGAAGGAGGATTCGTCAAAGGTAACATGTGGAGTTACTTCGACTATTTGAGTTCTTCTGTTGAAGACTCTGTATGCTTTACTCACCGCGGAGTAACCAAGGAATACTCCTCGGTCTGTCTTTTCGTCGAACGTCTTGAGCTGAGTCTTCCCATTATTGAGAATGTGACATTTGGATCCGAATACCTTGAAATATCCAATGTATGGTATTCTGTTGTTCCATAGCTCATACGGTGTCTTTCCTTGCCTTGATGTGAGTAGGGAGCGATTCTGAGTGAAGCAAGCTGTGTTGATTGCTTCAGCCCAGAACTTCTTTGGAATGGCAGAGCTAGCTAGCATTGAGGTAGCTGCTTCCTTGAGAGTTCTGTTTCTTCTTTCTGCTACACCATTCTGCTGAGGTGTGCGAGCTGCAGATGTTTGGTGTTGAACTCCGTTCTTCTCGCAAAAATCATAAATAGTTTCATTTAGAAACTCCGTTCCACGATCTGATCTTATTGCCATTATCTTGCACTCCTTCTGTGTTGATAATCTTTCCAATGAGATAGGCGGCTTAGTTCGGTTTCGCTCTTGGTATAAGAAAGATACCCAAGTGAATCTTGAGAAATCATCCACAACGACCGTAGTATATTTTGCCATTGAAGCTTCTTTGGAGTAACTGGACCAAAAAGATCCATGTGAAGAAGTTGAAGAACTCGATCGATTGGCGAGGCGCTTGAGAGAGAATGAAATTCTTGTTTGTTTTCCTTGTTGACACGCGCCGCACATATGACTTTTGTCATATACTTGATCCGGAATTCCATTAGCCGAAATTTGGTTCCTAGCCGTTTGTTGATTGTCTTGAAGTTGAGATGATTCGGCCGTACGTACCCACGACAGCTGACTTCATTGCTGCTTTTTGATACAAGACAAGTCTCCGGAGGGCTGCTGTTCCAGTCAGCGAAGTACATATTTCCTTCTATTTTCCCTCTTAGGAGTATCTGCTTGGTTTCCCTGTGCTTCACTGTGCATCCCTGTGCATCAAACTTGACAGAAAAACCGTTGTCGCAGAATTGGCTAATGGAAAGTAAGTTATGTTGCAATCCTTGAACATAAGAAACATTTGGGATTATAACATTTCTAGTTTTAAATGTACCATAACCTTTGGTTAGGCCTTTGGAGTTGTCACCAAATGTTACTTGTGGACCTGTACGCTCAATATACTCCTGGAGTAGATGCTTTAGGTGCGTCATGTGCTTGGAACATCCACTGTCCAAGTACCAAAGCGTTCTCATTGACTCCTTAGAGATGCGTCGATTCCTTGCAACCTAAACAAAAAGTTAAAATTCAGGTACCCAGTTTTAATTGGGTCCTTGTGGGTTACACATAGATCCTTTGACGACCCAGATCTGCTTGATGACTCGAATTGGGTCATTTGATCTGATAATTCTCCCAGCTGAGTCGATATACACATTCATTGTGTTCTTCTTTTGTTGCTGGCGTGGTCTTGATCTTCGTGTCTTCTTGTTTTGTTGTCTGTATTTTGTTTGATTCCCAGCTTGTGCCTAGCTGAGACGTTCCTTTGTCTCTGCTTTGTCTCGTGTTGGAAATGATTATCCAAATTGATACTCGTATGAGTGGTATCCATTGGGTATCTACGATATCTTGGTTGATATCGATCAACGTCTTTGGTCTTGTGGTAGTATCTGTAAAATCCAGCTTGTGGTCTTCGTTGAGGTTGAGCACGTTGCTGTCTGAGCTGAGCTTGAGGTTGTCGCACAGCTGACCTTCTTGATGTCTGCTGTGTTCTCGACGGAGTTTGAGACTGTTTCACAGCTGTTCTTTTTGACGTCTGCTGTGTCCTCAACTTCACAGCTGTTCTTCCCGACGCCTGCTGTGTCCTCGATTGTTGATGCTGAGCTGCTGGGGTTGAAGGTTCATTTGCTCGTACAAACATAACCTTTGTTCCACTTGTGGAGGCAATGTTTGAGGCATCCTTTGATTCGTTGTATCCCAGTCCCGCTTTGAGTGCTGCTGGACGCTGAGCACTAATGATCTCGTCCATTGTTGACATGGCTTTGATGAGAGCTACTATCTTCTTAGATAGTACCTCTTCGGTGATTTTCAGCTCAATGATCTCAGCTGACTTCCTTTCCGATTCAGTTGTGACCTTTTCCACATCTTCTATCAATATTCTTCTCGGTGTTGACTTTCTTCATCGGGGATCTTGTTTCACTATTTTGTCTTTTAGTGAAACGACTTCCTATTGGAGAGTGAGTTGTATCAGTTTGTGTACGATACTTTTGTCTTTTCCAGTTCTGCCTTCAGCTCGGCATTCTCACACATAATGACGTCAAGGATCTCTTGAAGCTCCTTGGAATCGTTCATTACTTTCTCTACTAAACTCCAATCAGGTAGTCCAGATTCTGAGTCCTGTGTAGAGTGTTCGTGTGATGGTGAGGTGTTAGATAGATTTAGAGTTCGAGAAGTTACCTCATCTTCATCGATGCCGTCTGTTTGTCCCATGAAGCAAGTATCCCAATCAGGTTCATGATTGGCCATCAGGGCTTCTTCTTCCGAGTCTGAAAATGGCATGTCATCCATTTTATTGCACTCTGATTCTTCATCAGCGATATAAGCTCTCCTTCGGTCAGCTGCCTTAGCTTTTAATTGGTCTTTATCTTTCTTGGACAACTTTGGACAATCTTGTCGGTAGTGTCCTGGTTCCTTGCAGTTGAAGCAACCTTCTTCTGTTCGTTTGTCAGCTGACTTCTCATCAGCTGCTGCGTACTTATCTCTGTAAGTCCTAAAGAACTTCTTGTATTTGCCCTTGCTGGTGTTGAGTCTGTTATAACTTTTCACCATCATGGCAATTTCTTCGAGTAGCTCCTCTTTGCTCATATCCTTTTTGTCCTTCTTCATCTTGGAGGACTCAGCTGACTTGACATGAGCTGACTTTTCAGAGTTGGCTCTGAAAGCTATTTCTTTTGGAGCTGGGGTGAGTTCTCCGTCATTCTGTCTGCTTGAAGATTCTTCTTGAGTGATCTTCAAGTTGTACTCGTTGGCTTTTAAGAGTGAGAACAACCTTTCTGTAGATAGATCACCCAAGTCACTTCGACTTTGGTGAACTACCTTGTAAGTGTTCCATTCAGCTGAAAGAATTTGAAAGAACCTTTAGATTCTTTTCCCGCTGGGTATACTTCCCAGTTCTGATTGTCTCTATCTCAATGACTATGTTTGAGAACCTTAGCTCCATCGTTTCGATGGACTCGTTGGCTAGCTGCTTGAAGTTGTCGAATTTCTGGCACGCTATTGTGAATTTGTTTTCTTTGATCTCTTCGATCCTTCACATAGCTTGGCGAGTGTTTCCACATCTCTTTGGCTGTCTCGCACTTGATGATTTTACTCGGGTAGGCGTTTGAGGCATTGAAGAGATGGTGTTCCTTGCGAAGGCATCCGGACCGACTTGCTTTCGCTCTTCGGAAGAATATTCCTTCATTGGCTTGAGAAATGGCCGGTATTACGGTTGACCTCCATCATGAGCGAGTACGAGTTCATTTCGCTTGTTTATAGATAAGTATGGGTCCGTCGGTGATGACGTCCCACATCATGTCGTGATGTGCACAAAGGAAGCTTTTCAATCGAATTTCCAGATTGCATAGTCGTCTACCGAGAAGGTGGGGAGATTCTCGTTAAGATAAGAATCCATAGACATGTGCGGTATGTAATAAGATGAGTTTTTCGAAAAACGGATGCATTCGATTGACCACCGACACGGAGCGTCAAGAGAGATCTCTTGATACGAAACGGTGGTCTTTTGAACCCTTTGCTCGATACCAATTGATGGTCCCCGAGCTGGGTACTTGGTGTAGAGGGGGTGAATACACCAAGTAGATTTTTCGAAACTTTTATCAAGTTAAAACGGAGTTGAGTGAGAGCTCGGTTATTGATCCGGTGGGGAGGGTCGAGTTTGGGTAAACAACTCGAGTGGCGGTGCGGAAAGTGGTGGTTTGAAAACTTAGCTCGATTACTTAGAAAAACTCAGTTTGAAAATATTAACTTATCGTTTTCAGCTTAGTCAGGTTGTGCAACTTTTCGAGAGACACAGCTGTCTTTTGAGAGCAGCCGTGTGTGCAGTTTTGAACAAGTATGCAATGATATGAAGGCGTTAGTACACAGCTAAATATAAAGCAAAAGTAAAGAGAGAGAGATAGAAGCACGCGAGTTTTTACGTGGTTCGGAGTAACACCTCCTACGTCCACGACCGGGTTCATCGGTAATCCACTACCACTTGGTTTCCAAGTACCAAGCAACTTCACAACTCTAACCCGAGCCGTGTTCCAACGGTTGCGGGCACCGTCAAGCCTATACACCTTCGGTTTGCGGTGCGAAGAACCTATCCACTCGAATTACGCGCTTCGAGCAAGCGTACCTTTACCTAACCTTTCTGGGTTTGGGTTTGGGTATGGGGTTCCAACTATGAACGAGTTCTTACAATTAAGAACTTCAGAGTATGATGAACTCGTTCGAAATCTAGGCTTAAGATAAACAATGAGTTTGGCCTAGGGAACAGACGAAAAACTAAGCAGTTTCTTAACTAGAAACACTTTAAGATAAAGTGTTCTTTGATCTATGTAGAACCGCTTGAGAGCTTTTGAAAGAATAATGATTTCAGATAATGAAAGCTTGTAGAGAGTTTTTCGTATCTGATCCTGAGGTTGAAGACGGGTTTATATAGGTAGAGATTCAGAACTAGCCGTTGGAGGAGCCGTTTGAATCTTACCTACTCTTCTTAAATACAAGATCTGCCGTTGGGCGTATCTGCATCTGTCTTCATTTGTGTCACATCCTAGGTTCTGAAGTCTAGGATGCGATGCGGCAATCCCTCATTGGTCGAGGTAGGTTGACTTCACTCGATTCGGGATCTTATGCCTTTAGAGCCGGCTTTTGAATTCGTAGCCGGATCTCGACGTGGAGTCTTCGAGAGATAGTTCCTTTGTTCTTGACGGTCTGTTGGACCATTGTGTTTTGAACTCGGCTCGAATTCTCTTCGACTTGATCGAGCTCTCTTGGATCACTCGGTGAAGGTTGACGCCTTCTTGTCTTTTGCTATGACTCATTTGTAAACACGATTTGGGTTATTCTTGTCTTCCGCTTCCTTAACCTGTAATCCTAGAACATTTTAAGGCTCAAACAGGCGAGCTGGAAAACACTATTTAGGTTGGCGCGATCATCTATTCGGTTGGAGAATCAGTTGGGTTTTGGTATCAAATCGAAACCTTATAATTTTCCCAACAATTTCCCCCTTTTGATGATGCCAAAACCTAAGCGAGACAACTTATGATGCGAGAGAAACTTGTGTTTTATTAAAGTAAGAAAATACATTATAACACGGGAAAAAGAAAGAAGGAAAAAAAATTTCGGTCTTGATCCTTCGATCTTCAATCCCGGTTGGTAGGTCTTCTTCTCGCATCCGTTGCTTCTTTCTTTTGACTCGTTTCTTCGAGTCGATTCGATCCATTTGGTTCCTCTAGCTCAACAGTTTGCCTCTTTATTGACTTGTCTATCTTCTCCCTTACTTCCCCCTTTTTGGCATGATCAAAACAGGGTGGGAGAGATACACCATCGGCTGTTGCGATGTTTTAGTTTGGCGAACCTGTGGTTTTCAGCTCTGAGCGGCGAGGTTTAGAGTCTTAGTGGCTCAAGTTGTATTAGCTCTTCTTCGGTTGCATTAGCCTCGAGTGTGTGATTGCGAACACGAGCGTCCTTGGCTGATTCAAGGGCGGTCAGTGAGTGCTTGGAGGGATGAGTTGGCACGGGAGATATCATCTTCCGAGTCGGGCACAATCTTCATTCCTTGCAACTTTTGCTTATTCAGACTTCTTAGATTGAATGAGAAAGTACGATACGGAGACTTGAGGGATTTGTATTCGGCTCATATCATCATCATCCATTGCGGTGATCGTTGGTAGGTGTTGTTTCTCATTTGAGCTTGGTGCGGGGACTTGAGCATCTTTTATTGAAAGATCTCGAAGAAGGTGTCCTTTGTGGAGAGTTTGAAGAAGCGAAGAGAAGGCGGTTGAAGTATCCCATCTGTCTTGGGGTTTAAGCTTGGTTGTTCAGCTGGAATACTCCGTTGCGGTGTTGGTGATGATTATGTTCAAGCAGGGACGTGAACTTCTCTTCCACCGTACGAAACGACCGCTTGAGGGCCTTCTGCTCCTCGGAGAGTGATTACGAATTCTCTCATAATGTCGGTAGCTTCTCTATTGTGTGGCACCTTTGACTTGAGTCTTCGGTTCGAAGACGATTCTTGATATATTTTGTCTCCTCAAGTTGTCTCCGATTCCCAGCTGGAACGGAGTTAGATGCATGCTGCTTTGTCTCCTGCATCTTTTTCTGTGCCTCCTGTGGCGGAGCAGGAGCTTTGAAATGACTGCTCCTTAATACTCCGGTTTCATCAACATCTGGTCCAGGTCTGTTGACGTTGATTTTTTTTTTTTTTTTTTTTTTTGCATCCCAGGGAGTTGTGTGTCCCATTTTGCGTGGTGGCTACACCAAAATTAGATTTATAGGAAAAATAGGTGAATTCCCGTTCTCTGTGGTTCGACCCTGCTTATTGTTATACTAATTTAATTCTGAACGAATTGCAGGAATTATTTGGTGGTAAACGACGTCCACCAAATTGGCGCCATTGCCGGGGAACGGTGTTATTTAATTTATTTTTCCTATTGATCTTTGGTTACTTTTCTGTTGTTTATGAGCAGGGCCTCTAAACCGGACCTTCTATATCATCCTGAAATTGAGAAGTTCGCGAAACGGTTGAGGAAGGAGGCCAAGCTTAAGAAGCAGCAGAATCTGTTGGAACCGCAAGGCGATCCGTCTGCCCAGACGGAAGCTGTTTACGAGTCTGACAGTAGTGTTCCAGAAGCTGAAAGTGTTCCGTTTGCCTAAATGGAAGGTATTTCAGAAGCAGAAACAGAAACCGAGAGAGAAGTTGAGTCTACTTTCGTTGCGATCACTGAAGGCGATATGGCAGATGAAGATCCGAGATTGAACGAACTTTCCAGCCATCTGGAACATGATCCTCCAACACCGATACAGATACCAGATTTGGAGGCATCGATCGAGATCAAGTTGGGATTGCTGAATGTTTTACCTAAGTTCTATGGTAAAAAGGAGAGGATCCATACAACTTCTTGAGTGAGTTCGTCAAGATATGCAAGGTGCAGAAACGACCAGCTGGAGTTACTGAAGAACAATTCAAGTTAGCGGCGTTTCCTTTCACTCAGACGGCAGAGGCGAATGCCTGGTTCACAAGCCTCCCGCCAAACTCCATATCTACATGGGCTGACATGAAGAGGTTGTTTTTGGAGCATTTCTTTCCTCCGACTAAGACTAATGCATTGAAGAAGGAGATTAGCGGAGTGAAGCAAGAATATGATGAATCGTTGTGCACTTACTGGACGAGATTTAAGAGATTGGTGGATAGTTGCCCGAACCATAGATATTCTGAGGGTGAATTGTTGTAGAATTTCTACCAAGAAATGACCGTTGACACGAAGAATTTAGTTAACTCATCAAGTGGAGGCGGATTTTCGCATTGCAGGGTGAGTGAAGCTAAGAAACTGATTCAACACTTAGTAGAAGCAACAAGGGAGTACGAGGAGCCTCGTTTGCTTAAGAGAGCTGCACAAGCAAATTCCTCCAATTTTGAAGAGAAGCTCGAAGAGAGAATGGGACGAATAGAAAAGATGTTGAATACTATGGTCGAGAAGTCTGCAAGTGCGGGACCAGTGGAGAAACCATGTGGTATGTGTGGTAATTTGGGCCACTTAACGGTGTAGTGCAAATTGAACGAAGAGAATCACATTGCTCAAGCAAATTCATTTGAAAGTTGGTATGATCATCCACCACCAAAGAGAGATCCTTTCTCGAACACTTATAATCCAGGTTGGAAAGACCATCCTAATTTTCTTTGGAGCGATCAAAGCAATCAAGTGCAGCAACAACCTCAACAAGTACAGCATCAACAGAACTACCGACCACCTCATCAAAGAGGATTTCAGCAACCACCATCTCATTCGCAAGAAAAGAAAGAAAAGTCCCTTGAAGAGATGATGGCTGATTTGATTGGCTCGCAGCAATTTTTGCAAAATAATATGCAGCAACTCCAACAAACTCAAGCTGAGCAAAAAGTGTGCATGGACGGCTTAGCTCGTCAAATTTCTCAACTCTCGGCTTCTATGAATGAACTCAAGGGGAACCAAGGCCGATTACCAGCACAAGTTCAAGTGAACCCTCGAGAACATGTGAACTTTATCACGTTGAGAAGTGGCAAGGAGTTGGGTGAGCCACCAATCGAAAAGACGGATAAGAGTCCGAGAAACGGATCTGAAGAGAGAAGCAATTTGGCCTAACGGGACGATTCTGATGTTCCAGCAGAAGATGAAGCTGAAAATACGTTCTGTTTGCCCAAACAGAATACTGATCCGACAGTTGTGCTGAAGGGAAAGGAAGCTGAAAAGGAAACCGAATTTGAGGAGCCAATTGAGGTACATAAACCTTTGAGCTTATATGATCCTAAAATTGTGATTCCAGCACCTTTTCCTCGAAGATTAGCGAAGAAGAAGCCGGAGGTAGATTCTATGGACTTTATGTCAATATTTGGAAAGTTAGAAATTAACCTTCCATTTCTACAAGCGATCAAGCTTCCTCCATTGAGCAAATTCATGAAGGATTTCATTGCTGGAAAGTCAAAGGATTCTGGAAAGATTTTGATGAGTGGGAACGTATCAGCTGTGATACAAAAGAAATTGCCACCCAAATGCAAGGACCCAGGTATGTTCTCTTTGCCTTGCTATATTGGAGGTACAAAGCTTAAGCATGCTATGTGTGATTTAGGAGCATCTGTTAACGTCATGCCATTATCTATTTATAATAGCTTAACTGGTATGGAGTTGGTAGATACTAAAGTTGTGATGAAGTTGGCTAATGGATCATGTGTTTATCCTGAGGGTCTGTTGGAGAATGTCCTTGTGAAAGTTCATAACTTTGTTTATCCTGCTGATTTCTATGTGGTGAAAATGAGTAATATACAGTCGAATGATTCCGCTAGTGTTCTGTTAGGTCGTTCTTTCTTAAGGACTGCTAAGTTGGTCATTGATGTCTTTAATGGTACTATCTGCTTGGATTCTGAGTTGGGCCAACCTATGGTCTACCGGTTGTTATGCCAATAGCAGCGCCGGGCAGCTAAGTTGGTATGGAAGAACCGTTGAGTTCTATGGTGGCGAACTTAATGGAGTCAGTTATAGTGATCCTGCTATTATCATGGAGAGAAATTCATTTTCAATATTGATGATACCATGAGTAATCCTCTCGATGGTAAGAATGCATACGCTATTGATGTGATTGACCATCCTGTCCAAGAATACCTTGAGACTGAATTAATGCAGGAAAAGCTTGATATAACTTCGATGAAAGGGGCCACTGATTTTGATGCTCAAGATTCTGGAAATAGGTCCAGTTTGCCCAAACAGGACCCCTGCGACAGATCAGCACCATTAGATGTGAAACTACCTAAGTTGGAACTTAAACCACCTAAATTTCCAAAAAGAAGACTTGGGTGATTTCTTTCCCTTTCTTTATTTTTTTTTTATTTTTATTTTTTTTAATTTTTTTTTCTTTTGATTTTTTTATTTTATCTTCCTTTTAGTTTTGTGTTTGCGTCTATGTGTTTGTTCTCCTTGTTTATGCTTTTTCTTTGTTTGCTTGAGAGCAAGCAAAGCTTAAGTGTGAGAAGGTTGTCTTTGTACATGTGTTTATGTTAGTTCATTTGTTATTTTTTTTTTTATTTGAGTCAAGTTTTTATGTCAAGTAAAGCCAAGTATTATCAGATTTGTTGATGTTTGTGGATATACTCTGCTCGTTGGAGTCTTGTAATTAACTTGTTGATTCAATATACTGTTAAATGATGGAATGCGATTTAATTTTTGAAGAATTATTGAATGATACTTGGGATGACGAAAAAGGGCAATAATTGAATTTTTAAACCTACTCTAAATGAGATTTGAGCCTATGATAGTAGAGCACTCTCTACTTTGTTCTTTCTGAGTGTTTATTCACAAGGTTGCAATATCGAGTGTGCCATTTTGTAATGCATGATAGAAGGCATTAGGGTCATGAACCAATTTTGGCCTGAGTTTCATTGTCTGACCTTTACATTAACCTCTAGTGAGCCATTTTTGAGCCTTGACCATTTCTTTGACTTGAGCTACTAAATATTTAACCAAGGCCTGTTTTTGACTTTCTCTTGGCCCTATTGTGCATGTTCAAATTCGAAAATTCATTCATGTGTGATTTGAGTGAAAAGACAATTTTTGTACGTTCAGTCTGCCCAGACAAAATCTTATGCTGAAGTTTCTGTTATGAAAAAGTTGATATTTGGTTCTGTTTGGCCAAACGGAGAGGAGCTGTAACTCATGTGTTGTGTTGATTATCATTGGAATGTATTCTGAAGTGATGAATTGTATGTTTGTTCGAAATTTGAAGAAAAAACTAAGGTGCTGAAAAAAAACAGGAAAAAAAGAAACAAAAAAACAGGAAAAAAAAAAAAGCACCTGAGTTGAGTTGACATACAGTTTGATGGGTAGTTTGTTGAGATGAGTTAGTTTGTTCTCCTTATGATGCCTAATTTGCATGGATGATGATTTGGTTTGGATATGCATAATACTTTGTTCTTATTTTCGGAAGCCTAGGAATTCTGTTAGATCCTTCCAAATTTTGAATGGTCCCTAGCCCCGTTACGTCAAATGAGAAAAAACCTTCTTGAGTTACATGTTGGCTGCTTTATATCACAATCGAGTGAAATTTGTTTATGAGTGATTGTCCTGGAGTAGTGTAGGGAGTGAATGAGTGATCCGTGAGTTATATTCATATTTTTGCCCGATTTTGACCAAGTTGATGATAGTGATGCATTATTTGAGATTTCATTTTGTCATTTGAAAGTTGAGAATTGCTTTGTGAGTTGCTTGATTTTTACTTGGCAGTGGAAAGTTTGCTGACATAAAAAGTTTGGTATTTACTTGGCTATTGTGTGTCGAGTCAGTTCGTGTCTAATTTCTTATTATTCCATCTTTCTTTTCTTTTATTGAGTCGTTCATGTTGAGTCCTGGGGAATTTAATGTTTCTAAACAACCATGTTTGATGATTGAGTTTAATTGATCTTCACTTCATACTTGAGGGGCAAGTATGACTCAAGTGTGAGGAGATTTGATGAGTGTGTATTTTGGTTGTTCAGAAGTTAAGTTTTTTATGATTTTATATGGATATAATGCACGATTAGGTGTGGTTTTTATGCAGGAAATGCAGATTTCGGTTGTTGATATATTTGGATGAAAGAAGTCGAAAAGGATGGATTTTATGTCCAATTATAGAAGATCGAAGTCGAGGATGGAAGAGAATTAAAGGGGGCCGGACTTTACTACTTTGTAATCCATAAACAATATATTTAGATACCTATTATATTTAGAATTCTATTATTTAATTATTTCCTAGGTTATTTAAGATAGATTAGCAGCAAGGATTAGTGACACTTTTATATTCCATATTTTTCTCTTCCCTTAGCCGCGGCCGAAGCAGGGAAGATAGACGCATATAATTTGGAGTCAGAAGACTTCTTAGATTAGTTTCAATTTCTTTCGGGAATACCTTGGATCGATTTGATCAATTTTTGGTGACGATTTTCTATTCTTCTTTTTCATCCATTACAGTAACATTATGTTTGCTTTTTATTATTCAATTGTGATTAATTATATTAGTTTTATTATGCGTAGCTAATTCTTTAATTCGGCGAGAATAATGAAGCACTAGTCTAATAATCTGTGAGATCTAATTGTTCTTATAATTAATTTCCTAGGGTTTTGATTAATTCCTTATGTTTAAAGTTAATTCTGATTTGATTTAAACCTGATCAACTTAGATTAAATTGGATTACAGTCAATTAGTTCTCACAATCCGTAATTGTTGGAATAAGGCTAATTAGTGATAAAGCTACCATGTTCGTAGTATGAATAAATTGGTAGACGGGTTATTACTTGTGTTCTTGAGTAATTCGTCTAAATTGGGTTCCTTCAAATCTAAAAGCTATTAGAACATTAAATCTAGGTCTGGCGTCTCCAGCTAGGTTGTGTTTTAATAAGGGAAATAGTTAGGTATGGCGTCTACAGCTAACTATCGATAAAGCACGTAGGAATTGGGGTATGTCCGCTGCGTTCACGGTACCCTATAACTGGTTGGTTCTTGGGAATTAATTAATCTTTGCATCGATGATCAGAGTCTAGACTAGTGTGGATTTATTCGAAGCCGGATTGCTTTTCTTTTGATTTTATTGTCGTTTGCTATTTTAGTTAATTTCTTTGTCTTCTTAGTATTTAATTAATTTATCTCAATTTAAGGCGTGGTGGCTACACCAAAATTAGATTTATAGGAAAAATAGGTGAATTCTCGTTCTCTGTGGTTCGACTCTGCTTATTGTTATACTAATTTAATTCTGAGCGAATTGCAGGAATTATTTGGTGGTAAACGACGTCCACCAGTAATTTATTGGTGAGGCTGGTGGGAGAAGAGGTCATCGGATGATGATCTGGACCAAGTTTGCTGGTTGTTAATTTTGTTTTATTTTATTTTATTTTTTCTCATTATGATATTTAGTTATGTTCGAAAATTTAATGTATTTGGCAAAATTAATCAACAAGTTATTGTATTTTTACAATTTTAACCTCTGGATGGGATCCTAGCTCTGTCACACAATTTTGTCGATTGGCTGAATTCTTGACCAATTGAATACCAATATACTTAACTAGTGACTAATTGAGTATCAATTGATTGAATTGAATACCAGTTGGATCAATTGGCTGAATTCGTGACCAATTGAGTTCCAATTGACTATATTTGGTGACCAATTGAATACTAATTGGCAATAAAAAAAAATGCATCACAACTTTTTAAATATCTATATAAAAAATTATGGACAAAATTTGTTGGCAGTTTAGGTTATAGATCTATATCAAGATTAAAGTATGTTATATAGCTGGGGTTATATATGATGCTATTTCAACCACTCCAACTATTAATTTGCTATTTTAAAATATTTATTTAAAAATAAATTTTAGTAACCTATATAATGAACAATTAATTAACATTTATTATAAAAAATTAAATTTAAAAAAAAATATATACCCTAATTTTGGAATAATGGACCCTAATATCAATTAAAAATTTTAAAAAATACAAATTGAATGCAAAAAATATATATAAACTTTAATTGGGTGGATAAATCATAATTAATAATTGTAAAATTATACTAAAACATTATAGACTGAAATTGAAGAAAAAATTACAATAAATTAATTATATATAAATTATGGAACACGGGTGAGACACCAATCCTAGGATAGAGGATCACAATTGTTTTAACCTGAACTAGTGTGTAACCCGTCGAAATTCGACGGGATCACTTAATATTATAATTTATTAGTCTTATTTAAAAGCATAATTAAATAATTTCTTCAAAGTAATAGTACGACGATGAATATTAAAAGAAGTGTTATATTACATATAGATGAAAAAAATAGTAAAAAAAGTGAGTTTATTCAATTTCTCCCAACATATTTTATATGCAAGAAACCAAAAGAAATCAAAGTAAACAAATAATAATAATAATCAATTTTTAAGATAATAAATTTTGTAATTACCTCACAATCTTTCGAAAATTTCATCGTAAACCACATTAGTTATTGTGCCATACGCTTTACCATCATTGTCACATATTAGAATCCTAAGACCTTTTTTGCCAGTGACTCATAAGCTTGCAACGTACAACTGACCATAGCTAAACACACATTTTGGTAGGTAGAGTCCTACATTCGAAAGAGATTAGCCATGACTCTTGTTTATGGCCATAGCAAAGCAAACAGTCAAGGGGAACTGTCTCGATCATCTGAAATCGAATTGAAATTTTAATAAAATTCGAGGGGCTCATGATCATTCTTGCAATATGAAAGTTTTTGTTCGCATTCTTTCCAAAAATTAATTTAGCTTCAATAATGTGATCCCCAAGTTTAGTTACTATCATCCTAGTTTTCATTAGGAACGACTGGCAGGATCTGCTTGAAATAGTCCGTCTAAATTCAACCGGAAATAATTTTCGTTATAATTTTTAAGTAGAAATCTAAAAAGTAATTTAATACTTAACTAAGGTTCAGTCGTTCTGAATTGTTGAACGCAACTAAGAATGATGATGGACCGAAGTGATAAGGCTAGAGTTCAACCACTGGACCCGTCCATAATGTATATACTCGTACCCGTGTCAAACTTTACTAAAAAATAATTTCACTACTTGTTCTCGTCTCAAATTTAAATAGTATTATCCATTAATTATCTGAATTTATTTAAATTTATGAACATAAATTGTTATAGTAATTGGTTATCCATTTCAATAAAAACTCGAACAACACAAAATAAAAATATTAAAAATTCATGTTTGGAATTGCGTCCATTTAAAATTTATATACTCATACATGTCATAAACCTGATTAAAAGTGCCACTCGTCGTCCAAAATTCGTAATGCCCACTAATTATCCAAATCCGTTTAAACTTATAAAATATCTAAACAATAATTAGTTATTTGTCTCACTGAAACCCAAACACAATAATAATAATAATAATAATAATAATAATAATAATAATAATAATAATAATAATAATAATAATAATAATAATAATAATAATAATAATAATAATAATAATAATAATAATAATAATAATAATAATCAATGTTGATTTTTTTTAGAACAATTAAAAAGATAATAAATTCACAGGAGATAAATTTAGTGTTCGGTCTATTTGGATCTACCCTAGAGGTGTTCACGGGCCGGTTCCGGTTCGAAAAAGTTGGAACCGGAACCGGCCCGTCACAGCCCACCGTTTCGGGTTGGAACCGGCCCGTATTGGACGGTTCCGGTTCCAGGTCAGAACCTCCGGTTTAGGGCCAGAACCGTCTATTTTTTTTATTTTTTTTATCTTTGAAAATATAAATTAAAAAGCATAATTAAATAATTTCTTTAAAGTAATAGTACGACGACGAATATTAAAAGAAGTGTTATATTACATATAGATGAAAAAAAATAGTAAAAAAAGTGGGTTTATTCAATTTCTCCCAACTTATTTTATATGCAAGAAACCAAAAGAAATCAATGTAAACAAATAATAATAATAATAATAATCAATTTTTAAGATAATTACTTTTGTAATTACCTTTCGAAAAAGTTGGAACCGGAACCGGCCCGTCACAGCCCACCGTTTCGGGTCGGAACCCGCCCGTATTGGACGGTTCCGGTTCCAGGTCAGAACCTCCGGTTTAGGGCCAGAACCGTCTATTTTTTTTATTTTTTTTATCTTTGAAAATATAAATTAAAAAGCATAATTAAATAATTTCTTTAAAGTAATAGTACGACAACGAATATTAAAAGAAGTGTTATATTACATATAGATGAAAAAAATAGTAAAAAAAGTGGGTTTATTCAATTTCTCCCAACTTATTTTATATGCAAGAAACCAAAAGAAATCAATGTAAACAAATAATAATAATAATAATAATAATCAATTTTTAAGATAATTACTTTTGTAATTACCTCACAATCTTTCGAAAATTTCATCGTAAACCACATTAGTTATTGTGACATACGCTTTACCATCATTGTCACAGATTAAAATCCTGAGACCTTTTTTTGCCAGTGACTCATGAGCTTGCAACGTACAACTGACCATAGCTAAACACACATTTTGGTAGGTAGAGTCCTACATTCGAAAGAGATTAACCATGACTCTTGTGTATGGCCATAACAAAGCAAACAGTCAAAGGGAACTGTCTCGATCATCTGAAATCGAATTGAAAATTTAATAAAATTCGAGAGGCTCATGATCATTCTTGCAATAAGAAATTTTTTATTCGCATTCTTTCCAAAAATTAATTTAGCTTCAATAATGTGATCCCCAAGTTTAGTTACTATCATCCTTCAACTTTAGTTACATTTAGTCTACGTTCAATAGTTAGCGATATACAATTTCAATTCTTCACTTGAAATCTATAATAATAATAATAATAATAATAATAATAATAATAATAATAATAATAATAATAATAATAATAATAATAATAATAATAATAATAATTGTTATTATCATTAATTTGATTATAAATAATAAATATATACTCACAATTGGAAATGTACAAATGAACTGCTACATATTCAATAACAATTTTATAAAAACAAATCTAATGGAAAGTGCAAGAAATTAGTTCAATGTTTTTCTCGATGCATTTACATCTCAAAGGCAAAAGTCTACAACAATAATTCTAAATTTTTCAGTGCAATTGTAAATTCGAATTTTGGTATTTCTTGCCTTGTTTGTGTAGTGAATTGTTGTTGAAACTTCTTTCTCCATCTAAATTAAACTCGATTTATTTAGAGATTTATTTTTCTTAAGGTATAACATGCAATAATAAAATTCTTAAATTTGTCCATGAGAATATATAAATCATACACCATATATATGCACATGAGAAACAGAAGAAAAAAACTATGAAATATTAAAAACAAATAATATTGTACAAACTCTTGAGATGTGAGACATTTATGTAATTATGTTCATCTTGGAATTTTAATAGTGATAATTATTCTTCTCTCAAAAAAATATACTTTATATATATATTATTATTATTCTTGATGTAATTAGTGATCTAATTCTAGAAATCTGATCAATTAGTCATAGTACATCATATGTATTTTAAAATATGTTTATTAAAGTATATTCATGTAATTATAACTGATAATATAAAAATATATTAAAGAAATTTCAAAACAATATATAACTTTTTCTTCACTTGAAATACAATATAGAACTAAACAATGTATTAAAGAAATTAAAAATCAATTATAGACATTCATGACGGTTGAATATCGACTAAAATTGAAAACTACGTGTAATTGAACTAAACACTATATATAAACATGGCTATCTATTTACCATAACAATGGTAAATTTAATAATAAGAAACATATCATTTCAAAGCCCGATGTGTAAGAATTATATTATCCAAAAGGGTAGGAATGAAATATATATGACAAATCAATTAATATTAATATTATTTATCGTAAAATACAAAACAACAATAACAATAAAACTTACAAAATAACATATAATAAGGAAAATTACATTGGGCTGAAACACTTAATGTCACAGCCCCAAATCCCGAAGGACGGCTAAGCCGGGGTGTGACTAGGGGTTGGAATTAAGAAGCGGGGAAGAAAGGGGATTAATGAATAAATGAGGGATAAATCTCGAATCATCAAGGAAATACATAGAAGTAAACTTTGAAAATATAACGCGAGACAATCTCGAAGGATTTCTCAAATAGAACTAACAAGTCGTTTCAAGTTTCAAGTACAAAATACTTAAACAAAAAGTGTTATAACATATTAGAGTATTTGCAGCGGAAAAAGAACGTAGATTGACTCCACATATGAAGATGTGAAATCGAGGCTCGACTAGCTTTATTAGGGATTTACAACCACGTACTCAACTTCCGCCGTCACCCGTCACTCAACCTGCATATTTAAAAACATATACAGGGCTAAGTACAAAGTACTTAGTGAACACATGCCAAAAACATATAATAGATTTACTGGATTTATTAGGCATTTCAACAGTAACACAACGGGGTTTTTCATTAAAGGCCCGTGCTTACTAAAATTTATTTTCATAATCGCTTGCAAGCATTTTCTTACTTTTAATTCAATATGACCAAATCTGAATAACGCCGGGGAAGAAGGCCTTCTTCCGCGGTCGCTCCTCACCGTGGCTGGCTACCCCTCAACAGAGTACCAACACACACCGGCTACCGTGTACACTAATTCTGGAAAGCACCCTCTTGGCTAACTCAGAATCCGATCGATTACTAGTTGGCGAACCAACTCAGATAGGCATAATAGAACTCACAAAACAAATTCTTTTATGCCAAGATAATCACTTTAAAACATGCTTTTTAAAGCGGTAAGAAAAACAGAGCAAAGCTCGAGTTATTCAGTAAACTGAATAGCCACATTTTATTTGTATAATAGAAAAGCTCACCTTAATGGTTTACAGAACGGAAACTCAGCTTCAATCTTCCGTCCTTTCTTCTATGTATGATGTCCTCCTTTAATCGTAAATAATCAAATCTTAGAAAAAGATCGAGAGGGAAACCATACGATAACAGACTTGATAACTTGATTAATCTTTAATATATACTTTTGAGTTTACGAAAGAAACAACTGAAAACAAGTTGATCATAAATCAATTTGGATAAAACAATTTATCTGGAAAATCAAGCTTTTGGAAAAAGCGAGTTATTTGGAAAACCGAGCTAAAAACAGTGGCTAGAAAAACCGAGTGGAAAAAATAGTTGGAAAAAACACTGGTTGGAAAAACACAAGTTGGAAAAAGCCCAAATTTGGAAAAACGAATTTAGTTGGAAAAACACTAGTTGGAAAAACACAAATTTGGAAAAAGCGAAATTGTTGGACCAATTTGAGTTAATCCAATTGATGGAGTCATTGAGTTAATCCAATTGGCCGGATCCAGTGAGTTAATCCAAATTTGGCCGGGTCCAAGTGATTCCAATGTGAGTCCAGCTGAGTTAATCCAGCTGGCTGGATCCAGCTGACTTAATCCAGGAATTAAACTCTAAATTTCAAAACTTGGTATTAAAATTCTGAAAAATTCTACGTCACTTAATTTTTAACGTAGATTCCAATTCTATCATTATCTTCTTCATTAAAAATCAAATACATGGCTTTATTGAACATATATATATATTTCGGTCCTTTTTATTTATATATTTTTTTTTAAACTTGGTTTCAAACTTGATTCTTTTATTAAAAACATTACTAAGCATCATATAAACATTAATCAAAAGCTAGAACAACAATCCAACCATCTTTCAAAAATTTCGAAAATTTAAAGATGGAAAGAATGAAATTTTGTTTGGTTGGGAATGAAGAAGAAGCTCCTACCTTGACAAAATCGAACTCGGATCGAAAATCGGACGGTAGATGAAAGAGTGATCGAAACTTGAAGCTTGAAGAAATGAAGAAATGAAAGCTTATGGTGTTTGCTGCTATGGGGAAATGGGACGGCAGATGGGGGTGAATGAGAGAGATATTAACTCAGGAAAGTTATATTTAAGAGGAATGGTTGATCTTATTTGCTGTAATGATTCAAAAGTAAATGTGATGGACGTGTATTACAAACTTAACCACAAAAAATTACTGACAAGATTTTGGAGAAGATTTACTCTTATCATCGGCACATTCACAGCTGTGAAAGATAATACTTGGTGCATTTCTGGTTGATTAAGGGCCTCACAGGCTTTTAAAGTTTTTCATGGTTGGGCTTTAATTTGGGCTTTTATTTATTTAACTAGATGGGCTTAAATTTATTTAAGCCCATTGGGCTATAAATAAAAGAAAAGGTTCGGCCCAAGTTACAAAGATATAAGTCGGCTCACTAAAACATATATAAGATTATTAAGTCTTTTATTACGAAGGATTTGATCGCCGATAATTAATTATAAATATAAACGGTTCAAACATTCAAAATTAATTTCTTAATTTCCCTACTACTTAATGACGGCAACAAAATAATCAAGCTTTAGAAAAAAAATGGAAATGAAAAAGTAAATCGTTTTAATACTCGACTCTGAACTTTAAGAGTATTCGGTTAAAATAACTTAAGGCTGCAAAAATTGTAATTAATTATATAAAATTAATTATACGCAAGTTTAGAAAAATCGGGGTATTACATCCTACCCCTCTAACAAGAAATTTCGTCCCGAAATTTGCATACCTTCTTCAAAAAGCTCAGGGTATTTTTCCAGCATCTTTTCTTCGAGTTCCCACGTAGCTTCTTCTTGCCCGTGGTGATTCCATAAAACTTTTACAAGCGGTATCGTCTTGGTTCGGAGTTCTTGTACCTTTCGGTCCAAGATAGCTTGCGGTCTTTCTTCATAGTTCAAATCCGGACTAAGAACAATGTCTTGCTGGTGAACCACGTGTTTAGGATCGAACACATATTTTCTTAATTGAGAGACATGAAAAACATTATGAACACTCCCTAGACTTGGCGGTAAAGCCAATCTATAAGCAACGAGTCCTATCTTTTCCAAAATCTCAAAAGGTCCAAAAAATCTGGGTCTAAGCTTACCCTTCACGCCAAACCTAATAATTCCCTTAGACGGAGAAACCTTGAGGAAAACCTTATCCCCAATTTCGAATGATAACTCAGATCGACGTACGTCGGCATAAGATTTCTGTCGACTTTGGGCTTCTTTTATTCTCAGTCGGATCTGTCGAATGATCTCTATCATTTCACCGACTGAATCTGGTCCTAGATTTTTCCTTTCACCTACTTCATCCCAATAAAGCGGTGATCTACATTTCTTTCCATACAATGCTTCATATGGAGCCATGCCTATTGTTGCTTGATAAGCATTATTATAAGCAAATTCGATTAGTGGCAAAACATTTTCCCGGCTCCCACCTTGATCCAACACCACGGTTCTCAACATGTCTTCTAGTGTTTGGATTGTTCTTTGTTGACCGTCCTGTTTGAGGAGTGAAAAATGTCTTTGAAATTGAGTTTGGTACCCAATTCTTTTTGCAAGCTGATCCAAAATCTTGAGGTGAATTTTGAATCTCTATCTGATGTTATCGACGTTGGTACTCCGTGCAGACGTACGATCTCACGGACATATAATTGGGCTAATTTCTCCGATCCATAGGTAATCGGAATTGGTATAAAATGAGCTGACTTTGTGAGACGGTCTACTACAACCCATATTGCAGTGTTTCCTCTTTTTGACTTCGGCAGACCGGTCACAAAATCCATTGTTATACCTTCCCACTTCCATGTTGGAATATCCAACGGTTGTAACTTTCCATAAGGTCGTTGGTGTAAGGCTTTTACTTGTTGACAAGCCAGACATCGTTCAACGAAGGAGGCTACATCTCGCTTTAAGCCGTCCACCGTAACTTTCTCTTTAAGTCTGATACATCTTCGTACTTCCCGGATGAGCAGTGTAAGGTGTATCATGAGATTCACTCATGATGTCATTTTTCAGTTCGTCATCATGAGGAATACAAAGTCTTCCATCGAACTCGATTGCATTATCTGTTGCTTCAGAGTAACTGCTAGGGTTACCTGATCTCACCTTCAGACGTAGTTTCTCAAACACCTCATCTTTCCTCTGAGCACTTATTATTCTTTCTCGCAAGTCTGGTATAGCCACTAGGGTTGCAACACGACTAGTTATTGTTTCTGGTGAATTGATCACCTCCAAACTCATTCTCTCAAAGTCTTGAATGAGTTCTCCTTCTTCGGTAAGGAAACAAGCTAAGTGTGTTGGAGTCTTGCGACTCAAAGCATCTGCTACAACATTAGCTTTGCCTGGATGGTAATTGATACCACAGTCATAATCCTTTACTAATTCGAGCCATCTTCTTTGTCTCATATTCAATTCTTTTTGCTCGAAAAAGTATTTTAGACTCTTATGATCCGTAAAAATCTCAACCCTAACTCCATATAGGTGATGTCTCCAGATTTTTAACGAATGCACAACGGCTGCTAATTCCAGATCATGTGTGGGGTAATTGACTTCATGTGGCCTAAGTTGTCGTGATGCATAGGCTATCGCCTTTCCATCTTGCATCAGCACACAACCTAGTCCATTTTTAGAAGCATCTGTATACACCACATATTCTTTATTTGCTTAAGGAGAGCCAAAAGCGGGTGCCGTAGTCAACTTGTCTTTTAGTTCTTGGAAATTTGCCTCACACTCATCCGTCCACTTATATTTGATTCCTTTCTTGAGTAATTGTGTCATAGGTCTAGCTATCTTAGAAAATCCTTCAATGAATCTTCTATAGTATCCGGCTAGACCTAAAAAGCTCCTAATCTCATTAGGGTTGGTTGGTGACTTCCAGTCACGTACCGCTTCCACTTTAGCAGGGTCCACCTTGATACCTCCTCGACACAATGTGCCCAAGAAACATCACTTCACTCGGCCAAAACTCGCACTTACTGAACTTGGCATATAGTTTCTCAGTTCTCAAAGTTTCCAACACTATTCTCAAGTGTTCTTCGTGCTCTTTCTCATTTTTGGAATAAATGAGAATGTCGTCAATAAATACTAAGACGAACTTGTCTAAGTATGGGTGAAAAACTCTATTCATGAGATCCATGAATACCGCGGGAGCATTAGTCAATCCGAATGGCATAACTAAGAACTCGTAGTGGCCATATCGTGTTCGGAAAGCCGTCTTGGGTATATCTTCCGGTTTGATTTTCAATTGATGATACCCGGACCTAAGGTCTATTTTTGAAAACACACATGCTCACTTGAGTTGATCAAACGGTCATCTATCCTTGGCAAAGGATATTTATTCTTGAGGGTTATCTTGTTCAACTCTCGATAATCTATGCACATCCTCATTGTACCGTCCTTTTTCTTTACAAATAGAACAGGTGCTCCCCATGGTGAAACACTTGGTCTAATAAAACCAAGATCCAACAACTCTTGTAGTTGTATCTTGAGTTCTTGTAATTCCTTCGGTGCCATTCTGTATGGTGCTTTCGACACTGGGGCTGACCCGGGCTCCAGGTCAATGTTGAAGTCCACTTGTCGATTTTGTGGCGATCCCGGTAGTATTTACGGGAAATACGTCTTCGAATTCTCGACGATCGCCACATCTCCTATGGTGCTTTTCGACTCCGGCTTCCCCGTTCGGGTAAACAAGGAAAGCTCGACGGTCTTTCTTTTTCATCATCTTCTTAGCTTGAAGGGCGAGAGATAAGCGGCACTCTCCTACCCATTGTAATTCCGTGAAATTACGTAGGCTCTTCTCCGGTAATTGAAAAGAAATTTTTCTCTCATTACAGAGAATCGTAGCATAATTCTCAGCTAACCAATCCATTCCTAGGATTATATCTACGTCCCGCATTACCATGACATTCAAATTGTTAGCTATAACCTTAAAAGTTCCTAGTTCCAATTCTAGGTTAGAGCAAACAAGTGAAGTGGTTGTGATCTCTCCGGATGGTGTAGTTACTCTCATTTTATGACTAGCTCGTTACGGTATGATATCTAAATTATCGACACAAGAACTAGAAATAAAAGAGTGTGATGCTCCGTATCGAACAAAATAATTACGGGGAAAGTTAAGAAGTTTGCCCATACCGCCAAATTTCCTTTGTTCTTAATTGGCGGCTTTTGTTCGATGGCAAAGGCCACAGCATTCGCGTTGTTGTGGCGGTTGTTGAGGTTGCGGCTGCGCCTGTATAGCCCTCAGAGGTTGGGGTTGACCATATTGGTTCGGCCTAAGTGCTTGGGGTGGTCTCGGGCACTCTCTCTTCATGTGACCCTTTTGGCCGCAGTTAAAACAGTTTTCGGTGCCCACGACGGACGCCGAAATGTACCCTATTACACTTACGGCAAGTAGGGATTACAACCTTTCCCCGACCGTTGCCTCCTTGATTCGGAGCATTCCGCCCTTGCCATTGCCCCGACCGGTTGTTTCCTTGCCATGGCCTATTGCCAAGGTTGTTATTGTTACGATTGCTATTCGATTAAATTTGTTGAAAACCACGTTGATTACCACCCCGATTACCCCGACGGTTGTTGTGTTGATAGTAACCTTGTTATTTCCGCCTTCCCATTTTCTCTTGCCCTTGTAGTTATTGTTGAAATGGTTCGAGTCCGAGCTTGAGCTTGTACCGGCACGGATGCGGAGCTCGTCTTTCTTCCGGCATTCTTGCTCCATCTCTAGAGCTCTCTCTAGTGACTCGGTGTAGCTCGGCCCTCCATGATCGGCTAACGACACTCCAATCTCGTGTCTTAGTCCAGACGGAACTTCTTTGCCATTTTCACATCCGTATCAACTTGATCCGGTGCATATCTTGCCAATTCACGGAATATTCCATCATATTCCGTCACGTACATCTTTCCTTGTTTCAAATTATAGAATTCAGATTCCTTCTTTGCTCTATAAGTCTTTGGCACATATTTGTCAAACAGTGCCTCTTTGAATTCATTCCAGGTATACTGAGCCAGATGCTCCTCTGGAATGATTTTCTTGCGAGCCTCCCACCAGTAGTCAGCAGGTCCAATGAGTTGAAAGGCTATGCAAGAAAGACGCTCCTCATCAGTACATCTGAGAAGCTGGAAAATTCTTTCAATAGCTCTTACCCAAAGCTCGCATCGCTCGGGTTTCCAGATCCATTGAAAGTAGGTGGATTTCTTTTGAGGAATAGATCCTCGATATCACGGCGATGTGGTGGTGGAGGTGGAGGTGGTGGTGGGGCTTCCCGACGCTCCCCGATCTTCTCTTCGAGGTCTACCCCTACCTCTTCCTCTACCTCTCCCACGTCCTCTTCTTCCTCCTTCATTTT
Source organism: Agastache rugosa (assembly GCA_031470985.1). Taxonomy (NCBI): domain Eukaryota; kingdom Viridiplantae; phylum Streptophyta; class Magnoliopsida; order Lamiales; family Lamiaceae; genus Agastache; species Agastache rugosa. Next base: position 35,508,592 of record CM062605.1, read on the forward strand.
CAGCTTCCATTTTGAAGATATTCTGAGATTTAGAAAGAAACTTATTAGAACATAACTTATCAAACTGGCATACTCGATGACAACTTTAAACAGATTGGCAATCATTACTTGAACAAAGATAAATGGATTTCGATTGTACAACTTCTCAAGTTGACAAACATAAAAACAGAATATAAGAAGATTGCAACATAAGAGTAAAAGCCCTCACATGGGGTCATATATATATTGGAATAACCAAAATTTGCCTCCACGAGGTCTTACATCCAAAAGATCTAGACTTTATCTCGTCCAGACTAGGCTATCTGCCTATCTATAATATGCTTCTAGAAATTTAAAAGACGGAATGCTTTAACAAGATGCATTGCCGTCAACAACAGGGAAAGATGCTAGACTCGGGATTATATTTACATTAACTCCCGACTATTTACACCAAAAGAAGTCTAACACATTCCAGATCTATTTACAAAAGCAAAAACTAATTCCCACAGCTAACTGGCCCTAGACGGGTCCATGTCTGACTCTCGGAGACGCTGCAGTACTCTCCTCACTGCCCTCAGCGGGCTCCAACCACCAAGGAAACTCCTCAGGGTCCTCTTCCTCCTCTAGCTCTACGCCGAAAACTGCTCCCAAGGTCCCTTCGACCTCGGCATCGGGCAGGTGCTGATCCGGTACTGTCAGCTCTGCTACTCCCGGGTGTGGCTCGGCCGGTGCTAGCTGCTCGGGCCCCAAGTACAACTCTGGTGCTGCCATCTCCTCAGCAAGGCTAGCCCAGTCAACAGCAACCATCGGCTCGTCTAAAAAGACAGGATATGGGAGCTCAGTAAGGTCCACTGCAGTTAAGGGCTGGGTTAGGTGTGCAGGGTACGAGGAGGTGATATCTTCAAGAAATCCATAGTCAAGTGGGACCGCAGAAGGTCCAGCTGCAAACTCGTCGGCCTGTCTAACCCCAAGAAAGGGTAGGTCAGTAGTCGACCCTGCCTCCTCTGGTAGAACTCCAGGAAGAAAGTCATTCACCGGTACTAGGTCATTCAGTCGACGGTACGAAGCGTGCTCCTCAAATTCAACTCTTGGACAACTACCCAATGTGACAAACTGTCTCAACAAAGCGGATGCAAACAGACAAAAGTCACCTGTAGGTTCCGTGTTAGCCCCCACCAAGACAAGGAAAAACCATGACTGTTTTTGCGCCCATCCCTTCCATTTCTGGGGCATCATGGCGATACAGTCCACCATAGCTTGTCTATCGTCCACTCCAAGTTGCTTAACAGGTTTCCAGTAGTGTAGAAAGTCTATAACATACTGTCCAAAGTCACAACCCGAGCGTGGGATGAAGTCATGGTACAGCCTCAAAAGTACCTCAGGCCTAACGGGAGGCTTGAACCGGTTGCTAAAGAAGCTCGAGAAGCACTCCGTACTCATCCTAAGAGAAGAATTTGCAAAACACAAATCAGTAACTGGTAGGATAAAAACTAACACAACTTAAGGGATTCTTAAAGCACTTAAAGAATAAACTGTATATTAAACAAAAACAACTTAAACAATAAATAGCACCACTTAACTTAAGCACTTAGCAATTATCTCAAAATTGTATATAAATCCAAAAATAAAACAAAAATTCTCAAATTTTATAACTCTATACTTAGAGGTTTCTTAACTCTAATAAAGGAAGAACTCAACTAAACTTTACTTAGCTAGATTCGACCAGCAAAATCTAAACGGTTCTCTATAATGGAAAGCAAAGTCAACTTGAAGTTCCGTCGAATAATGAACTTCAATGAAGATGACTGTGCTCATATCACTTATACGCAAGTGACATTCGTTCTCTTTTGCTTTCGTTTCTCTTTACTTCTTCATTTCTTCGTTGATTGAGTTCTTCTTTATTGCTTTGAAACCAACGCTTCTTAAAAGTCTAAGTTCTCAAAATCGGGAAGATGCCTTAGAAAAATTCTTCTAAGTTCTCAATCCAACATGCTCTTGAAAACGGAAATTATAAATCATATAATTCCAAGGAGATAAATTCTAGCATTAAATTCAAGCTTAGAATAATATTTAAAACATATTTTCAAGATGTTTTTAAACTTTTGCAAAGAACGAGAACTTTTAAAATTTCTTACCTTATTATTGGTTGAGCCGGCGTAACGGGGTGTTGAGTTCGTGACTAGTTTCTCAAGTTTAGTGGTTCGAACTAAACTTTTACTCAAAAGAAGACTCAGGCTCAGAGCAAACGAAACGCTCTGATACCACTCTGTCACAGCCCCAAATCCCGAAGGACGGCTAAGCCGGGGTGTGACTAGGGGTTGGAATTAAGAAGCGGGGAAGAAAGGGGATTAATGAATAAATGAGGGATAAATCTCGAATCATCAAGGAAATACATAGAAGTAAACTTTGAAAATATAACGCGAGACAATCTCGAAGGATTTCTCAAATAGAACTAACAAGTCGTTTCAAGTTTCAAGTACAAAATACTTAAACAAAAAGTGTTATAACATATTAGAGTATTTGCAGCGGAAAAAGAACGTAGATTGACTCCACATATGAAGATGTGAAATCGAGGCTCGACTAGCTTTATTAGGGATTTACAACCACGTACTCAACTTCCGCCGTCACCCGTCACTCAACCTGCATATTTAAAAACATATACAGGGCTAAGTACAAAGTACTTAGTGAACACATGCCAAAAACATATAATAGATTTACTGGATTTATTAGGCATTTCAACAGTAACACAACGGGGTTTTTCATTAAAGGCCCGTGCTTACTAAAATTTATTTTCATAATCGCTTGCAAGCATTTTCTTACTTTTAATTCAATATGACCAAATCTGAATAACGCCGGGGAAGAAGGCCTTCTTCCGCGGTCGCTCCTCACCGTGGCTGGCTACCCCTCAACAGAGTACCAACACACACCGGCTACCGTGTACACTAATTCTGGAAAGCACCCTCTTGGCTAACTCAGAATCCGATCGATTACTAGTTGGCGAACCAACTCAGATAGGCATAATAGAACTCACAAAACAAATTCTTTTATGCCAAGATAATCACTTTAAAACATGCTTTTTAAAGCGGTAAGAAAAACAGAGCAAAGCTCGAGTTATTCAGTAAACTGAATAGCCACATTTTATTTGTATAATAGAAAAGCTCACCTTAATGGTTTACAGAACGGAAACTCAGCTTCAATCTTCCGTCCTTTCTTCTATGTATGATGTCCTCCTTTAATCGTAAATAATCAAATCTTAGAAAAAGATCGAGAGGGAAACCATACGATAACAGACTTGATAACTTGATTAATCTTTAATATATACTTTTGAGTTTACGAAAGAAACAAGCGAAAACAAGTTGATCATAAATCATTTGGATAAAACAAGTTATCTGGAAAATCAAGCTAATTTGGAAAAAGCGAGTTATTTGGAAAAGCTAGCTAGAAAAACAATTTGGAAAAAAGAAAAACAATTTAGTTGGAAAAACTCTGGAAAAACTCTAATTGTTGGAAAAGCAATTTGTTGGAAAAAACGGTGAGTTGGAAAAACACAATTGGTTGGAAAAACTGTTTGGAAACCAATTGGACCAGTGAGTTAATCAATTTGGCCAGGTCAATGAGTTAATCCAAATTGTTGGATCAATGAGTTAATCCAATTGGTCCAAAGGTGATTCCAATGATCGAGTCCAAATGAGTTAATCCAATTTGTTGAATCCAGTGACTTAATCCAGGAATTAAACTCTAAATTTCAAAACTTGGTATTAAAATTCTGAAAAATTCTACGTCACTTAATTTTTAACGTAGATTCCAATTCTATCATTATCTTCTTCATTAAAAATCAAATACATGGCTTTATTGAACATATATATATATTTCGGTCCTTTTTATTTATATATTTTTTTTTAAACTTGGTTTCAAACTTGATTCTTTTATTAAAAACATTACTAAGCATCATATAAACATTAATCAAAAGCTAGAACAACAATCCAACCATCTTTCAAAAATTTCGAAAATTTAAAGATGGAAAGAATGAAATTTTGTTTGGTTGGGAATGAAGAAGAAGCTCCTACCTTGACAAAATCGAACTCGGATCGAAAATCGGACGGTAGATGAAAGAGTGATCGAAACTTGAAGCTTGAAGAAATGAAGAAATGAAAGCTTATGGTGTTTGCTGCTATGGGGAAATGGGACGGCAGATGGGGGTGAATGAGAGAGATATTAACTCAGGAAAGTTATATTTAAGAGGAATGGTTGATCTTATTTGCTGTAATGATTCAAAAGTAAATGTGATGGACGTGTATTACAAACTTAACCACAAAAAATTACTGACAAGATTTTGGAGAAGATTTACTCTTATCATCGGCACATTCACAGCTGTGAAAGATAATACTTGGTGCATTTCTGGTTGATTAAGGGCCTCACAGGCTTTTAAAGTTTTTCATGGTTGGGCTTTAATTTGGGCTTTTATTTATTTAACTAGATGGGCTTAAATTTATTTAAGCCCATTGGGCTATAAATAAAAGAAAAGGTTCGGCCCAAGTTACAAAGATATAAGTCGGCTCACTAAAACATATATAAGATTATTAAGTCTTTTATTACGAAGGATTTGATCGCCGATAATTAATTATAAATATAAACGGTTCAAACATTCAAAATTAATTTCTTAATTTCCCTACTACTTAATGACGGCAACAAAATAATCAAGCTTTAGAAAAAAAATGGAAATGAAAAAGTAAATCGTTTTAATACTCGACTCTGAACTTTAAGAGTATTCGGTTATAATAACTTAAGGCTGCAAAAATTGTAATTAATTATATAAAATTAATTATACGCAAGTTTAGAAAAATCGGGGTATTACACTTAAATTGTTTTAGAGTTACTTATTCTACTACTTTCTTCTCCATTTATCGATATCCACTACACCATTGTGTCTCTTCATCCTCATAATCCTCAGCCAAAATTTTGGATTTAACACATCAGATGAAAGAGTTTGAAGATATGATGTATAATATATTTTTTTCTAAAAGTATAGTTTGTTACGTTGTTGTGGAGGGGTTTATATACACAAGTTTCTCAATTCAAACACATTAAAAAGCTCCATGATTTTTGGGTTTGGATGGATTTTCCGCAGCCTACCAATTCATTTGTGATTTAAAAAATAACTAAGTTTCCTAATTCAAACACAATAAATTAAGGTAAATGTGAAACGATGAATGTAGGATTTTCATGCATTATATCTATATACAATGGACATAGACGTTTTTATATACAGCAATAATTTGATTTTTTTAATTAATTTAAAATGGATGCATTATGCATATATGTTATAAACATTAGATAAATGTCGATATACTGTATAGGGGGAAATTTAGGGAAGAGTTTGGGGCGTTTTTTAATTTAATGTAGATTGATTAATTGATTATAATATCTATATATAGTAGCTAATTATCTATACATATATAACTTAGAATCTGATCCTCACAAAAAAAGAAAAATTTAGAATCGGAATATTAACATATCAGTTTAATTTAATTGATTACATTGGAATGCTGATAAATTGATATAATATCCCACAAGTACGTGTTTTTAATTCAAAGGAAATTGATTGGTTGATTGTAGACTTGTAGTGATTGTATATATATACTTGATTCAAGAATTGAAAAATTAAAAAATTATTTTTGAATCTATAATAATATAACTAAATACCTATCAGTTAATAGTCCTCTTATTATATTTCTATAATTAAACATCAATTATGCTAAAAACATTGCAAATATTTGCTCCAAATTATAATTACAGAATATGATGGCCTCTCTAATTATCATTAACACAAAGTAATAAATATACAATGAATTTAATTTACAGAAACGGAAATGAGTGAATAAGAAGGAAAACTGAAGTTATAAACATATTTATTGGAAAAATTAGATAAATATCAAAGTAGAATTCTAGGATTGCCACCTAAGCATGAAAATGAATGTGGTGCTTAGAATCTATTTTGCTATTATATATTGATTTTAATGTTTTGTGAATTAATGTATAAACTTTATAATTATTGAAACCTCCCCAATTAATTTTTCCGATGACTAGAATGATGACGTGGATAATGTGAATGTCAATTGACATTGTTAGCATAATTGGTAATTAAGATCTTGACCCTCTATAATACAAGAGAACCCCTTCATCAGCGCATTTTGAGATTTTTCTATATATTATGTGTTTATATACAAAATGATGTTTTTTTGTAGGGAAATGATTTTTTGACATAATGTCTTTGAAATAATTGGTTTTTTTTGCCCATATATTTTAAAAATTGGTTTTTTCAAAACCGGTTCCTTCATTTCCGGTTTTCTGGTTTACACATTTCTCTAATTTACCCTTATGTAATTTTGGAATGTTTTAATTATCATCATAATCTTAATTAAGTAAATATTATTTGATCCCTTAAAATTAGGTAACTAAATTAAAAATTGAAATATACATAATCTTTAAAAAAACAAAATATACATAATCTTGTTTCTTTTTTTTTCTACTATCTATTTACATCATTTTTCATAAAATGCATAAAATCCACCATCGTCATGTTAGCAAAAGATTCTGCTAACTCCTGGAGGTCGTCAAGCTTGATTCTTTCAAGATTATTCATCTTTTTCTTTCTCGAATCATTCTTTTCAAAGCCTCCATGTTGGGATCCTTTTTGGTTTCTCCCACTGGAAATGGATAAGTGGGTTCATTACCAAAAGGATTTCTCCCTTGGCTGGAACGAGGTTGTTGCTCCAGTTTTTCGATCCGTGATTGGATCTTTTTCAGGATGTTGTAAATTTCATCCTGTTTCATAGCAATCTTGTAAAGATCACGAGGTACACCATACAGGCTATCGCCATAATGTTGTACCGTCTTTTATATTTCTCTCAGATCTTCCGATATCTTGGATGAATCTGGAGTAATCTCTTGATATAAAAGAGTAGATGATACTCATTTATCTTTCTTTGGTTCCATCAGAGCGGTGTAGTATTCCAATTTACTCCCAAATGGCTCCAATGGTCTCTTCTCATGGCATGTTCTATCTCCCATTCAAGGAGGATACAACCATGTAAAAGATCTTCTTTTCTTTTGATTCCTTGGAGGCAGGAATCAATTAATTCTTTCTCTTGGTTTTGTTGGATTAGGATATCCAACTGACTTCTCTAGTGTGTTAGCACACTCTGGTATCTTGTTCTTCTTTTCTCCAATATTTGGAGACGTTCCTGGAAATGTCCACACCTTGGACATCCTTCTAGGTCCATCAGTCGGTATGGTTCTGATGGTTTTCTTTCATCCCGTACTCCGTCCTTAGATGGAGATACTTCAACTCCTCGAGGAAGTTTTCTCTTCTTCTCATCTCTTGGTGGCAAGAGATAATAGATTCACAATCCACTCTTAGTGCTGCAGAGTAGAATTCTCTTTTCCAGATTGCTAATGCAGTCTGGGTTCTTGTTTTCTGTACCTCCAAATCATGGAGATAATTCCTGTAACCTTCGCATCTCGGACAATTGTCCGGATCCATGTTTTTCTTGATGTCTCCTCCGTTAGGATAATACTTAAAGCAATAAATAAAATATAATTCCCAGATAAACCTAAGGCTCTGATACCATTTTGAAAGCGTATGATCGATTAGCAAAATATGTAATAAAGAAATACGTAGCTATCATTTTAAATAGCTAAAATAGGAGAGTAAATACATGATTTTATATAATTTTGATTAACTAGTCAATTTTTCCCCATTTCCACACAAATAAGACACATTTTAAGAAAGTGTCACAATAGATATAATTAGGAAAGTCAAAAAGTCAAAGTGGTTATGTGTTATACATGCACTCAAAACTGGTTATGGGGGGTATACACTATCATCATACTGGATATACATAAATAATACTCTCTTTTATTTGTCTATATATTAATATATATGTCATTTGGCTTTTCAACTTATTAGCCTGCAACATTTTAACTGAATGTCCTACTCCTTTCTGATACATAATGTCAATATGTACTACTAAAAAATACGTTCATACATAACGGATATTTTGCGTTATCTATGTACTCAAAACTGCGATATATATAGTAGTGTTATGTATGAGTGCGCTCATACATAACGGAGATTTACCGTTATCTATAAGACATAAACATAACGGTTTGACCGATATAGATAACATATTCATATTTGTCATCTATAGTCATTATACATAACATTTTTTAGCCGTTATGAAATATAATTATTTTGTTACCTATAGTCACTCTAGATAACATTTTTTAACCGTTATTTATTTTCATCCTGATTTCAACCTTTTTTTTAATTTATTTATTTTATTTTTGAAATACCAATAAATAAAATAATTCAAAACTGGAAATAAATACTATACACTTGCTAATTAGAATTTCCATATATTGATTATCCAAATAATACATATGTTCATTCGTATATAGTGGTGTTATGTATGAGTGCGCTCATACATAACGGAGATTTGCCGTTATCTATAAGGCGTAAACATAACGGTCAACATATTCATATCTGTCATCTATAGTCATTATATATAACATTTTTTAGCCGTTATCAAATATAATTATTTTGATGCCTAATAACATTTTTTAACCGTTATTTATTTTCATCCTGATTTCAACCTTTTATTTATTTATTTTATTTTTGAAATACCAATAAATAAAATAATTCAAAACTGGAAATAAATACTATACACTTGCTAATTAGAATTTCCATATATTGATCATCCAAATAATACATATGTTCATTCGTACATAGTAATAATATAGAAATGTATTTAAATCCACATAAATTAATTTCATGAGATTTATCCTAACAAGCAGTACAATGAAATTTTAATGCTTTGGGATTTAGATCACACTTGGCTCCCTTCATTTCTTCATATATCTCAAAACCACAATTTTATCCAGATTTTGCAAGATGAATTTATGAATCTCAGTTCATATAATCAAAGAATTCTATAATTATGAAGGAATGCTGAACAAATGCCTAACCTGCAGATAATGAATCCTTCAAAACTCTTCTCAACACTGCAGATTACTCTACTTTTCTGCCAATTTAATTTCAAGATATGAACCAAGCAAAACATTAAGCATAAAGCATAACGACCTTCAATAATTCCAAACACATAAATCAAACATAAAGCATAATTCACCATTAGCAGTAACCTAATTTTTGAAGAAAAAAAAAATCGAGCAGAACCTCAAGCAGCTAGTTGCTCCAGCAAGCGAGGGTTTCAGGTGGTTTCTCTGGTGAGAGTGAGAGAAGACGGCGGCAACGAAACGATCCACGGTCGTATTCCGCCGGAGAATCAGAAGAGTTGGGCTAGAGAGAAGAAGAAGTTGCAGGCGATCGACGAGAGGAATTTGAGAGAGAGATTGTCGTGCTGTTTTGAGAATAAATGAGAAATACGTTTAATTAATTGATTTGGCTTGTAGGCCTTAAAACAAAAATTGATACATAACGTATGGCACAACGGTTAAACATATCGTTATATATGTGACTAATACAAAACAATAAAATATAATGGAATATTTGTATCTGTTATGTTTATCAATACATAATACTACATACGTAACACATAATTAAAATTGCGTTATCTTTACAAAAAATGCGTTCATATGTAACGGTTTTTTAAAATCTCCGTTATGTATGCAGTGTTACGTATGGAACTTTTTCTATATGTGGCAATAACTGATATATGTATTCTCCAACAATCTGTAAATTTATAATCTAAAACTGGAAGATAATATAATCTGCAAGATGTCCACGGTACAAAACCTTGGAACATGTTTGTGTTTTGATTTGAGGAGAATATCCATTGTTATAAGCAGTCAAGCTTTGCTCATTATTGTAAGACAATATCATGAAGAATCGAGTCTTCAGTCTAATTAATGGACCTGCCAATGATGCGAGTGAGCATTACATGTAATCATAGATTTGATAAAATAGAACGTATTATTATTATTATTATTATTATTATTTTAAGTAGTAATTATAATTAATGCATTGAGTTGAACACGGTAAAAAAATCAGTCAGAAAAATGAAATTATGTTCATTGTGGAGAAAGAAGAGCAAGTCAAACCAAAACATTTAAAAATAAATAAATAAATAAATAAAATACAATACGTAAAACAAAAGGAAATAAGAACTTAGAAGCATAAGTAAACACCAAAATAGAAACTTAAATGCAAAAGTAAATAGAAAATATAGAACTTTGTACATATATTTACTAATTTGTAAATATATATGTAAAGATAGTTTTTCTATATTTTTCGTAATATGAATATTTAAATTAAATATTTTTATTATATTGTGATAGCTCGCAACTATCTACATTATATAAAAAATAAAACTTATAACATGAATGTTATACTAAGATATTTGAAGCCACATAAACCTTTTGAAAGTTAAATTGTAATTGCCATTACATGTTAAAATTATACAATTATTAAAACTCAAATCCGTGTATCGCACGGGCAGACGTACGTACTGTTTATAATTCAAAACGTACGTCTAAGTTCTAATTATGCATGTAATAATGCCTAATTAAGGCCTTAATAATTTATTTTAAATTTCAAGTTTTGATGAGGTCTTTAACTAATTAAAATAGTCCAAAATTGAGAAAACATATTACGGCAAGCACAAGGAGTTTATTAATTATTGCATGCATAATATAGGACATGATCGATATAGTTTGGAAATACAAAGCTTAGTTTCCAAGACGTAGACGTACTGTTTCATTGGATTATTAGAAAGACATATATATATATATATATATATATATATATATATATATATATCTTAGGGAGTGAAACGGAATGGTAGCTTAGTTGGTGTTCATCCAGAACTGTGCCTGGAGGTAGTCGATGATGTTCCTCTCAACCTGGAACGCCTTTGCCAACACATCAGGGTTGATCTTGGGGTCCGACCCGAACACCGCGTTGGCAATGGTTATGGTTCCCGGGTTCTGGCTGCCGAAGCTGGCGAATGCAACAGCGTCAGTCTTTCCGACGTTGAACTGGAAGTGGATGAGACCCTGAGGAAAGACGAAGACATCGCCAGGGTTCAAGTACTTGGTGAAGAGCTTGTTCTTCTGGGTAGGGTCGGCAGGATTGGAAGTGACGAAGCCGACGTAGAGAGTGCCTTGGACCAACAGGAAGGCTTCGGTAGCACGCGGGTGAGTGTGGGGTGGGTTGATCCCGTATGGAGCGAAGTCCAGCCGAGCCGAAGAAACGCCCAGAGTGTTGAGCCCTGGAAGTTGGTTCACATTCACCGGAGTCACAATGAATCCCAGCCGATTAGATGTGTTTCCGGGATTGTTCAGACCCTGTTTTAGGAAATCGTCCGCCACCACGTCGTCCGGGTTCTTGCAAAACTTTCCGTTCACAAAAACTGCTTATACATATATAATCAGTCAATTAGTTATATACTATACTGTAATTATAATTAATGCAGGTGTGGTGTGAATTGTGATTGAATTAGAATTAGAATTTGAATTGATTTAATTACCAGCAGAAGCATTATCAGGAACAGCAACGCAGAAATCCTGAAGTTGGCCTGGATCCGATGCGTATGCGATCGACAAAACAACAAAAACAATGCTGCAGCTGCACAAACCAAAACTACTACTCTTCATTTCTTCAGCTGATATATATTTATCTTAATTATATATTTTTTTCCTTCTACTTGTGATGGGATGAGATGGGATGCTCAGCTACCATGAGAAACACTCCTTTTTATAGGAGAAATAAAACTAGCTATCTACAATAATCCCTCCTTTTTTTTATTTCAATTTTTTAGACGAAACCGTCAAGAAACGTGAGCTTGATTTTGATATCTTCCTCTTATTTCATCATACCTAATACATCATACCTAATTGCATATATATTATTTTAATATTATTATCTCATCATATGTACTTTTCCAATCTTTAATCAAACTACTACGTTGACTGAACTACACTACTGCAGCCCCAATAGATATCATCCATTTGTCGATATCGATCAAATTTTGCGATATATTTCTCTCGACATGTACATTAATTAGAATATTAACATTAGACAAAAATCTCTTTTGCGAGGTCGCACATATTTCGCGACTTGACGCAGTTAGGACATTATGAAGTTATGAGCGGTTTCCATTTTTTATTTTTTTTTCTAATTTTCATTTTTTTTATTCTTCTCCACTAGAATTTATTCCTCAAATAGGATTTATTAATTCATAATTAGAGTTATTAATTCATAATTAAGATTTATTAATTTCAATTAGGATTTATTAATTCCAATTAGAGTTTATATTAATTAATTAAAATAAAAATAAAAATAAAAATAATTTTTTAATAAATCAACTCTGACCGTTGACCGATCGCACCAGAGAATGCGTCCTAACATAAATGCATCGCAATACGGTTCTTTATTCAAAAAATACTACGACAAGACAAGATTAATTATAACGTGTCATGTCACTTTTCGGTATTCAGAGATCAACTTCAGTGAGAAATAATAATATATCTAAAGGTAGGAATCAGTTCCACTCACTTATCCATTGTGGGCACAACTAACGTGTCCACCGATGTTGTGATAATGCCCATGGACGGAAAATTCTATCCTACATGTACATGCACCCACATCTCACATGATAATATTTTAATAATATAAATGTTATTAAAATACTATCATGTGAGAGGTGGGTGTAGTGCATGTACACCCTTAATAGAATTTCTCGCCCGTGGACATGAGAGTCAACTATGAAATATTCCTCTATATATGCTATACACAATGAAATACATTAGGTGTTCGTCTGATCACCGGCACCTTGTGCTACATACGTCAACGTGTATGCTCGGTGAGACGCACATCTCTCTTCTAGAGCCTTCTATCGTGTTCTAACTGCCTAAGGGCTAAGCTTCTAATTATCTCGAAATTGGTCAATTATGGCATTATGTGTGTCTGTCTATTTTTTCCCAGTTTCTCAGTCATGACATATAACCTTACACACACACACACACTGTAATTTGGTTTCACACAACATCGTGATGACAACCTTAGCGCTCACAAGTCTTACTCTAGAACATGTACTGCAATTACTTGCACTTAATTAATTATATACTCATTTTTTTCCTTCTACTTGTGATGGGATGGGATACTCAACATGAGAAACAGGAGAAATAAAACTAGGTATCTACTCCCTCCATCCCACAAAATTAGTTCTTTATTCCTTTTTGGAATATCCTAATGCATCCTAATTAGAATTTGATTAAAATTATTCTTTTACGTACTAAAATAACCTTATTTTAAAAAATGTAAACATGATATATAGAATATTAAATAAGGGTAACATAGAACAATTACATATAGATTATGATTTCTAAAGCAAATTAAATCCATTTTCTTAAGTTGTGTGAAAATTAAAAGGGGGCTAATTTTGTGGGATGGAGGGAGCACAAGATAATCCTCTTTTTTATTTAATTTTTTTTAGTCGAAACCGTCAAGACACGTTTTAACGTTGAGCTAGATTCCTCTTTTCATCGCACTACCTAGACCTAGTACAGTACGGGCGTCCAAGTTGTTGCATATATATTATTTTAATATTATTATCTCATCATATACATATATAGACTTTTTCAATCTTTAATCAACTAATACAATGCCGGCTTTTTTTGTTCATATACTCCCTTCGTCCCATGATAAGTGTCTACTTTTTTTTGGGCACAAATATTTAGGAGATAAGTGTTTAAAGGGTAAAAAGATAAAAAGTGGTGGAGCCCACATCTTTTGTGTGAGAGAGGGTGTTTCCATATTAGAAAAGCAGACACTTATGATGAGACAGCCCAATAAGAAAATGTAGACACTTATGGCGGGACGGAGGGAGTATTATATAGCCTAATATGAATTTGGCCTCTAACTGTGAAATCGATGGAATCCATCGCACGGAACTTGTGTTCATTTATGATACTCAGACCCTCTCCGTTCATGAAAAGTTTATCCTAATTTTCATTTTGAGGTGTCTATAAAATATTTGTCTCAATCTTTTACTGCTATTTATGTAAATGATCCAACACTTTCCTTATATTTACAACGTTCCCTTCTACCAAATTAACTGTGGGACTCTTTTTCCACTTAAACAACTTTTTATCAGTTTTTATTAAAACCCTTGCCATTTTATGAAGCTGCCCGGTTTGTTTTGACAGCTTTACTGCTAGCTAGCATAAATGCATTACAACGCAATTTTTTATTGATAAAAAAAATACTACGACAAGATAAGAGTAATTATGGCATGTCATGTCACTTTTCGGTAATGTAGCTAAAGGTAGGGATAGTCTAACTACTTTTTAAGTTTGAGTAGATTTGATAAAAGTTCTAAAGGCTGGGATAAAATATGATACTCCCTCCGTCCATAATCTATTTGCTCGTTGTTGATCAACACGAGTTTTAATAATTTGGTTGATTAAGTTGATAGATGTGTTATGAGGGATTAAGGGTCTCATTTTTTATGTGTTGCATGGTTGAAAATAAGTGGGTTGTGTGAGACCTATTACTAAAAATGGAACAAGCAAATAGGTGGTAGACGGACTAAAAAGAAAATACAAGTAAATAGGTCGTGGACGGAAGAATATTAATTATTTTTTTTTATTTTAACTCACCTGCCCTTCCCTAAAAAAAAAAACAATTACTGATCACCTGCTCCATCAGCTGCTCGGAATTAAATTATAAGTTCCCTTGTTTTGAATATGAAAGTCAAAGGCTGTTACTCTTTCATTTTCACCTTAATTAGCGGTTAATCAAATTAACATTCACGTTTAAAAATCATAAGACCGTAGCAAGAAAAATAATTAAGCACTGACGTATGAAAATCAAAAGTAAACAAATGAAGAAATAAACGGCGTGCGCGCTACACTGAACTAATTAAAACTAATCAGAAACCAAAAGCATATGCTGTTTTAGCTTTCTCTGGCTAGAGTGCGCGCAGCCTAAATTTATTTATCATGCAAGTTGGACAAAGATTTAGTAAATTGAGTTTGTGTATAATAAAGTTGGACAAAGACTTAATCTATCTATTACTACCATTATAAAATTGTCAATTATTATAAAATTGAGTTTGCCTATTATATCTTTATAATTAACACTTTTAATTTTAAGACAACAGTGTTAGGAATGGAAATGGGTCGGGTACGCATTCATTAAGCATTTCCTAAATCCGATTAAAAAATAATTTTAAAATCTATACTTGTTCCAAATCCGTTGGGTAATACCCGCGAATTATCGACTAAAAACCCGAATACTAAAAAGTAAACATGAGTATCAATAGAAAATTTTATGAAAATAAATATCAAAGCAAATACTTCTTACTAACAAAATTTATGATGAATCAATCAATATCTTCCTACATCGAAACATATTGCGTCGTACCCGTAGGTAATTGATGAGTGTGTATTTTGGTTGTTCAGAAGTTAAGTTTTTTATGATTTTATATGGATATAATGCACGATTAGGTGTGATTTTTATGCAGGAAATGCAGATTTCGGTTGTTGATATATTTGGATGAAAGTTGTCGAAAAGGATGGATTTTATGTCCAATTATAGAAGATCGAAGTCGAAGATGGAAGAGAATTAAATGGGTCGGGCTTTACTACTTTGTAATCCATAAACAATATATTTAGATACCTATTATATTTAGAATTCTATTATTTAATTATTTCCTAGGTTATTTAAGATAGATTAGCAGCAAGGATTAGTGACACTTTTATATTCCATATTTTTCTCTTCCCTTAGCCGCAGCCGAAGCAGGGAAGATAGACGCATATAATTTGGAGTCAGAAGACTTCTTAGATTAGTTTCAATTTCTTTCGGGAATACCTTGGATCGATTTGATCAATTTTTGGTGACGATTTTTTATTCTTCTTTTTCATCCATTACAGTAACATTATGTTTGCTTTTTATTATTCGATTGTGATTAATTATATTAGTTTTATTATGCATAGCTAATTCTTTAATTCGGCGAGAATAATGAAGCACTAGTCTAATAATCTGTGAGATCTAATTGTTCTTATAATTAATTTCCTAGGGTTTTGATTAATTCCTTATGTTTGAAGTTAATTCTGATTTGATTTAAACCTGATCAACTTAGATTAAATTGGATTACAGTCAATTAGTTCTCTCAATCCGTAATTATTTGAATAAGGCTAATTAGTGATAAAGCTAGCATGTTCGTAGTAGGAATAAATTGGTAGACGGGTTATTACTTGCGTTCTTGAGTAATTCGTCTAAATTGGGTTCCTTCAAATCTAAAAGCTATTAGAACATTAAATCTAGGTCTGGCGTCTCCAGCTAGGTTGTGTTTTAATAAGGGAAATAGTTAGGTATGACGTCTACAGCTAACTATCGATAAAACACGTAGGAATTGGGGTATGTCCGCTGCGTTCACGGTACCCTATAACTGGTTGGTTCTTGGGAATTAATTAATCTTTGCATCGATGATCAGAGTCTAGACTAGTGTGGATTTATTCGAAGCCGGATTGCTTTTCTTTTGATTCTATTGTCGTTTGCTATTTTAGTTAATTTCTTTGTCTTCTTAGTATTTAATTAATTTATCTCAATTTAAGGCGTGGTGGCTACACCAAAATTAGATTTATAGGAAAAATAGGTGAATTTTCGTTCTCTGTGGTTCGACCCTGTTTATTGTTATACTAATTTAATTCTGAGCGAATTACAGGAATTATTTGGTGGTAAACGACGTCCACCAAATTGGCGCCGTTGCCGGGGAACGGTGTTATTTAATTTATTTTTCCTATTGATCTTTGGTTACTTTTCTGTTGTTTATGAGCAGGGCCTCTAAACCGGACCTTCTATATCATCCTGAAATTGAGAAGTTCGCGAAACGGTTGAGGAAGGAGGCCAAGCTTAAGAAGCAGCAGAATCTGTTGGAACCGCAAGGCGATCCGTCTGCCCAGACGGAAGCTGTTTACGAGTCTGACAGTAGTGTTCCAGAAGCTGAAAGTGTTCCGTTTGCCTAAACGGAAGGTATTTCAGAAGCAGAAACAGAAACCGAGAGAGAAGTTGAGTCTACTTTCGTTGCGATCACTGAAGGCGATATGGCAGATGAAGATCCGAGATTGAACGAACTTTCCAGCCATCTGGAAGATGATCCTCCAACACCGATACAGATACCAGATTTGGAGGCATCGATCGAGATCAAGTTGGGATTGCTGAATGTTTTACCTAAGTTCTATGGTAAAAAGGAGAGGATCCATACAACTTCTTGAGTGAGTTCGTCGAGATATGCAAGGTGCAGAAACGACCAGCTGGAGTTACTGAAGAACAATTCAAGTTAGCGGCGTTTCCTTTCACTCAGACGGCAGAGGCGAACGCCTGGTTCACAAGCCTCCCGCCAAACTCCATATCTACATGGACTGACATGAAGAGGTTGTTTTTGGTGCATTTAATGCATTGAAGAAGGAGATTAGCGGAGTGAAGCAAGAATATGATGAATCGTTGTGCACTTACTGGATGAGATTTAAGAGATTGGTGGATAGTTGCCCGAACCATAGATATTCTGAGGGTGAATTGTTGTAGTATTTCTACCAAGGAATGACCGTTGACACGAAGAATTTAGTTAACTCATCAAGTGGAGGCGGATTTTTGCATTGCAGGGTGAGTGAAGCTAAGAAACTGATTCAATACTTAGTAGAAGCAACAAGGGAGTACGAGGAGCCTCGTTTGCTTAAGAGAGCTGCACAAGCAAATTCCTCCAATTTTGAAGAGAAGCTCGAAGAGAGAATGGGACGAATAGAAAAAATGTTGAATACTATGGTCGAGAAGTCTGCAAGTGCGGGACCAGTGGAGAAACCATGTGGTATGTGTGGTAATTTGGGCCACTTAACGGTGCAGTGCAAATTGAACGAAGAGAATCACATTGCTCAAGCAAATTCATTTGAAAGTTGGTATGATCATCCACCACCAAAGAGAGATCCTTTCTCGAACACTTATAATCCAGGTTGGAAAGACCATCCTAATTTTCTTTGGAGCGATCAAAGCAATCAAGTGCAGCAACAACCTCAACAAGTACAACATCAACAGAACTACCGATCAACCTCATCAAAGAGGATTTCAGCAACCACCATCTCATTCGCAAGAAAAGAAAGAAAAGTCCCTTAAAGAGATGATGGCTAATTTGATTGGCTCGCAGTAATTTTTGCAAAATAATATGCAGCAACTCCAACAAACTCAAGCTGAGCAAAAAGTGTGCATGGACGGATTAGCTCGTCAAATTTCTCAACTCTCGGCTTCTATGAATGAACTCAAGGGGAACCAAGGCCGATTACCAGCACAAGTTCAAGTGAACCCTCGAGAACATGTGAACTTTATCACGTTGAGAAGTGGCAAGGAGTTGGGTGAGCCACCAATCGAAAAGATGGATAAGAGTCCGAGAAATGGATCTGAAAAGAACGAGTAATTTGTTCTTCAATTGAAATTAATTACTCTAGATATTATGGAAAAGAACGAGTTATTTTAAATTTTTCTCCCGCAAAAGTGAAACTAATATCTTTGTATTATTTAATATTTTATGAAATAATTATGGATATGTTTGAAATTAATTATAGAATATATAGATATGATTTGATTTTCCAAATTTGAAATCAATCATGTAATATATCCCTTAATTAGTGCTAAGGACAATGGAGTAACTGCAAAAATCCTATTAATTGAATTAATAATTCGAAAATTTGGAGTTTACTTATATACCCCCATTATGTCTAGGACATTATGTCCCATTATCACTACCTTTTTTGTATTATTCAGTCCACATCTTTTCGGCCGTCGGAAAAATTGGGAAGGTCCCAATTGCAAAAGTTACAAAATTCATATATTAATTTGCAAAAATTTTAAAGTCAAATCGAAATTACAAAATATTAAAAGTTTGTGATTTATTTTATCAAACCCCACACTTTCGTTTTCTCTCTAAATTAAGTTTAGATTTATATTTATGTATCCTGACTTTGTAAATATATATGTTGGTTTGTTGATTTTCTCGTCATTACTGGAAGAATATTATTATCTCTTTGTGATTTGTGAAGTTCATCTGAAAATTTTTGAAAAATTTTAGAGCACAATTCTATAAGCTCTTAGAATAGTAACTTGAGCTTTTACCTTTATTTTTTTTATTTTTATAATAGTTCAGTGAGCTATTTCGATATAAAATAAACTGCAGATGAATATTAAGTTTTGTCATATAAATTAATTGAGTAAAAATATCAAATAGCCACTATGGATAGTCAAAATTAATAGTTGTCCAAAACTTAATTTATAATAATTTTGTCAGATTTTGGGATTTTGGACAAATTTGCCATTACCCCTCATTTCACTATATTTCTCTCTCCTCTCTCCCCTCTCCCATTTCCGACCTCTCTCACCCGAAACACCTCTACCATCTACCGCGCCGCTGCTGTCCAATCGCCGCCACCGCCGCCGCCGCTGTTCCATCCAATCACAGCATCGTCAATTTAAAAACATAAAATCGAAAATAAAATTCATAAATTCTGGCAACGGTGCCGCCTCACATACCGGCAACAAACACCGAATCCCAGCCACAATATCCTAGATTCAAAAGTCGACGATTCACAAACAGATAGTCGAGATCTAGGTGAGATTGGTACGAAAATAAATTCATTCGTACCACTCATACCAAGTTATGGTACGAACAATACGAATGAGCCCATTCGTACCAAGTTATGGTGCGCCACTAGGTGACACGAAGGGGACCAATGATTTCATTCGTACCACTCGTACCAAGTTATGGTGCGCCATTAGTTGGCACGAACGGGACGAATGAGTTCATTCGTACCAATCGTACCAAGTTATGGACCACAACTAGTTGGTACGAACAGGATAAATTGAATGAGATTCATTCGTACCACAGTTGCTGTGGAGATGAAAAAAAAAGTCAAGCGGGAGAAGATGATCGGAGGCAACTAGATAACAGATTGGATAAAAATTTGCAAGAAAAACTTATCTGAAAGACTCTCTATTTGTAAAGCCTCATCGTTTGATTCTTTAGATCTGAAGTAGCAGAGCAGATCTCGATCGGAATATATCTAAAATTAGATCTAGAAATAGAGAGATTACGATTGAGAAAATGACGATACGCGAAGGCGGCGGCGATGGTGGTGGCAGAAAGCAGAGGAAAAAATCGGTGGTGGCGATGGAAAATAGATAGAGATCGAGAGAGCAAGAGAGAGAAAGCAACACACTATGGAGATGAAAGTCTGCCGAAGAAGACGACCGGATGTGGTGGTGGAAAGGAGGCGGTGGCAGTGGCGGTAGCGATGGCAGGAAGAAGAAGAAGAAGAAGAAGAAGATGGCAGAAAGAGAGAGAGTACGGAAGAGAAGAGAGAGAAAAAATGAAAGTGGGGTGGTGGCTGTAGCATAGGTTTTTTTTTTTTTTACTTAAAAGTTATTTTAGTCCATTCATATTAAAGTTGGACAAAATTTATAACAAATTAAGTTTTTGACAATTTTTATTTTTCACTATCTATAATTGCTATTTCACATGATAACTCAATTAATAAAGATTAAGTCTTGTAAGATCCATAAAAATAAACAGAAAGTTAATTAAACTTTGCAAGGAGTGTAGCTTCTTTGCACCTGTGTCTGATTTCACCCATATTATGGTTTCTTTTATCAAAGGATAAAATGTTTCGTTTTGAATTTAGTGTGGCATTTACTAATTTATTTTCCATTCCTAGTGTTTTAGCTATATTTTACCATTATTAATTAGGATTGATTATACTCAATTAAGGTATGTATTTTTTTGTTTTTATTTATTTCAAATTTCAATAAAATAATTGATTATTACGGTTTCATACTTAAGATTTATTTTTCTAGATTCAATTATCTATTACTAATAACCAATTAAAGTTGATTATATTATCTTTAAATTTTATTTGTAATAATACTTATTAATATAGTAATGATGGCGGTACATAAAATGCGGTCTATTCTCTCCTATTAAATGGTCCTCCATCTCCTCATATTTATAAAACTTTTCAACGTTTAGACTTTAGAATATAATATTGATTAAACTCGGTAATTAATTTATACTCCTTCCATTCACGAAAAGTGTAGTTTGAAGGGAGTGACATGAGTTTTAAGAATGTGTAATAGATACCCACTTATTTTGATTTTTGTGAGATATAATAAAATATTAGAAATATAGTTGGGTCATTTTCCAAAATGGAAAGACCACACTTATTGTGGACGGACAAAAAAAAAATTAATACCACAAGTTTTCGTGGACGGATGGAGTAATAGAATTGAAAAATGGTGAAATTTATGAATAAATTTGACTTGATTAATGATTAAAGTATTCGGATATCGACTTTAATCAATTATAACACAAATTACGATAAATTATACAAATCTATCGTTAGAAAAAAAAATGATACGCCAAAGCTGAGTAGGATTGTTGCAATGTGACATGGATCACTACTAGAAAAACGGCCATACATGATGCAGAATTAGTGTCATCTATGTAAGTATCGAAGCGTCGAGTAGGCAGGTGTAATCTATAGTAGGAGTACTATACATGACGCAAAATTAGTGTCATCTATGAGTGTATTAATGACGGTAATTTCCCGTCGTCTATGTGCGTACAATATTGTCACCAATGATCATATTTATCTTTAATGAAAGATATATATGACGGCGAATAACTGTTATCTTTGTGTTTGTACAGTCATGTATAATGTAGACCATAGTTGACTCTTTTTTAGAACTGTCATCTAGTGTTCGACAGTATTTTATTATTTTATTATTTTTTTCTTTATTTTCCTGATTTATTTTCAAAAAACCAATAAATAAAAATATTAAAAATTATAATATAATCCAAACATTCAAAATTCCATATATTGATCTTCCAAACATCCAAAAATACATATATTTGTCACTAATACATCGTCATCATACATAAAAATGTGTTTAAATCCATAAAAACTAATAAAAGAGGAACAAATACAATCTCCATCTAGGTGTTGCATCAAATCCTTTAGCAATTCTTTATGCATGATCAGGGCTCGAGATGGTTGTGGATCCTGGATCCGGTCCAGATCCGCTAATCCAGATCCGTTTTTTAGGATTTGGACATCAAAAATTTGGACCCGACGGATCTGGACCAGATCTGGAGTAAAGGTTCAAAAAATGGATCTGGATTCAAAAATTTGAGATCCAGATTCGGTCCAGATCCGGCCAGTGGACCCGGTATACATTATATATATATTAGTTTTGTTTTTAAATATAATTTAGTTTATTTTCTAATTTGGTCTAATTTAGTTCTTGATTGATTGTAATATTTAGTTCTTAACTTGAATGACTTAGAAGAATTATGTTAGATGATTTTAATGATATTTATGGTTTAATGAATAGTTTTGAACTTTGATATGATGGTAGAAGTCTATATATAATTATTATGATGTTATTATTGATTGTTTACATTAAAAGAAAATTGAAAGTTCCTCTAAAAAAAAAATTAAAAGTAGAAAAAACTATGGATCTGGGTCTGGACCCGGACCCGAAATTCATGGATATCATGGATCTGGATCTGGATTTTAATTTTTTAGACCCAATGGATCTGGACCGGATCTGACCAAAGGTCCAAAAATCGGATTTGGATGTGGACCAAGTAAAATCCGGTCCAGATCCGGCCCATTGACATCCCTAATCAGGGCAGGCGTAAAAAAACCTTTTAGATGGTGCTTTATTATTATTATTATTATTATTATTATTATTATTATTATTATTATTATTATTATTATTTATTTTTTTAATAGTATATCTCTCTCCTATCCTACTTTCTCTCACCTCTTGGTTTAGAAAAAAATTATCAACTTGTGTCTTATTACATCTACAAATATTAAGCCGCTGAGAGTGCTGGAGAATTTGTGGAGAAGAAGATGGAAGTAGTAGTTTTTATAATTTATTCTTTAGTAAATATATTTAATTTAATCACTTCTTCAGATTTATTTATATAAACTATGTATAACATAAAATAATTTTTCCTCCATTTCGAGGAGCTACTAAGTACTCCCTCCATCCCGTATAAGTGGCCATATATTTTGCTTTTTGTGAGATAAAAAGTAAAACATGTGGTCATTTATTGTGGGATTGAGATAGTAGTTTATATATTAATCGTATGAATGCATTACTAATTTTTTATTCTAAAAGAAAAACTCATAACTAGTTTTAAAAATATAGTACTCCCTCCTTCCCGCCATAAGTGTCTACATTTCCTTATTGGACTGTCCCATCATAAGTGCCTACTTTCCTAATATAGAAACACCCTCTCTCACACAAAAGATGTGGGCTCCACCACTTTTATCTTTTTACCCTTTAAATACTTTTGTCCTAAATACCCGTGCCCAAAAGAAAGTAGACACTTATCATGGGACGAAGGGAGTAACTGACTAGGTAATTGACGGTTCAGATTAAAAACGCTTCCTCTAGGATCAAAGGCTGTCATTGGAGCCACCTGTATATTGGGATCCAACAATTCCCCCAAATTCAATTCCGTCTTTTCATCTTCTTCATCTAGAACCCTAATTCCTCTTGCTCCACCGTTAACATCTCAATCCCAATATAATCAACAATATTAATGGATACAGTAGTTAATTACGAGGGTGCCGGCGCGTGTGCTATTTGCTATTCGGATGATATATACTCTATTTTCATTCTCGATTTTGATTTTGATGCTTCCGCCGCCATTGATGGCTTCACCGAGAAACTTCCTATTCTCCAAATCAAAGCTCCGGAATCTTTGTCTTTTTGCGTTCTAGGCTCACTCCTCTTTATGTTTGATGATTCTGGTGGCTTGTATCGCGAATATGGGAGTTCGAAGATGTATGAGTTGGATCTTGGTCCGTACTGTTCGAAATCAGAAAAAGAATTCATATTAGACACATCTGGGATAGAGAAGCACAGAGGTCGAGACATGAATGCGCCCAAATGGAATGCATGCGCCATCGCAACCCCCGACGGATCGAGGATTCTCGTATGTTCTCGGTTCATCCGCTGTTATCATTGTTATGATGAAGTAGACGAAGAAGAAATTGAGAGTGAGAGACGCGATTTTGAGGTATATGATCCCAGCAATAAAACGTGGTTTGCAATTCCCCAATTAGTCTTAATCATCAAATCCGAAGCCCCTGATTTGCTAATGGTTCGTGATGATCAAACTGGTCGGTGGATTACACATTACGGTCGTGCCCCGTTGAGGGGATGTGTTGGAGACTGCCATCTTCAAATTGGAGTCGCATTTATCAACAACAGCAACACCTTTCTTATTGAATTTCCAATGGGTGCTGTGTTCACCTTCAATCTCGATTCGCCTCAGCAGAGTTGGAAAACGTATGAAGGGGAGATTGGGGGGGGGGGGTGACGATGACTTTTGGTTTGTGGATGGAGTAACAATAGATCCATTTAGTGTTCGTAAAGGTGATGTAGAGCATAGATTTGTTATACCTCCACGTATTCGCGGTCCATGTAGCTCTCCGTGTTATTGGATGACGATGCTGGAATATATGGAGAAACAGAAATGCGTTCCCTGCATTGGGATGAGTTGGGTTGATGATTATGATACCGGATTCCCACATCTCGCCTTTGATATCTTCAAGGTAGATACGAAGATGGTGGCGCGGCCTACTCGTATTGGCTCTTTCAAGTTTGTTGTACCCAGGAAAATCGAAGATTTCTATGTTGACAGCTTGTTTCCCATAACCATTATGGTATGATCAATTTACCTTCCCTTTTAAAACACTTACTTTTTCTCATTTAATTATATATGTGACTATTTTTATTTATGCATTCATTCATTGAGTAGAGTTAACTCATTGTCTAATCTGATGTTTTCTGGTCGTCTCAACTCATGACTTTGGGGTTTCTATTTTATGTTTGAGTGTATATATTATATCACCACACTAACTTAATAATATATGGGCTTTTAGAATAGATTCGTGCTATAACTATCACTATCAGACATTGAAAATCAAACAAAATTAGAAGATTCAATTCTGTATTTAGGACAAAATGGCAACATCTATATCTGGGTTGAATGGAGCAAACTATGATCATATCTTGGCCTAAGACTAATTTTATGTGGTGAATGTATTATACTCCCTCCGTCCCGTTGATCTTGGCCAAGTTTTTTTCGGCACGGGTATTAAGAAGTTATGTTTAGTGTAGTTTGTATATATTATTTTATTGATTTCTAGTGTTTTTTATTGACTTTTCAATCCTGCAGTGTTTTTTATTGACTTTTGGGCTTAATTAATGTACTAATTAAGCCCTAATTTTGTCCAAAAAAGGAAACGTGCCAAGATGAGTGGGACGGCCCAAAAAGACTCGATGATGGATACCCATCTTGATATCGATCTCGACATGGATAAATTTGACTTGATTAATGATTAAAGTATTCGGATATCGACTTTAATTAATTATATCACAAACTACTATAAATTATACAAATCTATTACTAGAAAAAGAATTGTTGCAATGTGACATGGAAATACATGCACATATGATTTTTTTTTCTAACGCCATATAAGCCCAAAACAATGTAGTTTTGAGGTTAAAAAAATACTTCATTGTGGTCTTATGTGGCATCAAACAAATTTTTTTTTTACATATTCCTAACGATCATCCTCAGCTTTTAAGTAATGAAAATTTTATTCAGAGATAATATGCATAATTTTTTAACATTTAGAATATAATCGATTAAAGTAGTTAATTTAGAATAAAATTGAAAAATGTGAATTTTTTTGGATAAGATTGACCATTAAAGTATTCAAGTTATCTAATAGAGGATAAGATACAAGACCATCTGGTACGAAAGAATTCAAACCACAAAAGATCTCTGCCCCACGGTGATGATGTGGGTTTATCATGGCCTTCTCTCTCTCTTGATCAGTTTTTTCAAGATTACTTTTTGTACCTCAATATTATACACACAAACATATTAATCAAGAACAAAACAAAATATAACATCTAAATAATTAGCGACACACATAGAGGTGAGGGTTGGGCTAAAGTCCTTAAATGAACTGAATTATCGAACTATTTATACAAATTAATATTCAAAAGTCCTACCAATGAACTGAATCATCCAAAAACTATATTATCTAAAGAAATTATGAAAACATAATCCTTACTATTGATTTATTCTGTCTATATATTCGAAAGAATGTCAGCAGCAACTGCGCGGGCTCTGCAATAAGCCATCAACGGCTGAGCTCTGGGCAGCGACACGCCGCCGCCTTCGCTCATATCGACCAATTCCGGCCCATCTCTTTCCCAATCAAAGCACTGAATAATGGAACCCAACCCCAACCCTAACATGCGCACGGCCAGCCCTTCGCCGGGACAGCTCCGCCTCCCGCACCCGAACGCCATCCACTTGCATCCGCCGCCTCGACTACCGCCGTCGAACCTCTCCGGCTTGAACTCCGCCGCGTCTTCCCAGTAGTCGGGGTCGTTCTGTATGGCCCACGCATTCACCATCAGCATGGTGCCTGCGGGGACGCGGTAGCCTCCGACGGTGCACTCGTCGGAGGACTCGTGGGGGACCAGCAAGGGCGCCGCCGGAAACATGCGGAGCGTTTCGTTGATGATGCTACGTAGGTAAGGGAGGTCGGCGATGTCGGCCTCGTCGAGGAGGCGGCGGTGGCCGATGAGGCCGTCGATCTCGGCTCGGGCCTTGCGGAGGACGTGAGGGTTGTTGAGGAGGAGAGAGAGGGCCCACTCCATCGTGCCGGAGGATGTATCCGTGCCGGCGATTAGTAGACCCTGCAGTGCCGGCAATCATATTAAATGATGGATAACTAGATAGATTTTCATAGAGTGAGAAGTGTTTGTTGGCATTTGAGATCTTCTGTTTCCAACTTTTTTTTAATTCTATTTTTAATTTGTTTTTTCTTCAAATTTAATTTCTTGTGTTTTTACTTTATTTTCTATTTTCTAAGTAGAATTGATTAACTAATTAGAGTATATAATTATTTTTTAGTATTGATTTCGATGTTTTAGTTAATAATTGATTCTTTCATAATTAGGGTATATAATTTTGTTAAAGAAATTAATATATATTATGATACAGAAATGTTAATTGGGATCGAGGATCCGAACCAGTCCGGCCGCCCCCTAAGGATAATAACTAGGGAGTTTTTATTTTTATTTTTGTAAGTTTCGAGACTCTCATCCGTACAAACGTTAGGGAATACCAACTGCAGAACATGCTAGTGATTAAAATTAGCGTTATTTATTACGTTTAATTTCATTAATTTTCTTCAAATAGATGCAATTCTCTACGAATCTCAGGATTTGTTGATCAGTAATTCGATGAGACTTCAACAAAAAAAGAAAGTTACAATTCTTTGAATTTTTGTTTCTTTTCGTAAAACAAAAGTTTTATATTTAAAAAAGATGGTTTTAACAAAGCAAGTCTTAGAGATCGAAGAATTGAAATATACCAGCATGAAGCTTCTTATGAGCTCATCTGTATAATACGCCGGCTCCTTATCTTGCAACTTCAGCAGCATATCAATCATGGTTTTGGTCTTTCCGTCCACCTCTCCGGCGCCGCCGCCGCCGTGACTCTGGTACCTTTCCCTACACTCTTCCACCAGCTCCTGCATAAAACCGTCCCTCTTCCTCTGCAGCGCCACCATCTCTTTCTCCACGCCGCCGCCCACTCCCAACCACCGCAACACCGGAAAATAATCCCCCTTATTCGACGCCGCCATAAGCCGCATCGTCTCCGTCATGATCTCCCTGAACCGCCGCCCCTCCTCCAACTCCTCCACGTTCCCGCCGTAGTACCTCTTCCCGGCGATCATCCTCATCAGCACGTTCATCGTCACCTCGAAGAACACCGTCTTCATGTCCACCAGCTTCCGCTCGTCCGAGGCCCGATTAAGGGCCCGAACCATCGACCTAACTTCATCAACCCTAATTCCCTGCAGAACCTGCAGTCTCTGAGCGGAGAGAACTTCAACCGACGAAACTTTCCGCAGATTTCGCCAGTGATCGCCGTAGGATGACCAGACCAAGGAGGTGTAGTCGTAGCCGAGGTGTTTTCCGACGAGCAGGCGGGGGCGGTTGGCGAAGATGACGTCATTCTTGGAGAGGCAATCCTCGGCGGCGGAGGGGGAGGAGACGAGGAGGACGCGGCGGGAGCCGAGGTGGAGGAGGACGACGGGGCCGTGGCGGCGGGATATGTCGGCCAAGGAGCGGTGGAGAGATTTGTTGAGGAGGTGGAGGTGGCCGAGGAAGGGGAGGCGGAGGAGAGGGGTGGGTGGGAGGTTATGGAGTTTGTGGAGGAGATGTTTGGTGAAGAAGATGAAAAGGGTAAATACAAGAGAAAGGTACATGAAAATGAGATAATAATTATGTGCATCCATTTTCTTCACTAGTAATGTTTGTGGTTGTTGGTTGGGTTTATGAGACATATATATAGTCATACCGTCTCTTGTTATACGGTCTGCATATAGGTTTTTGCCGTTTATTTTTTGATGTCGTGGGAACTGCAGCCGCTACCTTTATTACGTAGTAGATAATTAAATTTTTCTTCCTATGCAATAGCCTGCAAACCATACTTTCCAAAGGGTGTGATAAATTCGACCTATAAAAGTATTAGCGCGATTTAATTAAAAGCATGAACTTTTGGCCTCGGTCGTTTATTTTTGTACTTAAAACCTAGTCTTGAAATACAAGGTTTGACTATTTATTCTTAAATACTAAATGAATTTTCATAGTCTTTAGATCACTTGTTGCTCGAAACTAAGGATGATTGTCTGAAAAATAATTTACGTAAATGCAAACTAAATCAATACAACTTTATCCCTCTAAATCAATTGAAAAAAAAAATAGCAATTTCTATCGAACTTGGAAGAGCATCTTCTTGAAGTGGTTGAAAAAACCAAGGATTAAGAAGCTAGAAACAAGAGTTTGATCTAGTATAATAGCCTATTTTTTAAGTCTGATTTACCTCTTATGTATAGTTTTCTGACTATTTATTAATAGGGACGACTACTGAAAACCAACACGAATCCGAATCCGATCAATTTGATCCAACCAGATTATTACACAAATGAAGATTAGTTTACCGTTAACAAAACAGAACGAGTATCTGAAAATAAATAGAGGGGCATTTGAAATCGGATATAGTCACGTGCAAATCATGTCGCTCTAAAATAGGACAGTATTTTTAGAATGGAAAACATGTTCGACGTTTTCTTAGTACACAAATTTAATATTCAACAAATTTATTAATGATTTCTGTAATTTTCTTGAAAACGATATATAGAACGTCATCTATCGCTCCAAGTGTCTATGAGAAGTCAATTCCGTTTCAAATTTTTTGGTGAATAGCAAGGACAAATATGATCATTTTGGTAGGGTCGTCCCAATTTGTGAACGTTTTTTTCATTAATCTCTCGACATTTGATGAATTATTTAATACTCAACATTTCAATATTTAAAAGGTAAATTATGTCTAAGACGATATTTCTCGTTCCTTGCTTTTTGTTATTTTGTACCGATCTTGCCTCGGATGATTTAAAGAGTAAAAATTTCAAATAGCACTATAGATAGTGAAAAATAAAAGTTGTCTAAAATTTAATTTAGCATAAATTCTGTCAGATTTTGGGATTTTTGAACAAATTTACCCTTCTACTCCTTTACAGTCAAATTTCACTCTCATCTCTCTTCGTTGTCCTCTCTCTCTCTCTCTTGTCCTCCCTCTCACACTGAAAACTCTAACCTCCTCCTCTCTAGCACCGTCGATCATACATCACGACGGTGCCGATGCTGAAATTAGATCCAAACATTCTGGCGACGGCGCTGCCTCGCAAAACGTCGATCCCAAC
This sequence comes from Agastache rugosa, assembly GCA_031470985.1. Taxonomy (NCBI): domain Eukaryota; kingdom Viridiplantae; phylum Streptophyta; class Magnoliopsida; order Lamiales; family Lamiaceae; genus Agastache; species Agastache rugosa. The sequence goes on from CM062605.1 coordinate 35,538,511, forward strand.
CACAAAACCTTAGATCTAGTCCCAAATCAAACGCCAAAATATGGATCCGATGGTCACGTTGTTACAGAAAAGTAAAAATCTAGATCCAGTCACGGCGGTGCCAGTTTAGAAAATCGAGAGCCAAAATCGTGGTGAGATTGATACGAAATAGATTCATTCGTGTCACTCGTACCAATTTATGGTGCGCCACTAGTTGGTACGAAAGGGACAAATGAGTTCATTCATCCATCTCGTACCAAATTATGGTGCCCCACTAGGTGGTACGAATGGAACGAATGATTCCATTCGTACAACTCGTACCAAGTTATGGTGCACCACTAGTTTGTATGAACGGAACGAATGCCTTCATTCGTACCAGTCGTAAAAAATAATTGCACTGAGCCGTGGTACACTTGAGACGAATGAGATTCGTTCGTACCTGTTGTACCAAGTTCGCCGGAATCTGCTGCTATTCTAAATAACGAGCAGCAGCAAAACTGCTGCAAAAATAGCAACAAAAACACCCCACGAACAGCTCTCTTCCCAAGCACAAAATCAAGCAACGTGTAATCAAACTTCAATCAGAAAATCAAACACACTCACGAATCGCGAAGACCACCACAATAATTCTAAAAAAATCAAAACTCCACGGCGACTTCCTGGCCGAAGTGAGGGCCGATGCAGAGGGATCTCGAATTGTTAGAGATCAGGTCGTGGTGCTGCAGATCGGAGAAGAATTGGGCGAATTTGTTGACCTTGCGATCGCAATCGCGAATGGTCCATATCTCGCGGAGCTTGGGGTCGCTGGCATTGGAGGTAGTCGTCGTAGAAGGAGTAGCCGGGGCGGATCTTCAGATCAGAGGGGAGGGCGGCGTCGGCGGCGGCGGACGGTGGGGGAGGGCAAATACCGTTTTGGTAGTAGAGAGAGAGAGAGAGTATGTGTGATATTGAAAGAAGTGAGAGAAATATACCCAAATTAACAAAACTTTAAAAATAAGAGTATAATTGTCTCATTACATTAAAATATGCTAAAATTCATAACAAATTAAATTTTTGACAACATTTATTTTTCACTATCCATAGTGGCTATTTAACATGATAAATTCTGATTTAAATGTGTTTGTTATTTTGGACCAAATTGATAATTTAGTTACAATTTCTCATTAGTGCATCGCGCAGTTTGGGAGACTCAAACTAAAATATCCAGTGTGGGAGTCTCCTATCTTGAGTCTTCCTATTTTCATTTTTGCAATTTTATAAGAAATGAGTTTAGAAAATAATACTCCAAAATTTAAAAATGCGAATATTAAAGAAATCGAGTTGGTTGGAATCCCATCGGTTGGAGGTATTTTCTTGCATCCTATTTTCAAATTGTTTCTCAATTTTTTTTAGAAAGAAAAAGTAGAAGCTGTAGAGAAGAAAAGGTAGAAATGAGGTGTGAATTAATGGGGAGGGTGAAAGGTTGTATTTATAGATAAAATTGATTTTAGAAAATAAAACCGACAGTTGAAATTAATATATATATATATATATATATATATAGCGCGGATCAAATAAGAACACTTTTTGAGAAATAAGAACAAATCTGGACCCTTGATTTTTGTTGATCTACAATACTGGGTCTTGCCAGCCTCTCCTCCACAGCACAGCTAGTCTCTGCCGAGAGGGGCTCGCGCGAGCAGCGATACCTTGCCTCGCAAGACTGTGCGGCGTCTTAAATAAAGGTATACGTAAATTGACAATTTTAATAGAATTGAGTAATATCTAAAAACCTTATAAAAGTTAAAGCTCTATTTCACTATTAGGTCTTATATAAAATGTTAGTATGCAAAACAAGTTATATAGAAATATGACATGTTTAAAAGTTTATTTATCTGGATTTGGGCTTCTTGGTCATTCCAGGAAAATAATCAATGAACTATTTATTGGAGCTCAATTTCATTATTATTATTATTATTATTATTATTATTATTATTATTATTATTATTATTCCTTCAGTTCCACAATAAGTGTCTCATATTTCATTGTAAACTGCTCCAATATAAGTGTCTCATACCCAATATGAAAACTACTTTCTCTCACACAAAAATGTAGGCTCCACCATTTTTCATTTTTTTTTATCATCTAATCATCCTTCTCTTAAATATTGTACTCAAAAAGTATGGAACACTTATATTGGAACGGTGCGTAATATTTTGGATGATCTTTCTTTATATTGGAACTATAAAGTCTGAAAAAGAAATAGCCCACCTAAATAATATTTAAAGCCCAATAACTCTGCCCACACAAATACCCATTTTAAACAAATTTAATCTCCAACTTCTAAAGCAAAACATATTAGCCCATTAAACTACACTAAACCTCTTAAATCTACGTAAGATTACAGAGGCGGATCTAGAGCCCAGCACCCCCGGGCCATTCGGGCAACAATTTTTTTTAAATTTTATTTAGGTTGAATATTGTGTTTATTTATCGGTACGTTTTTATATAAATAATCTAATCCTGCCCGTTTAAATTTGAACTTTAGTACATAAATGTAATACCGTTTGTCCAATTATAAAATCTTAGCTCCACCACGATACATAAACTCAATTATACTTAAATACATGACCATGAAATATACAAGTGGATACCTACATCAACACATAAACTCTAAGGGCAAAATTTGAAAAGGCATAACATGATGATAATGAAATAAATGTTTTTATTTTTTCTTAAATAGGAGCTATAGTGAAAAAAAGAGGCTACGTATAAAATCACCCATTATCAATTCAGATACGAGACAGAAGCTCGGCCGCAACGGGCCGGGCTCGGCAATAAGCCATCAACGGCTTCGCTCTCGGCATCGACAACCCCACGCCTTCACTCATATCAATCAAATCTCGATCCGGTCTCTCCCAATCAAAGCACTGAATAAGTGTCCCTAGCCCCAACCCTACCATGCGCACGGCCAGCCCTTCGCCGGGGCAGCCGCGCCTCCCGGCGCCAAACGGCATCAATTTGAAGCCGTCGTGATTCCCGTCGAGCTTCTCAAACCGCTCCGGCTTGAACTCGGCGGGATCTTCCCAATTCTTGGGGTCGTTGTGCATGGCCCATGCATTTACCAGCAGCATCGTGCCGGCTGGGACCCGGTAGCCTCCGACGGTGCACTCGTCGGAGGATTCGTGGGGGATCAGCAAGGGGCCCGCCGGAAACATGCGCAGCGTTTCGTTGATGATGGAACGTAGGTAAGGGAGGTCGGCGATGTCGGCTTCGTCGAGGAGGCGGCGGTGGCCGATGCGGGTGTCGATCTCGGCTTGGGCCTTGCGGAGGACGTGGGGGTTGTTGAGGAGGAGAGAGAGAGCCCACTCCATTGTTCCGGCGGATGTGTCTGTGCCGGCGACTAGCAATGCCTGCAGAGAGATTCAAAGGCAATTAATTGGAGCCAAAAAGTTGCAAGTTAATTAAGCCCCTAATGTTTATTTTCTGGACCTAATACAACATATTTTCTGAATTTTTGGACGACCGAACTAATACGAATAAAAAAACAAAATCTTGTATTTTTTTTTTAAGTTGTGAAAATATTTAAAATTGAAAACATTAGTAATACATACATACAAATTTAATGAAATGTCAGAATGAATTAGTATAGCATCAACATATATAGTTGGGGCACATAAAAACTAGTTGATATGATGAGTTAATTTATGAATCATGCTTCTTTATATAAATAATATTGTGTTTATGACGTCGTTTATTTATATATACAAAATAATGTTTCTCTATATAATAACTATAGATCATTTAAAAAATCAATAATTGAAATTAGTCTTTTAGTCAATTCAAGGGAAAAAGATTTTAGCAAATCATTGCTCTCTTTTTCTCTCTCTCTATATATATATTATAATTTTAAAATTTCTCATTTATGATTACACAATTGGAACAAAATGGAACAAAATGATTATATATATGATATATAGATATTTTCAAAAAAATATATATATAGATATATTATACTCCCACCGTCCCTCAAAAGTATGGTGCATATTTAATTTGTTGTAAAATTTAAAATATTAATTGAACTACACAAGTTTGGAACGGAGTGAGTATAACATTTAAATTAATAAATTCAAAGTACGATATATACCTTCGGTCTTACCTAACCTTACAAGCGTCCTAATATAAAATTAATAAAATACTAAAATGTAGGCGTGAGCCTACCAGACGTAACAGCAAAATTGTCTATAATTTGAGTGATTGGAGGATCTTGATTCTTTATTACTTTAATTCTAATTAGCGTTGAAAAGTTTCTTCTTCTTTAGTGTTTTTCCTCCGTTGGGTCCCAGCCACTTTGACTAGCTTCTCAAAAAGTCAAAGATAGAAAACAATATTCAAAATTTCAAATCTTATTTTCAGTTTCGTAACAGCTTGATCTCTTAATAATTAATATTATCTATGTTCCATAAAAACATTTCAATAAGTGACTTATTGAAAAGAATAATAATAAACATAACACGCAATACTGAGGAAAAACATTATGACATAAATAAATAAATATATGGAATAAAATAATTAAGAAATGGAGATATACCAGCATTAAGCTTCTTATGGTCGTATCCGTATAATACTCAGGCTCCTTCTCCTGCAACGCCAGCAGCATTTCAATCATCGTTTTCATCCGCCCTTCCCCCTCCTTCCCGCCGCCGCCGCCGCCGCCGCCGCCGCTGAAACTCCTCTTCCGCTCCTCCACCAGCTCCTGCATAAAAACATTCCGCTTCCGCTGCAGCTCCACCATCCCCTTCTCCACGCCGCCGACTCCCAGCCACCGCAGCAGCGGCACAAAGTCCCCGATATGCGACGCGATCAGCCGCAACGTCTCCGTCACGATCTCCCTGAACCGCCGCGCCTCCTCCACCTCCTCCACGTTCTCGCCGTAGTACCTCTTCCCGGCGATCATCCTCATCATCACGTTCATCGTCAGCTCGAAGAACGCCGTCTTCATGTCCACCACCCTCCGCTCCTCCGAGGCCCGGTTCAGGGCCCGAACCGTCGACTTCACCTCCTCGGCCCGAATCCCGTGCAGCAGCTGCAGTCTGTGCGTGGAGAGAATCTCGATCGACGAAATCTTGCGCAGGTTGCGCCAGTGATCGCCGTACGAAGACCATGCAATCGACGTGTAGTTATATCCGATGTGTTTTCCGGCGAGAAGGTGGGGGCGGTTGGCGAAGATGACGTCATTCTTGGAGAGGCAGTCCTCCGCGGCGGAGGGGGAGGAGACGACGAGGACGCGGCGGGAGCCGAATTGGAGGAGTACGACTGGGCCGTAGCGGTCGGAGATTTGGGCCAAGGAGCGGTAGATGGGCTTCTTGAGGAGGTGGAGGTGGCCGAGGAAGGGGAGAGAGAGGAGAGGGGTGGGGGGGAGATTTTGGAGTTTGTGGAATAAGTGTTTTGTTAATATGTAAACGGCAAATATGAGTGGAAGATATACTAAATTTTGTGGATCCATTTTGGAGGAGAAATGGAGTTTAATCTTTTTGGCGTGGGGTATTTATTTAGGTTAGTGTGTGAGTGGAGATTTATAAATGTTGGCCTAATTATTTGAGTGGTTGGCTATATATATATATATATATATATATACAAATAGTGTGTGTGTTTGTGTGTGTGTTTTGCACATATTTGGGGTTGGTGTTTGATGAAAATTAAATTAATATGATCCCGACCTCCAAGGGTCATTGTCACATTTATGGGAAATTATTAAATCTAGACCAAATTTCAAATCGAAACAACCTATTTTTCGAAATTGAAAGAATGATTATTAGATTAGAGTGAAAGGAGAGTGAGTGAGCTTGTGATCAAAAGTTAAAAGTTAGAATTCAACAAAAATCGTTTAGGGTAAGTATGTGTCATAAGGTCTTTTAGGTGTGGTTTACAGGATTATAATAGGTAATTAATTTGTTTCACATGAGCTTAGTCTACTAGGGTTGGGGTGCGGTACCTGCTTTTAGAAGAAAAAAAGTGACAAATTTGAATATCATCAACGTATATTGTAAGTCGATATGTCGCATAAAGTTTTTTTTTAGTGCTATTTATCTCTCTTATATATATAGCTCGCAAACTATTATTACATTAAAGCAAGATTTATCCATGTGCAGCACGAGTAATGATTGCCGATTTTCACTCAACATCCAAAAAGAAAGGAAGACAAAATAATTACTAGTTGGAATAATATATTAATCATTTTTTAGGAATTTCACTAATGTATAAGTTAGTTAATAAAATTTAAGGAGAGACATCTATAAATATCCTAATAGTAGATGTTAACTTTATTATAATTTGAAGATTTGATTTTAGAAGTTAATTTTATGGACCTCTAAGATATGAGAAAAATAGGATTCGAGAGATTAGAAGCATGCCACATAGGTCAAGGAGGTTTCGAATCTGTTTTCGTTTATATAAAAGATTAATTTTACAAAAACTTTTTTAGGAAACAATTAAAATCCAAAAAAGAATTAGGGATCTCTCTCTCTTTCTCTCTCTCTAAAATTGTTTAGACTAATTAAGTGATAAGAAGCATGGTTAGACCAGGTGGGCCAACTTGAAGTATTGAAGAGAACATTACTCAAGTAATTTGGTGGGTGGGTGTGTTTTATTCCAATCGCATGTACATCATTTTATTAATTTCTTTTTTCATTTTCTTTGAGTGTCTTCAAAGACGCTTCGAATATTTTTCTATTGAATCTTAAAAATCTACTCTTGAGATATTACAAAGTGTGCAAACTATATTCGAATTTGAGCCAAGCACGCCGTGTTTAATGTAAAGCAATATTTTTAAATAAAATTAGGTTCGTTTGTTCAACTATTAATATAGTCAGTATCGAAAAAAAAATTATTATTTTATAGAAGTTATTAATTTATCATTTATTAATTTAAAATTTTTTATTGTCCAATATAAATGTTCCCGAATATAGATAGGATTACCTATGTTCGTAGAATTTTTGAGATATTTAATATTCTAGTCAATCATCTAGAAGAACTTTTTCCTCTTTTGCCTCGAAGGCGTAGAAAATTCGAGTAGTACAAATATTCCAACACTGACAAAAACAGAAACGAAAAGAAAACGAAGATGTAATAACGTAACTGGCGAGACGTAGCTTAGAACATGTTTAGACGCGCAATTTTCTTTGGTCACATTAATTTATGAATTGCTTACAAATATAAGATACTTCATCTATCTTAGAATAAGTGTCGACCTTAAATTCAAATTCACACATTAGGAAAGTTATTAAATTTATTTTTAATTATTGCATACAATATCGATTAATTATAGAATTTCTATTGATGATAAAAAAAAAATGATATCATTATTCGCTAGATTTTCAAAATACAATACTCTCTCTGTCTCAGGTTAGTGTGGTTCAACTAATATTTTATACCTCACAACAAATCAAATATGCACCATACTTTTGAGGGACGGAGGGAGTACTTATTATCAGATAAATTTTATTTTAAATTAAGACACTTATTTAAGAACGCAAAGAATAATTTATTATATTCATGTGATTATGTTCTCCATAATGTCATGAGTTACGCTTTTATTTCAATTTGCAGTATTTATTATAGAAAGTAAACATAAACTTCAATTAAATTCCGATAATATTTCTATAGGTCTAGCCTGTTACATTTATATATGAAAAATATGGTTTATTTTTGGGTAATTTTCACTTAAATAGCTAAACTATTCAACTTTTCACAATTATATTCCAAACTATTAAAAATATCATTTAAATGACCAAACTATTGAAATTTTCACAATTGTATTCCAAACTATTAAAAATATCAATTAAATGGCCAAACTATTAAAATTTTCACAATAATGTTCTAGGTTAAACTTTCGTGACGAAAATCCAAGGTGTTACGTTGTAAACTTATTTTGGTTGAATTTTGAAGGATTTAGAATATTGAAATTCTAAATATGTTTCTTGCGTGACACCTTGAATTTTCGTAGCCGAAAGTTTGACCTAGAATATTATTGTGAAAATTCCAATAGTTTAGCCAGTTAATTGATATTTTTAATAGTTTGGAATACAATTGTGAAAATTTCAATAGTTTGGCAATTTAATTGATATTTTTAATAGTTTGGAATATAATTGTGAAAAGTTGAATAATTTGGCTATTTAAGTGAAAATTACCATTTACCTATCATGTTCGGTTTGTGCGCTATTACATAAGGATGAGGATTTGTTCAGTGTGTAATAAAAATAGCAGTTACATATTCTCACAATATTAAAAAAAAAAAAAGGGGAAGATAAACTTCAAATATAAGATAATTGTTGTCAACCAAATCTACTTACCAAGACGCGAGTCTTTTGCTTCGTCAACAAAGGTGGCTGCGCTTTTATTTATTTTTATTTTGTGCCGTTCACAGTGCGTAAGGTCACATTTTTCCACCCTTTTAAGATTAATATTCTTGAAAGACTTGAATGTTTGTGACGCTTATAGAAATATTGTTTTGAATTATATCCTACTCTTTACGTCCCGCTCATTTTATCTACATTTTTTTAAATGGATGTTCCATTCAATTTATCTACTTTCCAATCGGGAAAGAATTTATCTTTCAAAATCCTTTAAAAGTGATGGGACTTATCCACTTTCTATCTTTGTACATTTATTCTTAATCCCTGTGTCGAACAATAAGTAAACAAAATGAGCGGAACGGAGGGAGTATAATTTAGAAGTTCAGGTAAATTCGTATTTATCCATGGGTTTGGTGAGAGATTTGTCAACTCAAAGATCAATTGCATTCTCATCCAAGTTTGTATAAACAAATACAGTATAATATTATTTGATTTAAATATATGATAATTATAGTATATCTAAAAAAAGAGGTAATTCCTATTACTAGCATATCTAAGATAGTAAAGCTAAATTCTAGCACAAAATATAAAAAGATTAATATTAATACTTTTGGACATTTATACCCATTTCTTTATTTTTTTTTGTTTTTTATAAATACATTTTTTTCGTGCGATCACGATAAAAATTCGTGGTCACGTATGAAGTTAAACTATTACAAGTGTATACATAATTTTTATTTTAGTAATAGCACAAATAAAAATTCGTGATCACGGAAGGATATAAAAGTTCCAAAATGTTCTTATTAATTTTTTTATAATTAATGCTAGAATTTAATTTTACTATTTTAGACGTGCCTAAAAAAACTTGTCCCAAAAAAAAAACCCATTCATTCGTCGAAAAGAATCCGAAATTATAACAACCATGCATAAAGTAAGATGGCCAATTTTTATATTAAACAACAGTAATATCTAAATGAGATTTTGAACGAGAAAATGGGAAAGACAACTTTATTTTTAAGTATATAAATTCAGATTATGATCGATATCATCAATGACACAGTCCATGGCCCACGTTAGAGCAAAATTTCAAAGAAATTACGTTAACAAATTTGAAGACGTCTAGGTCTAGCTCAAAGTCCACAGAAACTTCTATTAGTATTTTCCTAACACGAAATAAACCTCCAGTAATTATTTTGTTTATTTATTTATTTATTTTGATATGGGAAGGGGGAGTGGTAGAACTCAAACTCGAGACTTCTCTGTTCACATACAAGAATATCTATTACCGCTTGAATGTCCCCGAAAAGATATTTTTAATATATTTTTTTTAATAATATTTTTAATAATTTTATTATTGTTTGTTTTGTCTGATATATCTCTATCGTATTCATTGAATCTGTGTAGTTTTTTTAAGGATTAAGTTTTAATATTTTACATCCATAAATCCATCAAATTTACGCCCCCCCCCCCCCCCCCACCAAAAAAAAAGAGAGCATGGCAATAAAATAAACAATTTCCTTGATTTTAATTTTGTACTTTTTTAGATTAGAACCCATGAACCATGAAAAATTACAACAGTGCATCTCGTTTACAAATTCTTTTACCAGTGGACTCACACTTTGGGCCAGGAAGAAATAAATAATCCTAAATATTTAATATTACCATTTAAGCTGCACTAAATTCTTAAATTAACCAGAAATACAAAATCTAAATGATCTATTTTTTCACATAGGGCATAAAAAAAGGGAATCATCACATAGTAGATAGTACAAATACGATAGATTATACACACGGCAAATTACAAGATAACTTAAAATTAGTTCAAAGCTGGGAAAACAGTTCCCCCGCGGCCAGCCGCGGCCTACATTTTGCCATAAGCGGCTGAGCCTTAGGCATGGTAAGCCCCGGAGAGCCGGTCATATCCACCATCTCTCGGCTAACACGCGCCCATTCAAAGCACTGAATGAGCGTCGCTAGGGCTAAGCCTATGACACGTACCGCCAGACTCTCACCGGGACACCCTCTCCTCCCATATCCAAATGGCATCAACACGAACGACCCTTCCCTTTTCCCTTCAAAATCAACAAATCTATCGGGATCGAACTTCGTCGGCTCGTCCCACACCGTAGGATCACTTTGTACGGCCCACGCGTTCACCAACAACATTGTCCCCCGGGGCACTCTGTACCCCCCGACCGTGCAATCCGCTGACGATTCGTGCGGCACGAGCATCGGCCCCACCGGGCACATACGGAACGTTTCTTTTATGATCCCTTGGAGATACGGCAGATTAGGGAGGTCGGAGTCGTCGACGAGCCGAGAATGACCTATCTCACGGTCAATCTCGGCACGTGCCTTTATTAGTGCCTCGGGATTGTTGAGTAAGAGCGACATTGCCCATTCCATGGTCGATGCTGACGTGTCCGTTCCGGCCGATAGCATTACCTACCTTAGAAAATGTAACAGAGAAATCGTACGGATTAAAAACATCGAAAATTTATAATTTCAATTAATTGTCGGATGACTATGTATATGAGTTAAACCTGCATCATGCCTCTAATAATTTCATCTTTGTAATTTTGAGGATCATTCTCTTGTAGTGATAAAAGAACATCGATAAACGTCGTCGTTTTGCTCTGTTTCTCCAAATTACCCTTGACTTTTCTGTGATCATCGATCAAATCTTGCATGAAATTATCCCTTTTCTCTTGCAAAACTTTCAACTTGTTTTCAAGCTTATTTATCCCAATCCACCTCAAAACCGGAACAAAATCCCCAATATTGGTGGCGCCGCTCATTTTGAAAGTCTCCGCCACGATCTCCTTAAACCTTTCTCTCTCCTCCAAATTCCCACAATCATCGTCGTAATATCGCTTCCCACCGATCATCATCATCATCACATTCAGCATCATCTCGAACAACGCCGATTTCATATCAACTACATGGCATCCGTCCTCGCTCCGTCCGCCGCCCTGCAAGAGGCGGCGCACGAGGTAGCGAACCTCGTCGCGCCGCACACCGGCGAACATGTGGACGCGATGAGCCGACAGCAGCTCGACGGTCGCTATGCGGCGTAGGTTGCGCCAGTGGTCGCCGTAGGAGGCCCAGACGAGGGTGGTGTAGCCGTAGCCGAGGTGCTTCCCGGCGAGCAGCCTCGGCCGGTTGGCGAAAACGACGTCGTTTTGAGTGAAACATTCCTCCGCTGCGGAGGGGGAGGAGACGAGGAGCACCCGGCGAGAACCGAAGTGAAGTAAGAGGATGGGACCGTATTTTTTGGAGATTTTGGCTAGGGTTTGATGCAGAGGTTTCTTGAAGAGATAAAGGTGGCCAAGAAATGGTAGTGAGAGAGGGGGGCTCGGAGGGTATTTTAGGAATTTCGTGATGAAAAATGGACGAAATAAGTAGAGAAAGGAAAGGAGGAAGGAGATGAAGAAAAAATGTGAGAGATGATCCATTAGAAATGATCAATGGTTGTAGCAGTGAGAAGAAGATAAGATCCTCTCAGTAGAGCTATGTATTAATTTGCTTTGGCATATATTAAATTTAAACCAAACGATGAAAATTATGTGACATCGATGCTTTTATGGTCCCAGCGCTGATATATGAAGTGATGGATTAATTTGAATTTAAAAATATATATGTATGTATCTCATAGTCGTGCAGACGTGGGGTGCATCGATCATGTTTATTTTTGTTTTTATTTTTATTTTTGTGGAAGCTAGAGTTGAAGACATCGTTTTCTAAATTCTTCATTTCTCCCATTAAAATTGTCTTCCGTTTTTTTTTTGGTGTCCTATTTCAATTGTCTTGTTTCTTAAAATAAAAATAATTAACCTTTCAAAAGTGTTGGGACCTATCCATTTCCTATTTTTTTACTTTTCTCCATAATAACCGTGTCGAAAAGTAACATGACAAAATGAGTGGGACGGAGGGAGTATAAAATATGATGATTGGATGAAAGCATAAGATATTGAGTTTGAAATATTCAGAATAACTTGAGCTTTTGCACTGCTGTCAAATTTGTAGTGTACTTGGATTGGATAGGGTACTCTTTTCGTCTTTTATCGTTTTTTTTTTAACTAATTTTTTATTTCATTTTATGTCTTCATGGACTTAGAGCACTTTCAGTAGTTATCTCAAAATTATCATTAATTTTAAATTTAAGTTAAATAATAAAATATGAGATAAAAAGGTCATTCAGCAGATCTCTCAAATTGAGTAGGGTCCACAAAATATTTATGTCATCTCTAAATCTTCTCTCAAATTTACACCTCCCTAAGTTTATCATATCTCACGAATTGAGTTGAACCTACAATTTTTATAGAATAATTAATAGAAAATAGGAGAACTGTTGTATGCATTTATAAAATAAGAGATATAAATAATATAAAGAAAACTTTAGTAAGAAATTTAACAGCAAGATTTTGAGAATTCTGTCGAGATTGCTCTTAGGATCCTTATTCATTTCTTTTGTTATAAGTCACTTTATCTTAGTGTGTGTGTTTATTTCATTGTTCTAATAAAATTATATCGCTGTCTTGGAAATGAAAATTAGTTGAACGATGTTTAAGTTTAACAAAATTGTAATCGAATAAATGCAAAAATTGCAGGCAGGCAGGGTATCGATTGTGTATATATATATATAATAAATTATAATTAAAATCACAAAAACTTAGGCCAGAGTGTTTTAAATGATAGAATCTTTATTCCATTACATGATGTAGGGGGCGGCAATATGCTGTTATGTAATAATTTCGTTATTATTTATTTTTATAATTTACTGTGTTTTAGTTTACTTTGTTAAAAGGCTCCCCACCATCACTTAACCATACCAAATTCTGTGTTGAATTTAAAAATAAGGGTTAATGGTATGTAAATTCTACAACTTTCAACAATTTCTGGTTTTGCTCTCCACCTAAAGATTCTGCCTGGTTTTGCTCTACACCTAAAGATTTTGCCTGTAAATTCCTCAACTTTCAATTGTTTCTGATTTTGCTTCCAGCGATGGGATCCGGCAAGAATAGTTTTGAAAATTTATAGACGTGGCTTAAATTAATCTATGTGGCACTCTCGTGGCATATATGTAAATTAAAAAATTAAAAAATATTTCATGTCATCATCCCCACCCCTCTCAGTCTCCTGCGCGTTTCATTCTCGCAGACATAATTCAACCGAGAAAATACAGATCATGCGCAAGATTGTATGGGTGTGAGTAGGATTTAAAATTCTTTTAATTTTATGGATGCCTTCTAGCGCATGATCTGTATTTTCTCGGTTGAATTATCTCTGCGAGAATGAAAGAAAGCAGGGGAGAATGAGACTGAGAGAGGGTGGGGATGATGACATGAAATATTTTTTATTTTTTTAATTTACAAATATGCCACGAGAGTGCCACATAGATTAATTTAAGACACGTCTATAAATTTCCAAAACTATTCTTGCCGGATCCTATCGCTGGAAGCAAAATCAGAAACAATTGAAAGTTGAGGAATTTACAGGCAAAATCTTTAGTTGGAGAGCAAAACCAGAAATTGTTGAAAGTTGAGGAATTTATAGGCAGAATCTTTAGGTGGAGAGTAAAACCAGAAATTGCTGAAAGTTGAAGAATTTACAGGCCATTACCCCTAAAAATAAAGACATATATTACATCATTATATTGATTGCACCACCCATATGGGCCTATTATTTTGCTTATATATTTGATTGAGACCAATGAAGTAATTGGGCTGGGCCCAAATATAAGCTCCAGAAAGAAAGGAAAAAAAAAAAACAAAAATATCTGCTAGCATTCTAAATAAAAATAAAAAATAAATTTCATGATCAATGTTGACTGAGGTATTCCATCAATTTTTTTTTTTAAATAACTTAGTTAAGCACATTAATATTAGAGAGGAAATTCATTCTAACCAGTATAGAGATAGTGTGTACCTCCTACGACCACTTTTGATAGCGAGTATAAGTAGTACCCACTGACCCACCAATAAGATTATTATATCCATTTTTTGTATATAAAATATTGTATAAAATAAGGGGAAATATTGATATAACCTAGTCAACCTTATAATCATACAATACGCACAATTCTTTTACCCTTCTACTAAATTTCTTCATTACATACTCTGATTTATCAATTCATTTCTTCAATATGGAGATAAATCATGCAACATTATCAGGCCCATCACACTTCCGTATAAATAAATTCTACTTATACCAACTTCATACCTTTTTGACCGGAATGCTGCCGGGTATTTCCGCCGGAAGTTTTAGGGACCTCGTCCAACCACACGATCGCAACCGATGGTTTCCAGACGCAGACTCCTTCAGCAGCACACAGCACAGCCCTCGTTCGTTTCCTACTCGGGGCGTAGGGTATTTAGTTGGTATTTATAGAATAAATAGACACTGGAAAGGATGAGCAAAAGCCCGAGCTTTTATATAGGAATTATATAAAACTTATTACAACATAAGTATATCTCCTTTAGGGAGGAGACAGTCTTGTTTAGCTACCTATGGTAGCGGAATTGAAATACATAAACTATACTATACTATGCTAAGAACTTATAACAAATTTTTATTTTGAGAGCAGAGGAGATGGTGTAGAAGAATGCTGGTGTCGATTTTTTCGATCCCTTCTGCTCTCCAAACTCGTGGATTATATAGAGGTCTCAAATCTCAACCTCCTTCCTTCATTATTGCCTCGGATTTCTTTGTTCCGTGGCCAGCCTGTTTCTGACTCAGCGTAGGACCACTGCTGTTGTCCATTATTGAATAAGGACGCCCAACTTTCGGTGCTACTTTAATCATAACGCATTATCTTTGTTCAATAATGCTTCTCCTGTGTTTTTACCCATTTGTATTTTAGTGGGTAATCACTTTTCCCTCCCACCCACTATTGTCGTTTTCTTTTTAGTGGGTGCTCCAGCTCAGAGTCACATGACTCCAACAACCTGTGTAGGGGAACCAACTTGGCGTCCTTGCTTTTGGCAACGCCTTCTGCTCGAGATGTTTGTGGGACCGAGCCTTCTCCTTCCCCTTTCTGGGCATGAACCCCTTCCCGAACTCTGGTTCTTTCTGGTTCTGACAATCCGAACAAATGTGCTCGGACCAGTTTCCAAAATGAGTCATATTGCAATATTTACAATGAGTGTCTTTACTCGTCGTAATCTTGTTTTCCCAGAGCAAGGTTCTCTTTCTTTCGAAAGCTTCCTCTGCGAATCTTGTAGATTTTCCTGTCATGGTGTTTAACAGGAATGACCCGTTCACCGAATTCTGAAAGAAGTTGAACGGGAACTTGACTTTGTCCATCTCAGTGAGACAGACCCATAAACCACATGCTCTTCTTGTGGAGATGAGATCTTCTGGCAGTGTTGAGACTAGAGTAGTCTCTTTCTCTGCAGGCGCTTTGATCTTTTCAAGGGCGCGGGCATCAGGTCTTTGAAGCCTAATATAGTGGAAGGCTTCATGGTTTCCTTTCCCTGCTGGTTCTGGGGCTGCACTGATAAAATACAGCTCCAAAATGTCTCCTCGGCTAAGCTGTGGATTATTAGCCCAGGTATCATACACCGCCTCTTGAATCCACTTGGGTAAATTCTTGATTTCGGCGAATGATGGCGAGGTGGTATAGACTGAAGCCAGTGCTCTGAATTCATACCATCTTTTGACTTCTTGTGGATCTGCATTGGGCATCATCCACACCCGAGGATATTTCCCCGAGATATCAACCCTTATTTTTTCTGGGTTGATACCAGTCCTTGTGTTGAGCTTCTCCCAATTGGCTTGATAAACCTGCCACGAAGAAGAAACTTCAATCTTATCAGTATTAATCTTAGAAATGCCAGTCATTGGCCTAAGATTAATCTCTCCCTCTTTTCCCCGTAGAGGTCTTTGGGTTGACATGATGATCCAGAGTGTGACCCCTGAATATCATCTTTTTCTTGGGGCAATGGTTCCGAAGATACCACCACCTTAGAACTTGGGCAAGAGGTATTTGAATCCTCTGCTACAGGTTTAGAGCCCTGTACTCGAAACTCTTCTTTTACCAAAGGATCTTTGGCCACCCGAAGGATTGGTGTTTGACATGCAGTCCAGAGTTGACTCTGAAACCGTATGCAAGCTCGTATTCTCTCGGTGACTTTCGTCTTATCGAGAGTTTGCAATCTTCCTGCTTGTTCAGCATTCAGAATGCACTCGTCCCACTCGCCGGATAACATCTCCAGATTTTCTCTGAGATGTCTATGGGATAGTAGAATGGAGTTCACGTCAGTTTGCTCCATCTCTTGTTAAGAAATCTGCAAGAATATTTTCGTGAGATTTCAGAATGACAATATCAAAAATATAATATTGGCATTCAGCTTGCCATCTAATTAATCTAGCCTTTTCAGGCTTAGATTCCATCTTGTTTCTTAAGAAAGCTTTAACTTGTGTGTTATCAACTTTCAAAGTAAATTTCTTTGCAAGTAAAAATAAAGGCCATTTTTTAAACGCCTTTCTGACTGCAAAGAACTCTTTCTCGTTGATGTGCCATCTCACAGCCTCATCATCTGAGAATAAACCACTGTAGTATCTACAGGGTTCTTCTCCATTAGGAGTGATCTTGGTTAAGACTGCTGCCCACCAATAATCACTAGCATCTGTATACAGGACCAAGTCATCTTCGTCCTGAGGTATCGCGAGCTTTGGGAGATTTTTGCAAACCTCTTTTAACTCCCGCATCCCTTGTCGATGTTCTTCTGTCCAGATGAACGGAACATCCTTTTTCAGTAATGAACTGAAAACTTTTCTGTGTTTTGCGAGATCTTTAATAAATGGTCCCGCAAAATTAACAACTCCCAAAAAACTCTGAAGTTGTTTCTTTTCTTTAAGATCTTCAGGAAAATTCTGGACCTTTTGAACAATATGGTCCTGTAGAATGATTCCTGCTTCATCGATCTCAATACCCAGAAATTCCATTTTCCGAGTTGCAACGACTGCCTTCTTTTCAGACAGTACTAAACCTTCTTTATAACAAACATCTGCAAAGATCTCAAGATGTTTGATATGTTCTTCCATATTTTTTGATGCTATTAAAATATCATCAATATAGACGAACATAAAAGAAAAATAATCTTTAAATAGATTATCCATCTTTCTCTGAAATATTTGAGGCGCATTAGCTAACCCCATTGGCATTACGTTCCAAACATAACTTCTTACTCCCTTCCTCCATGCGAATCTGGTAAAAACCTGACTTGCAATCAAACTTAGAGAAAACCTTAGCATTCCTAATGCAGTTAATAAGGTGTTCTCTACTTGGGATAAAATACCCATCAAACTCCAGAATGTCATTAATTCCTTTATAATTAATAACTAGTCCGGGTTTACCTCGTTTGATCTCACCATGATTTCTTACTAGAAATCCAGGACTGCTGTATGGCGAGTTCCCTGGTTCGATCAGCTTCAAATCAAGGTGTTCCTTGATTATCTCCTTCATATCCTGTTGATCTTTGAGGTTCATCAGGATTGGTCTGTATCTTACAAACTCATACTCCTATTCTGGCTTCACCTTCAAGGTTGCATTGAGCTTGTTTTTATCCCACCATGCCAAAGGATTTTCACTGTAATTCCTTTTAATTTTCCTTTTGACATCTTCTAGGGATACATGCATTTCTTCCTTAATATCTTGATGAGATATTAAAGATGTTTTGAGGATCTGGACCTCTTCATCATTGAGATCCCAATCTCTGATACAGCTTAGCACTGCTTCGCTGAATCTCCTTTGATCCTTCATTTTTGGGTGTCGAAGTTTTCCTTCATCACCACGCTTGCTGCGAAAACTCAATGGTATTTGGCGATTAAAAGCCCCTTTGAGCCTCTGGATAATGATCTTGTGATCACAAATGGTTGTAAACACCAATTGCCTTCTTTCATTATCCTGCATGTATCTTTTGAACATCTGTAGGAAGTTGTTTCCTAACAGAATGTCTGCACCTGTATCATGGAAATAAATTGGTGGAGTTTTAACCTTATACCAAGGTGTACCTCTGGCTCCGCCAATTAGAATTTCCGTCTCTTTTACTCCTTTAGCCAAGAGCAAAATCTTCTTTGAGAAATCTCTTCCTGCAATTCGGGGTAGATCATCTTCTACCTCTGCTGGGAAGACTCCTCGTTTTGCAGTACAAATTCCTGCACCTGAGTCAATATAAGCAGCAAAATATTCTGCCTTATATTTTTCATATATTATCCCAATAGAGATGTATATGGAGAATGGACTTGTCATTCGATTAATAGTTTTCTCCCATTAATCGTGATTTCCATTCCTTCTTTTTTATTTCCCCAAGGTTTGTGATCTTCAAGGAAATCCAAACCCAAAAGCAAAACTGCTTCTCTTCCAGCTCTACCCTTGATCTCCATCACTTGTCCCCCAATTTTCAGGGTACCTTTGTAATGATTGATCTCCGGCTGCTGCAGATAGTAAAGAACATTACAAGGGAAGTTGGTTTCCCACCTTGTAGTGTCAAATTTTACTATTACTTCTCCCCATCTCTCGGGACATTTCAGATTTACTGGAACTTTATTACTCTGAGATGTTTGAGGGTGTGCCGCCTCTCGAATGAGACTCCGACTCCTTCCATATGGTAAAGACATAATTCTGTCTCCTTGGAAGGATAATCTTCTTGAAGTTATCCTGAGACTTTGATCGTGCCTCATGACTTCTCTATCTCGGATTTGAATATCAACATTTCTTAACCGAGCAATTTCAACTCTATCGGGACAAACTGCTGTTGTCACCTTGTTGAAGATATCTGGTATCTCAATAAACTTTTTTCCCAGAAATAACTCAGTGTGATGTGAGTTGGAAAGAGCATATGATACCTGATAAGTAATGGAGTAAGGTCTGTTTCCTTCCTCTAATAAATCCTTGCGTTTAAAGTCCTGATAAAGCGTCAGGGCTTTGCTGAAATGGGTATCATTAAGATTGTAAGCAATCTTTGGATAGATGATTCCCACTACTTGTCCTGCACAAAGATCTCCCGCTATTGTTTCCAATACGGAATCCTTCAGATTTCTAACTCTTTTATCGCATATAGCGATATCAATCGGCGTGTGAACTCCGGTAAAGAGAGCCGATTTTAACATCAACTGGATTGCTCCAATATGGATCTAGTTCATTTTTTCAGCGACTTCGGGCTTCATCCTTGATAGATCTTCCCTTATGTCACTGGCTGGAATCAACTGCATCTCCACTTGATTCCCTGTAAGCTCTATAGGAAGCGACATTTCTCGTCTAGAAATCCCATAGACGATTTGTTGTTTCCTACTCTTTAGATTAAAGTTCCTTAGAACTTGATCTATATTACTTGCCGAAAAGCCTTGATACTTTTGTATATTTAGACTTTTCTTCATGATTTTGTCAATCACACTTTGAGAGAGAGTTGTGTGACTGGAGAATCTCGTCCTGTCCTCTTTCTCCTGATGAACAATCTATGGATCAGTCTGACTCCGATCTAACTCCATCAGACCACTCTGAATCTTCTTCACTGAAGACTTCTTCTTGTTCATATATACTCTCATCCGAGGGTATATCTTCGAACTGATATACTTGTACCAGTTCCTGGTAGTAGATGGCATCTTCGATATCCGGAGTGGATTCGAATTTGTTGATACCTTTTCTCTCGTTGTCTGGGCAATTTGTGGAAATATGCCCCTTTGCACCGCACGTCCAGCAGTTGCAATCTTTGAAACTTTTATTAACTCTAGTGTGAGTTCTTCTGAAAGTCTTCTTGGCAGGTGTCCTTCCTTGAGATTTATCATCTCCTCGGAATGGATACCTATTCCTTGATGGTCCACTTCTTTGGCCTGATTTGTAAGATCTGGCCTTCTGTCTTGACCATCTGGTTCTTGGTTTCCAAGAATTTCTTTTTGGATCTCCACCTTTATGATAGGGCTGAAATCTATTTTTCTTGTATTTCTTCAGCCTCGGTGGTTCTCCTCCAATGATCGTTGGTAGATCATTGTCTTCACAGTTTAGATGAGTAAATTTGTTAATCCTCCTCAGTTTCTTCAAGTTCTTCAGAGCTGTTGCTTGTTGACACCACTCTGAGAGCTTTCGATGTACATAAGACATCCTTCTTGCGACGTTTTCAGGATCACCTGGTTCGTAATCCCGAATCAGCATCTCTTTCCATGGGCTTGGAAATTTTAGAAAGAAAATTTCCAGTGCCACTCTATCATCAACTTTAGATTGATGTTGATAAAGAGTAAAGAGCTGTAGAAACTTGTTGAGCGATTGTTGATCCAAGACAGCGAGTCTTAGATTATACAATGCCATCAAGTATTTCTTTCTTTTCTCTTGATCATATCCTTCGAAATATCCTTCTCCCAGAAAATGGTTCTTAAAAAGAACGGCCATATTCTGGACATGTTCTGTGTAGTTATTACTCTCAAAACATGAATTCTTGATATCCACGGGAAAGAATTCCCATGCTGTCTTGACAACTCCGGCAAGACTCATTTCGAGAATTCTTACGAATCCTTCCTTGTTCAAGTCGAGAGTTGCAGCTGCAATTCTCAGGGCTGATGTCCACTCGTCAATAACGGATTCTCGATCTCTGAAATTTACTTCATCAAGGTCGAGCATCACTCCGTAAGGATGGATGGGATCCAGGGTCGCCTTTCCATAGGGTGTATCTTGCACCTTTGGATGCGGCCTTCTTGCCCTTGTCCTTCTTGCTGCCATGTATGTATCATTTGGGGTATGTTGATCATACCTGGCTCCAGTCTGAAAGTCCTGGACTGCATTAATGGCTCCTGGTGCATTTTGAAAATCTTGTTGATTTCCAATGATGGCTCCTGGTGGTAGTTGATTCACCGGATGTGGGTTTTGGACCACATTCTGGTTCATCTTCAAATCCACCATTGTCATGTTAGAAAAAGATTCTGCTAACTCCTGGAGGTCGTCAAGCTTGATTCGTTCAAGATTACTCATTTCTTCTTTTCACGAATCATTCTTTTCAAGGTCTCCATGTTGGGATCCATTTTGGTTTCTCCCACTGGCTTTGGATAAGTGGGTTCATTACCAAAAGGATTTCTCCTTTGACTGGAACGCGGTTGTTGTTCCAGTCTTTCGATCCGTGATTGGATCTCTTTCAGGATGTTATAAATTTCATCCTGCTTCATAGCAATCTTATAAAGATCGTGTGGTACACCATACAGGCTATCGCCATAATGTTGTACTGTCTTCTGTATTTCTCTTAGATCCGCCGAAATCTTGGAGGAATCTGGAGAAATCTCTTGATATAAAAGAGTAGATGATACTCCTTTATCTTTCTTTTGTTCCATCAGAGCGGAGTAGTATATGAATTCCAATTTACTCCCAAATGGCTCCAATGGTCTCTTCTCATGGCATGTTCTATCTCCCATTCAAGGAGTATACACCTATGTAGAAGATCTTCTTTTCTTTGGATTCCTTGGATGCAGGAATCAATTAATTCCCTCTCTTCGTTATGCTGAATTAAGATATTCAGCATATTTCGCCAGTCTGTCAGAATCCTCTGGTATCTGGTTCTTCTTTTCTCCAAAATTTGGAGACGTTCCTGGAAATGTCCACACCTTGGACATTCTTCTAGATCCATCAGTCGGTATGGTTCTGATGGTTTTCTCTCATCACGTACTCCGTCCTTAGATGGAGATATTTCAACTCCTCGAGGAAGTTCTCTCTTCTTCTCATCTCTTGGTGGCAAGAGATAATAGATTCACAATCCACTCTTAGTGCTGCAGAGTGGAATTCTCTTCTCCAGATTGCTATTGCAGTCTGGGTTCTTGTTTTCTTTACCTCCAAATCATGGAGATAATTCCTGTAACCTTCGCATCTCGGACAATTGTCCGGATCCATATTTTTCTTGATGTCTCCTCCGTTAGGATAATACTTAAAGCAATAAATAAAATATAATTCCTTAATAAAACCAGGGCTCTGATACCATTTTAGAAGCGAAGGATCGATTAGCAAAATATGTAATAAAGAAATACGTAGCCATCATTTTAATGGTTAAAATAGGAGGGTAAATACATAATTTTATATGATTTTGGTTAACTAGTCCAATTTTTTCCCATTTTTCACACAAAATGACACTTTTTTAGAAAATGTCACAATAGATATAATTAAAAAAGTCAAAAAGTCTTGATGGTTATGTGTTATACATGTCTTCAAAACTGGTTATGGGGGGTATACACTATCAACATACTGGATATACATAAATAATACTCTTAATATTAATAAAGATGGTTCTAGAACTTTAGATCCTTATCGTTCATTTTTCTTTTGTTTATTTTACTGGTTTTATTTTATCTTTTTTCATATATCATGTTCATGATTTGTATTTGATATTCAAATCGCGTGATAATTAGGTCTAATCATTTCCATAGGATGTAAGCAATACAATCTCATGTTTTATGCGACATGTTTAGGTTAATAAAAGATTAAGTCGGTTTCTTCCATTCTTTCTAAAAAGGGTTAATTAGCTGGAGTTCATTTATGCTTTAGTATTAGAATATACAAAAAATGGAAAATAAAATTTTAATTTTAATCCTTTCTTTTTAAGTCAGGGGAGAAGATTTAGTAATCGAAATCTTGAAACTCGCACATGGCACATATAAAGGCTAGCTAAGAATATTATTCTCTATGATGTCATGCAAATAATAAAGATCTTTTTGAGATGATTAGAATTCACTGTCCCTTCCCCGCTCAATAAAAGGTTAAGAATACTATTAAATTTTAGGGTTAATTATCACTTATGGTTCGATCCGTAGTGATTTTATGGCTTGACCTTTTGAAATATTTAAAAATTATCCGACCTTTGCTCTGCTGTGACACTTATGACCTGGAACCGAAAATTCGGCTACGGAAAATTGAGTGGGGCGGCTGGATGATGATGTGGATATTCTTGCCCCATTTTTTTAAAAATATTTGCATCATCATCCGGCTGCCCACTCAGTTTTCAGTCGCCAGATTTTCGGTCTCAGGCCATAAGTGTCACAATGAAGCAAAAGTCGGGCCATTTTTTAATATTTCGAAAGATCATACCATAAAATCACTACGAAATAAAAGGTCGGACCATAAGTGATAATTAACCCTAAATTCTAAGACATGTATGCTTATAAATATTAAGAATACTACTAAATTTCAGGACACGTGGTAAAGAAAATTAACTATTGAAACAATATCAATATTTTAAAGTCTAACCGCCGTGTATTGCAGCGGTGTTGTGCACATCTAGAGCAGGGAATCCAGATATAGATATTGATGATTAATGGTAAGGACGAAGATCGGTTGAAGATATAATTAATTTTAATTCAAACAGATTATTACCCTTTATCATAATTCATAATGACAAATTCTATGGTAAACTGTATTATCGCTAATTCCTAATATGCAGAAACTCTTGTGCGGTCAACTGCTTGATGCAGTTGATCGCGCTTTTCCGACCCACTCTCCATATGCATGTATCTCACACACCTAATTAATGATTAAAATGCACACGCCCCTCAAAGAGCGTTATCCGCCCCCAGTTTTCTTTTTTAATTTTTTAATTTTTTAATTTTTATCCTTAATTTTTGCAGTTAGAATTTATTAATTTCTAATTGAAATTTATTATTCCTCAATTCCAATTAAATAATAATTCATTAAAACTCAAAAATAACCTCGTCGTGCGGTCAACCGCACGGAAGTGCGCCTCCTCCTAATATATGTGATATGTCCACATAATAATAATAATAATCATAATTTACAATACTCCGGAAAAAGCAGAAAGGAGAAAAAATGGGAAAAAAAAAATCCGGTAAATGGAGATAAACTGTGGGCGGCGGAATCTTACGAAGGGAAATGAGAGAGCGCCACGTGTGAAGGAATCGTGGGAGTAGCAGCGGGATTTGAGTGTTAGTTCGCAGAAAACGAGGATAATTTTACAAGCAAAAGTCCCAAATTTCGCGAACTTTCCTCGTTCATCCAAGATTATAAGCCTTTTTCTTTGTGCCTTTTTAACGGAAAAAAGAGAATAAGAGATTGCTTTTATTTTTTATAAATGTGTGTCTTTTCCTTATCTCCTTTATTAACTTTAAGACTTAGTGTGTGTTAGCTTAGTGGTAGAGTGGTTAATGCCTGGATCAAAGATTACGGGTTTCAAGTCCACCGTCACGCGGCCTTTAAAATTTCTTGTAATGTTTGTTCAAAAAAAAAAAAAAACTTTAAGACTTAATCATAAGTTGTGATCCGAATTTTCATCATTTTTCATTTATTTTCTGTAAATTTTTCAAAAAAAACTTGTTTACAAATTTTTCTAGAAAAAACTCGCCTTTATTTTCCGGCACCGAAATGATAAATCAACATTAATATTGACTGAAAAATTGAGTTCAAGGTGCGAAACATAAAATTTTATCTATTTTTTTATATGTAAGCTCATTTTTAATCAATACTTCAACATATATATTCACAATATTTTTAAACTTATCCACAACTGAATGAAGATACGAAGTCCAATTGTTATGTTGTAAACTCAAAAAGGTGAAAGTCTTAGCATTGTTCGCCTTAATCCCAGCCTTCACAATTTTACTATACCTCTCCATCAGTTCATCCATGAAAATGATTCCTAGATGTTTTTTCATCAATTTAAATGAAATGCATCGTTTATGAGAGCAACACGATAATGTGAAGAAAATAACCACACTCCACTTCACTACAATATTTGCCGGAAACTTGGCTTGTGATTCGAAAAAATTTTAAAGTTGATTCATCATTCTGGTGTCAAAAAATAAAGACGAGCTTTTTTTAGAAAAATTCATAAAGTATAGGGATCTTTTGAAAAATTTAAAAGTACATGCCACAAACGGAAAAATGATGAAAGTTTTGGCCACAAACTATAATTAATTATTATTTTGAGTAATAGTATAAAAATTATGGTTTGGTAGGATGGATGAGGTTCTGAGGAAATTATCATTTGATGAAATAAAATTTCTTTGTGATTATCCATTGTCGCGAAATTCAGTTTCGATTTCTAGATATATATTAAATATAAAATAGATAAATTGGCAGCTGTACATGCAGATAGATAATATTTCCAAAAGTCACGCATTGGACCAAACCAAACTCCAGATCAGTTCCTACTTTGTGCAAGTATTACTACAAGGTAAAACAATAAATAAGCTCGTTCATAAATCAAACAAAAAAATGTAGAATTGAATTAAAAAAACTATAATAAAATTTTGTTGGATTTTAATTCAAATATAGTATACTCTTTTTTTTTAATAGGTGTCATTTTAAATTCATTTACTTGTTCCTCAGTAAGTATTCCATTTCAAAAATCCTTGTTATTAATACAGATTATCTACTTTTTTAAAGTTTTCTATGCTATTAATTAAGATAAATAGAGTAAATTTTTAATTTTCTTGGTACGCGTATTTTAAGGGGGACACTTATTAAAAAAAGGGAGAGAGTAATAAACATTTTTTATTTTCTAGTTTGATTTTTATTATTTAAATAAGAACAACATTTACTATTCAATTTGGCAATTATGATAGGCAAATACCTATTTTGACCGTAATTCATGAGTTTGGGCTCATTTTGACCATTTCAATTCTCCCTCTCTTCGTACCACGACATTAGAGAAAAAAAGTACTATATTGTTGACAGAAAATAAAATGAATATTGAACAATAAATAATCCTTTAGTTCCCAATAAATTTCTTATACGGTCAAAAAACTACTCCATCCTATTCAAATTATATGTCACCCTAAGCTTAGGTACATCTATTAAGAAAATTTTATTTTTCCCTAATTAACCTTATTTATTAAAGTAAAGCGAGTGGGAGAAATAAATAAAATTTTGAAATCTCACCATTTGGGATTTTGGCCTTCTATATGATGAGAAACGGTTCATCAAAATAGAGAAAAAGTAAATGAAAAGGTAATTAATAGAATAAGAGTAATTAAGGTCAAGATGGGAACAAAGATATTAAACGACATTAAAAAAACAAAAAGTTACAAAGCCTTAAACGTCATTTATAAAGAATAGGAGGGAGTAGTAGACCATGCAGACTATTATACTCCCTTCATCATGTTATTAGTTGCTCATTTTTCTTTTTGGGCTATTCCGCTATTAGTGGCCGGTACCCAAAATAACAAAAATTAATCCTTTAAAAGGTGTGGCCCCTACCATTCTTCTATCTTGTACACCTTCTTCTTAATACTCGTGTCCAAAAAGTATGAGCCATAAATAACAAGACGGATGGAGTATTATATTAGAGCGGAAGTTAATCCCATTGTGTACCTAAAACAGCAATTACGGGTACACACCACATAAAAAAAATTACATCTATAAATACGCATGCACGGATGAGTATATCTAACATGATTTAATAATAATTTGCAAATCATTATATCGGAGCAAACTTTTACTCGATCTGAACGCACGTTTAATAACGGCAGCAAAATTTCCGGTAAAAATATATATGTGTGTGTGTGACGCTTTCTTGAAATAATTAAGAAATTTAGTTACATGCAAAACTCCAACCAAAGTATACATATCTTCGAATGAAGCGACAACTTTCATGAAGGCACTAAATTTCATGAGATTATCATATTTATGAAATATAATGGATTTCTTCAATCCAAAATTCTAAACCTTCTATCTCATCACAGAAATATAATGGAGACTTCCAAATTATATGTGCAAAAGAAAGAAGTTTTATGTTCAATTCGGACTGCCATCCTTTCTAAGAACAAAAAATATCACCTGATTTTATCAATGGTAATTAGCACCCATAAATTATGAACTTAAGAATAGTTTCATGTGAAAGAGAAATATTTTCTTAAATAAGTGTAAAAAATAATTTTTGAAATATAAATATAAGTGTTGATTGTTAAATTTAACACGGATTTTCTCCAAATTTACAACTACAATTTTCAGATACTGCAATTACAACACAACTTTTTAATATTTTATAATTATAACATCCTCGATTTTCCCATCGAGTGGCATGTACAATGGTTTTTGTGTAAATTGATTGAAAGCATTGGAACATCACACACTTCACATCGGACACGCCATATGTCACCTGTGAAAAAACATAACGATGTTATAATTACTAATAATTAAAAGATTGTGTTGTAATTATAACGTTTGAAAAATCATACTGTAATGATCAATTAAGTAAAATATTGCGTTAGAATTGATAATTAACACTAGATCTAATATAAGCTTGGTCTTCCATGCGATCAACCGCACGGTATGATCGTCCGCACCCAAATTTTTATTGAAGACGAAACAATTTCCATTACTCAAAATTAGAAGCTACAATTGTAGTTAACCGTTCGGGGAAATCAAATCATAGGTATAATGGTAGTATGAAATCTTCAGATAATTTTTATCTTCCACATCTGTGTCCCCCAAATAATTTATTTATTTTAATAATATTTATTATAAAATAAAATTCTAGATATTATGTAATGAATCATAATTACAAATTTTTAATTCATAAACTATAAATTAAATATAAAAAATAATTATAAATCCTAATTAAATTAATAATCATAAAATAAAATTAAACTATAATACAATACAAGAGACTGAAATCGAAAAAAAAAAACTAAAAGAATAATAATGGAATACGAAAAACGACACCAAAAATGGAATAGAGAATCCAAACCATGAAAAGTTAAAACCCTCCTGAGCTCCATATTTGCATTATTAGTATTAATTTTTTTTAATAAACATTACAAGAAATTTTTAAAGGCATCGTGACGGTAAATTTGAATCTGTGACCTTTAGCCCGAGCATTAATCACTCTACCATTAGCCCGCACACAAATGGTATCTAGCTATGATATGAGCGAGCAGCTAGCAAGCAAATTTAACAGCCAATTGGTACGTGGCTGAATTTTGCCATGCCCCTAACCAACTGCCTTTCTCTCTCATCACCAATAGATATACACCGCCATCGACTCTCTCTCTCTCGTCACCTTTCTGCAGATGGCCTGACACCGCCAAAATTGCATTGCATAATCTTCTCTCTCTCCTCATTCTCATTCTCACCCCTTTACCTCTTTATCTATCTACACTCTTCAATCTCCCATTTCTCTAACTACATGCTTCTTTCACACAGACACCAGATTGAAATTCGATCCTCTAGGTTGTATTTGTTGTTTGACATACAATATTTAGAAAATATAGAGTTGCTAAAAATAGTGCTATATATATATAGCAGTTGCATCGTGGTTTTTTGTGGGCAAATCAAATTAATTAAGTTTAAATTAGAATGGGGAGAGTGAAACTTCAGATCAAGAAAATCGAGAACACAACAAATAGACAGGTCACTTTCTCCAAGAGAAGAAATGGACTTATTAAGAAAGCCTATGAACTTTCTGTTCTTTGCGATGTCGATGTTGCTCTCATCATGTTTTCCCCTTCTGGCAGAGTTAGCATCTTCTCCGGTAACAGAAGGTACTCTCTCTCTCTCTCTCTCTCTCTCTCTCTCATACATGAAATATGAAATCTGTGTGTTTGTTTGTTGTGTTGAAGCATCGAAGAGATCATGGCGCGGTTTGTGAATCTTCCCGAGCATGAGAGAGGAAGGTAAGAATTAGTAATAATTAGAATTGTTAATTAATGAGTTTTTAATAAAGTAAATTGATTATTGGAAAGTGTTAATTATCAGATTTTGTTTCATGTACGAAGTTGGTAACTTTTTTCTTTTCTTTTCTTTTCTCTCTCTGCATGCAACGATGACAGGCTACATAACCAAGAGGTAAAATGTTTCCTCTTTATACAATCTAATCTAATCTATTTTAATAATTCATGCTCCAAGATTTGTGTTTTCTTGAATTAATTTTCGATTGCTTGTGATAATAACTTTTAGTTGAAATTAATTGCAGTATTTAGAAAGGGCCCTTGGAAAGTTGAAATCTGAAGCGAATCGAACTTATAAAGCTGCCACCAGGTAAAATATGATAAAATTTTGACTATTTTTAAATTATTTTTAGAATTTTTTGTTGATAAACTTAACCTCTGTTTTTGTGTCACCTTTTTGTTGCCATTGTGTGCAGCAGCCCAGCTAGCATGATTCATTCTCAGATTGAGGTGTGTTGAGTTTATTAAATTTTTTAAAAATCGCAAATTTTATTTTCCATGATCGATTTTTCTGCATTTTTTTTTATCAAGAATGGATCCATAAGATGATCAAATTGCAGGAAATGCAGCAAGAATTACTCAAATGCAAGTGCCAACTTGAAGATGTGGAGAAGAAATTAAGGTGATTAGTTGCTCAAAAATCTTGTTATTCCAACTTTCCTCCTATTTTGTGATTTGGGATGTACTAATCATTGTGAAAATTGTTAAAAAACAAAAATGAAAAATTTTGTGTAGAATTTATGAAGGTAATCCATGTGAACTCACATTGGGTGAGGCTGATTATAGAGAACAAGTTCTTGAAGAAAATCTGAAGCAGATTAGGTTGCGTAAGGCACGTCTTCTTCGTCCCTTTCGCCCTCGTCTCTCGCAACAATTTTTTTGTTGATTTTGGTTAATTTAATTTCCTTAAAAATTGATTTCTTTCTTCTCAACAGCATGTTCTGCAGGATCAGCATAACTCCCCCGGCGCCCAAACTTCACAGGTTTCTTGAATTTTGCAAACAGTTATTTCAAATTTGATATTAATGAAGTAAAGTTCATACATTTTGTGACTGCAAGTAATTTGAGTAAATTCAACACTAAACATATATGTGCATCTGAACATAACATCTTAGTAGAGTTTGTATCTGCATTTTGTCTCAGGTGATGAGTTACCCGTCTCAGACGACGGATATGAGTGTTTTGGCTGCGAGAAATCAAGAAAGTGTATTGGATTGGCTCCCACAGAGAGATCCACAAGTTCAAATCCTCAATTTCTTGGACTCGAATGGCCTACTTCCTATGAGGTTCTCTATTTTACGGCATCAAATCTGTTGTCATTCGACAAGTATACATATGTATATATTCATTAATAATTGGGCGTTCTTCGTTTAAATTGAGTCATTCAAATGTTGATTTCATAAGCAGGGATCAGCCTCAACGGATGGATGATATCCTCCCGCAGTCTCTGACTCTCGTTCACGCTCCAAGCGTGCACGGGTACAACCACTTGAGCCCGAGCAGGAGCATGGAAGATGACGTGCAACGGCCTGAATTTGGACCGGCCATTGACGTTAATCTTTCACCGTGGGCGGAATTATACCCTACAGGTTTGTCCATGAGTAGATCAAATGTGGCATTTCTCTTGTTGCTAATGCTTGAGCAAGAAATTTGATGTTGAAATTTGTTTTATGTTAGCTTGTGTATCGAGTCTAATTGGATGTGGACTAATGATATATTTTTTTTAATTTATTTTTGCTTCGTTTATGTTTTATTTCATCAGTGCACGTCATGCTGTAGCAACGTTGTTGTAACGTGTCGTTATTTTGACAGGTAACGATCCTTTTCCAACGGCACAGCCCCGAGAACGAGCTCTTCTTGAACTGTATCTATCTCAGCTTACACCGGTCAATCAAGATCATATTCAATGAGATTTCTACATTATTCAAACTATATAAATAAGATTTCTTGTGACTGTGTCCCGGTAGATTTGTTGTACAAGTCTTTGGAGATTTTATCTTTATAAATTTTCAATTTCATGTTCTTTCATCATACCGTTTTAGCTACAATCATATGATGATGCTATTTCAAGGGTTCCGACCCAGTTTATTTAGTTTTATTCAATATTCTCGATTTCTTGTAATATTTCAATCTCGTATTTGATTTCTAATGTAGTGGAATATATACTAGTGTGAAGCAACAACATATTGGACAACTATTAATACTTGCCAATTTTGTAAAGTTAGTAGAGATAATTAGCAAATGTTGGATGTCGATTCATGTATTAAAATGCTCATTTCTTCAACATTGTTAAAGTCTAATTTTCGATTTCTTGAATTAAGGGCTCAAAAGATGATAATTTGTTTGAAATTTTGGTGAATTGGCCGAATTTGGGGAATGATCTTAATTGTAATAAATCAAAATATTGAATATCGCGTTGCCAAATTCTAAAAGTGATGTTATAATTCTTACCTAAAGTTTATGCTTTCAAACGTTATTTACCCATTTGAAAATTCATGTGCTTTCGTCGTACAACAAAATACCAATATTTGTGCTGGAATGCACAAAGATTAGGGTTTAATAAATTTTAATGAAAAATTACTTAAATTATATCTAATTATGTTGATGTGTGTGGAAGGGTGGTTCGATAAACGTATACCGAAAAAAAAATTATCATACCGTATACTATACCAAAAATTTCGGTATGAAAAATTTTATACCAATACCATTTCGTACATTTCGGTATACCGGAATTCGATATATTGAAAATTCGGTATGGAACTAATTTATATCGATACCGCACCATACAATTCGGTGTGCCGAAAATTCGATATAAAACTTATATCGGTACCATACTGGCATACCATTTCTTCACTATACCGTACTGAAATTTAGTATGCCGCACTTTTACGGTATATCGATATTTAAAAAAAATAGATGTTTGGGTTAGTGTAATTAAATGAACTTAAGAGCAGATGGGCTTGAAGTAGGATATAAATGATATGGGCCAAATTAAATTATTCTTAATTTAATTTAATTTAAATCGCCTAATAACAAACAAATTGCGATAAACCAAAATTCAAACCTAAACAAGAACCGGGAAACTCATCGCCCTCCTCCAATCCCAAAATTCCTGGATTTCAAAAACCTCCAAAAAATAATCTCTTGGGCGCAATCGCAGCGCAGGATCAAAATCACCAAATTAAATAAAAAAAAACCCTCTTAATTTTCAATTCAAGTTTTCCGCAAACTTCCCTCATTTTTTTGAAAACACACTTACAATGGCGGCATTCATCGCTTATAATCCCATTTCCACATTCCACACTGCAACCCTTCTGCACACGCCGCTCTCATCACAATCGTATCAATCTCTTTCTCTTTCTCTTTCTAGCTGGGTGTGGTTTACACTGAAATATCTTGCAGTCTACAATGGCGGACCAAGAAAACTGCGCGAGAGTCACCCGCTTGGCGGCGAAGAAGAGAGCTGCGGAGGAGGCGTTGCAGCAGGGTGAGAACAAGAGAGTCGTATTGGGTGAGATTCAGAACGTTTTGACTTCGCAAAATCTGGGTTTGAGTGGAAATTTGAATGGGGTTGAGAAGAAGAAAACTAGGCCGAAGAGAAATTTGAAGAGAGTTGAGTGTGTGAAGGGGAAAGAGAGCGTGAAGGAAGAAAAGGGTTTTGATTCGAATGTCGAAGAGAAATCTGATGATCCGCAGATGTGTAGAGCCTATGCTTCTGATATATATGAATATCTTCACAAAATGGAGGTGAGTTTGATTTATGTTGCATTTGCATTCCTTTTCTAATTGAATGAGAATAATAGAAATTAGAGGGAAAAGTTGTTTTTATGATTTGTTTATTGAACTGATTGGGATTTTAAGCATGTGATGATTATCTTTACTGATTTTGCGTATATTCTTTGTTTAGCAGCAAGAAATTTAAAAATATTGTTCTGATTTAGTGTTGTATTGATTAAGTGTGTTGTTTTGATCTTTGTTTGAATTGGGGCTTTGTATCAGTTGTTAATGAGTGTGAGTTTGTGGTGCAGAAGGAGGCGAGGAGAAGGCCGTCTTCGGATTACATTGAGAAAGTTCAGAGAGATGTGACTGCAAACATGAGAGGGATTTTGGTGGATTGGTTAGTGGAGGTTGCTGAGGAGTACAAGCTTCAATCGGATACGTTGTATCTAACAGTGTCGTATGTCGACAGATTCTTATCTGCAAATGTTGTTAATAGGCAAAGACTTCAGCTTCTTGGAGTTTCTTCAATGCTCATTGCATGGTTAGGAATTAATATATTGATGGCATTGAATCCCTTCATTGATCAAATGTGTTGTACAATTTATACCTATGTTAAGAGGCTTTTGTGTTTGGTTGTGATTTGCAGGAAATATGAGGAGATAAATCCTGCACATGTGGAAGATTTTTGTTACATCACTGATAACACGTATACTAGGGACG
Organism: Agastache rugosa; assembly: GCA_031470985.1. Lineage (NCBI taxonomy): Eukaryota > Viridiplantae > Streptophyta > Magnoliopsida > Lamiales > Lamiaceae > Agastache > Agastache rugosa. Next base: position 35,571,915 of record CM062605.1, read on the forward strand.
AGGTAGTGAAGATGGAGGCCGACGTGCTCACATCCCTTAAGTTTGAAATGGGAAATCCTACTACTAAGACATTTCTCCGGTAAAAGATTCTGTCATAATTGATAACTTGTCATCAATTACTGCATTGTCATTTCGATTAGGCTAAAGGGTTGCTCGTTTCTTGTTTGAATTGCAGGCGATTCACTAGGATCGCTCAAGAAGATAATAATGAGGTGAGCTTATGCTCAAAAGTTGAAAAACACTTACTTTTACTGTTTCTTACATTGTTGTAATAATAGTTGTATGTTTTTTGTACAGAGTTACAATTTGCAGTTGGAGTTCCTAGGTTGTTACCTAGCAGAATTAAGTTTGCTTGATTATGAATGTCTGAAATTCTTGCCTTCTTTGGTTGCTGCTTCAGTCATATTCCTCTCAAGATTCACTCTCCAACCTAACCTACATCCTTGGGTACATACATTCATACATACTTGTTTTGGATTGAGTCGATGTGCTACATTTGACGTGCCTAACTAAATGTCTCGATTGTTACAGAACTCAGCTCTGCAGCGATGTTCAGGATACAAAGCAGCCGATCTAGAGGAATGCGTGGGCATCCTTCTTGACTTGCAATCGAGCAGAAGAGGAAGTGCATTAGTTGTCATCAAGGAGAAATACAAGCAACACAAGGTGTGTAATGCTACCTAGACCTAGAGTTCATGTTTGTCTTAGAAAAAACATTGGCATTATATTTTTTGACTAACATTCTGAATGAATTCTTCGTCGCGACAGTTCAAGTGTGTGGCAACGCTGTCTCCGCCTTCGGAACTACCGGAATCTTTGTTCAAAGACATCAAAGATGAAATTTAGGATTTGGACATATGCAGATCTCCAAGAGTGTACATATATATAGTTGTTTAGTTTATCTTTCTTGATTACTTTCCCTTTTCTCTTGCTCTATAAGAACCACGATTTAAGATAAATCGTATTACGAAAACTTTGTGTTGGATTTTGTTTGTTTCTTGTTAATTCCAACTTTTTTCTAACCCTACGTAGATCGTGTATTCTTGCTTAGAGTTGAAAGGATACTAGAGATTTTGTTACTCTAAAGTTGATATTAAAAAAAAATGATTATTTTGCTACCCACGGAAATAAACTTGACTAAAAAATTTGTACAAATGATAATTTCATAATTTACAAGTATAATAAAATGAATTATTGAGGAGCACTATGATCCTTAAATTAATCTTCGTTCCATTTTGATCAAGTACAAGAGACATCACTTATTTTTTTCCCTCTACTTTCTGCTTCTAAGTTCTCTCTACATGTAACTTTCCTTTATCATTATTTTATTTTCATTGAAAGCAAAATTTTCTTTTATTTGTTAGTTGGGTTAGTCTATACTTATATAAAAAGAATTTAGTTTATAAAAATTGTTCGCCTATTTTATCCATATTTATTATAAAAATTTAAGAACAATAATACTCCCTCCGTTCCCTAAAAATGTGGTGCGTATTTAATTTGTTGTAAGGTATAAAATATTACATTATATTAATTAAATTTATAATAATTCATTAAATTTTAATTTAAGGTAAAACGAAAAGACAAATAAATACCACTAACATTCCAACTTTAGAATTTAGTCTCCTTCACGTTTGAATTATTGTATTAACTTATTATCTTAGTATTATTTATTACTAAATATTTCAGTTTTGAAATCAAAATGAATTAATTTATATTATGAGAGACTACTACTACTACTATTCTATCAATTAGTAAAAATAAGTGTAATCAAGTCAAATACCATCAAGTTCAAACTTAACCCATTAGCTAGGTCTCATGCAAGTTTAATCACATAAGCAAGCTTATTCAATTTAATTCACATAAGTAATTAGGTATCTAGAATTTTATAGTTAGCTTATAGTTATTATTGGATCGAACATCATGTCCTCTAAAGATCTTCACACTATTGAATTGAGTAGTTCAATGGCCAAAGAATCAGGTCATTCAGACCAATTACCAAAGAGATATGGCCCAAAACTAGCAGAAACGACGCATGTCAACTCTTTGTGAAATGTTTTGGTTATACCTTCATCGTTACCTGAAGTAACAGATCTTTAGTATTTTGTTAACAAAAATAATTTTCGGATCAAGTAATTTTTACATAAATATTTAAAGATAAAGGGGGAATAATTTCTGAAATCATCTACCAAGTCAAGATGCATGCAACAACTCATACCTAAATCCAAACACAAATAAATATGCCTATGAATATCTAAACCCGCTAGACCGTCTCAAACAAGTTTTCTTGCAAGATTTACACTTGAAAGTTCAACAATTCATTATTTACAAATACAAAATGAAACGACCACAAAGGCACAAACTACAAATATCCAGAAAGAAATTAATAGTGGATTAGTTAATAAGTAGAAAAATCAATCAAGGCAACATCATGCAAACCATATTCCTGAATTAAGATATTCTACAAGTCAAGAAAATCCCATTACAAATCCGAGGATCAAGCTAGACAGCCTATTTAGGAGGGCATTAATGACAATTTACATAAAACCTCTGCACAAAAACCACAGAACATTCTACTTTGTTCTGAAATTCTAAGGTTACAATAATAGCAGCACATCCATAACAGATTAGGCATACTACACTAAGTCAGTATCTAAAGTAAGGTTTTAGGACATGAATGCACAAAGAATGCTGTAATAACTATAATAATGAATCTCTACATTCGGAAGTCCAGCACGCACACCACGTTGTTTGCGAAACAAGCAGCAATCTTATCACCTTCTTTGTTCCAGCAAACTTCAAAGATCCCACCATTCCCGCTGAACGTTTTCACAATCCTCGCCTCCTTCACCGACCATACATGCATGCATTTATCTAGTGATCCACTAGCCAAATACTCGCCGTTTGGGCTGAATGCAACAGAATAAACTGGATCCCTGGATTTCATTATTGATGATAATCATTTAGTGTCATAAATTCTATATATTGTTATAACCATGATAAAACAGCAGTCAATAACAGCATGGCTGTTATTCAAGTGACACTTTAAAAAGAAAATTAGTGTGTTTATTTATGAAAGCTTAATATTATCTCATAAGATCATATTGAGAGGCCAAGGTTCTCTTATGCTGTTTGGCGAACGAGATGATATGGGCACCATACCTGTGGCCATCTAAGCTGTGCAGAAGATGTCCAGCATCTACGTCCCACAGCTTTATGGTTGAGTCAAAGGAGGCACTGCAGAAAAGCGTTGAATGAGAAAATAAACTAAGATTGGATAGGCATACTTATAAAGTGGAGGCAAAAACTAATGCATCAAAGTCTACAACATAAAATACAGGCCGCACCAGCGTACCACTATCTCCTTCCTGAAGTTCATACCCTTATATTTTTCTCCATGCAGTTTGCCAGTTCAGTTGTTTACAACAACCGGACTAGAACATATCACCATGGACTTATCTGACATGAGATATCCCCCCCCCCCCCCCGATTGAGCAAATAATAAATAGTTAGAGACTTCCTTACAGATCTTTAAATTTAGGATCCCAAATAGACTCTCAAACCTTCAAGGCAATTTGCAAAATGACTCGGGTCGGTTTTAATATTGAACTTCAACAACAAGTCATTTAAGCCTAAGTTTATCTAGATATAATGTTTCCATAATTATTAAGCAGAACCTTGATGCCTGCCACTGCAAACTACTAAAAGGCCTTTTCGAATATGTCTTAAAACACCCTCCATATATAATGAACATTTTGTACTGATCAGCAATTAACTTTAACTTTGCATGAATTTCGGAAGTTCCAATTTTCTTGTGACCAAAATGATCTGTGCAAGAAAGTCCTTTCCTGTACGAGGAGATGTGGGTCTCTGACAAGGATGATTTTAGCATTGGTATCTTCTAGGAAATGTGTCCTATACTTGCATAGAACCATCTCTTAATCATACCAGAACTTTAGTAGTAAGCAAAAGGTTTAAGATATTAGGTTAACCATAGTTTAACATCCTTTTGGCACTACAAACTACAGATTTAGGTTTGCCATAAGTATTGGCAAATTGGCTTAAACAAATGGCACAGTAACATATGATTAAGGTGTAACATAAATTGTCATCTTGGCCTACAATTGGCACTACAGTTCACTCATATATTTTGCTTATAATTTGTTCTCATTGTATTTTATCTTCACAGGACTCTGCATATCCGATAAGGGAAAGAAAAGAAAAGCTGGCATCCAGCTTTAATTGAGACCCTGAAATTAAATACTAGACAATCACTCAATGCTCGTGTGCAGAATAATCACCTTGCCAGCACCAGTTGCTGATTTGGGTTGTTGGTCCCAGGCCCCGTCGGACTCCATCTGACAGTGTATATCTCCTGAAGAATAGGATTCATATGTTAGCAACTCAATTCCATGAATTCACTGGGAAAAACATAAAGATAAAAAATTGCCATACCTTGGAATGTTCCTTTAAATCAAGCAAGCATGTGTCCTGTTTCATAGTCCATATCTGCATTACAATCAAACACAAGAAGCAAACAATTATTCAATATGAGATGAATAAAATGATGAAGACAAACACTTTAAAAATACACCTGAATTATTGTCTTTTTTTTAGTTAGACAAAGGATACAAGACAGAAAGACTAGTAATATACTACTCCCTCCGTCCCCCAAAAGTGTGGTCCAATTAATATTTTATACCTCACATATAATCAAATTTGGACCACACTTTTGGGGGACGGAGGGAGTATCAAGCAAGAATTCATATCAAATAAAGTCATTGAGTTAAAAAATGTTAAATGTAAACCATTAATTAAGCTAACTGACAAAAAATCTGTGTAAAATTGCCTCTAACCTTAGCTGTAGAATCATCAGAGCATGAGGCCAGAAGGGTGCCTGTGGGATCCCACTTGATAGCATTGACTTCACCCTGAATAAGCGCATTCAAGTTTGAATGCAAATGAACTTGTATAATTAATAAAGCCATATCAATAACCGCAGCACTGAGGTTCAAAATGTTTTTCGAACAGCTACTTAATATTTTATTAAGTCAAAATTATTAAGGTTTAGGGTTTCTTCTCTTAAAAAAATACTCCCTCCGTCCCACAATAAGTGTCCCATTTCTTTTCGGTACGGGAATTAAGGAAAATTGTGATTTAAAGGATAAAGAGATAGAAAGTGGTGGATCCCACACCTTTTTGTGAGAGAAGATGGTTTCCTGAAAAGGAAATGGGACACTTGGGTGGGACAAACCAAAAAGGAAAGTGGGACACTTATTGTGGATGGAGGGAGTATTATTTTTGTAACTACAACTAGAAAACCAGTCCATTTTCCTACACATTTACACATTTATCAAGTGGGCAGATATGAGGATACTGGCTGTTTAAGCTCCACCAACAACTTATGCCCTGAATAAAGGGATCATTCCTACATCGAATAGTAAGTCAACCGAACTTTGTATCTTCCAATGGATGAAACATGTTGAGATTTGAGAAGTACCACATTAAGCATTCAAGGTAAAAAGCAGTGCTTAATGACTGAAAGAAACCTGATGCCCTGCAAAAGTTTTGATCGGCCGGTTCTCTCCAACTTTACAAACATATATCATGCTGTCAGTTGAGCATGTAGCAAAGGTAACATTGTTTCTCCAATCAACATCCAGGGCAGGAGCTGCAAGCAAATATATTATAAGGTGATCATACAAGTTAGAAAACCAAATATTTCCCATAATTGCTTTCATCTGCAGAAACATGCATGAGAACAAGCTCAAGCAGAACAGTGGATGAGAGGATACAAAAGCACCTGAGTGAAATTCGAATTGTTGTCTCCATTCGCCTGTCTTAACATCCCACACAATTGCAGTTTTGTCTACACTTCCACTGAGAAGAAAATCTCCTTTCTTGTTCCACTTCAATGAAAAGATAGGCCCTTTATGTTTATTCAATGTACTGATCAATTCCCCTGGAGAAAAGAAAGCACGAGTGCACGACACATTATGCCTATGTGAGATGAGACTCAAGAGTGGACCCCTAATGACATCATGATCAGAGCCTAAAATATACAACTCCAAAAATAGGCAATTCTGCAACAATTGGCTACTGAACTTTGATCAAACTTTTGACGTTTCATTAGAAATACAAATTGCCAAGGTACTGAAAGAACTAGTCTACCCATAACTTTACTGGTTAGAACCTACGTGCATGCACACAACCTTAAATTGTAACGAGTCATTAAAAGATCAACATTCTTTTCTCCACATATGTGAACAAGGTCTCCAATATTTTAATAAATGACAAATGTTTCCCGAAGTTCACTATAATGAATTTGCAATTAGTCCCTCTGATTGTCATTGTTTTGTTCATGCATAAGTTGTTCTAAAAACCATCTAGGTGTGGCAACCTTCAAAAATAATATTCTCAACTGAGAAAACAGATATTATATCGGAACACTTAAGCAATGAGACTTCATGCTTCATGCAAGAGTAGAGAAAAAGTAAATCTTTAAATTGGCTTGGGGAACTCCAACTTGATGGAACCAATCCTGTCTGAGCAGATGTCCGCCCAGAGAAATCATATCCACTCACCGTAGCAGTAGATCAATTGTGGATTGCATATCACATCAAATGTGCAGGTAAAGCACTAAGCTAAGACTTTTTCCTTCAATAGTTTCCCACTCCTAAATTTGACGATATTGTCCTCACTTTACTTTTGTTGTATCCTTTTTGAAGTACCAATATTTAACCAAGATAAACCTCCTCAAGAAATTTAGACATTTTATGCTTGACAGAATCAGAGTGCCTTTCACATTCAAAACATTTAGCCAAAAGGATATGCAGAGCATAACCTAATTTCGTGATACTAATAAATCAACAAAAAAAGGCAATGATGTTTGCAGCAGAAACAGAAATTCAAGCACAAATAAAACAACTAAAAAGGTAACAAATAGGTTCATGAAATCAAGCTCTACTAAAAGTATAATATGCCTAAGTAACACAGTTTTTGTGAAATTATTCAAAAAATAACACAGCAGATCAAGCTTTAAAAAGGCATGAACATTATGAGGGACTCTAACCATCTTTACTCCATATCCTTGCTTGGCCATCATAAGAACCACTAGCAAGCAGTGTGCCGTCAACCTACACGAAGATCGTGTTTCTTTATAGGCATCAGACTAACCACATCCAGCACGGAGGGTAAATTAATGAAGAAATAGAATAATAAAAACCAAATGCATATAAAATACCTACATTCCAGTCAAGTGTTGTCACGTCTTTGCTTTTTTCATTTGTTCTACCCTTGAAATGTCTAAGTACAACATTGAAAGGCCCATTTTCTGTACTGGAACTAGATGGCCCATCAATAGTCCAAATTCTAGCAGTTGAATCTCCAGATCTATCAAACAAATAACCATAATGATCATAGGACTTCTAGAAAACATGATACAACAGAATGCAACAGTGCATGACACTAACATAAAAGATATTAATATCAGAACATTACTATCAACTAAGCCATGGTGTCTACAACGATACCGTGGAAGAGAAACTATGAACACAGTAACTCGGTTAAGTCAACAAGCGCTATCAAAGGCCAGGAGAGCGAAGATTCAAAAACTAAGGGAAAAAGCTAAAAAGAAAAATCCCCAGAAAAGCAATGTTAAGTACTGTTAACAAAGATGTCAAAGAAACATCAAGCTCTAACATGAATAAAGACTTGGAAGAAAGCCATCATGCATTATATGTGGGGCTACTCACTGTACATTTAAATGTTCCAAAGGTTCAAGTACATATTATATAAGACGCGGAGCTTTTACACATGCAAGAAAGCTTCAGAAATGACATGTCTACTCTGGTTTCATCCGGTTCCTTGATTAACTCTCTCTTCATAAACCTCTAACTTCAAGACATTCGTTATTTACCGACTACCGTGCCAGATGAGATTTAAACCACCCCACTTAAGTTGATTATAGAAAAGATTGGTTTCAGTGTAGCCTTACTAGCTATCTGTCATAATACCAAAAGTGAGAAAACAAATAGTTTTATGAGCAGAAGGTCTCTATAACAGGACAATAACTACATAGAATCTGTAGCTCATACACCATGCCAGAAACAAATCTAAATAATTCTTCTATGCACGGCCAGGCAGGAATCCATAAATGAAGGAGCAGGGTTAGACACAATAGATATATTGTTCAAATAAAAGCAAAACGTCTAAAAGTTTCTGAACAAGAAAAGTGTAAATCACAGATAAGGGAAAAAATAGAGAGGATTAAAATGCAAAAAAGCAAGAAAATGAACACAATCATTCTAAAAATAAGTAATATTTGGACTTTTAAGCTAACCCAGAAGCAAGAAGTGAACCGGTTGGATTCCATGCACATGCAAAAACCTGTGAAGATAATGAAGCATTAGCAAGGCGTGCTCCATAGTTAAAAAAAGTATTCATCATAGCTTCTCTTGAGAATCATAAATAGAGATTAAGAATTTCAAAATACGGCCAAACCTCAGAAGTGTGACCTTGCAAAACTGTTACGTCGCTATTTGGGAATTCACAGGGCACGGAAGGTAAACTAGTGCAAATATCCATTGGTTCTGGCCCTATTTAAAATAAATAAATGGTAAGTTACATTTCTTGAGAAGACATAAACAATTGCAAGACCATGAGCATTAAGACAGCTAGAAATGGAAGATTGAATCACTTCCCGAAGATTTAAGTGCAGGTGGGTTAAAAAAGTTGAAATGGATGTTACCTCCATCATTTCCATTCTCCTCAAGTCTACCATTAATCTCATCTCCAGTATTATTAACATCACTGACATCCTCAAAGGGCTTTTCCTTTTCTTTGCCTTTATCTTTCTCCTTCTCCTTCTCTTTCTCTTTCTCTTTCTCTTTCTCTTTCTCTTTCTCTTTCTCCTTCTCTTTCTCCTTTTCCTTCTCCATTCTCTCTCTATCTCGTTCCTTTTCTTTCTCTCGTTGTTTTTCGTTCTCCTTTTCTTTAGTAAATTCCTTGTCTTTTTCCATCGCAAGTTTGCGGTCATGTTCCCGGCCATTTTCAATATTTTCTTTCTCCTTGCCCTTGGATTTATCCTTCTGAATATTTTCTTTTTTTTCCTTTATGATCCTTTGAAGTTCATCCACATCTTTTGTTATTAGATCCAAAGGATGTAGGAACTGAAAATCATCATCTGTGTCCAAATCGTCCTGGGGATGTCAAACAATCAGAACATAATTCAAATACAAGGGAAACATATAACTCCAGTAACAGAGGTTCAACAGCATGTCACTCTTACATTAGTCAAGTTTGCTTCTAGTTCAAGATATTGAATTCCTTTCTGAACAAATGTAACGAGAGCCCCAGGTGGAACAAGGTTGCCATCAATGTTACTTTTATTAATCCCTGCCTCATACCCTAAAGCGAATGCAGAGTGCGTGAATCCTGAAAACAATATATTCCAAATAAAGTTAATAATACCAACAAATTTTAGTTACAAAGTGTTTATTCTCTCAGGAACTTTACATAATGAATACTAGAACACAGGACTATTCCTTGATAGAGAATGCTATCAAGGAATGCTAACATAATCATATCCCATAACCCTGCATCCCCACACGAAGAAGAATAAGAAGAACCATCACAGTCTAACTCATAATGCTTTTATTCTATCATACAAAACAAGTCAAAATAGCACAAGGAATATGAATTAGCTTGAGTTATATGAAATATATGTAATAAATCACTTTACTTTTCATATGCCTCATGCCTGCCACAGTCAATATGCGAAAGCGTGTATCAGTAAAGAATAGTCATAAAGATCCAATTTAAAATTGAAAGTCATTTATTTTCCACTAAATATTTTCAGCTGTAGTTTCAAGTTGCATTAAGGATCTTAATTTCCTTCTATTAGTCAAACGGTCATAGGTACCTCCTTATAGTTTGCTTCCACAATCAACCTAAAACTTTTGTTTCAAACCCTCAACACAAGTACACTTCCACAATGTGAAACCTTGTGAATTTCTACTATTAAGACCAATAGGTTGGTCAGGGTTTGAGCAAAAGATCAATAAAGGCAGGATCTTGATAGAAGATATTTGAAAAATAACAAAAAAAAAATGAATGAATACTGAGAGGTCATTCCACAACATGAATGATAACCTACATAATATATAGGTAAGGATATTTATGCTCCATTCATATGCACAGCCACATTATAGACATTGGAAAACAATGACTTCCATAAAATCAACAAATCAAGCCTTTGAGCATACAAGAATGCCCTCCCGAATCAGAGAACACTCAATTCTACTTGTAATATCAATAATGAGATAAGTCTATGTATGACAGGCTTCACTATTCAAATCATATGAAAGGCAGGCTTTGTCAAACTGGCACTTTTAACTTCTTTCTAATGGCTCGATTCCAATATCTCCAGAAGCATCTAAAGAACACTCTAGGGTTCCCTTACAATACGAAGAATTCTCTTAAATCTCAGTATAAGTAATCATGGCCTCTTTATACTTTTAAAGACTTCATTTTTTTTTCCTTCCATATAATTTTCATGACAGTAACTTCTGATAGCTTCAAACAAAAACAGTAGTCAATCCCAAACAGAGACAACATGCTATACCCTTAACGAAAGGACTTGCTTCCTGAAGCTTCACATCAATCTCCATTTCTCCGCCGTGGTCCACGACGAACACAAACCCACCCTAAAATCTAATTAGAAGTTCCGTAGCAGCTTATTTCACTAATTATAATCGTCTAGTCGGAGAAACATAAAATCTGAATTCAAGATAAGAACCTAATTGCACCACCGTATGTAATCACTCCAGGAACCCAACCCACCCCCTCCCCCTCCCCCCTAGAATAGGAAAGAAAAACAAAAGCTATTCTCCAACATTAACAATAACCGCATCCTGTTGTTTAATTGGCAATTCGGCACCATAAATTAATTCCAGTGACGATTCTAGAAATCCAGTTTCCGAGTCAAGAATGGAGCGTGCACGCATAGAGAGCGAGCAAGAGAGAGAGAGAGTTACCAGATTCGTTAAGGTAGCGGAAGATGAGGTAATTCAATTCGGCGGAGGTAATTGAAATCATGGTGGAGAATCCCCTTCAGCATGAACAACTTTCTCTCTCTATCTGTAAATTTGGGTGTGAGAGAGGGGGATTTGGGGAGCGGGGGAAGAAAGAATGGTGCGGCGATTTCGGACTGGGTTTTTCGACTGCGGATTTAGGAGAAACCGGGTTTGTAAAAGGACATAACTACCCTCACTTGCTTAATTCTTTTTTAAAATAAATAAAAAAACAAATTGCACTTCTTTTAAAGGCTAACATAGTAGTAAATTGGATAAGGAAGAGAACGGCTGAAGAGAAGCGATTAGCAGCCCTACGCAGCAAAGAAGAACACCGCCGCCGCCGTTCATATCTCGCCGCCGCCGCCGATTGGGTTAGCCTTGCCGCCGCCGTCTGGGTTAGCCTCGCCGCCGACTGGTTAGCCTCCCTTCATGCTTTCTCTTTAGATTTGAACATAGAGGGCTTTGTATTGTGGAATAATTTCGAGTCTTTATACTGGTGAATATGTGATTCAAATGAATATGATTATGATGGCTTTGTTTGATGGATTGATAATAATTATCGGCTGGTAAATTTGTTGTGGTCTGTGGGTTTGTCTGTGGATTGATGGCTTTGTTTGATGGCTTTGTTGTGGTCTGTGGGTTGTAATTAATTGAGGATGAAGATGAAATTTGATGATTTAATATTGGGGAACTATTTTGAATTGTAACTGGAAGTATGTGGAGGGAGCTTTGTCTTTTTAGTTATATTGTACTTTTAATTAAGTGTTTGCATTATTTTTAAATGAATGAGTTTTATATGATTTTTTCTATTAATAATAATATATATATAAACGTATTTTGAACGTATCGTACTTTGATATTTGGCAAAATAACGTATTATCGCACTCGTATCGTATTTGTATTTCGTCCCCGTACTCGTGCTTCATAGGAATTGGATAAGGAAGAGAACGGCTGAAGAGAAGCGAAGAGAAGTGAGAGAGAGAGAGAGACAGAATTGTGATCAGGAAATGGAGAAGTACTTCGGAAATGCTTATAGGGGCGACCCGGGAGTTCCTCACGCTGATGCGGATAGGTTCGCCAACATATGGATGGGTTCTGCCGCCTTCTCCGCCCTTGCTTGGGTTAATCCTTACATGTGGACTCTCTCCAACCAATTCAAGTATTCTTCTTCGCTCCTCCTCACACACTGTTCTCTCTATCTGTGTGTATATATGTATATATACATGTTTTATATGCTTTTTCTTTTTTATCATAATATGTCATTCATGTCTGTGTTATTTGTGCTTTCTGTTTCTTCCGTACATACTGTTTGGTGTGATTTATTTTATAAAAATAGGACAAAATACTATTGTTAATTGGAATTATGGAAATATTATCCCGATACTGATTAGTAATTCGCCAGTATGATGGGCAAATATGTTCTTCTGGTTGATTTATGGATTTTAATGGCGTGTCTGCATCAAAACCTTTCACCTCTTCCCTTCTGATTTTGAGTTTAAGCTATCGTTGAGTTGGACTTGCTACTTTCATTGCTTGAGGATCACTGCCTCGATATTATTACAAATCTGCAAATCTTCTATGTGTGGGTCTTTTCAACTCAAATGCACATTTGATTTTGTAATGCAGCTGGCATGACAAGGCAATGCTTTTTGAACAATATCACTGGAAGAAAGCACAAGCGAAGAATCAGCCATATAAATTCCAGGTACTCCTGTTTCAAGTTTCAGACGTAAACAACTGCAGCCCGAAAGAAAGAATTTCGGGCAACAATTATTATACCACTACATTTTGGCTTCTGCAGTTCCCTAGCATTTTGTTTCTTACATATCATTTTCATTTACAGTGGAATCAAATGAGCAAAGAAGTGCGAGACTCGTACTACTTCAACTGGCCTGTCTACTTTCCATAGTCTTCTTCAGCACCAGAAAGTTCTTCTTTACTAGAGATCTTACTATCTTGGATAAGCAGGCATTTAAATTTCCCTCCCTTCAAAAGAAGACGAACACTGTAGCCCGAAGCATTGTCTTATTAATTCATGGGCATCTTTTAAAACCATATTCTTATTTACTGTCTGGTTATGGCTCCATTATTGTTATGCTAAAATCAATCTTTAGCCATGAATATAACTATATAAGTTTAATTCCATGTTTGTTAATAGAAGATGATTGATGCTGGGTTGATCTGATTTGATAAAGGCGAAACGAAAAGGATTACAGGCCGGCTTGAGATATTTTGACTGCTTTGTTAATAACCCGGCCATTTTCTTTGCTTCTTTCTTTTTTAATCGATTATATGCGAGTAAACTAGTAAATAAGAACTGTATAGGCTGAACAACTTGGTATTGCTGGTGTTAGGCTGCGGAGAGGATATAAGTATGCCTAATTCGATTAGTTGATTCTGTTTGGTATGGAAATTGAAGTTGAGAAATGCATCTACACAACTGCATGTTTTATACTCCCTCCGTTCTGCTCATTATGTCTACATTTTCTTAAATGGATGTTCCACTTAATTTGTCTACTTCCCAATAAGGAAAGAATTTACGCTTCAAAACCTTTTAAAAGTGGTGGGAACTATCCACTTTTTATGTTTTTATCCTTAATTTCCGTGCCGAATAGTAAGTAGATAAAATGAGCGGAACAGTGGGAACTATATTTTTCTTCATTTGAGGTTATAAAACTTTTTATGTCATGCTATATATGTCTCCCTTGTCCCTGTCTATTTTGAGGAAAGATCTAAAAGAGTCAGAAATAGTTGACATACCACAAACCATCCACCACATAATGTCTTACTTTGTATACACAATAAATCAATCTAAAAAGAATGAAGGAAGTCAAAAAAATAAAAAAAAAGATTGTGTTATGCATTCAGTATCAGTTCCTATCTTGCAGAATCCTGCGTAACTCCTCACGCTGGCAAGGTAATTCGAGGGCGTCATTCTGTTGAAACCGAATTCGTCCTCAGCCAGCTCGAGCAGCCTCAGGAATGGCGGATGTTTCAGAACAGATAGCTCCACCACGAACCTTATGGGTTTCTCCTCATCCTTCTTTGCAAGAACCGCGAACTGCCCTTCCTTCACGTCGTCCGGGACCCTTTCCGGTGCTGCATCCTCTTCCTCGCACACGAACCCTATCAGAATATCCTACATATAGAGACAAATATACCTTCCTGTATTAGCATAATGTGAGGTTAATTGTATCGTAATTACTGTCTATTGTAACACTTATTTTACGTATCACTTCTATTTGATTGACTAGTAAAGTGGTACGTGCGATGCACGTAATATTGATAGATTTTAATAATATATATATATCAAACATAAAATATATAATCTTATGATAATAGATATTAATAATAAAATACGATAATAAGGGTATAATAGGAAAATCAAATTTCGTAAATAAGGCTCTTTTATAATAGGCATAAATATGTTGAATGTAGTCGTGATCGTTTTCTCACATTTTGCAGCAGTGAAAATATGTACTCCAATATTATGTAGGTTTAATTGCATATTAGATCATCGCCCACCTTAGGCCTAAATTTAGTCTACAAGACTACAACACCTCTTTCAATAATAATAATAATAATAATTACTGTACTACATAAAACACCACTTTCAATGTATGGCATATTTGACATACTCGATCTTTTGATTTGTTGCAATTGGGATCACTACCAGTTTATCCTACCACTTATTCAATGGTCATTTATATAATATATGAATTTAGTATGATTGCTAGTGTATTTTTATCCTCGAATGTTGTTTTAACTATTTTTATCCTCTGCATTATTGTTTGCCTACTTATTCTAATCTAATTGGTAGAGGTGTTCAAGTTGGAGGAATTTGCAGAACGTGTAATGCTTATTTTGAGAATGAATGGCATACATTCATTAATTGTCCTTTTGCTGAAGAATGTTGGCATGCTCTAGGGGCATATGACAGAATCTATGCATTACCTGCTAACTGTAATTCTTTTAGGGGGCGTTTACTTTGAGTAATAGGATAGATAGATAAAAATAATATAGGTCAATCAATCGTTTACTTTGATGGATTAATTATTTTTGAGCTTGTTTAATCATCTTATCCTTCATATAGTCAATCCTATGTTTTATCAATCTATCCTATCACACAAAGTAAACGCCCCCTTAGGGACTTTGTTTCCAGATTATTGCGTTACCAGACGAAGATTTAAGAGGCCAAGTTACAATGCTCATGTGGTAAATGTGGAATCTCCGCAATTCGGTGATATGGCAGAATTATTGAGAATTGCAAAGCTATTTTAAGTACTAATAATTTCTTTCATATTAAGCATGTACGACATGATGCTAATTATATAGCTCATTGTCTAACCAGAGCTTCTAGGAATTTTCCTTCGCCTTTTGTCTGGGATGAGCCCCAGAGTTTGTGGAGGGTCTTTCTTCTTATCCTTGCTCTTGTGCTTAATAAATCTTTTATTTCTATCAAAAAAAAAAACTATGAATTATATGAGGGGAATTCAAATCAAAATGCAACTTTTATTTCCCTCACATGGCTTTCATTAATCGTTCCCAATGTTCGCGTGGCTAGCTACATCTTTATTATTTAATTACACAATAATTCACGCACATACAAACACATAAAACAAAAACACAATTACTTTCATGCGGCCGATCGCATACCGTGCGACTAAGCCCACGCGCGCGGGCGCGTGCATGACACGCTCCCGTGATCGGCAGTGAAGTCACGCGCGTGCGATACACGCGCCCTTCAAGGCGCATCCACGCGTCTGACAATACACACACATGACTTTTTTTAATTTTTAATTTTTTCGACCTTTTTCAGTTTTTTTTTTAATTTTTTTTACAGTTTTTTTTGTTTTTTTATTCATTTTTTTAAAGAGTCGATCGAGGAGAGCCGAAGGTCTCAGAGCGAGCTAAACGATATTAATGTTACCACAATCATTATTTATAAATTAAAATCGGAGCCGAAGGCGAAGAAGAAGAAAAATCAAATGTAAAAAAAAAAACTAAAAAATCAACAGTTGACCCGATTTGACGGGGTTGAGTCAACCCAGATCCGATTTCATGTCCATGAGGTTGGTTGCGTGTGCCTCAAACAAAAACAAAAATATCTATTCATGAGGCCAGACCACATTGTTTGACCAGCGGCAAAATTAGATGCCAACGAATCACTTATAGTATTATATATGGACACAATTTGAAACAATTACTCAACACACAACTCCTTCAACAATTACTCAACACACAACTTCTTAAACATCACAAATCATAAAAATGATGTCTGAAAAAGTGATGCGAAGGCCTCATGCAATAATGGTGGCACTTCCATTCCAAGGACACATAACTCCTTATGTCAATCTAGCCATGAAACTAGCTTCAAATGGCGTCGTCGTCACTTTCGTCCACCTCGAGTTTATACACCACATCTTATCATCCCAATCCCAACCCGATCCCTTCTCCAAGGCTCGGAACTCCGGTCTCGATATTCGTTACACGACGATCGGCGATGGTTTTCCTGTGGATTACTCTTGAAATTAATATGAACTGTATAAAGAAGAAGATAAGAAGCAGAAGAAAAGAATAAGAAGTGAGAAAATTTTTCTGAATTTCATATTTGAAAAAATTGATTACAGAGGAAAGAGCTCAGCTCAATATATACAACTCAAAACAGAAACGAAAACTAACTAACTAAGACTCAGCACTATAGGTGGCCGCGGTTCGGTTCGGTTCGGTTCCGAAACAGAACCGGCCGTTGGAATCGGAACCGAACCGCCGACCACTTCAGTTTCGGTTCCAAACCGGAACCGCAACTTTCGGTTCGGTTCGGTTCCGCAGTTCCGGCGGTTCCAAACCGGAACCGCATGTTTTGAGGTTCAATTTTTTTTTATTTTTTTGCTATTTTTTCTTGTTTAATTATAAATTTGGGCATTCTAACATAACATTTAGGTGAAATAAATATGAATTGTAACATAAATATAGATAAAAACGTAAAAAAATAAAAAATAGGAGGAACCGGCGGTTCGGAACCGAAACCGGCGGTTCTCGGTTCCGCAATTTTGAAACCGGAACCGAACCGCCGTCGATGCGGTTCTCGGTTCCGAACCGAAACCGGCTGTTCGGTTTGGATTCCGGAACCGCCGGTTTCGGTTCGGTTCCGACGGTTTCGGTTTTTTTGGCCACCTCTACTCAGCACCCCATCTTTGACTAATGGAATCTTTAACTATGCTGACTCAGCAAACATAATACCAAAAGAGGGAAAGATTAAATATTCTAATAAAAATATGTCTATTTATTTGACCAACTCAATGATAATTGATCAAATTAAATCGGTATTGCGAAATGAATTCTAAGTATTTATTTAGATTCTCGAATGGATAGAGTCCCATTGAAAAATGATGTGGAAAAAATAAACAACATTATTCTAAATGAATTGTTTTAGAGTATTATATTATTTAAAATAAATATTTTCTAATCTCCTTTGAGTAATAGCACTGTTCTAAATAAATGAAGTTATCTTATATAAATAACGATGTTTGGAGATTATATTCACCTTTAAGTGATCAAATTAAATGAAATAGTTTGGAAATATGATTTTTTATAGATAAATAAATATAATTAATTAAGGAGAATCGACCTAGAGTACCCCAATTCAAATTCTAAATTTTCAAATTGCGATTCATATTGAGCTGGACTTGGAAATTCTCCCAAATTCTATGATTGGTGGATACAAAAATAAATAATATTTAATAATATATTACTAATATTAAGAATTATTTGGCCAATAGTCAATTATTATATAGAAAACTATTTATTTGGTCAAAACGGTCAAAGTAGTTAAATTTTACAATAAATTAAAATTATTTATTTGGTCAATTAATTAATTGGTTAAATTATATTAGTTGTGTAAAATAATTGCGACATGTGGGGCGAGCGGTGCGAGTGATGCGAGTGGGGCGAGTGGTGCGAGTGGCTCGAACGAGTGGTGCAAGTGAGTGTTGTGAGTGGTACGAGTGGAGCGAATGGTGCGAGTGGCTCGAGTGGAGCGAGTGGTACGAGTGGGTAGCGCGAGTGGGTGGTGCGAGTGAAGCGAGTGAGTGTTGTGAGTGGAGCGAGTGGTCCGAGTTGAGCGAGTGAGTAGTGCGAGTGTGCGAGCAAGACGTGAGCGGGGCGAGCAGCCCTCGCTCGCCCCGTTCGCGCCCCCTCCTGACTGGTGGACATGCATGAGCAGCGCGCACGAGCCGCTCGCCCACGTACAAGCAAGGCGCGAGTAGATCCACTCGCATCCTACATGGTGCGAGTCGATCTACTCGTTCCTTCCAACATTTGGACGGTGGAGATACGATGGCGAAGATGCGACGGAGGCCGAGGCGGGGTAGGCCGAGACGATGGAGATGGAGGATGAGATGTGAGGTTAGAGCGGCGAATATGGATTCGCGTAGGCGGAGGTGGAGGATGAGATGTGAGGTTGGAGATGGATTCATGACGGGTGGAGACGGTGAGCGGCGGAGACGGTGGACCGGCAAGACAATGAAACGGTGGAGAGGCGGATGGAGGGCAATAGAAGTGCGACGGCGGTAGAGGAAAAGCGGCAGAGACGGCGGTGGAGTCAGTGGAGCGGTGGAGACGACAGCGGAGGTGGTGTGAATGAGAGTGAAAAGAAGAAGAAGGAAAATGTAATTAATTTTGTAAAAAAATAAAAATTTATATTAATTAATTGTGTAGGGGTATTTTTGTAAGAGTGACCAGTATTTATATAATATTAACGTAGTGGCTATTATTTTGTTTTTATTAACTAAAGTGGCTATTTTAATATTTCCCTCTTATATTTATGTGGATTTTACTCTTCTATATATTGTTTTACAATGTATACATTCTCAAATAATGTGGATTTTATAATTATTTAAAAATTGTCGATTTTTACCATCTTAACATTGTTTTATGATGGGATTAGTGATGGTGGAATAGAGGTGTATTCTATTTTTTTCTATAATTTTTCTATCATAGGGCATTGAAATTCACATGCTTCCTCTAATATTTTCCTATTTTGGATAAATTGAATTGCTCAAGTTTCTAGATTTTTTTAGGAGTCTTGTCATTCTTCAAATTGAATATTTTGCTGCAGCAGACAATGAGTAGTTCCGTTATTCTCCTTGTAACAGTCTCCGACGAGTGGTATGATATCTTTGAGTTGTAGGAAAATGGGATCAATTTTTGAGACAACACATTGTTGGTGGAAAAAAGAGAGAGAGAGAGAGATTATATATGGCTTGAACTTGGGCATCTAATAGGATTTGTTGTATTTTGTATTTGATGCTTCTACTTCTAGTATAATCCCTCTTTATCACTCATTATCAGTTAAAGTGGACGCATACCTAGAATTAGAGAGAAGATGGCTACTATGCCTGATTTGTTTCTTCACAATTCTAGGGTTGTACGCATAATGATGAAGTTATA
This sequence comes from Agastache rugosa, assembly GCA_031470985.1. NCBI lineage: Eukaryota > Viridiplantae > Streptophyta > Magnoliopsida > Lamiales > Lamiaceae > Agastache > Agastache rugosa. The sequence continues at coordinate 35,591,438 of CM062605.1, forward strand.
ATTTGTGGGATATATAGTAAAAATAATCAATTGATTAATATTTCTCTTATGTATTTAAATAAGAGGTCATAGAGAAAAAAATTGAGATTACATGTAGAATCACCCATTTTGAATAAGTTGGGGCCCTGCTTAACTAAATAACTGATTGAGATGGATTAATTATAAAAGATGGGCCTCAATTAATTTTGTATTACAGATGAGCCTTCTTGAGTAAAAAGAAAGGGGTTAGGCTTATATTAATTGATTAATTGATAGACTCCTAATTACATGATTTTGAATTTGATATAATTGAACCCCTAATAGACTACTGTCCCTTCTTACCGTGGATTTACTAATGCAATCGATATCGCGAAAATAGCACAAGTTTTTTAGGCAACAATTAAAGTTCAAATTTTTATTTTTATTTCCTTAAATTTGACAATCATTTATGTCAATTTGTTCTAATTATTATTATTATTATTAATTTTTTTTAATAATTGTGACATTAAATTTAAAAACCGTATCGCAATGAACTCAAACCTGCAACCTTTTGACCTCAAGCATTAATTATATTACCGCTAGGCCAAGATACGCAATCAGCCGCCCATTATTTTCATTATCTATTGATGTTCGATGGATTAGTTACAAAAGTTACAAGGAAATGAGGCTTCAGTTAATGCCAGAAAATTTGACTATAAATTAAACACGTGTGAGAAATGATACATTGCCGCCACATCCATATTTGGAATTCTATGCACAAACAGTCCAACTTTGAAAGATGAATTGAATCAACTACACTCTATTGAATCTCATGCGCGGGTGCTTCGTTGGATGGATTCAGTCCGATATTTAGTCTCATGATATTGTCATGTAGGATTAGTCTTATCGTCCAATCTTGCCCTTATGAGCCTTAGCCTCCTTCGTGACAAAATTAATCTCAGATCAATTTAATCTGAACCAATATTTATTTATCCCATATTATATCTAGTTGGACCAACCGGACATTTCTTAAACTATGAATTTGTGGTGGGTTAAAAAAAGCATGTGGTGCACTTAATTTGTTTTGGATCAATCAAAAGTCCCAACGTTTAATTTAACATGTTACATACACGGATTATACGTAAATATTGATGAAACTTTTTATGAATACCTAAAAAATGTAACTTTTCACCTTGTTTTCTCCTATTCCTATAAACCTAATGTGTATTACTACTTCATCAAGATTTTCCATATAATGGCTCCAAAAAAAGATTTTCCATATAATGTGAAATGGTCATATATTCATTTCTGGGCAGATTAATATGTCCACTAACCGATATTTGCAATATAAGTTTTATATTATTGTGGTATATATGTTTATAGCACTCACTAATAAAGCGAAACTAAAGCAATGTTTGAAATGAACTGTTCTAGAAGTGTAACGATAATCCACTATAAGTTTGTGAAAAACTTTAATTCTCAAACTAAAATATTAAATCCCAAATAAATAAGTATTACCATGATCGTATATATCAATGTCCATTTTCAACTTTAATTTCAATGTGTGCGCGCACGTGCAAGGCTGACGCTAACATGCACAATGTTGAAAAGAACACCATTTTTCTTTTTGCTCTTTCTATTCTTTCCTTTTCAAATCTAGAAAATAGAAATGGTTTAATTAGATTGTCAATTTCTAGATATATAGCATACATATAACCGCAAGCCTCATTTTATTTATATTTCCCTTCTCTTTCTTATATTGTCAATTAATGTTTTTCAAAGAATTGAAACACTAAAAATCTTAATCCATAATTTCAATTCCAACATTTAAAGAAGAATATTGACATAACGGATTTTTTTTTTGCAAGAAAAAAATACAATATTACACATATATACTACAATCTAGTGCTATTTTACTCTTCACCACTGCAATAAAAGAATAATAAATCAAACATTACAAATGGAAAAAATTAAAGAAAGTGAACTAGTGTCCTTCTCCAGGGCTTGGACCAGATTTCTTGATTCCTCCAAGAGTTAAAGCTTTATCAATAGATGCATGGCCGTCGCCACCGCGACTCGGCCCGCCGGTCTTCACCGCCTCGACGTACAAATCATCCAAAACTTTGACGATCTCCATTTCAATGGAGTTCTGATGCTCAACAGGTTTCAGCAAGCGCGATTCGTTAACAAAAATAAAGGAACTGAGAAGAACGAGGAGAAGAAGATTCGTGAAACATGTGGCAGGTTTTCGACTTTTCGCCATTTCTAAGGAATTTTCGGAAAATCTTGAATCGTACTTTGTTAATCACCACAAGAAGATGAGAGTTTGAATTTTTTATGTTGTTGGAGAAAATGGAGTTTTTTGGCCTATTTATAGACTGCATGCATGCAGAAAAAAGGTGGTGTGAAATGAAAAATTTGACTATAATTTTTCAATTATATATGAAAAGGGTTCGGTTTCTGAATTGTGATGTTTGGTGCCGCCCACTCGTGGAATTTTTTTGTGTGGAAATTAAATAATTAAGAAATTTTGGTAATGAATTTAGGGGACAGGAGAGTGTTAGAATGCAAATCCAACTTTGAATGTTAAAAATTCAAATTCTATAAGTCCATAGCCTAAGTAATAATGAATGGAATATTCTGGTCAAAGTTTAGAAATTTTTGTGAATTTTATGATATTACTTTCCTTTTTCACACTTGGCCTACGGATTTAATAGTGATGATTCTTGGTACCCAAACAAATAAATTAGTTTCCTTTATTTTTTTTTGGTCGAAAATATGAGTATATTAAATAAAAGTAAAAAAGTACAATTACATGAACTTGGGCATACCCATATGGATTGGAGGATACATCTTCAAGTAATTTGATTTGTATATGTGGGTGTCATCCACTCAGATTTCATCAAGTAGTTTGATTTGTTTATTATCTAGTCAGATTTGAGCTTAATTTAATCAATTTGTAAATCTTGCATGTTTTAGACTCTTTGTTCTTAAATCTGTTAAAAAATTATTAAAGATATGTTATATATATACAAAATTCATTATTTTATAACAAATTAATTTAATTAGACATATTATAAAGAATGCTTTAGGGTTTGAATGATCATCAACCGAAAAAAGATTCGACCTTCAAAAAATGCAAACGATCCTATCTTTTACTGAATCTCAAAATATGGCACCCAAGCAAGATTCCGGTATATGTATATCACAATGTTGCATTGGTGCGTCGGAGTCTCGTGTGTAAATGTGGATCCAATTTTACAAGTGAGGTGGAATTAATTTTTCCACATTAGCACGTTTTGTGCTTTGAATTTAAGAAAGAGAAAAATCATGCTTAAGACTAGATTGGCACATGGCAACCGAAACTATTGAATTATAGAAGGTCAAAAATTTGATTTGTGATATCATGTTATCATTAATATACATACCCATTTAGACTACCGATCGAATTAGAGGGCTTGATTTTATATGGGGAATTCGAATTCGAGAAATTTTGAAGGCTTTTTAATTGCAAAATTTTGGGCATTCATCACCTTATAGCTACATACTCTTTGTTGGAACTACAAGAAATCATATATATATACACATAATGAATTCCAGTCCATATTCGACTGGCTAGACACTAGTCACAAACTCGCATATATATACATATAATGAGAGAGAGAGAGAGAGAGCTATAGTGGCAATTGGGTCTCTAAAAAAAGTGTGGCTGTCAAGTTCAATGAAGCACATCTTTTCCATGTCAAACTTTTCTTCTTTGCCCCCCAACGACCCATTTGTTTGTTCTTTTAGATTAAATTTAAAATTATAAAAGGGCAAATCGCCATTCATAGTACAATGATCAGCCCAAAAACATACAAATTTGTGGCCCAGATATGATTTTTTTTTTTTTTATCTTTTTATGTTATTGCAACCCAAAAAGGATTATGATTTTTAAAGGAAAATGATTAACAAAAGGTTTTCTCGAGTAATGAATCTCGGATTTTACCTAGAAAAGGATGATTGCTTTTGGAAATGAGTTGCAAAGTATTTGTCTCGTTTCATAGTATATGTACATAATTTCAATTCTCAGCTAGTCAATTTCATATTAGAATGGATATAAAGATGGAACATATGGGAGAACTAAGGGGCTAAAAGGCCATAAATGTCTTATATATACGGCCAAAATAGAGTGTAATTGACGTGTAAATTAATTTTAGATAATTTGACTATATATATTTTGTAATGTCATATAATGTACAATATATTATATTTTTTTAAGTTCCACAAAAATATATAACAGATCACGAAAATATTAAAAAAAAGAGATTATGTGAGACGGTTTCATGATCATATGAAAAATATTCGAATCAGAAAATATGAATTCAGATGCAATCTTTTTATTCGTCTCACCATGAGATTGTCTCACACGAGACTTTCCTTACTTATAATGTGATTGGGCTGGCTAGCGAGCTCTTGTTTTGTACCCTCCCAAGGTTCAAGGCCCGTCGATTTCGGGCCTCGAACAGCCGGTTATGATTTTCCCCCGCCTTCACGGTTCCAGGCCGGGCTAAAAAACTGGTTGTTCCAGTTCCGATTAAACCCGTCGGTTCACGGTTCGGCCTGCTGGTTTTGAAATTTTTATAATTTTTTCAATCGTCTTTTATACTACTATACTAGTATAAATGTATTACTTTGATTATGATAAAGACATTATGTAAATGAAGTAATAAACAAACATTAATTATTAATACAAATGAAGAAAATTAACTCATTTTTCAATAGGACACTTGTTATGAATAAGTTTTATTCTAAAATAGGATAGGAGATTTCAAACTTCAACTGTTGATTGCTATAGAGACTTTAGTGGAAATATGAGAATATAGTAGTATATCTTTCAGATGGGATTCTTTATTTATTTTTGGAATTTCGTGATAATAGGTTTATTCTTTAATTTAGTATATTACTAGTAAGTAGCCCGTCGAGATTCAACGGGAAATAACTTATGTTTTGATTTACGTGCATATATTTTAAAATAAATTTAAATTTTATTTAGAAGTTGTGATGTTGTTCGCATATAATTAGGAATTAGAACGCATATTCATTCATTAAGTATTTTTCAAATTTAAATTTGTTTAGAAAATTTTTACATATTGTCGTCCTAATCTCAATTAAAACAGTAACTTAATTGTACATACCCGTCTCAAACCCGTTGGCTAATACTCAATAAAAAACTGAACACTACAAAGTTAATATTAACTAAAATTAATAAAAATCCTTCTTTTCATGTCTATTTGAACCGTCTTGTTGGTTTATGCTAAATTGATATCCCTACTCTTAACCAAAAGGCCAAAAAAATAAAATATATAAATTAATATTGCACAAAATACATAATTTAAGATAAATAGAAATAGCGAACCGTGGGCGTTATCTGTTAATGATGTCTCTATTATACTTCCTCTCTTGACCTCTGATATACATAGACCTGGTGCGCTGAGGGTGTTGTCATGTTTAATACTTGATAAAAATATGAACACTGCAAGTAATATTAATTAAAAATAGTAAAAATCCTTCTTTCTAGTGTTATTTGAACCGTCTCGTTGTTTTATGCAAAATTACTCGATAAAAATCTGAACAAAGTTAATATTAATTAAAAATAGTAAAAATCCTTCTTTCTAGTGTTATTTGAACCATCTCGTTGTTTTATGCAAAATTACTCGATAAAAATCTGAACAAAATTAATATTAATTAAAATCAGTAAAAATCCTTCGTTTTAAATATATTTGAACCGTCTCGTTGGTTTATGCTAAATTGATATATCTAATCTTTGCCAAAATGCCGAAAAAAAATATGTTTACATCTTCAAATTTTTTTGTTCTTTTTTTTAGCTATCTTTGCCACATTTGATTATGTATATATAATCTAGCAAATACTAATCGAAGTTTTTAGAAAAACATGAATGAAAATTGAAGAGGATTCCATGTAGACAAGTTGATAAAATATATTTAATTAGTCTTCATAGGGATTTTCATTTATAAATTTTCTATTGACCTCTTAAAATGCTAATTTGTTTTTTTAAAATTTGTCTATTACTTTAAATTTAATTATTAGCGCTGCTTAGAGACTAACTTAAAAAATAATTTTATTTCTAATATCTAAGCATAATTCATAATGATAATTCTTCTAATACATAATATAGTGTCATAATATGACACATAAAAGTCTATTAGAATTCAATAACAACATGGATAGATCAATACTACAATATTTAATAGTTTATTAGAAGTTAATAACATTACACACGGAAAGATAAATACAAATAGATTATAAATATTAATTAAATACATACTAATGAAAATAATAATAATCATAATGATTGATTCGAATTAGAATATATATATATATATAAATTAATTAAATTGATTGACTAATACTTTTCGAGCACTTACAATTCTATACATAATCTAATTGATGATATAATTTTATAATTGTACTATATAATATAATAAAGGAAACTTTAATGAATATAATGCCACATAATAGGAACGTAAAAAATTTTATAATATTAAATATATATATATATATAGATTATTATATATGAATTAAGAATGTATAAAATAAGGATGTATAAGAATGCATTCCGAAATTGTCATTATTTTAATATGTGTAATAGAAGAAATTAATTAAATAGAGGGAAAGATAAATATGAGATGTGATTAATAGATAAACATGTGATATTTCAAGAATATGAAATTAATAACATTTTAATTAATAAAAATTAGAATATATATGAATTAAAATTAGACAAATTACCAGAATAAGGAAAATCTGAACAAAGCACCGTGGAGGGAGCAGCTTTATTTTCGTATTAGTAATAGATGTTGTACCTTGGGCTTTGTGGCTTCTCTAATTTGGTGAATTCAATTTATGAATATAGTTTTGAGAGGCCCAGTTAATACCGAGTCTCCTTTCCAAACATGGTCTGAAATAACGCCTAGGCCCAATAATACGACAAGTTATAACTTGCAATTTTTTTTATTTTTTTTAAATATGATATTTAGGTCGAGTTTGTCGCATTTAATTTATTAAGTACATAGTGTATTTCTTTCGTGTAGTTTGCAGATTATTATATAAGGATGGAGGTTTGCCTAGTGTGAAAGGTGAAAGACAGGAGAGGACGCAAAAAAAATTCTTGAAGGAGTCTACGTTTTCTAACATTCGAGTTCGATATTTCAAGAAGACAATTTTCCTACGATAAAATTTGATAAAGGAGGCTTTTGCATAAATCACACAAAACACTAACAACTTATGCCCCTTCCTACCTTTAGTAGGTCCCCCACTTATTAACAGATTCGAGTACAAATCTAATTGTCGATCCGCAATTAAAAAAAGTTATAGATATGCCAATGATATATTGGGGAACTCACTGTTTAGATTGTTCTTAATTAGTTAAGTATAAAAGTCACCTTTTATCAATTCAACGTAAATCTCGCGTGGCATATATTGATTTGATTCTCTTAGTTGTTGAAATATCACTATAAAATCAATAAACCATATTTTTTTTTTGAGGAGAAAAAAAAAATCAATAAACCATACTAGTATGACATATTCCCAACTATTTTTGTCTGCCCCCACCAAAATGAAATGTCCAACAGGTCAATTTGTGAGGCATAAATTACATAATCAATTATGTACTCACTCTGTGTTGGTCACATTCTTTTCAGCACGGGTATTAAGGAGAAGAGTGTTTAAAAAGGTAAAAAGATTGAAAGTAGTGGAGACCATAATTTTTGGGAGGAAAGTTAAAATAACCAATTTGAAAAAGCAAAGATAAATTCTAACCATTAATCTTTAAAAGATAAATACTAACCAATATTTTTACATCTTTACTATTTTGCCCTTATACATGAAAGTATACATGACATATACGAACACATACATGAATACATATATGATAGTCAAATATTTTTTCCGGCGACATTTTCCGGCGGAAATTCCGACGACTTTTTCCGGCGAAAAATTTCCGGCAATTTTTTCCAGCGACTTTTAGAGAAAAACAGATTCAGAAAAAAAAAATCCGGCGAAAAAAATTCCGGTGACTTTCCGGCGGAAATTCCGACGACTTTTTCCGGCGAAAAATTTCCGGCAATTTTTTCCGGCGACTTTTAGAGAAAAACAGATTCAGAAAAAAAAAAAAAATTTTCCGGCGACTTTTCTAGCAAAAAATAGTTTCAGGAAAAAAAAAACTTTTCCGGCGACTTCCGGCGAAACACATACATAAGGAAAAAAACACACACACATACATGTATTCGTGTATGTCATGTATGAATTCATGTATGTCATGTATGGATTCATTTACACATACACACACACTTACATGTATTCGTATATGTATTCATGTATGTCGTGTATGGATTCATGTATGTCGTATATGGATTCATGTATGGATTCATGTATGTCATGTATGGATTCGTGTATGAATTCATGTATGGAGTCATGTATAAAAGGGCAAAATTGGAAGAGTGGACATTATTTATCTTTTAAAGATTAGTGGTTAGAATTTATCTTTGCTTTTTCAAATTGGTTACTTTTGAACATTGTTTCATAATTTTTTGTGAGAGAAACATATTTCTTTAAAAGGAAAGTGATCACTTATTCCGGGACAATCCAATTAGAAAATGTGGCCACTTATCCCAGAACGGAGGGAGTACAACGTAAGGATATATGTATTTCTTTTTTCTAATTAATGTTCTTTTGTTAGCTTAATTAATTTCGGAAAATATGACAAAATGATCAAATAGATTATTTTAGATACAAATAAATATGCTATTCTACCACATAATTTGATTAGTTTTGTGATTTTGAGTATGCCTGATCATGTAATTCTTGTAACACTCAAATTTATGCTTGATGATATAAAATCCCTCATGGTTTAATATGAATGAGCACATTTGATATAATAACGACTTACTGTACTCGTGAAAACAATTAAAAAGTCACAAATTAAATTGCATTAACGATTGAAAATTTTATGACTTTATAATGGTATAAAGCGAACAAATTACACAATCGAATAGTCAAAATGCGAATAACTTCAACGCCTATAAATTATGGTTACATGATGGTCTAACTGATGAAGTGAACAGATCACGTAATTAAAAAGCGCAACGAATCAAATCACATCAACGTCTAAGAAAGTATAGCTTTATATACAATTTTTAAGAGACCAGACCGTATCGGCTCTATCCACTCAATCAAAAGGACAAACAAGCACGGTAAAACCACCGTGCCAATTTTTCGTAGTCCACTCCAGACCAAAAAATCCACATCACGACCCTATCTAAAAAATAGATAATTTTTCGGATGGTCTAACCAATGAAGTGAATATATTACATTATCAAAAAGTCATGAATTGAATCTAACCCTATATAGTGGGGTCCAAAATTAGTGCCGACATGAAGAATACATGAACAAGATTAAGATGCCAAACTAACCATATGTGAAAATATTTTCCCAATACCCCATTAAAATGGGCCATGGATTCAATCGATAAAATTGAAAATTGATTATGATGAGTGGGTTATTTCATGTATTTAACCGTTTGATCGTAAACTTAGTATTTATTTTAATCTTTTAATATAAGTTTTATTTATAAATAAAAAAAATGATTTTCATATTTTTTTCATTTTCCATCATTTCGGAAGGTTTAGTATTAGGGCTTTAGCCTTTTTAAAACTGTCGTACCCCAGACCAAACAAATCCGCACCACAACCATACCTCAAAACCAGATAATTAAAAAAAAAAAATTAGAAATTAACATAATTAAAAAAATACATTAATTAAAATCGAAAATTACACTATTAAAATATGAAAATTAATTAAACCCTACAAAATTGAAAACCCTAATTATACTAACCCCACTCTAATTATGTAGGCCCACTATAATCCAAAACTCTACAAAAGTAATAAAATACTCCAATTATACAAAGCTCCGCTCCCACTTCGATCGTCTTCTTCCCTTCTTCTTTTTTCCTTTATACTTTTTTCTTTTCTCTACAAATCAATTACAGAGGTGTGCAACGTCTTCATCTCCTCCTCCGGATGGCGGACGCAACGTCTTCTTATTCAGGTATGTAATTAGAATTCGTAACGAGACTATAGGGATAAAATAGTACAATTAATATTATTTTTATTATTAATTTTAAATAGGGGTTATAGAGGGTAAAAAGGGAACTATGTTTAAAATTATCCAAAAAATTATAATGTAGATATAATTCTACCTATTTTTGTAAGAAATAAAATTTTATCCATTTTCAATCCAAAAAATATCAGAATAACTTCAAAAAATATCCATCTTCTATCCACTAAAAAGGACAAAAAATAAAAAAAATACAATCATTCGCAGCAGATGATTTTATTTCCTTGAATGATTATGATTCCCACAGGATATTTACTCTTTTATTCATTAGATCTTTTTTTTTTTTTTGCCCGAACAGTCTTTGGTTCGAGAGGCATCACCCATGTTTACTTCCTCTGCCGATTTGCATAGGCTAATAGTACAACAATTTAAATTTATTGAAGCTACATACTATATTAAATATAAACAAATTCTGGGCCTTAATTGAGTCTAATAAAGTTAAATCAAATCCAAACTAAATAATCAATTTTTTTTGAAAAACCAAATAATCAAAATTAAATCAATAATAATCCTCACGTAGAAGTTCTAAGAAAACAAAAATAAAATAAAGCCCTACTCAAAATACAATTGCGCCGCAACCGATTCTTCTTCTCCTTCTCCTTCTCGCTCCGTTTCTTCTTCTTCTCTTCACCATTTTGTTCTTCTCCTTCTTCTTTTGGTGCAAACAATCTAATTCTTACAAAATCTTTGTGGACAATTAATTTCAGATTATTATTATTTTTTTTATCTATACCATTTACTTCCCGGCCTGGTTCGATTTCCTTTCGACGAAGCTCCACCATTTTCCTCTCCAAAAGCTTGGGTTTATCTTCCCGGCTGTGCAGGTAGATCTGCTATTTTCTCAATTTTTTTGCAGCAGCTTTGTTTTGTTTTTCCCGCTGTTCATTGAAGTGTACTCTCAAATCCATCTTGGATTGGTACTGTTCTGCTCTCAAGTCTGCTCCTCTGACTTGTTATGGCGTTTCACGATTTGAGTGGCGGTCGGTTCTTGATGTTTGCTCTGCCTCAAATTTTTTTTTTCTGGGCTAATTGAGGTTTCGAACCTCTGTTCAGTGAAGTCTTTTTTTATTTATTTTTTATTTTATATATATATATATATATGGTGTCTAATGCAGTTTTGCTGCCATTCTTTTGTAAGTTGTGGGAAAATAACGCTCCAAGATGTTTATATAGACAAAGCCAACAATAATGGGCTCTAAAACTCGGTTTCGAAGATGCAGCAAAATGATATACATTTTGGACATTGAGTTGAACGTCCTTGATAGTAACCGATAGTTTCTTGATAGTCTGTACTTGAATTCTGGATAACAATTTAGCAGGTATCTGGCTGCATCTTTTTGGCGGGAAAATGACTATCTTGCAGTTATATGTATAAATAATAGATTAAGGCGCGTGCAATAAACCCCCTTCGAGCTGTCTCGTTCAGTAATACGGTACAAATTCCATAAGAAGAATAAAATATCCTATTTTGCTGTAGGTTAGAGAAAAATGGGCGGGAAAATGAATTGAACACTTGGTTTTGCGGAAAACACATTCTCTGCAAAAAAATTTGCGATTGTTAGGACGGAAAAGGTTTGAAATGAAGTACGTTTTGGTCACCGGAGGCGTGGTGAGCGGCCTCGGAAAAGGCGTAACCGCCAGCAGCATCGGCGTCGTGCTCAAAGCCTGCGGTCTACGCGTCACTTCCATTAAAATAGGTGTGTTAGTTATTTTCTGCACGGGATAATGGTTGATTGTGGTTTTGTTTATCTTATTATTATTAAGTATTCAATTTTACCGCTGCAATGGCGTTAGTTTGGACCTAGGATTGTGACTGTATTTGTGAAGGAATGGCTCCTGAGGCTTTTGCTTGTTTATGAATTCAATTTTCACTGTGTGATGTTGAATTGCATTTTAGGAGCTGGTGGAAAGTTATTATTGTCGCGTTAATGGGGAATCGAGTGTTTGATTAACTTAAATTTGGATGGGAATGAGCATTGGTTTTTATCGAGCTTTATTGCATGATCGGTGTGCGAAATTTTAAATGGCTTAATTTTGTTATAGAGAATGACATGGTTGAAATGCATTGCCTAATCCACAGTATTTCTGTTTGGTTGATTCCATGCACTTTCTCCTTTGATTTGGAGTTTGTTTTGCAAGTTAAATGTGGTTGAGGCTGTCTATTTACTCTTGACAGGAATTTCATGATTGCTTGTTAAATTCCAGAACTATGATTTGATGAGATTGATTTTGGCTTTATAACATTTTTTTTAATCTAATTTTTCTATTTTGTTTTGTTTGTTTATCATCTATTAGTTCATATTAGGTGTCTGCTTTGCAAGATGGGTTTTTTTGCAGCCTTTGTTTGTTGGTGCCTACTCATTTTTCTTTATATGTTGGCAGATCCCTATTTGAATACAGATGCTGGTACAATGTCCCCCTTTGAGCATGGGGAGGTTTTTGTTCTCGACGATGGAGGAGAGGTATCTCCAACCTTTTTCCTACCAAAAATATCAGCTTTACACTTGCATTAAACTTGTCACACACTATATGTCTTTTATGACAATTTCAAACACATCAGATTTTGTTTTATAACTTTTATTTTAGACTTGTATATGTGTTGGATTTAGTCTTTATGTGGCTTTATCCTGTTTATTTTGATATGCAGAGCTACTATTTGATTATTTTGTTGTGGCCACTTTTGGGTAGGTGGATCTTGATTTAGGTAACTATGAAAGATTTTTGGATGTCAGACTAACTAGAGACAACAATATTACTACAGGAAAGATATATCAGGTACGGTTGACCTTAGGCTCGTAGGGGATATGGTTATATGTTTCTTTCTTTAGGCAATAATTTATGTTTCATTTTCAGTCTGTCCTTGAAAAGGAGCGGAGAGGGGATTATCTTGGGAAGACAGTACAGGTGGTGCTAATTTTTAGGTTTTATTTTGTTTGGACAGAATGGGTGATGTTGACTCTTATTCTTATGCTTTGTTTTGCATTTTGGGTTGAGTCCAGGTGGTACCCCATATTACTGATGCCATTAAGGATTTGATTGAATCGGTATCTCATATTCCTGTGGATGGGAAGGAAGGTCCCGCTGATGTTTGTGTTATAGAATTGGGTGGAACTGTAGGTAAAGAATTCTTGATACGATTTTCATTTTTAATTTATAAATTGATCTTTAAATTTGTATTCTCTCAGTTATCCTGATGTTTCTTCTCTAGGTGATATTGAGTCAATGCCATTCATTGAAGCTCTGCGACAGCTACTCTTCTCTGTGGGTAAGTTCGCATCCTAGGTTCCTTCCTTATGGGTCTCTAATCCTAGTGTTGCCCATTCACTTCTTTTTGGTTGTCTTGCTTAGGACAAAACAATTTCTGTCTGATCCATGTTAGCCTTATACCCGTGCTTGGAGTTGTTGGCGAACAAGTAATACTTCTAACTTGTCTTCCTATGTAGTATTTACGTACTTTTTGTGAAGTTAAATTCCTGTCTCCTACATTCAAATGTTTGCAGAAAACTAAGCCAACACAGCATAGTGTACGTGAGTTAAGAGCATTAGGCTTGACTCCACATTTTCTGGCTTGCCGCTCCGCAGAGGTACATTGTTTGTGCTGAAATGCTTTTTTTCTTGTTTACCTAAAATCTGTATAGAAAAGTTGAAGGGCATTAAAAATACACAACTTGTGTGAACCGTTTCATGGATCTAGATCTGTAATAGGGTACCCACATGGGGATCCAAACCCATATCCGGTGCCATATTTATAATTTTCTTGGTGTTGGGTTGTGTTTGGATCCCGGTTATCTGTACTATCTTACAGATCTTGATGTGAGGGAGTGTCATTCAAGATGCCCACCAAAATATATGGTTTACCGATATTTTTTCAATGTAATAGCTTGAGTTTGAAATGGTTTTAACTTTTAAGCTCTTATCATGCTTGTTACGATGATTTCATTTTTGTTTTATGTTGTAGCCTCTGTTGGAGAATACAAGGAAGAAATTGTCACAATTTTGCCATGTCCCTGTAAGTTGTTTGCTAATTTAGTACTGCACTGTGCAATATGCGTTAATTTTTCTACAGTGTTTTTATGATGATACTTCTAGGTTGCCAATATACTCAATATCCATGACGTTCCAAATATTTGGCACATCCCTCTACTGCTTCAGGTGAGAAATTCTTATCTGTAAAAACATGGACTCAGTCTTATGACCTACTCAGGTCTTGATTTTTTTTTAAATTTGAATATAATTCTTCTGTTCAGAGTCAAAATGCACATGATGCCGTTCTAAGACATCTGGACCTACTAAGGTGAGTTCTGTTTTTGCTTCTAGCATCACATCTTGCATTTTCCATGTGTGTCGTAGTCTGTTATTCTTTGCAGTACTAATGATGTTGACAGTTATTTCTCTATGTGTGAACAGAGCAACATCATTTACAAATTTTGAACATGAAAATACTTGAAAAAAAGAGTCGCATAAAATATAATATGAAAGGGTGCTTTTCATGACATGGTGTGGATCTTCTGTTACAGTGTTGCCAATCCTCCTAATTTACAAGAATGGACTGAAAGAGCTGGAACTTTTGACAATCTCAAGAACTCTGTTAGTGTCATATCCCTTAATTGTATTCTACTTGTGTTACTTTCTGGAATCAGAATTAAGAATCTCAGTGCTATTACAGGTAAGAATCGCAATGGTGGGGAAATATGTTGGAATGGCAGATTCTTATTTATCCGTGGTGAAGGTGTGCACCCCTCCTCTTTCTCCATCTTTCTCAATGAAGTGATTAGTGTCCAGTGCTTTATTTGGTTCATTGTATCACAGAGAGGTGTTTTCACAATTTAATCATTTATCAGTCAAGCAATTAATGCAGAACTAATTTGCTACAATTCTTTTGGGATATTTCTTGATGCTTTTGGTTTCTTTTATGCTAATACTTGTTCAAGCATGGGTCCCTTGGCCTAGTGGTAATTTATGTCATCTCACCCTACTTGGTTAAAATAGTTTGCTCTCCCAAATTTCCCATTATTTTTGTATATAGGGATTTTTATATGTACTTGATTTCATATATGTGATATTTAATTCTCTTGCTTTGTTGCCAGGCCCTTTTGCATGCTTGTATTGCCTGTTCATTGAAGCCGGCAATTGATTGGATTGCAGCTTCAGATCTTGAAGATGATAGTGTATGGATGTTTGAAGTTTGCTTTTAATGATGATCTAGCGTACCATAATTGGATTTGAGAACCATGTCTCTGAACTTTTTTTTTTTTTTCAATAGACACCAGAAGCTCATGCGGCCGCTTGGAGAACTCTTAGGGTAATGACTATTCTGTATTCTCTCTATTAATTGTTACATCTCTTCTAGTAAACTCTTTATAAGGTCTTCTATGGTTTATATCATGCACATTATAAATTTCTGCAACTCTTGGTTTGGTATATCAATTTATGTAAAATTTGTTAAATGCTAAGCTTTTCTAATTTTCCGACGTTTCCTTTCCAGCATCTAGCAGTGACAAAACGTGTTGATAGTAATAAAAATTCCTCCCTGTGAAGAGTCTCATTTGTTTTTTCCTGTTAAACATGTCAGTACTTATTCTAATAATCCAAGCAATCTATATGTTTAGAATGCTGCATGTGTCTTGGTTCCTGGTGGGTTTGGAGATCGGGGTGTTAAAGGCATGCTCTTGGCTGCAAAATATGCCAGAGAGAATAGAGTTCCATATCTTGGGATTTGTTTGGGCATGCAGATATCCGTGATTGAGATCGCGAGAAATGTAAGATATACCTTAATCATCTATGTGCATTTATTATGGCCACATTGTGTAGACATGGACTTTATTCTCTATGTTATACAGGTTTTGGACTTGGAAAGGGCAAACAGCTCTGAGTTTGATAGTGAGACCCCAAATCCTGTTGTGATATTCATGCCGGAGGTAGCTGTCATTCTCATTTAATGGTTTTAACCACTTTCAAACGTTCGTTTGTTTGATTAATGGCATGTTCCTTGTTGCTAGGGTTCAAAAACTCACATGGGAAGCACAATGAGACTTGGCAGTCGAAGAACACTATTTCAGACCCCAGACTGCTTGACCGCAAAGCTGTAATTCCTGAATTACTTCACTCTCCCTAGTATTGCAGACTTATGAATCTCTATCGACCCTTATATGTGACACCAAGATAGTTAAAAATGATAGATAAATATTTTGCTTGGTTATTGCAAGTTGCAAGGTAGTTTTTCACCAGAATGGTTTTCTAAGAACTGACCGACATGATAAGAACATTGTTGTGCACATATTTTACTTTTTTCTAGAATTTGTTATAAATACGTTTCTCCCTTTCTATTTCACCTTTTCTTCCCAAACTAAGGCCACACCAAGTTTCTGCAAAGTGATCTATAAAAAGCTTTACCTTGCAATCTCTTTCTAATGAAGCCATTTAAGGTAATTCTTCTCATGCATGAGGTATTCTAACTACTACTATTCTTGGAACAGGTACCATAACTCAGAGCACGTTGATGAAAGGCATAGGCACAGATATGAGGTTAACTGCTTAGAAATTAGTGGGTGTACTTGTCTACTTCTTTTAAACTTTCAAACTGATCAATTATTTCTTATGAATTTTTACAGGTGAACCCGGAAATGGTTGATAACTTGGAAAAATCCGGCTTAAAATTTGTTGGGAAGGATGAAACTGGAAAACGGATGGAGGTCGGCTGTCTATCAATCACTGTCTTTGAATTACGGTCTATCGTCTGGCAATTATAGTTCTTTTTTTACATGGTGTTTCTTCAAATCTGTCCTCTTATTTAGATTTTGGAGCTCACGGGCCATCCCTTCTATGTTGGGGTTCAGTTCCATCCAGAATTCAAGTCACGCCCTGGGAGGCCTTCACCGTTATTCTTAGGTAGTGGAGCTGCTAATCTTATAAAGCTCTCGACGTACATATGAGTATCATTCTTGTGATTGTTTTACCAGTTAAGGTATACATTCTTGACTGTATGTTGTTCTATAGGTTTCATTTTGGCGGCAATTGGACAGTTAGAACCATATCTTCAAAATCCTAGGAACGGAAGCTTGTAGGGTTGCTGCTGCTTCTTGCAGACGAGGTAACTAAATCGTGAGGTATCCTTGACATTGAGAAATAAAGTGTTGTTGCATTGTCGTTTCATATTAGCTATGAACATTATGATCTCAATCTGGAATCCTTGCATGTCGTGTCATGTCATGTCGTATCAAGGATGTTGATGGAAGAAACATATCGTTGAGTAATGGTCAATAGTTATCTCTCTTCCGACTCTAGAGATTTTCTTTTGGTACATATTGAAGAAGATTAGTTTATAGATCAGATTTTGTGTGCAGGGATCATGCAATCGAAAGCCCGTCGTCTACAGCTGGAATACGTTAGCCCAATGCAACCTGTGTCTATCTTGATGCTTGGTTGAAGTTAGTTTGTTTTCTTTTACACTAGTTTTTATACTAGAAAAGTGGCATTATTTATGTCAATTATAAGTATGTGTTGAATTCTGGTAATAGATCCCTGGGTAATTTTGCAAGTCTGTTAGCCGTAGTTTGTACCCTGGGCTTATGCGATTGTACTCGGACAAGATTTTGAACATCTGTTATGTTTTATGGCTAATGACAGAATTTTATAAAATTTCTGTTGAATTTGATGTTTACTGCCCTCTGAGCAATGATTTAATTAGTGTAACGTTCAAGTTTAACGAATTGTTGAACTGTTCACATTAGAATCAGACTTTTTCTCACCTTTTAGTCATGTATCTCAAAAGCAGGAGAAAGTGCGCGCAAATTTCCTTTTATAAAAAAATTAATTGATGGTGATTTTGTAATTTTCTTTTGATTTTGAAAATGTTGTAATTACAAATTTACACAGTGACGTCATAAATTACAATGTTATCAAACTCATTAAAGAAAAAAAGTAGATTCACAGTGACGTTACACATTGGGCAAATTTGCCAAAAAAATTGTGAAATGTTGTAATTTTTTCGAATTACTGATTTATTTTGTACTTGTATAGTTGTATTAATCCTTTTGTATATCCGCGATAATTGTTATCTGTTTTTTTTTTTTTAATATGTTACGAAAATTGTACCTTTTCTTTTTTTATTTATACTCCCTTCGTTCCTCAAGTGTGGTGCATTTTTGATTATATGTAGAGTATAAAATATTAATTGAATTACATTAACTTGGGACGAGTGGAGTACTATTTATATTATTCCACCATAAAATACTTTTTTTCATCCTATCACAATATTACACTACACAAACTATTCATTTTTTTTTCTCTCACAATCTATTACACAACTTTTCGGGAACAATTATCGTCCCAGAACAATTAACGTTGGGAGGGGAGTATAATAAAAGAAAGATTAATTAAAGCGCGACCCATAATTACGTATTTTAGAACAACACACCATAATTTTACAAGCAGTTCCGCGACAATTAAAACATAATTAGAATAAAAAGAAAAAAGAAAAAGACCACAGAAATTAACCTTAGAAATCATAGAGATCAATTGGAATTTGGAATGAATCAAATTCACCAATTTCTCATTTGCTCCGATTATTGAAACTCATCTTCTCGAAGTACTTAATCGAGAGTAAGGAAAGCGATAGATTCACTTCATCCTTTCCCCACCGCGCCTTCGATCTCGCCGCCCCCGGCGGTGGCGCCGGAGCTAGAGGAAGGCAAGGCCACGTGGAAGCAGCAAGCGGCGCTGAAGACGAAGAAGAGGAAGCCGGCTTCAGCAGCGGCCAGAGGTAGCTCGAGTAGAGGCGGCGGAATCCGCCGAGCGCCGAAACGACGGCGCGCAGCTGCGTCGGGCTGCGGTGGTAGTGCCTCGTGCAGATCAGCTCCCAGATCCGCTCGTCGTGCGCTGTCAGCCGCCACTGCCGGCCGACGCACGCCGCCTTGGCCAGAGTGGGGCCGTCGTCAACGCGGCGGAGCACCTCGTACAGCAGATTCTCGTCCAGCAGCACCGCCTCCGCCTCCTTCGCCATTTCTACTACTTCGTTTGCTTCGCCATTCTGTTTGATCTTCTTGTTCGCGTCTTTATCGCCGGCGGCAGCGGATTCGCCACTGCCTGTGGCGGTGGAGTCGGGGTCTTCATCGGCGTGGGGTCGTTTCATCGAAGGATTGAAGAATTGTGGATGAGATTACGTGATTTGAGGGTTTTGATTATTGGGGGAAAATTGATGAGCTGAAGGAATTTGATGAATTTGGGCGTTATCGAAGATGTCAAGATCGGAAATTAATGCTTTTGTGTTTTATTAAATGAAATGACGCATATAACCTTAGAATAAGAAATTCTAAACGATTTAGTCCGAATATGTTGCAGTAATGTCAAAACAACCCATAAAGTTCCTCAAATATGGATAAAGGCACTATTGCACGTAGCAATATACAAAGAGAAGCACTCCTGTACAGCCAGCTGTACCATACATCAGGTACCTAAATCCGATTCACTCTAGTCAATGTTGACCGGTCAAGACGGAAGGGTTGGGGCTGCCAGAACCCCAACGTTTAAAAAGTAGGGGCAAATGACCCCTCCCATCTAACGCCGAAATGAGATCGAGTTTGACACGTTAGAGTTGTATATGCTACTTTTCCCTAAAAATAAAAATGAATAAAAAAGTCAATGCTCAACGTTGACCATTGACCGATCAACGTTGACCAAGGCGGGTCGGGTCGGGCGGGGCGGATGTACCGTACAATAGCTGTACATGAGTTTTTGCCATATACAAACAGATAGCACATCTTTATAATAATTGCGCAATATTATTATTTCATAAAAAATACTGAACGTGCAATTGAGGACTCCAAATTCAATTAAGAGCACCCACAATGGTGGACACAATAAATTTTCCCACATTGGTGCCCACCAAACTTGGTGGGCACAACCCATTTTTTATTTATTTTATAATTAATTTAATTACTAATTTAAAAAATAATTATTTTATTTCATGCAAATTTTATTAAATTAAAATAAATAAATAAATTACATTAATATAAAAATATGAAAATAAAAAAATTTAATCTCGACCGAAGCGTGCCCACATTTCTTCGATCACGTGCTTGGAGTAGTTGTGCATACAATTTAGTTGCTTTGAGAGCAAGCCGCCTATTTTTCTCTGGAAAAGATCATCGTCTGACATGATTCAATGAACAAACGAAAAAAATTGCAACAAAGAAAGGAAATTGAGGAAGAAAAAGATAGATAGGTGTGAGAATGAAGAAAAATAGAGGTAGTATATATAGATAAATATTAAGAATAAAATTAAAAAAAAATGGCCAATAGAAACACGCCACGTCGCCTCCTTTCATCCGTCCGCCACAACACCAAGAAGGGCGCAGTTCCGCCCACTCCTTCCGCCCACATGCAGGCACCAACGCCTGGCGCCCTTCCTCCGCCCACATCTCCGCCCACCCCTTCCGCCCACTGATGCTAGTTCTCTAAGGGGTTTGGGGTGGGGATGAAGGCCCCCGATTCCATAAAATTTTATTAATTTTTTTCAATAAATATATTTTATTCTATGCAATAGTAAACATCAAAACTAATAATAAACTTAATTATAATAGATAAGTTAGATAATAAAATATATCTGACACTATAATTAATTTTTAATTATATACTATCATGAACTATTATCAACTTCAATTGGACAATATCTGGTACTGCGTCGTGACTTGGACCAATACATGTTTAAAATGAATTTTTAATGCCACACAAGTCCAAAACAACGTAATTTTTAGATTGAATTTTTTTAATAAAAAATCACATCATTTTGGGCTTAAATTTGACATTAAGAAAATTAATTTTTACACATGTATTTTCATATTAAGTCACATCAAATTTCGACGATGCTATTAAACTTTCAAGTATTGAAAAAATTATCCGGGGATAGATTTTCATTATTTTCCTTAATTTGAGATATAATTGGTTTAAATTAAGAATAAATCTATCTGGCCATAATGCCCTTAATTTTTTTAAAAACTAGCCTAATATTTTTTATTTTAATTTGAACCGATCGATTAAATTATTATCACTAATATGCTCTTGGTATTAATTCTATCATTGATTCTCCTACTTTATTTCCAAAATATCTTCTTTTCATATTTGGTAAAGAGATAAACAAAGACCATTGAAAATTCTTGTAAATCCTATCGAATTCAAGAAAATCAAGTTTATTTATTTATTTTTGACTTAAGAAAAGTGAAGCGGTGAGATTTAAAATATAGACCTCACTACTTACTGACTAAAATCTGGACTTTTTTTATGTTTAAATTGACAAAATAAATTTTCACTGTGACTACTTGGTATGATAATGACATTAAGTAGGCTTGCGAATCACGGGTCGTTGACAAACTAGCACCCATTGAATTCCATGCCTTGGCAAACAAGGGTAATATTTATATAATATATATGCCAAACATTCCTTATTATAATTGCAATATCTCAAGCCATTATATAGTATATAAACTTGACACAAATATCCTACAATTCATTGCCAATCTGAATCCAATATCACAAAATAGCTCATGGATTACTCCAACTTCTACTCCATCTCTTTGCTAACTATTCTACTTTTTCTCATATTCCTATCCAAATTCATCTTCACACAAAAATCGAGTCGTAACAAAAACAAAGCGCCCGCCCCTCCTGCACTACCTCTAATAGGCCATCTACACTTACTCAACAGACCACCACTCTACACAACACTGCACGAATTCTCCCAAAAATACGGTCCGATTTTCTCCCTCCGGTTCGGTTTTCGCGACGTGTTAGTCGTGTCATCTCCATCCGCAGTCGAAGAAATCTTCACCAAGAACGACGTCAACTTCTCAAACCGGCCAAAGTTTCTCTCCGGCCGGCTCCTCAACTACAACTTCACCACACTCGGGGCCGCTCCTTACGGCCCCCTGTGGCGGAACCTCCGCCGCCTCACGGCCCTCGAGATCTTCTCAGCTGCTCGTCTGAGTGAGTTCTCGAGCGTGAGGCGGGAGGAGGTGGTGCAGCTTCTCAGAGACTTGTTTGAGAATTCGAGGCAAGAATTTGTGAAGGTGGAAATGAAGTCGAAGCTCTCGGAACTGTCTTTCAATATTATCATGAGGATTGTTGCAGGGAAGCGCTATTTTGGAGATCGAGGTGAGGATGATGATAACGCGAGGCGCTTTCATGAACTGATTGCAGAGTTGTCTTATCTGAGTGGGGCGTCGAATCCTGGGGATTTCTTGCCGTTTCTTGAATGGATTGATTACAAAGGTTTGGTGAAGAGGATGAAGATTTTGCAGAGGAAAATAGACTTGTTCTTGCAGGGAATGATTGATGAAAAGAGAAATGATGAGAATGATGGTGCAAGAAATACTATGATCGATTCGATGCTGGCATTGCAACTGGCAGAGCCTGAGGATTACTCTGATGAAATCATCAAAGGCATAATTTTGGTATGTGTTTTCTAGTGTTGTTATTTAAATGTTGGAGTTAATTATAAATTCTATCCTCATCATTAGTGCTTTGATAAAAAAAATGTGATGAGTTTTGTCAAATACTAACAATGTACAGCCGGCTCGTCCCGACTCGGTCAATGTTGACTGTCAATGGTCAATATTGACGGTCAATGGTCAACATTGACCGTTCACTTTTTATTTATTTATTTATTTTTTTAATAATCGAGCGAGTGGAGCTTAAGGCCTCGGAGGGAGCTAAAAAATATTAATGTTGCCACAATCATTATCTATAAATTAAAATCGGAGCCGAAAGCAGAAACGGGAAAAAACTTAAATTCGTAAAAGTCAACGGTCAAACGTTGACCGAGGCGGGTCGGGTTGGGCGGGTTGGGTAGGGCCGGCTGTACCGTACATCCAGCTGTAGAGGAGTCCTTCTCTACTAACAATTTAGTACCCGAAACTGACCATTTTCATTAATTATTCTAATCTTTCGTGCCGAAACTGACCATTTTTCTTGTCCCACTGACGTGCCCCTGCACGAAATGGGCCCGCTCTAGTGCCATGTCACGATTTTCGGAGCCAGAAAGTAGATCCGATGGTAGATTTGAAAAGAATTTGAAAAGATTGAGTACTGAATTTCTATTTAACAAAGTTTAAGATGTTTTTGATTAAAGAAACTATAAGTAATAATAGAAAATTGTGCAACTTTGATCAAATTTAATTTGTATAACTATGTTGTGAATAATGTGACAGGTTCTGCTAATGGCTGGAACAGACACAACATCTGTAACAATGGAATGGGCAATCTCACTTTTGCTCAACCATGATGAGGTCTTCAAGAAGGCTAAATCGGAGATCGATCACTATGTCGGTCGAGACCGTATAGTAGACGAATCTGATATTCGTAATCTGGTCTATCTCCAATGCATTGTGAAGGAGACGCTCCGTCTATATCCGGCCGTGCCACTCCTGGTGCCTCGCGAGTCCTCGGATGAGTGTACCATCGGGGGGTTCGATGTGGCAGGCAAAACAATGCTGCTAGTGAATGCTTGGGCTATACATAGAGACCCTCGGATATGGGAGGATCCGGAAAGGTTCGAGCCAGAACGACACGAGGGCGTGGGAGACGAGACGGGTAGGTTCGAGTTGGTACCGTTCGGAGCTGGGAGGAGAAAATGCCCTGGTGCTGGGTTTGCTAATAGAGAGATCACATTGGCATTGGGTGCATTGATTCAATGCTTTGAGTGGGAGAGAATGGGCCAAGAATTAGTGGATATGAGTAGAGGAGATGGCCTTAGTATGCCTAAAGCAAAGCCATTGGAAGCTATGTGTAGAGTGAGACAAGAAATGGTACCACTCCTCTTGAGCCTATGAGGAGAACAATTTTCCTCTAAAATTATGATGTTTTGTATCTTTGTTTACTTATTAGTAATTATTTTACGTATGCCGTACTTTATTAATTTCTGTTAGGGTTTGTTCGATTCGAGTAATTGCATGCCTTATGCAAGAACTCTAGTATTTTATGAGTCATCGTCTAGCTATATATTATGTTCCCATAAATATCAATAACGGAAAGATATTGTTAATTATATAACGAATAATATTATTACAGAAACTTGAAGCTTAATTAAAATGATTAAGTATCGTGGTTACAAAATAATCATACTAATAATCAGTGATTAACTAATAATCGTAAATTAATGTAAAAGAATAGTTTTAATCCATGATTAGTAATTTGTAAGATTAAACTAAAACACAGTAAACTGAAATGGAAGAGGAAAAAAACAAGTTTAGCAAAAGTAAAATTAAACAAGAAGGAAATGTCACAGTTGTTTTCTATTCAGATTACCACACTGCGAAACTCAACCTTATAATCATCATCTCCATTCTGCAGGGTCTCTCCGGCCAATTCCGCGGCCGCGGACTCATCCCTGACGCTGCTCCGGCCGCCGTTTCTGCCCTTATACCGCCGCGCAGCCCACAAATACACCAAGAAATTGACCCCATTGATCGCCGTCAGAATCCAGTAGAAATAATCTAGGCGACTACTGTTAAGATCATCTCTCAACCACCCCTCTTTCACCCCACCCGTAGCTCTCTCGATGATCTTAACAATGGCGGTGCTGAGCCAGCTCCCGATCCCGATCTCACTCAAGAACATGGCGCTGCTTATGCTCCTCGTCCCGTCCGTCGCCTCGTCGTAGAAGAACTCCAGCTGCCCCACGTACGTGAACACCTCCGCCAATCCGATCAGAAAAAACTGCGGAAACAGCCAGAAAACGCTCAAGTTTTCCGGTGCATGGTCCCGCCGCTTCTTCTCCACCAACGCGGCGGCGATCATGGAGAAGATCGAGACGAATAGGCCGATTCCCATCCGCTGCAGGGACGTGAGGCCGCGCGGGTGGCCCGTCTTGGAGCGGAGGAACGGGACGATGAGCTTCTCGTAGAGAGGGACGATCATCATGGCGTTTAAGGCCGCGAAGACGGGTGTGGAGCTCGCCGGAATTTCGAGGCCGCGGCCGAGTTTGCGGTCGGTGGCGCCGGCCTGGATGAGGAAGAAGGTGGAGAGCTGAGCGAAGGAGATTGCTAGGGCAATTGTTGAAGCCCAAATGGGAAGGATTCTGACAAAGGATTTGAATTCTTCGACTTGCGTTACGGTGCAGATTCTCCACCGATTCTTCGTGTTGCAGTCTGGATCTGTTATGAGTGCAGCTTTGTCCAAGAATCTGATCAACAAATCCCATCAAAACTCAAGAAAAAAAATTTTTATACATAATTCAGATTATAAGATAAATATTGGTACGTGAGACAGCCTAAAAAGAATATAAGACACTTATTGTGGACCGAAGGAGTATGAACTTAGTAATATACTAGCAGAATTCTAGATATAAAAAAAATCAAATCAAATAAAAAAATCTTTAAATGTAAATTGAATTTATTTCATTATTAAAATTTTCATAGTTATGTAAGTATTACTCCCTCCATCCTACAAAAATGTAGTGCATTTTTTATTTGTTGTGAGACATAAAATATTAGTTGAATCACACTAACCTCAGATGCAGAGAGTACATTAATTATTGCCAATATTGAATTAAGTATATTAGAGAGATATAAATCATACTTCCTCCGTCCCGCAACAAGTGGCTCAAAACTTTTGGACACGACTATTAAGGTGAATGATAAAAATTGGTTAAATTGGCAGGATCAACAACTTTTGAAGGGATAATTATTTCCTTATTTGGAAACGAGCCACTTATAATGAACAGCCCAATAAGAAATACGAGCCACCTATTGGGACGGAGGGAATAATAGGCAAACTATTTTTTTTTTTAAGAAAATACTCTCTTATATTAGTAATAGATATAGATGAATAATAGTTACCACAATTTAGAAAAATTTATACACGAAGAGATTCTTATTTTATATCAAAAATAAATAATATAACTCAAAATATGTATATGAACACATTAAATATCCTTTATGAATTAAAATATGTAATTAATGATACTAAAGGTAGAGAACGGATATGCCACACATCATTTGTGAGCACCGCTGACGCATGTGTGGTCGATATTTAGCATTTTTTTATTATTTTTAATTTTATTTCTCTCTCATGCCTTTTCCCTTCCTCAAATTTCTGAAGATGTTTTCCCTTCTTCATATCGTTCAAAAAAAAAATCATATATCGTCCCAATATTTGATTGAGAATATTCAAATCAGTAATTAGAAAAGAGGGGAAAGGTATAAGAAAGCAATAAAATTACAAGTAATAAAGAAAAATATTAAACATAGACCGTACATTATCGGTCCTCACAAATATTGGTGAGCTAGGGGCATTATAAAAAGTTATAAGAAAACACTCTTTTATAATAGTAATCGATACACACCTGTACTGTTTCGTGTGATCGAGCTTTCGCGCGCCAAAAATATCCGATTCTTTCGTCCGAACCTCATATAGCTCACCCTCCCTCACCACACCAACTCCTCTCACATGATTCCTCAATGCAACCACCATAACTTGAACAAATCTCGTGAAAGCACTCCCCATCGGCTTCTGGTATCGATACTTCATAAATCCCGAAGCCAGAACAACCATCGAGACGATCATGGCCACAGTCGGGACTCCGAATCCCCAAATCCACCCAAACTCATCTTTCACATACACCAAAACAGTGATCCCCAAAAGGGCTCCCATGTTAATGGCAAAGAAGAACCAGTTGAAAAACGCGTACTTCTTCTGAGCCTCGTCTCCATCGCCCTCATCAAACTGGTCCGCCCCGAATGAGGAGACACACGGCTTGATCCCTCCGGTGCCAAGGGCTATAAGCCCCAGAGCGCAGTATAGGAAGGCGGTCTGGGGCTTCGTTGCTGCAATGCATGGCCTTTTGGTGCACTGAGGCGGCCGCAAACTGTCTATGGATGCTGAGAGTGTTAACAACACCATTCCCTAATATATAACAGATCACGCAGTTTTTAAATTTAATGTTACAATTACCAAAAAGAAAAAAAAAATAATGTAACAGTTCAATGTTTTAAGTCCTTCATTTAGAGAGATTAGTCCAAATATTTCGGACATATGACTAAGTAGCAATTAAGTATCTATCTTACCACAGCGTAGATAGTGGAGAAGATGATGATGGTCCGAAAACGGCCTAAATAAGCGTCTGCGAGGAAAGCTCCGAGCAATGTAAGAACATATGCAGCTCCAATCCAATCAGTGACATGAGTGGCTGCATCAGGAAATGGCTGATGCATTTCTCTCACTAGAAAACTCACCATGTTCACTGCAACTGCAAAGAAGGCTAATCTCTCTGCAACCTCGTTCACTACACGAAAATAAAGAAGAATTATTTTCTTAGATTGTTTATGAGTTATGATGAAAATAAGTTGATCTTAAAGAGAGTTTAATGAAAAAGAACCTATGATGAATGGGGAGGATTTCCATCCACCAGTTGATTGTTTGTTGGCAATCCTGCCTCTATAATCCACGCATCCATTCGAAACCAACGTCGAATCTGTGGCTTCTTCCTGCAAAATTTCATGTTTAGGAACATAATAACAAAATTTAGAGGGAAAAAAATGGTTGGTGGAGAAAATGCAAGAGCTATTGTTACCTTCATGTTATGCATTTTTGAGTCCATTTTGTGTGCGATTTACTGTACAATATTTGCAATTTGCTTGATCTTTAATTTATATTTCAATTTTCTTGGATGTGAATCATATTTAATTAGTGGATTTGACTAGTATGCTTGAGTGTTAGGCGGCACTATATTTATAAATAATGTTGCAAAATAAGCTAAAGAAATATTTGGATTTTAATTATATTAATAATGTGCATGGTTGGATATATCCATTTGTTTTTAATTTGTTGATGCAGTCAAACTGCCGTTCCGGCATATAGGCCATAGGGTGATCTGCTCTTCAATGGAGGATAATATGGATTTGATGCTTTAAATTTAAGGATGTAATAAGCTAATTAAGATGATAATTAATTAACCGGCCTCATCAATAATAATTTATTGAAATCTGACTTATAAAACAAAAAATTTGGGAGTCCTTCCATTTGGTCAATCATGAGCATGTGTTTGATGGTCAATATCGATTACATGTTACGTTAAAACTTTTATGATTAATTAATTCCATTGCTGTGGCATGGATTATGCAATCCAGTTTTATCATATTGCACTTCATCAATTTAACAAATAAATATATTTTAAAAAAAATGAACCAAACAAATCTTTTGCTTGTAAATACAATTATCCAAATGTGTCCAGATTCCAACTTGTAAATACATTATCGCATATATTTTACAAGGTAAATATTTATCTGGATCAAATTAATTCTTTAGTTGTTCTCTTTCTTTTATGCAATAATTAGGGGATAAAACAATCCCACTTCATGGGTATATAAATTTTGACGAAAAGGGACACTTATTCGAAAATGAACATAGTACTCGTTAATGTGATTTACGAGGAGTCCCACGGTTGGTGTATTTTTTTCAGAAGGAATGATCATTCCTTAAGGAATGACTAATCCCATGAGTATGGGTTTAGCCATTCCTTCCCTCCCCCTGGTATTAGCTAATCCCATCTTCAGGAATGATGATGATGATGATTATTATTATTATTATTATTATTATTATTATTATTATTAAATTAAATATAATAACTATTAAAATAATAATAACTAATAAATAATAAATATTATTATTAAGCTAATTGTAGTAAGTATAATAAAAACAATAAAACTAAAATAATATTTATTATTAATATTAGTATTAATATTAATATTATTAAAATTATTACTAATAAGCCAATTATAATAATTACTCCCTTCGTCCACCAAAAATTTGCATCAAGAATAGCGACATGGATTTTATTATTAACCGTAAGAATAAAATCAATTAAGAAATGATCATTCCATTCCTAATGTATATCAGCATAAGAATATTATTGCTTAATTCATTCCTTTCCTACCTTCATTCCATTATAGGGGTCATTCCATTCCTACTAAATTCCATTCATGTCTACCAGTCACTCCCTAAATGAAGTTGTTGCAGTCTCCAAGAAGTTTCCTGACATTCTTGAACCACCGCTCATCGCTAACTTGCTCAAAATCGATCCATATCAACAAAATTTCAAGGGGTTCGGTTTTCTTCTTTTTTTGCTTCCTTGAATGTTTGAATATCCAATAGGAGGAGGACTGGTGGAATAGAGAAGAAGATCAACTGTAAAAATTTCTTGGGTTGACGAACGCAGCCTGGGGGCTAAGGAGATGAATTATTATTAGGGATCTAAGAATTTATTTAGGGGGCTTAAGGGTATAATAGAAAATTTATTAATATATTTATTATTTTTTAGTTAAGGGGCTATAAAGAGTAAAATGGGGGCTATGTTTAGAATTGCCGTTTTATTATTCTCTTATATGAAAATTATTTGACAATTTTTAAATTGGTCCAAATTGGATCAAGAGAAAATTATTATTTATTAGAGTATTAATTTATCTGGTATTAATTTAGAGAGGTTTTACTTATTTATCGTATAATGTAAATCCCCATAAATTAAAATTTTCCAAAAATGCAAAAAGGGTACAAATGTTCCTCCAAAATCACAAATGTAAATGATTCGTTAACTCGGAATGCTTTGCTTCTCTTGCAATTTTACAACAAAGCTATCCACTTAGATCCATCTGTATCACTATACATGCAAGAGACTAGAGAGAGAGAGAGAGAGAATCATTCTTAGGCAGCTCATTTGTGCTTCTTTCCCAGTTTCCATTGTCTTTTCACAAGATTAACGTAGTAGCTAGCATGATAATTCTTGCTCAATTCAAGCATAAAAATGCCAAGATCATAAAATGTGTTTTGGCCTATGATCAAGAATGCAGCTTCCATGAATCAAACATAGAGCTCAATTTTCTTGCCATGTTCATATATAATAATTCTTTCAGGAAATCACACTAAATGGATTTGCATGCACCATTCTTCTATATTACATAGTTTGCAAATATTGTTGAATCAAAGACTACACATATCCACAACTACTAAACATCTCAAAGCTGAGATAACATAGAAGAAATAATGCATAAACGTGGTCGACACAATGCTTCCAAGGGCTTCGCCTTCGACAAAGTTAGCCCTAATTCTTCTTCCATTTCCACCAATTGTGATCCTTCCCTTTCCCAATCAAAACATTGTATAAAACATCCCAAAGCCAACCCCATCAGCCTCATAGCCATCCCGGCACCCGGGCACGCCCTCCTCCCGGCCCCAAACGGGACGAACCTAAACCCGTCGTGCCCCCCTTCAAACCCCTTGAACCTCTCAGGTCTAAACATATCAGGATCTTCCCATAGACGGGGGTCCCTTTGGATCGCCCACACGTTCACCACCAAAATCGTACCCCTAGAGATGTCGAACCCTCCCACATTACAATCTTTCGATGAACAATGTGGAACGAGGAGAGGGCCAACGGGGTACAACCTTAGTGTTTCGTTGATTATGCAGCGTAGATATGGCAAATTTTGAAGGTCCGAATCTTCTAGAAGCTTCCCGGGCGCCACATTGTCGTCTATCTCCTTCCTCGCCCTGTTTAGCTCGTCGGGGTGGTTTAGAAGAAGCGACATTGCCCACTCCATCGTGAGGGCTACGGTGTGTGTCCCTGCAGTGAACATCGGCTGTACCAAATATAGATAATGTTTGCTCAGTATCAATAATGAAATGAAATACGAGATTGAAATACTATTTTAGGACGAGGCCTCACCAAAACGAGTCCTTTGAGGATTTCATCGGTATAATACTCTGGTTCAGCTTGCTGCATTGATAACAATTCTTCAACATAACACTTTTTTCGTTTTACAGAAGGAGAAGGTTCAATCTTGCTACGAACTTCATCGATCAAATTCTGCAAAAAACAATCCCTCCTCTTATTCAAACTTTTGAATTTCCTCTGAATTCCCAAACAATCAATCCATTTCAACAAGGGGAAATAATCACAGATATCCAAAATCTTGCTCGGCCCGAACATGTCGTCCATCACGGGCCCCCGTTTCCCGGCAACCGCCACCATAGCTACGTTATAAACAAATTCGAAAAACAAATTCTTCAAATTAACTTTCCTCCATTGCTGCTGATCAGAGCTCTGAAGCATTTTCCAAATCAAGTAATGAATTTCTGCATTACGAGCCATCGATGTCTGCTGGAGGCTGGTGGAGGAGAAGATTTGGACGGAGGTGAGGCGGCGGAGATTCCTCCAGTGCTCTCCGTAAGGAGCGAATCCGATGGTGGTGTGATTGTAACCGAGGATTCTGCTGGCGGCGGATGGCGGCCGGTTGGCGAAGACGGCGTCGTTTTTGGTGAAGCACTCCTCGGCTGCGGAGGGAGAGGAGACGACGACGACGGGGAGGCGGCCGAAGTAGAGGTGCATCACGGCGCCATGCTTCTTTGATAGAACATGCAGAGAGCGGTGCGCCACCGGTTTGAGGAGGTGGAGGTGGCCGCATATCGGCAGCGCCGCCGGGGACGGAGGCAGATTCCTGTGCTTACGTGGATTATTCAATTTCTTTGAAATTAAGAAGAAACAAATTCCCGCTAACAAGCTGCAGCAAATGAAAATGTACATTTTTTTTTTTTTCAAATGGAATAGTTCTCCATTTCTGAGCAGATAATATATATATATCTAAAATTTAATGGTGAATTGACGTATGGCAGCACGTAGCTAACGTGATTTCTGTTTTCTTGGTGGGATGAATCTGAAAAATCTGACACGCACAATATATATACACGTGAAGACTCAATATCGTTATCTGCAGATTAGTTTAGCTTATTTATGATTTTTGTCGAGTTTCAAGCGTAATTTGGAATGGTTGTCCAGTGTAATCAAGGCTGGAATTTTGATTTTACGGATCAAATTTAAGAAGTGGTGATGGCTGTCACCGAATCAACAGTGAAGATCTTAACTTGTGAAGACGGCAAATTAAGAGCTTAGTGTTGAATTTCACATGGGCATTTCGTCGAACAGTTGGAGCGCACACACTCCAAATTAAGTAAAGAAGAAGGATCAAGGGTGCTTCTTCTATATGTTGGTTTGATTCCTCTCCCTCAACTAACTTTCTATTTTTCCTTTTATGATACCAAATATTTTCCACTTTTATAGGATTTTTTTTTTTTCAAATTTACAAATGAAAAGTAGATAAATAGAAACATAGA
Source organism: Agastache rugosa (assembly GCA_031470985.1). Lineage (NCBI taxonomy): Eukaryota > Viridiplantae > Streptophyta > Magnoliopsida > Lamiales > Lamiaceae > Agastache > Agastache rugosa. The sequence goes on from CM062605.1 coordinate 35,623,728, forward strand.
AATTATATTAAAGTTGTTAACTACTATAATCTATAAACAATTTAGAAAAAGTTTTTGTTGGAAATTTAAATTTAAATTTGAAGACATACTTGTGGTGGACGTGAAAAGGTGATACTGTAGTTATTAAAATAGTGTGTGTTTCTTCTTTTATTGCAAAAAAATAAATTGTGTTTTTTAAATTGAGTTCATTATTCCAATAATGTAACAAATTTTCTAAAAGAACTTGCGAGATCAAAAAACAGAGGAAAGAGGCAAAATGAATTACAATCATAAGTGGCGGTTTCAAAGCGTTGGAATAAATGTAAAGATACACAATTGACAATTCAAATCCTACATCAGAACTATATAAAAGTGGACATAAAAATTCATTAGTATGACACTATTTACAAAAGTGTCAAAACAAAATAATCTCAAGTAATCGTATAATTCCAAACATGTCCCATCTTGTCTATTTTGAAATGAATGGAGTTTTAATATTTTAGGTCCGATGTAATTTTGGGCCAATTTGACCTGAATTGTTCATTTAGCTTGTCGACTCAGGCCAACTCGGCAAAAAAAATATGCATTAGGCCCTATAGTATCCATTTTTTTGTTGGAATGTGCCATGATTTTTTAGACTTAAAATGGTATTTTTCTTTCTTTTTCCTTTCAGCCTGGTGCACTTGGAATATAATCCAATCTACTACTTTGACATCATTTTGTACGAATAATGTAGAAATGCACGATTTACAAATTTTGTACATGCACCAAAAGTGCGTAAAAACAAATGTAGTATGGCAAACACGAGAATAAAAAATAAATATTTGTAATTTTAAAAATTTCGTTGGGCACCAATTAAGGTGGCAAAAAAACATGTCGGGCCGACCTAAGTCCGTCGAGCTTTTAGATAAACCGGGCCTGACTGAAAAAAAAATGACGTCCAATCGGACTCGACGCATGCATAATTCGTAGTTGAAAAAATAATGGATCGAATCGGATCGGTCCGGCTCGAGCCCACCAAAGTTTTGGCAGGTCCAAACTCGCCCGAAATTCCACCGGACCTAAAATATCGAGGCCCAACACGGTCCATAATCGGCTGGGTCGGACTTGCATGTTTTGCCAGTTCTTGGCACCAAGGATGATAAAGTAAATTTGATTGATCGAGAACAGTGGCATCAATTATACGGGTGTGTGAAAGCAAGGAAGCAAAAAGATTTTGATAAGCCAATGGAATCCCAACAGAGAATCTATAAACTGTAAGTGGAAGCGTAGAGAGAGAGAGAGAGAGAGAGAGTTCCGTACTCGGCGCTTGAGTAGTCAAAACGAATAAAAGAGAAAAGCAGTTTTCAGCTTCTCGATGAAAAGCTCGAAAATAATTTTAACGTGAGCAGTTTAATTGTAATTAATTAACATGGTTATGTTTTGCTGCCTGACCACGCTAGCTAAATACGTGACAAATGAAGTGCTCAACCCAATCATTAGTAGTACGTACATAATCTAATTAATACCATTGGCTAAAAAGATAATTATTTATTTCGTGTTACTTTATTCATTTTTGTTTCAAATATAATTATTTGGATTTAATCTCAAATTAAGTGTTCTCTTTATACAAAACTTTAAACGAAACATTTTTCGCTTTGAAAATGCAGATAGCCTATACATAATTAAGATGATTGAAGTAATGGAGTGAGCCAAATATCTTTGAATTGACGTTACCCTAATAAGTACTTAATGCAATAAGACTTGATCGTGTAAATTAAAATGAATAATACGATCACGTTCTTGAGTATTGAAAGAAAATTTATCCAGTTTTAGTCAGTTTATATTTGTCAATTATAATGGCAAATATGAAATTTGTCTATAATCAAAATTAATTTATATTTGCATGTATAAAAATTGTCGAAAACGAAATGAAATCCCAAGAAAAGACTAATGGCTTTGTGTCGGTTATAATGATGCAAATCCAGATAATGGACGAATTCAACACAGAATTTTGCTTTTATATATTAGATATTTATTTCCGTAATCACAATCATGTTTAATGATAATGTTTTTCCGTCATTGCTCCGAATAATTTTTTGCAGTGTGAACATAGTTGCATGCCAAAGTCTAACTGATCTCATAATCCAGTGGAACACTACATATAAGAAAACAAACATCTAACCGAAATTGAAATAAAATGTCACGTATATAACAATATATTCAAATTCACATCTAACAAATAAATAGGAATGCATGAGTCTGCACCGTCACCATTGACCGCGCATGCACTTGTTTGAAGGAATAAAAATAGTATTCTTAATCTTTAGTCTTTACCCTTTACAAATTTTTCAAAAATTTAGGCAATAATAATGATAAGAAACAGAGAAAAAGTACTGTAAATTAAAGTGGAAAGTAAGGGAGAAGAAGAAAGAATAGAAGAGACAAAAAGACAAACTCAAAAAGACAAGAAACATGGAGCCAGACACAAGAGAAAAAAGCCACCATTAACCCTTTTCAATTTCTTCTCATATTATCCACATTTTAGGTATTCTTGTCTAATTTTTCTCGAACAAATTATCTTTTACATAATATTAATAATTAAAAGTGAAGTGGTGCATAAATTAAAATTTGACCATATGAAACTCATGAACAATCGCGAAATTAGAGATTAAAATGCATGCAAATCCCTTTTAATATAAAGATAATTAATGGGGAGGAGAGACTCCCTTCGTCCCACAAAAACATTCGGTACTTTTGGTGATGCATGTATTAAGAAATGTTAGATAAGTGTGTGTTGTGAGTGAAGAAAGAGTCTTACTTTGTGAGCGGAGAAAAGATCCAAAAATGAAAAATAAATGTTTTTGTGAAGTGTAATAAAATAGCAAATTAAGAATATTTTTATGGGGCATACGATTTTAAGGTGAGATGAATTAATGTTTTGAATCCAAAATTATATCCAATAGTACATTCGTAATTATGAATTCAGATATGAATTTTTGACCGTCTCATTCAGTGTTAAGTGATTCGCATCAAAATCCCCCTCTTTTTTCCTAATTCTTGTGCAAAAATGTCTCATTCATTTGCAATTTTAGGAATATAGTGGTACATATAGATTTTCTAACATTATGAAGGGGTTTCGCACAGACTCACAATAGATTTTCATGCATTTTACTCAAAACTATACAACAAATTCTATTCGATAATTCAAAGTTGGTATTTGCCATTTTTATTAAAAAAAAAATCCTAATTTTCATTTGTCGAAAATTGTGTACTTCTAAAAAATTGGGGAAGAAAATCAAATTAAAGAAACAATTAGCTGAAAAAATGTAGGTGCAAAAGGAAACAGCGTCTTTATCACTTCTATACCAATATTCTTAAAAGAAATTCACCTGCTTTAATGTGTATAAAACCATTTGGGATCCTCTGTCCTCATCTTAATGTCCCACTCCATGTCTCACAATTATTTTCTTATGTATTTATTCATTTTTTTTTCTTCAATTTCAATTGTTTATGTTTTAGTTTAATTTTATGATTCTTGACTAGGGTTCATCCATCCAATTAGAGTTTATAATTATTTTTTTATATTTAATTTTCTGTTTTTGAATTAATAATTGATTATTATGGTTGATTTTTCCAAAAATATGATATATAATTTTTTAAAATCTGATTTTTAGTTATATATGTCAATTATGATTCATTATACAATACTAAAATTTTATTTCATTCAAAATACTATTAAAATAATGAAATTATGAGTAAAACACGGATAATGGGACAAAGTTGTAGGACAGAGGATCATGTCCGGTATAAAACAAACAAGAATTTGTTCACAACAAAAAATAGCAGAACCAAAAACAAATCCAAAAATGGAAAGGAAAAAAAAACGCTAATAATAAACCCGTGACTTCCAACATTAATTTCTCAAAAAAACATACATCAAAATTTTTATTTTATTATCCAAAAAATAATTATAAATAAAATTAACAAGCTTATACTCATCATATATTCATGGGTTAATTGTCAAAAAAATCCCAACCTTTGGTCAAATTCTGGTTTTCCCCTCACATTCTAATTTTGTGAATAAATTCCTCACCTTCTAATGTTTCTGATTTCTCTCCCAGCGAATATTTCCGGTCAAAATATATTACGCGCGCCACGCCTGAAAAAGGACATTGTGCCCAATATATTGTCCTTTTCAGGTATGTTGATATGTTAATTTCAATTGATCGGAAATGTTCGCCGGAAGAAAAATCAGAAACATTAAAAGATGAGAAATTTATTAGAAAAATTAAAAAGTGGGGGAAAAAATCAGAAATTGACAAAAGATCGGGGATTTTTTCGTTATTTAACCCTATATTCATATATACAAGAACACCAAAACCTCCAAAATCCAAATCGAAGCTCTTCTTCTCCACACATACATTTTCTCTTTCTCTCTCTTCCAGGCAAAAAACGAAAAATTTCAACAACTAGCGACGATCTTCAGCGATTGTGGAGCGGATCAGATTCATTCGGAACTCGTCTTTTGCTCGAGAAAAATTCATCAAAAACGCGCTTCAAACTTCGCCGGCCGTCAACCAGCAACTTTTGATGAGTATTTCCGATCTGAATTTTTGAAGCGGAAATTTTTCTGCTGCGGACAGTTATAGCTCCGTTTTCTTCTATGGAACAGACCAACAACGTTAGCAGAAACAAAATCACAAATCTTTGAAGGGAGCAGCAGAGTCTAAAATGTTGCATGGTGTTTCGATCTGGCTAAGAAAGGAGGATTTTGTCTGGGTGGAGAAACAATCAAACAAAAGGGCTTCTTCTCCTCTTTTTATGTACAACTGCTGTGTTTATATACATGTAAAAAAGGAAGAAAGATTCAGATCTTGAGGGCCCTTTGGAGTTTAGCGTGTGTGTTTTGGCGAAATTTAGAAAGAGAAAATGATGAAAAAGGAGGGGCCTTTCTTAAAAATGTGAGTATTTAAATTTGATAAGATTGATTTTGAGACAATGAGTTTCACCTAGTTTTATTTCATGACTTGAAGTGCCACACTATTTAGGTACACTTATAGATATTAGTTTGAACCTACAAATTATAAAATTAATAATATTATATAAACTTCTTAAAATAAATAAATTGTAAAGTGGATGTGTACTTCTAGGATAGTAGAAGATAAATTTAAGTATTCAGTTTAAAAAATGATAATACTACTAGCACTTTTGGACTTTTTTGTCCTCCCCTCCCCTCCTTTCCTGCATCGAATTCACATTTTTTATTTAGTGATGCCACATAAAAAAAATTTGTGGATCACATATAAAATAAAACTATTACAAGTGTATTTCACACTTTTAATTTAGTGATAGTACGAATAAAAATCCGTGATCACGTATAAAATGGAACTATTACAATTGCATTTTTGCACTTTTTATTTGTACTTTTTATTTAGTGATAGCACAAATAAAAATCCGTAATCGCAGAGAGTAAAAAAGTTCAAAAGTGCTAGAATTTATCTATTTTATAATGAATGCTAAAATTTATCTTTACTATCCTAGAAGTGCTAAAAAACACTAAGTCTAAATTGTATATAAAAAAAAGTTAAGGAATTTAGATGCTCCATAATTTAAAGAATTCTTATCTTATTCAAAATAAATTAAACCTATAGATATTAAATTATTAAATGAGTTTATCATGTCAAATAGCCATTATGAATAGTGGAAAATAAAAGTTGTCCAAAACTTAATTTATTATAAATTTTATCAGATTTTAATGTAACTAGTATTGCACCCGTGCGTTGCACGGTAGAATGCATTTTAAAAATATATAATATATAAATTATAAATTATCAAATCACATAAATAATGAGTATTAATTACTCTCTCCATCCATGATATTTAGGACACAATTTTCTTTTTGGGTGTCCATCATATTTATACCACTTAACTTTTGGGATAATACCCCACACATTCATTATTTTATACCTCACAACTACTCATTATAGTAGGTCTCTTTCTCTACTCAAATATTACCTACCTAACATTTATTAAAATCCTTATCGCACACTATGTGACTTATGTTTCATGGACGGATGGAGTATAAAATTCAAGCAACAAAAGAGAAGAATAATATATTAGTTTTTCAATATAGAAATTAATGACATTTTTAAGTATAACATTAACAAATACAATATATTCCCTCCGTCAATGAAATGTATATTATGTCCATTTGGTTCATGCTCTTCTCGTGTTACTAAAGTTGTGCTATATATTTTGTGAACGAAGGGAGTATCAAACATTATGAAAAAAAAATTCTTTTTACACAACACTACACACCAATATCTTCAAACCTTTCCAATTTAAAACTCTTGAAATATCCACAAAAAATTGTCGAAAAACTGTCTATTACACATATTAATCATCTAATATGTTAATTATGGAATAACATAATAAAATATAAAATTCATGCATTACATCAATATTTTTTAAAAAGAAACATTCAATCCAAATAACATTAATAATTATGACATATACTTCTTATTGAGAAATTCTTTGTACAAAATATTTTCAGTAACCAATATTTTGTATATGTCTTCATTTAAAATATATAAGTATTTAAAAATTTATACATTTATTTTTCAGTTTACAATACAAAAAATAGAGAAAATTTTAAATCAATACATTTAACATTACACTATAAAAATATCCTACTCTAATATGTAAACATACTCATCAATAAATCTAAAAAATAATCCGAACTACACCAATCAAGAGGTTGGGGAGGGGGGGGTTCGAGTCATGTGTGCATGTGTAAACTCAAAAAGAACTATTTAATTGGTAATTTATCCTTAATATTACAAAAAAATATAAAGTTTAAAAATTCATTAACAAAATATACGTAAATAAATTTATATACACTATTAAATAATTACATATAAACATCTAAATAATATTTATATATTATAAATCATCCAAATATAAAATAAATAGTTAATTACATTAATAATTTAAGGGAACATTTTTTTAAAAAAAATTAGCATAACACTTACGTTCTAAACATCTCTAAACAACCATTTTTTATATATATATTTGAAAATACAATTTCAATTAAAACTCATTTCAAAATGCCATTAGAATTAAAGATGAATAACCATTACAATAATTTCAAGCAATTTTAACATTTTTAATAATTCTTCTTTTTTTGATAACTTCTAAACATCTTGAAATATAAAATTTTAATTATTTTTTAGTATTTTTCACTATTATATTTTTAAAATATTTACGAATCTAAATAATAAAAATAATAAAATTATTTTGGCAACTATTCATTGTGCTAATCTTTTATTTTTTATTTTTCAAAATTACATATCTTAGAAAAAATAGTGTTGTGTTTAATTAGAACATTTATTAGATTAATAATAAATATAAAAAGTAGAAAATTCAATTACATAATCCTAAATTCAATTAAATAAGCCAAAATCCATTATCATTCAATTTTTAAAGCTCAAACATGATAATCAAGAAATTAGATGTATAGAATAATTAACCAACATATATTATTCATCATTTATAATATAACTAAAGGTCAATACCTATTATCCACTAAATTGGTTTTGGAGGGAAAATGACAATATGTGTAAATAAAGCCAAAACTCCATTATTTAGTATAGTATAGATAGATGTGACAACAATATCCTTAATTTTATAATTTTCTCAAATCAAATATATCGGATCTCTCTATCAGATTTCTCTCTCTACTCTACTTGCAGAATTGCACAGCGGGTACCTCCATGAAAATCATTTCTCTCTCTCTCTGTCTCACTTCTAGGAACTATCGTCGCCGCCATCGCTGTCATCTTATTTCTGCCATCGTCTCGTTCTCCGGACACTTCTCTGATCGTCTTCTCCGCTGCGAACCGAATGACCATCGTCCACCATATCTACTACTTTATTCTAGATCCGCCGGCTTTCATGGCATCGGACGCCGACTCTAGATCTAACGAATCTAGATCTGTTCGTTTCCTCTGATCATCTTCCGATTGTGATTGATTTTCTTATTGGAGTTGGATTACACGCTGTTTGATTCTGCTTTTGGAATGAGGACTGCTTGTGGGATGTTTTTGTTGCTATTTCTGCAGCAGTTTTGTTGTTGAGCATTATTTGGAATAACAACAGATTCCGGCGAACTTGGTACGACAGATACGAATGAATCCATTCGTCCCATTCGTACAAACTAGTTGTGCATGATTCGTTACTTGGTACGAATAAAAGCATTAGTCACGTTCGTACCAGCTAGTAGCGCACCATAACTTGGTACGAGTGGTACGGATGAACGCATTCATCCATTCGTACCATCTAGTGGCGCACCATAACTTGGTACGAGAGGAACAAATGAACTCATTCATCCCGTTCGTACCAATTAGTGGCACACCATAAATTGGTATACGAGTGGTATGAATGAATTCATTTCGTGCCAATCCACCACGATTTCTGCTCTCGATTTTCTAAACCGGCGCCGCCATGACTGGATCTAAATTTTTGCTTTTCTGTAACTATGCGGTAATCGAATCTCTGTTTTGGCGTTTGAATAGGGACCAGATCTAAGATTTTGTGGATGAGATCAATGTTTTGTAAGGCGACATCGTCGCTGAGATGTTTTGTGAGGCGGCGCCGTCGTCGTGATGTATGGTTGGTAGAGGCGGATGTTAGTTTTCAGTCAAAGAGAGAAGACGAGAGAGAAAGAGGACAGATAGGAGAAATAGGAGAGAAATTTGTCTGTAAATGAGAATAAGGGTAAATCTGTCCAAAAATCCCAATATCTGACAGAATTTATGTTGAATTAAGTTTTGGACAACTTTTATTTTCCACTATCCATATTGGCTATTTGACATTTTTACTCTTATTAAATTATCTTTATAATTTAAGATAAGTAAATATTGTTGCGAGTATATCAAAATTAATTTGTAGAAATACACACATTTATAAATAAAAAATGATTTTTTTTAATATCAATATTGGTATTTGCCCTTGGGCACTGAAATCTAACAATCACATGATAACCTTCAAACAAGTAGAGTAGAGGTGGCCAAAAAAACCGAAACCGCCAGAACTTAACCGAAATCGGTGGTTCCGGAATCAGAACCGAACCGCCGGTTCCGGTTTGGAACCGAGAACCGTATCGACGGCGGTTCGATTCAGTTTCGGTTCCGAACCGCCGGTTCCTTCTATTTTTTTAATTTTTTTATATTTTTATCTATATTTATGTAACGATTCATATTTATTTCACCTAAATGTTATGTTAGAATACATAAAATTACAATTAAACAAGAAAAAGTAGCAAAAAACGAGAAAAAAATACAAAAATTAAATTCCAAAATATGTGGTTCCGATTTGGAACCGCGGAACCGAACCGAACCGAATCTTGCGGTTCCGGTTTGGAACCGAAATTGAAGTGGTCGGCGGTTCGGTTCCGGTTCCTTTGGAGTGGAACCGAGAACCGCCGGTTTGGTTCCGGCTTCGGAACCGAACCGAATCGCGACCACCTCTAAAGTAGAGGGTGTGATTCCATAAGTTCGAGCTTTATGCAATATCTCTCGATTAATGGCAGTCAAAAGAAAGCTAACTAGCTAAGTACTACAGTTCAATTCAACTAGACTTTTTTTTTTTTTAGCATTCAATTCAACTAGACTTGATTACTTATTATAAATTAATAATTCTTCATAACTATAGTATATACAATAATATCTAACTATAGAATTAATATATTAAGGACGCACTAGTAATTTTTTCTAAAGGTTCAACAAGGTTCCATAACTTAGCTTCTCATAATGAATATTGCTGAACTTGAGCTCTATATCAATCTTAAAACAAGTTGATCATTTTAAGTTGCTCACAGCTCATCAATTCAATTATACATGAAAAAAAAAAAATTAAGCTCGCTTACTATTGAAATGTCTCAAGTTCGATCTCACAATTATCTTATAGATTTAATTTGCATGTTGAGCTAAATTTTCTCAATGTGATTTATCTCTTATGTCTACTAAGAGATCATGTTTTCCTTGTGTGTTTACAGGTTATTACACAATAGGAGGAATTATTCAAATGTTCTTAGTGCAATTTACCTATTATATGTTCCCAAATGGAGTATTTATTTATATTTTCACGTGTAATTTGCAAATTAATGGTACACGAAACAAAATTCACCTAATGTACATAGTAAATAGCGGTTGTTGGATACCCTTATTATAAAAGAGTGATGTTATTTAGCCATAATGTGGCTAGCCATAATTTGGTGGATTAAGTGAAAATAGACCAATTTTGTTAGATATTTGATTCATATAAAAAGTATGATTATATATTTTATGTTAATGTTTATATTTTTAACTTAAATTCCATCATGATTAGTGTAAATATATTTTTTTCTTATTTTTTTTCGACAAAAATCTTTGTATTGCCTTTATTATATCTATCGAGATTTATGTTACATCCAAATCCAAATATATTAAGATAAATTTGTATAAATTAAATATTTTAAATATTAGAAGTTATTTAGAACCCAAAAATTTAAATAAACCAATTTTCTTTTGTTATTAAATGAAATTATGGATAGTCATAATGTCGATGCATAGATATATTCATTATAAAAAGAGTAGTGGTTGTTGGATGCCTAGTTATAAAAAGAATAAAAAAAATTTATTTCATTTGTAAGTACACGCCCTGCAAACATGGGACACGTTACACGATGGGGGGGTCTCTCAGCTTTAGCTTTATTCTATATATGTACATTATTCTTTGAGTGCATCACGAGAACTTTATATAACTTTAATTCATTATATATTTCTATAGTTCTCAAAAAAACATGTATTATTTGGCAACGCTTTCATTCCCTAAAATATGGGTCACTTCTAGTCTTCTTCACATATAGGAAATGATGCAAAAGGATTGTTGATTTGTAGCATATTTTATCTTTATACATCTTGGAAACTAGTCCAACTTATTCAATGTGGCAGTGAGAGTGAAACAGAAAAACTGTTGCACTTGTTTATGACTATAAATAAATATTTGCAATAGACAAATCTATCTTATGTTTCTTTTGGAATGTTTTTTGCCTTTTGCTTTTCACCCTTGCATTGATTTTATTCATTCATACAGCAAAAGTTATTTCATGATACAAGTTCAATTCGATTTCATCTCACACTAGAGCTAGAATGGACCGGGCTGGGTTGGGCCGAATCGCCGCCAAAATCTTATCAAGCCCAAAAAATGGGGTCCAGTCAGGCTCGAGAGAACATTTATATTGCAAAATTTTCAAGTTGTCTTGAGCTCATTGAACTTTGACTCATTTTGGAGCTCAACCCGACCCAACACCGGACTCATTTTCCAAACTCATGTTATTACATTATGAGTGTATTTTGTTTTGAATAGGTGATATAAATTTGATGACCACTCTAATGATTTTCACTATTTTGATGTAATTTTTGTACTGAGTGTCACGCTGAAAATACTATTTTCTGAAATATATTATTACATCTTATATACCTTTATTAATAAAATCAACTTAATTCATGGAACTCTTCAACAATAAATATATAATAGGTGAATAGTATTGCATTATGTTGGTTTTTGAGCTTTGGCCTCAGTTTATATTGGCAAGTTTATGTAGTCAAAAGTCCAACTGAAAACTTTCATCCGCTGTGTATCATTCTCTGTAATGTGTGCTTCAGTCTGAGCTATGTAGAACCGAGAATAGTTCGCCGAGAAGCTGTTATGATCTGCGCGGATTTTGCGGGATTCTTTCCTTTTATTGTTTGATGCGGAAAGATTGTTTTATATGCAGATCTCTTTGAGTGTTCTACAAGACTTATCCTCACAAGGAAGTTTCCATCTCTTAGGAAACGTTTTTGAAGGAAATGGGGATCACTCCTAGGGTTTTCAAGTGATCCTATATAAGTCTTCCTCAAGACTTTGGAGCGACGGTCGTGGATTCATTTTTATTGTAATACTTTCTTGAGAGAGTATTGTTTCTTGAGTTCATACGCTTGAGTGTTTTATTAATCGTTGTATTTGAGAGTTGAGTGTTGAGCGTGGCTCAAGCTTAGATTGCGAGAGGTGCTCTAGCAATCATCGATTCACGGAATTAGAAGGAGAGTGAGCGAAAAGGTATCATAAGGTGGTTCGCTTGTGAGTAAAATCCTCACTTTCTCTAATAATGGATTGGTTCTCTTTTGGGCGTGGCCCCCAAACGTAGGTTGTTTAACCGAACTGGGTTACCATTTTTTGTGTTCTTTACTTTGCTCAATTTATATTCTCTGTGCTTTCAACTGTGCTTAGTTTTGCAGTAACACTTACACTTTTTATGCTCAAAGAAAGTGGTTTAGAAATTACACACTAAATTTAATCCTGAACTATTCACGTGCACTAAAAAAGTGCATAATTTAGCGTATCATTGGAGCGGTTAAGGACAGAAATTGTACTAAATTTAGTCATGAACTATTCACGTCCACAAGCACACGGCACACCAACAAATCCCTACTTTTAAATATTACAATTAAATTAATTTTAAATATTTGCATTTAACTTTTTGATTCTTATCTAGTACTTATCGCGGTGAATCATATTATTCAACGAGGTGATGCATTAATTAAATATTTTTCATGCATAAATAGTATTAGTAATACCAAGAACCAGTGAGATTAGCAAACTATAATAGAATGATTTTTGGTTAAATTTTCGTTTACTTAAATCATTCAATAATAGTTGAGAGTTGAGAGTTCTGGAATTAGGATTAATAGTTTTAGAACAATTAATTATTTGGTGGTTAAGTTATACGTGTATCTTAAAATATAACAGAGAATTTTCACTCAATAAATCAATTTTTATTTGAAAAATGATTAGATGTAAACTTGGAGAATCTCATTCTGCATTTTCAAAAATGTATATTTACTTATTTTCATTTCCCAGAAAGACATCCTAATGCGACAGGGAAAATCCTCGACTCCTTGTACTTAAATTTGGAGACATGTCCTTCTGTCTTTTATCTTATTTTATTGATTTTAATTTCTAATTTTTATTGTAATTTAGGAAAGTTGAAGATATGGTAGATTTTGTTGATTATTAAATCTGGTTGAAGTGATAGATGTAGATTTTTCTAGGGAAAATGTGCAAATACCCTCCTCATGTTGGCAGCGGTAGGCCAAATACCTCCTGAACTTTGTTTAGGTGCAAATTCACCCTTCCCTTTTCGGGTGCAATTATCCACTCGCCGTGACGAAAACAACATTTTCGTTGGCAAAAAAATATTTTTAATTCATTTATATTCTTGTAGGGCCCTTACAATTCCCAAGAATTAATTGGTGCTAAAAACGCAAATTAGGGAAAAAAATTGTTTCGAACCCTAACTCACAACTATCAAAACTCAGGCGAAATTCTCCAATAATTTGCAATCCAAGCCAACTATTTGTTGTTGATATTGATAATCTCATATTCTTCAAGTGGTTCGTAATCCTTTTTCGTGCAAATTATCGGAGAACATTACTTGAATTTTGATAGTTACGAGCTAGGGTTTGAAATAATTTGTTTCCTAATTTAAGCTTTTAGCATCAATTATGTAGTATATAACCATTGGGAATTGTGAGGGTCCCATAAGAATAAAAATAAATCAAAAATATTTTTTTTGCTAACGGAAGTGTCGTTTCCATCACGGCGAGAGGTTAATTGCACCTGAAAACTTTAGTGAATGGTGAATTTGCACCTAAACAAAGTTCAATAGGATATTGTCTAACTCTACCAACATGAGGGGTGTATTTGCACATTTTCCCAATTTTCTATGAAAAAAGATGAAGTTATAAATGGCTTAAACTGCGCCAGCTTTTTAATGGAACTCCTTTCTTTTCTTTTCTTTTTTTTGGTGAAGTCTCGGAACAAAATTAATTTTGAAAGGCAATTTCCTTATTTATATATTATTAAAATGATTGTGGATTCGAGTTCTCTATTTAATTTGAGGTCCTACGTGGCGTTCTCTCCTTTTAGTAATATATAAATATTAACAATTCATATGTATTTTTCCATTCCGCAATTATTTTGTACAACCAATATAATTTGACAAATTAATTTGTTGGCCAATAAATAGTTTTATTTTATTGATAATTTTAATTTGATCAATTATTAAGTTGTCAATATTAATTCGTTTATTAAATTGGCGTAAATAAAAGAAAAATATCAACAATATGTATTCTCAATTATAATTTTCAGATTTGTATATATATACACATATGGATAATTCTCGAAATTTGACTTTGTGACGAAATTTGATTTCCGTATGGAATAAACAGTTATGCTAACAAGAATAAGATGTTAATACAGCACGGCTCAAACTGCTATAGTAAAAGTAGTTCATACATACAGGAAAAACAAGAAAGTAGACAAAAAAAATAAATAAGTGAAAGATTCAGCTTCAATGTATAGTAAGTTGCAGATTCTTTCAATGATTTTTTTCCCCATTTACCCAATAATAACTGTTGATGAAAAAGGACATTGTGACAAATAAGTTGGAAACAATGTGCATTTTATCTTGTGATACACTCTCCCTTATATTTTCCTAACCATCCACAACACAATATATGGATTTTATATTCAGTTATAATTTCCAATACATTGTGCACACATCTCTGTGTTACGACCACATCGATCAGGATCACCCATTGTGATAAAGCACAAGAGAAATTCTCCAGAAAGTTTGCATATAAAAAAATATCACCCAATATTTCTCATAGCATAATACTCCATTCACAATCTATAGATTTTGATGCAGACACACCATTAAAATCCATAAATCAACCAGTGGAACATATTTGCCCATCATACTGGCGAATTACTAATCAGTATCGGGATAATATTTCCATAAATTCCAATTAAAAATAGTATTTGTCCTCTTTTTATAAAAATAAAATTACACCAAACAGAAACACACACATGAATGGCATATTAACCTACAACACATAGTAACATATATGATAAAAATGAAACAAAAAAGCATATAAAACAGTCTCTCTATCTCTCTCTCTCTACAGATACACAGAAGAGAGTGTGAGGAGCGAAGAAGAATACTTGAATTGGTTGGAGAGAGTCCACATGTAACCCAAGCAAGGACGGAGAATGCGGCAGAACCCATCCATATGTTGGCGAACCTATTCGGATCAGCGTGAGGAACTCCCGGGTCGCCCCGATAAGCATTTCCTAAGTACTTCTCCATTTCCTGATCACAATTCTGTCTCTCTCTCTCTCACTTCTCTTCGCTTCGCTTCTCTTCTCTTCATAAATTCTTGTGATTTTATGGGTGCCTTCTAGCGCATAATCTGTGTTTTCTCGGTTGAATTATCTCTGCGAGAATGAAAGAAAGCAGAGGAGAACAAGACTGAGAGAGGGGTGAAGATGATGACATGAAATATTTTTTATTTTTTTAATTTACATATATGCCACAAGAGTGCCACATAGATTAATTTAAGCCACGTCTATAAATTTCCAAAACTATTCTTGCCGGATCCCATCGCTGGAAGCAGAAACAGAAACAATTGAAAGTTGAGGAATTTATAGGCAAAATCTTTAGTTGGAGAGCAAAACCAGAAATTGTTGAGGAATTTACAGGCAGAATCTTTAGGTGGAGAGCAAAACCAGAAATTACTAAAAGTTGAGGAATTTATAGGTCATTACCCCTATATAAAAACTAGATTAGCCCATATTTAATTTGGGCTTATCACAGCTACCAAACACGACCATAGAGTGTAATATTGTTGAGCTTTATATGGTTATCAGAATATGGGCTTTTGGTACTTGTAGATGAAGGCTCAAAAGGCCCAAATCGATGTTAGATTTTTTTAACTCCAATTTGGATCAAATCCATCAATCTTCTATTTTGAGGTACTAGTTTGGTTTTGGAACAATTTGTTGGGATTTTGGGTTGGATTTTCATTTCTTTTATGGGTTTGAGCCAAACCGACAAACCTGGAATTATTAAACAAAAATTCGTTTATTAAATTTAAAACGGATCTCTAACTTCGTTTACTTGTCATGAATGATGAAAACATTAGATTATTAGATTCCACTTGATCTCAGTGAACTAATAAATATGTTTGCGGCGAAAATCAAAATATATATAAGAAAAGGAAAGAAGATATCTATTTATTTTTTAATAAAATAAAAAATCGAAATTGTAACATTTTGTTTATTTATTTTTAGAGGTAATATTTCTTCTAAATTTCTAGCTACTTGATATCTACGAACTAAATATAAAATCAACCCTAAATACGACAAAGTCAAATAAATATGGTTTAGTGGATTATTTAATATTATATCTTGTGTAATTCTTAAAAAAAATACCATGTCCAGACTTGATTTACTATGAGATCTATTATTATCTATATGTGGATTTGAATAAAATAATACTTTTTTTATAAAACGAATAAGACAATACTTTTAAGAGTGATGCTAAACAGCCATAATTATGGCAGCCATAAGATGTTAAATGAGTAATTTCGAGCACATAAAAAATTGTTTTGAATTTACAGCTAAATATTTTTAATCATATAAGGATTTGAATAATTTTTCATTATAAAAATTTTGAATCATATGCCCGCATTTTCAAAATATGATTAACATAGTACCCTCTCATTCAAATACTTAGGAGTCCCTCTGTTACCAAAGAAGCTTTTAGTTTGCAGTACCAACCACTCATCAAAAAAATTCTTGTCAGAATTCAATGTTGGACTTCTAAGCTACTATCTTATGCATGGAGGTTGCAGCTCATTAAATCAGCCATGTTTAGTATACAAATATACTGGGCTTGCTGTGCTTGGAAGGTTTAGCAACTTATGACAACTTATTGAAAATTTGCATTTCTTGTGATCAGATGAGTTGTCTTTGCAAGTAAGGAAATGAAACACATGAGCATCTGATTTGTGGATGTGAGTACTCAGCAAATGTATGGCAAGAACTTACTAGTAGAGTTGGCAAAAGACCGGGCTGGGCTGGGCCGGCCCGAAATTCCACCGGGCCTAAGAATTTGGAGCCCAACCAGGCCAGAAAAAAATTTTATAGTGCAAATATTTCGGGCCGGGCCGGGTTGACACGAGTCCATCAAGCTTTTGCTCCTTTTGGGCTGTCCCGACTCGGCCCGAAATCTCATCGGACCTATAATTTTAAAATCCAACCCGGCCCAAAACCTGGCCGGACTCATTTTGCCACCTCTACTTACTACATGGGGTGGAATTCAGAGGAATGGACAAGGCTGGGATATTGAGAAGAGTTTTCTCAACTATTAATGCAGGTCAAAACGAGGTAAACAAAATTTGTACCGAGCTCTTGTGATTGTTGTTGTTTATCATTTGTGGAGAGAAAGGAACTTCAGACGATTTCAAGATAAGTATACTGATCCAGCTATAGTGGTAAAGGATTGTAAAATTAAAATTGCAATTTATTATAGCAAAGATCCCCAATTAGCCAGAATGTTGGCTAATTAGTTTTTTGCCATAATTAAGGGGTATTATGGATGCCATAATTATGGCTCCTTATAATTTCCCTACTTTAAAATATTAAATAAGATTGTGAAGGGATGACTTGAAAAAAGTTGAAACAAAACCATGAACGAATGATTTGCTTAAATTTGAGAATTCCACACTTATGTTTGGAGATATTAATTAACATCTTTGTTTTGATGCATTACCAAAAGAACTCATTTATAAAGTCACCAGAAAAACCAAATTAGGAAAAGAAAAAAAAAAACCCCCCTTATAGGCAAAACCATACCAATTCCAAATATTCCCATCAATACAGTTAATAAAAAAGAAGTAAAAAAAAAAAAAATAACAAGTCAAATGCATCATTAGTACACCCTTCAATACAAGCAATATTCGATCACCTCTTAATTGCACATTTTTTCATTCAAATTATGCCACATTTTCCACTTTAAATATCTTGCTTCAAAAATTCACCCAAAATACTGGAGATTGGCAAATATTGGAGAATGCTTGAACTTATTCTAAAGGACGAAAAAAAAATCCTTTTCCTTTTTTTGAAAAAACGAGTAATTTACTATTTTACCCCGTTGTATCATAAAATTCATTTGTAAAGATAAATCCCCCAACCGATAAAACCAGAATAAAGTAGTTCAAGGTTCTCAAAAAAAAAAAAAGTAGTTCAAAACCCATGACACGAGAGAGAAAAAAAAAACGTTTTAAATTGAAAATATTTCAATCTAAATCGAGTTAAACATTACCAGAAAAAAAGTCAAATAGGGGAAGATTTTTTGTGTTCACCAGTCACCACCGATTCAGTTTGAGAAGCATTAATTGTAATTGAAAATCTTAATAAGAAAGGTTAATAATTGATGTTGCGACTCATTAAATTAATCTATAGAGAAAAAATATGAACATTTAACCAACTAAATTTCTTCCCCAATTCATCATCAACATGCAAAATTCGATCACCTCTTGCTTCACATTTTTTCCCAACATTTCCCACACGAAATTCCTTGATTCCATTCCACCTCCCCTTTCTCATCTGTACAAACCCCAAAGTTATTTTACCTCTCTCTCTCTCTCTAACCAAAGATTGAAATCAATCTACTAATCTTGAAATTAAACTAAAATATGCCCCCCAGAAAAAAGAAAAAAAAAAGATTTTTATCTTTTTTTTCATCATCTCCCGCCGTTGATTTCCATTTAACTAACACCAATCTGATCAGTCAATCTTGCTAATACCCATCCGCTTCACCACCGCATTCCTAATAATCGCTTCGCTCTGCATGCACACACCGTTCTGATCGACTCCCGCCATGTAATTCCGCACCTCCTTCCTCACCATCTCCTGCATCACCGCCAAAAACTCCGCGCTGAAAAACTGCTTATCCGCCGCGGGGGCAGCAAACTGATGACTTTGCACCGCCGGCGGCAGTGGCGGCGGCGGTGGCTGGGATGCCATATTTTGATTCGAGAGCTTCGGCAGTTCGGTAACAGGTTTAATAGAAGGATCCGTTAGTATTTGCGGGTCGAGGTATCTACCGCTCATCATTTCAGTTGAAGGATTCGGACTCGGACTCGGACTCGGGTCGGATCCGGGTAGGGACAGGCTGAGGGAAGTAACCGGGTCGGGTTGTGAGTCGGGCGGGGAGATCCCGCCGGTTCTGGGAATAGGTCGGTACACGAGATGACCCGAGTGGCTCGAATCGCTCATATCCGACCCGTCGGGGCTGCCCGGGTTGAAACAGAAGCCCGAAGCCGATATATTCGTCGACGGGCCCACGCTGGCCGATCGTTTGAGCGGCTGGCGGGCCTCGGGATCGAAGTTGCTGAACTCTTCCGACATCGAAACGCACTTACGCTTCAGCGTCGAGTTCCAATGGTTTTTGATTGCGTTATCGGTCCGGCCCGAGAGGAGCCGGGCTATGGTGGCCCACTTGTTTCCGAATCGCGCGTGGGCCCGAACAATCGTCTCGTCTTCTTCGGGCGTGAAGGCCCGATGTTCCACCTGCGGCGAGAGTTGGTTGCACCACCGCAGGCGGCACGATTTCCCGGACCGGCCCGGAATCGATTTGCTGATCAAGGACCAGTTCCTCGGGCCGTGCTTCTCCACCAATTTGTGCAGCAGCTCGTCCTCCTCCGGGCTCCACGGGCCCTTAATCCGATCCGCTTCATTTCTCTGAGCAGACGCCGCCATAACTTGAAGAAAAAGAAAAAAAACCCTAGATTTCCGGATTTAATTTAATTAAAAAACCTAAAACCCCAGATTTTTGAATGTGTGGATAGATAAATAGAAACAAGATTTTTTGTGTGTGGGTTAAAACAGTTGGAGAGGCGGAGCCTCGCCTTGGCCATGAGAAGAGAGAGAGGCGGAGGAGAGGCGTATATATATATACGGGGGGCGGAAGAGGATAGGGATTACCGGCTGAGCCGGTGACGGTGACCGGTTGAAGGGCAGTTACTAGTGTATAGCTGGCACGGGACACGCGTCGGCCACTAAGGGAATAAACGGGACACCTATAAAAATCATACTACAGGATTTCCGGGTATTTTTTATTTTTGAAAAAAATCGAAAATCGAAGAGGAATTTTTGATTACGGAAATTCAAATCACCGACCGTTTTTGGAAGTTAATACAAGGAGAGAAAGTATTACGGTTGGGGAAATAAGGGTTTTGACTCAGCCAGGCTGGAGAGCATTAACGAATTTATGTGATATTTTTAGAGAGATAAAAAAGTTGATAGAGAGGGGGACGGTGAGCTGGCGCAAGGCGACAAAAAGAGACCAGCAAACGGGGAAGAAACGGCAAAATCCAGCTGTAGACCCTGACACTTCCCAACGGCCCTTCGACTAATGACCACGTGTCAGATATATTAATTTTTAATATATGTGACTATAAATCAAAGGAGATAAATTGTGACTCCAAACTAATGTATTTTTTTTTGTCAAATGAATGACTATTTTTGAAGATATGGACGTGTTTCTTGGTTGTTAGTTGATTTTTTCCGGTACAATATTTATCAATATCTCTAGTCTATTTTTGTTGGTCGTAGAAGATTGATTAACTTTCTTTTTTTATTTTATTTTGAAAAGGTAGAAGATTGATTAGTGTCATATATTTCATGATATATATATATGTATATGTATATATAGCTTTAAAATAATTTTTGAAAATCGAATCAATTAATACAATCACCTATTGATATGATCGAGGTCCGAAATAGTTTCGCCAGTGATTCGACCACTTCTTTTTTCTACAAAAAAATGAGTTAGATTAATTGTTCAGGCCGATATCCATGAGACTGTATTTATATATATCAAAATTCAAAGATTTGCAAGCATAAATGTAAAATTTCTTTTTTTTGTATAATTACAAAAAAAATGTAAAATTTCACTATTGTTTTGTGTGATTGGTTTCGTGTATGCATACTATTTGACGAGTTTAACCTGTCACACGGTCCAATACATGTTATACTTTTGGCGAACAATGAAATTTCTGGCTGTTATTTCGGGTTTGCTTTGGAAATATTATTGTACACGAGATGCAAACCCAATGAAAAAAGCAAATCATATCTGGAAAATCTTGTGCATCAGGCTCAACGTTTTAATTAATTTTTTTATTAATTCTAGTTGGGGTTTAATAAATTTTAATTGAAATTAATTATCATCTAATTATTTTTTTACTTACCATTAATCCGCTTAATTGTTCATTAATTGCGACCAACCCCACCTAGCCTAATTTTGTTTGACATATTAGGGTGCGTTTACTTCGATGGTAAGAGAAAAATTAGGGAAAATAAAATTTTTTTCCTTATAAATCTTTCATTTCTTATCCTTTCTTTTTATAGATTAGAATTTCATAATTTCTTATTCATTCTTTTCACTTCAAGGAAGGAAAATATTATCCTTGGAGTGAAAAGAAGTAATAAGTAAGGATGAAATTCTAATCTATAAAAAAGAAAGAATAAGAAATGAGATATTTAAAGGGAGAAAAAAAATTCTCTCATTTTCTCTTATTATCAAAGTAAATGCACCTCTTAAACTACAATATCTACTCAAAATGCATTTTAAGGTAAACTTGATTCTACACAAACATATTAAACAAATTTTAAAAATTATTGTGGTCGCTCAAACCTCAAACTTGTGATTTATTGCCATTTAACTATACTTTCGTGATATGAATAAATATATTTAAGAATCAATACAAAATTAGGCAATGTTTTAATATGGATTAATTTATTAATAGATCATAATGAATACAAGGACGATATCATTATTTCAAGCATAAAATTCTCGAGATACTTTTGATCAAATCTCCATGGGAGTCAAATTATGAAGTTATTGCAAAATCTAGTTATTCCATTAGAACTAGTCAATGAAAGTAAATACTCCAAATTTTCATAATGGTAAAATAAGGTCAATCTTTATCATTCAAATTTTCATTAATCGTTTATTATTTCCTTTACTTTTAAAAAAACTTAAAGTAATAATCTGTTCCCATTACATAACAAATAAGAAAATATGTAATTCTTGCACATAAACTTATATACCTAATTAATTGTTTTTTAGTCAATTGAATATGTGTATATGATGAATAATGAACCACTCAATAACCTATATATATACAATATGAGATAAGTTATCCTCCTGAGAAATTTTAGAGGCGAGACAATATATACATAATCAAAAATAAAACTTATCTACTTTTCCCTTTTCTATAAGGGATGCTAGGAGAGGTACCTAGCTATTTGGCGAAATTCTTAAACGAGGCAATGGAATTCCCTTTTGTTTTAATGAAATAGTCCGCAGTCGATATTTATAGTGTGCATTATGTAAACTTTTTCGTTTGCAATAATTTGTAAATCAGGTAGAAAAGATAAATTGAAGTTTACCCTCTTTTTTTAATTCTTAAAAAGAAAAAAAGTTCACCCTTTTTTATGTCGCAAACGGTTTATCAATAAAGCACTTTTCAAATAGCAGTACATGATTTCAAAAAAAAAAATTTATAATAATAATTAATTAAATAAAAATGAAGTACATCACACACATTTGAATTTAAAATGAGTTATTGAAGAACCCTGATTGCGGGAGGCAAGGTACAGTTCATTTAGGGCATTAACTATTTTTTTTTTTTTAATTACAAAGTTATATATATAATGACAAATAAAGCACTATACTATCATATATGTGAGATTTCTACACTACATAAAGGTGAGACTACTATACCGCACGTAGACGGGACCACTACATCACCAAATAAGGTGGGAAAATTGACAAACATGGTTTTTAACACTTTTAAAGGTTCTTTGATATTGATTTCATGCTAGAAAACCATAGTTTGAATGAGTTTGCACTTAGGTTTTGTTATTTTACGAAATTTGATACTCCTATGCATGTTTTGATAAATTGGCAGAAAAAATGAGTGATAATTGAGTGGAATGAGCATAACAAACTTGAAGTTCAGCTCGATAGGAGTTCGTAGGTTCAAACGGATCCAAAATTGCACCTATAACGAAGGAGACGAGCCAAAACAAGAAAGTTGTCAGACTGGTGTCATTCCAAGCGCGCCAGCACCAGAGATAGCACCAGATTTCGGCCCCTTAGTGAATTTTTCTTTATTTTGCAATTCTTTTTATTTTTTGTAGTATTATAACCCTAGTAGGATGCAAACTTGTACCCCACCTATATATATATATGTCCTCCAAAACACATCTAGACATCTCTATTTTCATCTATCTTTTTCATCTTTCACCATCTTTTATTCTCTTTTATTATTTTTAGCATAGAGCTTTTGGAGATTTGAAGACGAGATTCAAGAGTTCAAGATTGAAGCAAGAAAGGCTTTAGATTTCTTTTATTGTTTTTCTTTGTTTTCAATTATGAATTTCTTTTGTTTTGATTTGTTGTTTGCCATGACTATGAGTGGCTAGTTTTCTTATATCCTAGGGTTAGAGAGTAGATGGATGATTGAATTTGAATCTTAATTAATTAATTGATCAATTACGACCTTCTCTTCTTTCTTATGTTCTTGGTTTGATTGTTTGCTTAATTGTTTAGCTACCAATTTTGCATGATTTGATGTGTTAATTTGAGATCGGAAGAAGATAATTAGCATGTGATCTAGAACATAGGACATACCTTAAAATATAGCCGGAAGGTCTTGAGTCTTGTGTGAGAACATTAAATCTTTTCAATCTTTTTGGAGTTGCATGCATATGATGTTAGTCGGGAACGATGACCCTTGCATGTGATCAACGGTTTATTCGTCATGGAAGTGGGTTTGAACTAAATTTGTAATTGTTTTAGGAAGAGTCGAGTCTTTTTGTTAAACTTTAAAATTGTTTTCTTTTACTTTCCTTTTTATTTCTTTAAATATTTCTTTTTTAAATTGTGTTCTTCTGCTGGGGCGGAGGTAGAGGGCCGGCCATAGGTAAGAAAATGGAGGGAAGTGAGGACGACAACTATCTAGCCAGAGAAGGATCTATGCTAAAAAGAGAAAAGGAATTGTGAGCGTATACATAGGTGGTGTTCGGTTAATCTAACTAGATATAATATGGGATAGATAGGGATTGGCCCGGATTAATTAGCCCGAGATTAAATTTGTCATGGGATTGAGGTCAAGACTCGTAAGGGCAAGATTAGTCAAGACTAATATGCGTGGCAATACCATACGACTAAATCTCGGGCCGAATCTATCCCTCCAAACACCTCTCACGAGACTAAGTACTATCTAGTTGGACCAACAAAGTATATCATAAATAACGTTGTCTTTAGGATTTTCATATAATCTCATCCGTGGACCAGATTATGTCTAACTTTTTTCAAGTTGGTTTTCTTTTCGATTTCGTGGAAAGGATAATATTTAATTGTTTCAATGCTATTGATTTGTGAGTATATCTCGGATCTGAGTTTGGGTTGAATTGTATATGGCCTAATAGTGGGCATGGATTTTTTTTGCACGTTAATGGGTTTGACTGTCTAGTCTATCTTACTATTCGGGACAGTAGATTGGACTTGTTGTAAGTAGACGGATTTTGTCACTATTATTATCATTTTGACTTTAAATTTATATAACTCGTGGATAAAGCATGACAACAAAAGTTTCTTTGGAAAAGAGTTAGGAAAACGTTAACTTACTTAACTAAATCAAATAAAATCTCAAACGAGTTGCAGTTGCAAACGATTGAAATGTTATTTATTACCCTTTGTAGTTTATTTTCTCAAGTAATAAAGCTTCTCTTGACGTATAGATATTGGAGTGTCCAAAGAAATTAAAACACTTTTTTCTTCTAGTAGAGGAAGTTAAGAACCAGCTTACGGGATTGTTTCCAATACTAAATAAAGTAATTTTATTCTTTGACAAGTAGAGAATAAAGTAGGGCAAATAATTTTTTTATTGTCGCATTTAGCAAGGAAGATCAAATATTCTTCTTGTAGAGCGGCTATTTAAATTCTACTTAGTTTTGCTAAAAAAAACAAAATTCGACTTAGTTCGATTTAAATTATACGCGCTTATTCTAAATTCGTTAGAAAAATAGACCAAGTCACACGCAAAAATTTATGTCAAACCTTAATACAAATACTACTAAACTCCTTTATTTTACGTGGGACAAACGTCAAAGTAGCCACTTTGAAAATAATAATTATTTTTTTAGCCATCTTATTAGGAAATGTTTATTCTGGTCCTTTTTTACTATCAAAAGTAATAAACAACTTCCCTTGCTTGGGGAGAGAACCGATTGTTGGGTAAATAAAATAAATTGGTTGAGTTGTGTAAAAAATGTGATCCTATTGTTAGTGAGTTAAAATGTCAATGGATTGTACATTTTTTTTTAATAATTATAACATTAAATTTAAAGAACACGTCACAATACTGGATTCGAATCTGAGACATTTAACCTTAGCATTAATCACTCTATGGGGTCGCAAAAATGCAATCCAATCCAACTCGTAATAATAGTTATTATAATATACAAAATGATAAGTTAGGGTGGGGTCTGCCTGAGACCACAGGATCAAAGGCTACTTCGTGTTGGCCGGCTCGACACTAAATTCAATCGGATCACAATTCTTATGGCCTAACCAAGCTCAGAATAATTTAGCTAGCTATAGTCGATGTGGTCCTTACTCGCGGATTGAGTTCTTTTTCTTTTCTCTTGTTTGATAAACAGACAAATGGATTAATTTTCTATTGGTGGCTTTTGATATTTGTTTCTATTTAGGTGGGTGTTTATGACTTTCGCTACAAAAAAATTGCTAGAAAAAACTTTCTTATCAAAGTGGCTACAAAAATATTTTCTCTATCCAAAACAGCTTAGTACATGCAATTTCACTAATCTTATTATATACTCCCTCCGTTTGCTAAAAATATCGTGTATATTAATTTATTGTGAGATATAAAATATTAGTTAAACCACACTAACATGAAACACGGAAGGAGTACTACTTATTTATTCTATAATGAAGGACATACTGACATCAATTAATATAATATATTATCTCAATATTCATAATTTGTTCTTATCAACATATTTAAAATTCGGACTCTAATAAATCAAATATCAAAAGTTCGAATTTCACATATATTTTTTAAATGGAGTCCGTCATATAACATTCAGAGTGTGCTATGCACGGATTATGAGTACCCGTTTAATCACTCCATTAGAATAGCGCTTAAAAAACTACTCCTCCATCCACCATATTTAATCATAATATTTCATTTTGTAACGTTCACCAAAAATTGATATTTTTCATTTTTGGTCATTACTCTTTCATTTCAAATTTATTAAAATCTGTACCATCACAAAATAAAGAAAGAGTAAAAGAAAGCCGAGTTTTAGGGATGTAGTTGCATATAAAGGTATATATCAATTTGCACAAATCAAACAAACTGAAATTGCGCATGCATGATTATGACTCTGCAGCAGCCGTTGCTACTCGTTTACAGCTGTGGCCACTTTGTTTTTCTTTTTTAAATTATTTTTTCTCTCTATCTGACATACGGTAGACTTGTCACGTGCCACCTGCCGCATCTTCCACCTACTTCTGTCCTCTCCTACATTTCCCGCACGTGCGTTTTCTCTCCCTTCATCACGTGACCGGTACAGCTCCACACGTGTGTTTTCACTCACGCCTTTTGCTCTTCTAATTTTTATTTTCCTTTTCTTTCTATGCTTCTAATTTTAATTAACTGATGATTTTGCAACCAAGGAATTGAAATAGTTGCACGATCAACGTAATTAAAGGCTGCCAATGATGAGTAAATTTATGTTACTGCATGCTTTTTTAGTTCATAATTTATGTTTGGATAATAATCAGGATACATAAAAAGAAATACTATAAATTATATTCATGTGGGAAGAACAACTCTGAGCTTATTGAGTAATTTAATGTATTATTAATCTTAGCTATCACTTAAAATAAATGGACATGAGTTGTTTACCTAAAATAGAATTGAACATTTACAACTTTAGAGCTTTAAAAATTCGGAATGATTTTCAAAATTAATATTTTGCAACACCTCTTTAATGGTTATTATTGCATTTGCTATATAAAGGTCACATATATGGCTCCTAATTCATAAATAGGTACCGTTAGGAGTCTATTTTGCGCACCTACAAAATATGCCCTTCAATTTATTTATTTATTTATTTTTATTTTTTTTAAGGCTACTTTTTTTTGGGCAGCTTAAGATAAAGATAGTGGCATTATACTTACTCCCTTCATCACCATAAGTGTAGCATAATTTTATTTTGTGTATGTACATAATAAGGGTAATACTTTTCGTTTTGGAAAATGAATCCATCTATTACCGTTATTTTTTAAAACTCACAACAATTCATTACGGTTGATCACTTTCTCCACTAAAAAACACTCTACCAAACATTTCTTAAAATCTGTGCCGAACTCAAAGTATTATACTTATTGTAGACGGAGAGAATATTTGTTTATCTTTGGGATGTGATAACTCAATGATATTCTTAATTTTAGGACATCGTCATATAACTTGATCCTTATAGACAATAATTTTACACTGATTTTTTTTTGTTTAACAGAAAAACACAATACATTGTTCCAAATTGATGCATACATATTTAATAGGTCTCGGTAGATTCATAATATTTTTGTGACAATATTGCTACTCGGCTGGCTTAGTCCACTCTATCATGCCTTACTTTTGTTGTAATTGTAATATTAAATTAAAGACCGACCAAGATGGACTAGAACTTAAGATCTTTGGCCTTAGACATTAACCACACTACCGCTAGGCCAACACACACACGAATTATTTTTTATGATAAACAAATGTGAGTTTTGAAGGATTAATAGTGACCATTTAGTCAATGTTCTATATGAAATTTTGAAGGCCGCGCGACAATGGACTTGAATCCAAGACCTTTGGTCTCGAATATTAACCACTCTATCACTAGGATTTGTGTGGTTTTATATCATACGTGAAGATAAATTGTGAGTTCTTGTCTTGTATCTTATTCTTTGATGGTTTATTCTAAAATAATGGAAAAATTCAATGTTAGTCGTGTGTGTACATGATATTCACATGTTTGCGAATTAAGGCTGCAAATGAATTAAACTACTCATGATCTACTCGATCTCGGTTCGATACAAGATCGATTTTGTTAAGCTTAAATCTCATCAAACAAAAATAGATACCCCAACATGTTTGTTATGCAAATTGAGTTTGTAACGATCCCTATCAGTATTGAATGAGATATATACATACTTTAAAGTTCTATAAGAGCTTTATTTTCATTAAAATATTTGAATTAAATTGACACATTGTTTTGTGATAGTATATATTATATCATAATAGGCAAATGGAATGCATTGATTGTCATTTATTATTCCGAATTATCCAAACAAACAAAAAAATGCTTGTTCACAAATATATTTATAAATATTATAAAAACTGTAAATCGTATTTTGAAAGAGATTTGTCATCTGACAATTAATTGAACTTCAATAATTAATTATATACTAGCGTTTTGTACTTATGCGCAACTTAAAAGAATATTGGGTAATGACATTACTGGAAAAAACAGATTTTGACGTCACTTTTATTGTTAAGTCGACGAACGAGTCTGACTCACCGAGTCTAAGCAATTTAAACAAATGAATAAAATCTGATGGTTGAACCTAAAAAAGTTAATCTAGATATAGTATATCATTTCATTTAATAAACAACAACTAGAAATTTTTTATAGAGGCGCTGCAAACTTTAGGCACATTAGGCCAAATCATCCTCAAATTCATGCCTCATTTTTTAACATTTTAGGATTTGAAATCTAATTAGATAATATTAGCAACTGATTGACACTCAGATCAATCATCCCTCATATTTTGTTTTATTATAATTTTATATGTCATTTTTATTTACCACATGCTCAATCATCATATGGATTAAACGAGATGAAAAGAACTGAAATTTAAATATAAAAAAAACTAAGTATGTGCGGTCGACCGAACCGGTGGTCTATTCCTTAATTGTTTTATTTTTAATTTTAATTTTAAATAATGAATTTAATTATTATTTCATTGATTATAATTAGAAATAAATAAGTTTTAATTGGAATTAACGAATCTTAATTATGAATTAATAAATCATAATTTAATTTAATAAATTATAAATTAATAAACTCAAACTGAGAATTAATAAACCTTAATTAAAATTAATTTTTCCTCTAATCATCCCATAACCTAGTTAATCTCACGGTAAAGCCGGTCACACACGATTTTTTGCTAAAAATAAAATACCATAATATGGCACGAAGATGCATTATTTTATAAATTTGTACCGTATTTGATTCTACAACTTTAATATACGGATTTACGGTAGTTTGTACCTACAAGTCCAATCACTTTTTGCCAGCCTTATATAAGCGTTTTCCTTTAAAAGTTAACCATGACTTTAGGCGAAAATTGGTTTGATAATTTAAACAAACAGTATAAAATATTCCATCTATTCTTTTGAGCAACTACAAAGCAAGGAATAATTCCATTTATTTTCTCGAAAACGTAATATATTCTTAAAAAGATTCTTGTTTTGATTTTTGGACAAATATTTCAATTTAAATAAATGATTTCACATGGTGTGGAAGGATAGAGGATGCTTCCTCCGACTCCATTTTATTTGGAAATTGTTCATAGCAGCTTTGTCTTTTTAAAACACCAATAGATTAACTTAGATCCACATGAAGCCAATTATTTTAATATTTAGACATAATTTATACACATTTCCCAGAAGCAAAAGTTTATGGAGATGCCTCCTCAAGTACAATATTTCGATCTAATAACAATTATATTAATATAGATTAAAATATTCAATTATTCTGTTGCTTTCTTGGGGCACACAAAAACATTGTGCTCCACTTAATACCAATTCATTAAAAATTAGACCATTACATAGAGAGGGGTATCGGCATATGTCACCTTATACTTCTTCAATACTTATATAATTTTGCACTAGTGCTCGTGCAATTTTCATTGGTACCTTATATGATACACCTTACACATTAAATTATACTATGATTGAATAATTATAAGACTTGCTTATTTATTTGAAAAAATCTAACTATAACTGTAATATATAAAGCAAATATAATGCTAAACCAAATACCGTGCACGTAGTCATCGAGCGGTATTTGGCTCGATAATGACAATTAAAATACATTAAGATCTTACATTCAAGAGCAGGATTCTCCTGCGGTCGACCGCACAATGCAGTCTATATATATTAAATCCTAATTGTGCGTTTAATTAAATTATAATTATTCCCTTCGTCCCATAAATTTTAACTATATATATATATATATATATATATTTCTCAAGGGAACGCAAACCTATATATTTTTTTATTAGGACTCGTTTAATCGAGGTGATTAGGAAGTATAATATGAATATGACACCCTAATATTTTATTTGAAACGAAATATACGGCTATTTATAAAGTTCGAGCTCATATGAATATATTCTAATTTTCGTAGTTATATATACCACATATGAGATAGTGTAAATAATATTGCAACTAATTGTAGCAATAAATTTCTATAATTACACATTCCTACATAATTACTATTCCTCCAGTCCCTCAAAAGTGTGGTTCATATTAGTTGAACCACACTAACCTGGGACGGAGGAAGTACTATCTATCGAGAGTAATTTATTATATTATATCAAACGAGATATTAATTCTTTATTAACAAGATTGGTTAAATCATATACTCCATAAGTGAAGAATAAATGAATAATTAATATTTTTATTAGAAATGAAAGAAACAAAATAAACGGATTAAAAAAAAAAAAGTGACCGGTTACACTAGTGCGAGCCCAATGATTCCCATCTTGAATTATTGGAGTACGTAAGTAAAACTTAACCGCACGTTTGAGAACGGCGTGATGACGTGGCGGCGGGTTCCCGCGTCCGACAAAAGAGGTGCGCGTGTAGCCAAGCGCCACGTAGGCAAGCGGGCTGATGAGTGAACTTCCGACAACCTCGCAGCTCAATCATGACCCATATCCAGCCACGTCAGAGGTTGTTAGGCGGGCCCCACCGGAGGCGATTTGTCCGTTTGTTGCTCTAACTGGCCTAACCGCAGCTTTGAAAATTCGCACACTTTGTCAATTATATATATCTATCTATCTTTCTTTGCCAGCTATAACGCACTCCTTCTCACACCACTACTTCCAAATCCCAATACACTTACCCCATCTCTCATCTTTCGTTTTCGCTACATAGTACTTTTAATACTCCGTCACTCCCGTTATTTGTGGCTCATATTTTTTAGAAACGAGTATTAAAAAAAGGTGTAAAGGATTAATTTTTTATTATTTTGGGTCTGGACCATTAATAACGGAATAATCCAAAAAGAAAATGAGTCACTAATAACGGGACGGATGGAATATATATTAGGATTAATTTGCCTAAAATACACCATCTTTTTCGAATTTTGAAATTTAACAAGACTTTTAAAAATTCTCTGTAAATACACCACCTTTACATCTGTTTAAATTTTGACACGGCGAGAACCTCCGGCGACAGACGTGGTAATTTTTATTTGACGTGACATTTCATATTTGGTGTGGCTATATGAATAGGATGGAACGATATCGTTTTAACAATTTGAACAGGGGCTCTAAATTAGGGTTCATTTCGTTCACCATCGTATAATTTTTAGAATATTTGAGGTCATTTCATTCACCATCGTAACAATTTTAAAGACGTCGTTTTTCTTATCGGAAAAAAATTCCACGTGTACAATTCCGGTAGCCACGTCAAATGCAAATTTGGGGATTTTGGAATTCATGTCAAAATTCAAACGGATGTAAAGATAGTGTATTTACAGAGAATTTTTAAAAGTCATGTTAAATTTCAAAATCCAAAAAAGGTGGTGTATTTTAGGCAAATTAACCCTATATATTATATATAAAAACTTTTATGAAAACACACTACTACTTTATAAGAAAATATAATGAAATAAAAAGGATAAAATAGAAAATAATACTATAAGACTCAAGAAAATTGTAATCTTTTCACAATCGATAAGTATATTTATATTCTTACAGTTGATGTTCACAATTTATATCAATATAAAGTTGATTCTATATCAATCAACTACTTAGAAGTGACGGGTTAATTTATATAATTAATATCTTTCGATATCTAATTTTGT
The DNA here is from genome assembly GCA_031470985.1 of Agastache rugosa. Classification (NCBI taxonomy): domain Eukaryota; kingdom Viridiplantae; phylum Streptophyta; class Magnoliopsida; order Lamiales; family Lamiaceae; genus Agastache; species Agastache rugosa. The sequence goes on from CM062605.1 coordinate 35,655,867, forward strand.
TCGGTTCTAATAGAAGAAATTGAACAAGCTAATGCTCTGTTTTATGAGATGGTATGAAATAGGTATCTATCATATTTTGTTGGGTCGAGTCAAACCAAAGCATATTATGTTATAAAGAACTTTAATCAAAGCATATTAGTATGTTGTAATTCAATTTAATGAAATACAAGCTTAAAATCGAAAGGGATAGAAGACTAGAAAAAAAAATTAAATTAATCTCTTGATTATTTCTAAGTATTTTTTTATATATTTTTTCACCATATTGATGTTGTCCAGCTATTATATCGATGCAATCAAGCATTTTCCAACTATTCAATTCCTAATTAGATTTATGAGTGGCAAGTGTATCTAATTAGTAATTAATACCTTCAATTTATTACTCCTTTCCGTCCCATTAAATTGAGTGATGCTATATGGCCATAATATGGCTAGCCATATTTGATCGATTAAATGAAAATAGACCAATTTTGTTAGATATTTGATTCATATAAAAGTAAGAATATATATTTTATGTTAGTGTTTATATTTTTTACTTAAATTCTATCATGATTAGTGTAAATATATACTCCCTCCGTCTCAATAGTAAGGTCTCACTTCTTTAATTGATGAGAGTATTAATTAATAGAAGTGGGACCTTGCTATTGGGACGGATGGAGTATTTCTTTCTTATTTTTTCCACAAAAAATCTTTGTATTACCTTTATTTTATCTATTGAGATTTATGTTACATCCAAATCCAAATATATCAAGGTAAATTTGTATAAATTAAATATTTTAAATATTAGAAGTCATTTAAATATACCGATTTTTTTTATTATTAAATCAAATTATGGGAAACCATAATGTAGTTGCATAGATTTATTCCATTAAATTTATCTTGTTACTACTTTTGAAGAGTTAATTATTTCATTTTTTTGGAATGAGACAAGGTGAATAAGACAACTTAATAAGAAAATGAGGATAAGATCAATGAGACGGATAGAGTACTATTCTAAAAAAAAGGATGAACAAGCTATTGCTCGCAACAAAATATATGGTTTGAATTTTGAAATACATGAGTTTTTAATTTTTGAGGTAAGCTTAGTTTAGAATTAAATTTGAAAATTGGATTGAATAACATACGTTATAATTAAATTATTCAAAAAAGTACAGTTCGTTTTCTATACACATCGAGTAACAATTACTTTTTAGTATACATTCAGAACAAAATATAACTACTAATAGCGGATTGTAATTTCTTAAATGATTTTATTAGTTGAGATTATTTAATAAAAAGTTAAATTTAAATCAAGGCAAAATGCATGTACATAAAACTTATAGGATTTATGCCCTTTACGGTGGTTATTCGAAACACTATAATGCTCCAAATTAATAGGGAGTCCCATTGTAATAGAGTTAAATATTAAATTTTGCATAGATTTTATACTAAATTGTTCATGATGATGTGCTATATAATAATGATTGTTTGGTTTTAATATGACGACAGTTGTTAGTGAATGATGGGGGTTTTCATGGCTTTTTCAATACTAGAAAGTGACATCAAATGTATATATATTGCATTTGAAAACGATGCATAATTGCATTTCACACTCACAATATGCGGAATTATGCTACTTTGTTGAGTCAGCAGAAAATCGGTGAGTAATGATTTATTTATTTATTTATTTTTGATTTGGGGGAGTGAGTAATGATTTATTTCTTACATTATAGTAATATTTAAGTTACACCCAATTTGTTTTATATTATTTGGTGTATGATTATTGTGTGTGTATATATGTGTGTGTGTGAATTCAATCTTTTTATGATAATGGATGTCATTAGTAATTAGAGGTGTGATAATTGGGTTGATCCTCTTAACTTTATTTATCAAATACTTATAGACTTGCGAGCTTAATCAATCCCAATTAAATTTTCTAAATTTAAATTTATTTTACAATATCAATTATTTTATTTAAAAAGTAGATTATTTCATTCACAATAACATAATATATTCATTAAAGTTTATTATTATCTTATACAATTAAAGTAAGTCGACAAAGATTAGAATACAATTATTACTAATTATAGTAAAAAAAAATATAAGTTCTATATGCCGACTAATTTCATATTTCAAATTAAATCATTCAACGAGCTTGCTTAATAGCTAACACGCAGAATACTATCAAGCTCAAGCTTGCTCGTTTATCTAACAAGCTTCACTAAATGAGCTCGATCAAGCTTCTATCAAGTCGAGCTTCGAATAGCTCACGAGTAGCTTGGTTCATTTACAACTCTTTTAGTAATAAATATATTTTTAAATGGGGAGGTCCGGAAGGATGACAATAATTAGTTATACAGATTAGTTTAGTGCAATTTTTTCGTGAATGATTTAAGAGCTTTATAATGGAAAAATGACATTATTTATAATTTTTAAATAAAGAATCTTCTAATACCATCCACTTATTGTAAAGGGAAATAACCTAACCAGGAGGACATATTCAAACTAAATATATCTTAAATATACACGACATTATTGCTCCGGACAAAATATCCAAAAAATATTTTGATCTATCGATTTATATACTCAATTCCAACCCCCACTACAAAACTTCAGGATAAATCTGAGAAAATTAAGTACTGAAAAACAGAGCGATCAGGATGATTTATATGGAATATTCAAAAAGATATTCATAAAAAAACTCAAATCTAATGTGAATATATATATATATGCAAGAATTTTTATATGCCCCACTCGCAAAATACAAGCTTAATAATAAGCAAAGATACTGCTTTGAGGAAGCTAGACCATAAAATAACCCTTCTTTTAGCAGCCAAAAATATGAAGAAAAAAAAAAGATTTTCTTATCAGCTAACGTTTAACTTCATCAGTACAACTGTACAAGGACCTTTTCCCACACAAAAACATGCGTTTCTATTTATTTACTCATAAAAAGAAAATGTTAGGGGAATCCCCTAATCTACTAAACTTTGCCGATGATATATTGGTGGCGCTTGTATTCTTGTGACCAAATATTTCAAATTCGAATTCCACTAACACTTTATAGGTTGAGCCCGTTGCACCAAATTTTCCGACTGCAGTTTAACTTTCAAGTGTGGTTTGCTCGCTACTATATATGAAAAACTTATTCAATATACACATTGAATATTGATTGTGGATTACATTCGACATGAAAACAGACAAATAAAATCGAACATTTGGTCTTGGATAACAAAGTAAGTGTATGCATCTCATCAAGAGGCAAAATAGGACCAATCAAAATAATTGCAGAGGACTAATTAAGATCCAATGTTAGATATTTGGCAAATGGTAAAAGTTGCACCACAATTTTCAAAGGTGGAGAGTTTCCAACTAAACCTACCGATAAAAAAGGCCAACACGTCAACATCTGTCTTAGTATTAAAGACTTTGAAGTTTGAAGATAAGAACAAGATAAGTAAATCTTAACCATGAAGTTCGTTTTAATTTTAATTTCCTCTTTTTTTTTTTTCTCTTTCCTTATTTTCAGTACTGTTGCTTTCTCTACACAACCAAACACAAAGGCCATGACTCTCTCTAATAATGATTACTAATATCTACAATTTTAACTAATCATAAACCAGAAAATCCCAAGAAATTCTACTTGTACAAAACCACGAGTTTTTTGGCCTCTTATAGAAAAATTGGGACCATTCGAATTGAGGTTATAGCTGTAATAGAAGTGTATTGTCTATTGGGATGATATTAATTTTTGATAAGATTGTTACCTAATAGAATTGTTTTGCTACTAGGAATATTAATTGATACCTAATTTTTTTTGCTGAAAAAGTGTGTGATCCACGAGAATTTAATTGGTCTAAATGATTATGTTGCCCTCAATTTGAATAACAAAATATCTTGTTCCGCATATGTTGGTTTAAGTTCCCATCCACGTCAAGTCCGATGAGACGGTTTTTCTACTACAATTTACCTTTCTTCGTGCGATTTTCAGGCTATTGAACAAAAATGAAATTTATCCACTACACCTTTGATAGTGGTTGCTCTTAAAAATTAAATTGTTCAATTTATCAGAGTGAATTAATATGTATTATATTTATCTGTAAGTTGTTACCCAAAATAAACACTTATTTGTGGTTTTAAGTTCATGCTTATAATATTATATTACTACCTAGTTAATATATGTATAAATTTGACCAATCTCAGAATTTGTATTTCATCGTAGCTGGGTTATGCTTTATAAAATAAACTCACCGAATTAAATATTGTATGTTAAAGTCTTAACAGTAGGTTCATTCTTCCCTAAAAAAATAAAAAGAAAATAGTAGGCTCAGTCTAATATATAGTTCTAGACAAAGGATTCGAGTTTGATTGAGACCTTGATTGAATCTCGACACACATATATATTCTATCTAAACCACATAAATAGATTTATACACAAATTCTTATATTGATTTTAAGTTTCTTTTTTCCGTAAACTATAATAAAATTGAGGGTTATTTGCACGATTTGACACAAATTTTTACCGAATTTGCAATCATAACATCACTTTTCAAACATTACAATTACAACACAATCTTTTAATTTTGTTTTTCAATTATAGCAAGCCCAAATTATTTTTTGGCAAGTAACATACGGCATGTCCAATGTAAAATCCATGTATACGTGTTATGTATGCACCAACATATCAAATCAAACGATATTGTGTAACATTAATCACCAACAACTCACCAAATGATGCTATGTTTGTGAATTAAACCCTCCAAAATCCTCGAATTCAAATATAGAATTGGATTTATTTTACAAAATTGACATTGTTTCATGAGACATGGAGTGTACAATGTTCTTTATGTCGGACACTATTTGCTGGAAAAATTGAGAGCGTAAAAAAAAAAAGGGTAATTCATATTTTGTGGCCCTAACTTTGAGCGTTTTTTTATTTATGGCTTCAACTTCAATTTATTTGAAAAAATACCTCAACTTTGAGAAATGTTTGAAATATGGCCCGAGTATTATTTTTCGGCGACCGGCCGCTGACTTAGTTCCCAAAAATATGACATGGATTTTTGAACGGATTATTTTTCGGCGACCGGCCTGAGTATTATTTTTGGCCCATGTCATATTTCCAGGAGCTGAATCAGCGGCCGGTCGTCGGAAAATAATATGCGGGCCATATTTCAAATATTTCTCAAAGTTGATGTATTTTTTTCAAATATATTGAAGTTGCGGCCATAAATCAAAAAACGCTCAAAGTTGGGGCCACAAACTATGAATTACCAAAAAAAAACAAAATATTAAACACTCCCCCCATCTCAAATATATAGTATAGGTTGATTGAAATTTCCACAAAGATTAAAAAAATCATTAGAAAAGTAATTTTACAGTAAACTTCTTAATATGCCCATATTTATTCTCTGACTATACATTTTTTCATGAGTCAATAAAAGAGATGAATAGATGTATAATAGTAAAGAATTAAAAAAACATTTCCTTTTATGTAAACATACATATATATTTGAGACATCCGAAAAAAGAAAACAAGTCTATATAATTGAGACAGAGGAATAGTAATTACAGCATTTAAAAATATTTACTATTGTAATTGCAAATTCGATAAAATTATAAAAATCTCCTTTTCATGTCGTCCTATTTATTAAGCTATTTAACTCTAACGTCAAATAAAAAAAACCAAAAAAAAAATGTAAGTCGCACCGTCAAAAAATAGTTTAACATATCATGTGAAACGCGTGATTCTCGTGGCATAAAAAAAAATTCTGTATGGTATAGATAACAATATTACTACAACAAGGTATAAGAATAAGAGTCGTGTGGGGCCCACTATGATTTGACTTATTCTAGGTCTCATTAAAATTTAATCAATCACTAATTAAACAAACGGCCGAAAGCGGAAGAATAATCCGGTGTTAGGGTCTAATCCGTTTCCTAATCCAATCCTTGTTTAACCTAAAATACGACTTTAACCTAACTATAAACTTATTGTCAACTAAAATAAACTATAAATTAACTAATTGTTAAGTGGATTACAACTACCGCCGGTTGCAAGTCCAACTTCAATCAATATTTCAAAGGATTGCGTTTGTTTCTTTCCTAAGAGCAAACAATAATCCCACACGTTTCCGCCCATGTAATTAATTGCTGCCTCCTTTGTGTCAAGTAATCGGTTCAACCAAACTCTAGATTTTGAGATAATTACTCAAGAAAATGTAAATAATTGTATATGTTTGAATGCATTGGTATTTATTAATTGTAATTGTAAGTTTAGTGAGATTAATATTAGTCATACATAATTAAACCTCAGCTTAATGGATCCTATACAAAATAAGAAATAAATATTCTTATTAAAGCGTAAATGAACTGAGCTAAGTGCCTGAGTCGAATACTTCCAAGCTCAAGCTCGAGTATCGAGCTCAATCATATCTCTTTACTTCTGATTCAAGATCTGCTCGATTTAAAATACATTTATTTCAATTTCGATGATGTTTCTTTTATGACTGTGAATTTGTCGTACTTATGTTGGTACATATATTTTTAGCAACATAGTGTTTCTTGCGGATTTCTTTTAAAGTAATTGGTATTTGATTTTTAAAATTATTTTTAAGAAGCATTTCAGAAATTTATTTTTATAAATCTTTGAAATTTACCTTTTTAAATAGAATTATCTAACTATAATTTTATTTTCTCTTTCAATATATAGGTTGTTTTTAAATGAGGCATTTTTTATTTCCGTCAACTCATGTTCAATAAGAATTGTGTGTTTCCTGATTTTTTTAATAATTTAGATTTTTTGTCCTTTCGAGGACATCAAAACGGTTTTGTATGTGAACAGAAAGGTCTCGGGTTCAAGCTCTACCGTTCCTCCTTCTCCAAGTAAAAAAAAAAATAGAGATTTTTTTAAAGAATAATAGTTGAGAAAATAAACTAATATTTCAGAGACCTAATAATACATTACTTTTTTTCTTAATTATTATTATCAAATTGATTTTCAAATACACAGTTTGAATCTATATATTCATAATAATTATAAGTATATTATTAATCAAACCTATGCCCGGGTCGGTCCAGTTAAATATATATATACTAATAAAATAAAATAAAATATAGAACTATAAATTGAGATGTCAGACATTAATTGAATATTTCCCTACAGCATTTGAACTTCAATATATATATTTATATGTGCATGTCGGTCTGTGTGTTTATGTAGGTAGCATCTATCTAATAAATTAATACAGATATAACAAAATAAATAAATATGAGCTATAATGTAGAATAGTGGTAGGTGAGGACAGGACTTGATAATTGATATCCACACATTTGGATTAGGAGTGGGACGGGTAAGGGGGAGGATTTTTTTAACAATTTAAATTATATTTATAATTTAAGTTTTATGTGTTTACATAAAATAATTTCATATATGTATTATAAAATTATAATTTTATTTTTTAATAAATGTTATTAATTTTATATTAGTAAAACATAAATAGAATTATACGTTTACATTAACTTTTTAAAATTAAAATCAAGGAAAATATTATGTGTTTCGAACCGCCAAATTTTTTGTCTCTGAATAAATGCACTACATTAGAATTCGATGCAAAAATTATGCTATACTGCCAAGTTACCCTTTTATTCATGGCAAACAAATTTACTTTTTCGGCTTTTTATGCATGAATTAAGGGCAACAAAGAGTAATTTTGCCCACTATTTTGTATGTGTATTTTGACAGCTCGATATACTTATTTAGGAACGGAGAAAGTATATGAAGTATCTTGTACTCGTTTACACTTGTTTGGATCAATGGGGTGTTATCAAAGAGTTGCACTTGGGTACATCATGATGTACCCATACATCCGGTTCAACCCGACCTGATCCGGTCAGCGTTGACCGGTCGACGGTCAAAGTCTGACCGTTGACTTTTTCGTTTTTTTTTCGCCTTCGACTCCGATTTTAATTTATAGATAATAATTGTGGCAACATTAATATTTTTTAGCTCGCTCCGAGGCCTTCGGCTCCCCTCGCTCGACTCTTGAAAAAAAAGTTAAAAAAATGAAAAATAAAAAGTCAACGCGGTCAACGTTGACCATTATCCGGTCAACATTGACCGGACAGGTCAGGAGGGTCGGATCGGGTTGAACCGGATGTAAGGTACATCATGATGTACAGAAGTTTTTGCCGTTATCATAGAGGTTGACTGAGATATGGGTTGACCAAATAATTCGAGCGAGGAAACGTGTTAGATTAAGCAGCAGCATGCGTTTGACTTCCGAATATCAAAATTAGACTAAATGTCTTCTCGCGTGGAAAATTATGGAAGAGTCCAATTTCGGATGCATAAGGTGCAACAGTTTCGAGCGCTTAACTATAAATTTTTAACTGCCATTAACGACAAATTAATGCCAAAAAAAATAGACTAAATGTCTTCTTGCGTGGAAAATTATGGAAGAGTCCAATTTCGGATGCATAAGGTGCAACAGTTTCGAGCGCTTAACTATAAATTTTGAACTGCCATTAACGACAAATTAATGCCAAAAAAGAAAAAATAAACTCGCACTTTGCCATCCGAAATTTAACGTCGTTTTTATATTTTGTCATTCCATATATTTTTTTTTCTTTTGTCGTCTGAAAATTAATTTGAAGGATAAGCTCGTTAATTCGAGGCAACACAGGGCTGAAAATTGTCAGCACCTACAAAAATCACTCAAGAATATGAAGATTTAACATTGAAAACTATTTAGAATTATAATTTTTTTTTTAGTTGAGAATTAGAAATTTTTTCTCTAACACCTGAAAATTCCTTAAAATTATCTTCTATTACAGCCCCACCTCTAATATCGTTTAAATTGCCCTTCAACTCGATTTCCAATTATTAAAATGGCAAGAAATATAATGTTCCGGTACTAATCTGAAATTTCGCAAAATTTAGTGTAAAATTTACAATTATCAAAAACCAAAATGCAATGAATAAGTTGTGATGCTTATGTGTTTTTATTCCAATCATATTATATCAGTGACAAATATTTCTTTTAAAGAAATAATGGTGACAAAAACTAAGAAATATTTTAACTTAATTGGCATCCAAATTTCAGCATGCCTTCCAATTTTACTACCTACTTTCATTTAATTTTTGCAGGTCACCCACAAAATTAGAAAATTGTTAACGTTCAACAGTCAATAGACAGTTTTACTTTTATGGTCAAAATCCACACACACACACAACCACACAATTGTAATATTCTTTTTCTTGGTTGCTTCCTTCTGTAACAATCTTGACAAAAATATATGTAAAGTTTGGATGAAGAAATTTCTCCCTCCGTAGTGATTATTAGGAATAAATTTGGATTAATAATTTTAGTATAATCTACATTGTCATAAAAAAGAAACATTATTGTAATATATTAATAAAAATAACATTATTGTATATATAAAAAACATATGATTCCTGAATTAATTATCATGTGAAGAAAGTTTCTATTGAATCTCATCCCCGATAAAATATATCCATCTTATATTTGGCTTTAAAGAATTAAATACTTGATATCTCATGTTGCCTCCTTATCTTGTGCTTCTTTGAACATATATTACTGCGTACTATAAAGAAAATTTAACTATTCATTACATATTTTTAAATTTCTAATTATTTGCATATCCAAATGTTAAGGGTTTTGTTGTATCAGTTATATATATATGCATATTATTAACAATCATATTTTATCAATTAGACTTATCTCTAGTGTCACACAGCACCAATGATGATCATTTATGTATAATATGAACTTACTCTGATTACTTTATTGTTTATTATATTTATTTTATAGGATATGATTATGACAACCAGATTCACATTATATCTTCTGAAAAATTTAACATAATATCCCAACTGCAAACTTCCAAACTATAAGGTTAGTTGCCAGCTATAAGATCTAGAAATTAAAATTCTCATTATAGAAAAACACATATATAGGGCCAAAATGGAAGTCTTCCAAGTAATAAATGATGCAACTAATTAATCAACATAAGGTACATTAATAAGTTGGACTTTTTAATAAATAATTGATAGGAAATGGGACATTGAGGTGCAGAAACTTGTCTAACAAACAACAAATTTTTGGTTGGAATTTTCGAAATGTGGGGTTCTCATTGAAATAAATGCCACACAAAAATCCACAATTATTAAACATATTATCTAATGGCTGAAAATTTTGACTTTTGAACAATGGGGGTGGTTAATAATTTTGTCCTGCAGTTATGTTTTATGGGGCCATCTAACTGTACTATCTGTTATTCCCATTTTATTATTTAATTTTTTTTTTCCAATTTTTCTCCCACAATTTGACAATGTATTTTCTTCATCATATTTTTGGATCGGTACACTTATTTTCAAGATTTCCTCCTATCCTACAAAAGTTCCAAATATTAACTATCCAACTATTTAAGCTGTTTCTCATTGTTTTCCTTCCATAGTTTGAAAGTTTGTGTTTGGCACCTTCAATTAAAACTAACAAACTGATATGTACAATCACGAAAAAATTATGTATTTCAGTAATATATATATATATATATATGTATGTATATGTGTGTGTGTGTATATGTATGTATATATGAAATAGATGAATTTTTTTTTTCAGAATTTGTTGGTAATATTTTATAATAGTAATATAGATTATGAATAAGTCACGTCCCACGGTGAGAAGGAAGACCAACTGAACAAACAAACATTTATATATTTCACATTAGTATTATTTTTATTTTTGTGAAATTAACTTGACATGAGAACATGAATAAAACAAAAACTAAATCTTGAAAATGCTAACGCTAATTAGTAAATCATCAATTGAAAAACTGAAACATGAAAAAACAAAACTAAAAAAAAGTCTTAAAAAATGGGAAAAATAGAGATTAAAAATTTGGCCGCGTATACAAAATTTTGTCTCAGATTATACAGTTGAAAACAGCTGCCTTTTCATCTAAAAATAACACAAATAATGAAAAGATAAGAAATAGAAGGGGGCCTTTTAATTTATTATCAAATTTTGGCTTTTATTTTGCATAGAATCAAATCTTTTGAATATTTGAATCAACTATTGCAGTATAAACTGAGTGTGCCAAAAGCATGGATAAGATGCCTCGCAAACGAAGGCGACTAGCTCTCACAAACTATTAGCATTAGATAGGGATGACATCGAATCATTAAACATGTAGGTATACGTTCCTCACAATATATAGTTAAGATGTCGAATCGAAGTCTCTATTTCATACTCCCACCCTCCGTCCCATTTCAAAAGTCGTAGAAGTTCTGACACGGATGTTAAAGAAAATGAATTGTTTATAATAAAATTGGAAACAAAAATTAACTTATCGAATAAAAAAGAAAAAGAAGGTCAAAGTTTTAATATATATAGAAGTGCTCTTTCATCCAATAAAACTAAATCATCAAAACTTCAATCAACTAGAGTTCAAGAGACCAAATTTAGTAATCTAGCACACTAAGCTTAATCAAATTTATTGGGCCAAAGTTGGAAAGAATGAATATATATATATTTTTTTTAATTTATACAGTCTATATCTATATGTTTCCTTCGTTGTTTTATAGTTTAACCGAAAAATCACAATAAAAAAATTAACATTTATTATGTAGTCTATAGTTAATTATTGAAACAAATGAAAATTGAATTATAACTTCTGTTTAGAGTTGATGGATATAAATTAAGACAACAAAGATGCCATTAACATCAAAGTGAAATATAAAATAAGAAATTAATACTCTCACAAGATGTGCATATGGATCACAAATACTATGACAGCTTTAATTACATATTCATTACGAGAACCCTTCGGAGTGACAGGGTAAAAATTATTGGAATATATAATTCACAAACTATCACTTTAATTTTCTTTTCATAATTCTCTTTGAAAAATATAAATCATTATGTAACAGAACAAGTAAATAATTATAGCATTTACTTAAAAGAAAAAGAAATTGAAGTTAAGCACCATACAAAGCACAAATTACTGCCAATTTATTTATGGGCTACCAACACCAGGCCCGCTTTACATTGTGGGCTAGGCCACTAACTGCAAAAATAACGATTGGTCTATTAATCATAAAAATATTTGCTGGGCCATTTTATTGTAGAAATATTGCACAATTCATATTATTGTCCGATCTTAATATAATAGAAATTTTAGACCCGAAAAACTCAATTTGTGATAATTTTAATCAATTACTCCCTCCGTCCCTGATAAGTATAGTTCACTTTCCTTTTTCGTCCGTCCCTCATAAGTGTGATCCTTTTTTAAATGGATATGACCCCACTTTAAATTTTACTTTTTTACTCTTTAAAAGTAAATAACACTACAACAAAGTGGGTCTCATTCTCCACTCACTACACATCTACCTAACATCCTTCTTAAAACCCAAAAGTTGCGTTGGCTACAAGAATCACTATAAACAAAAAAATACTCCCTCCTATTCAAAATGTAAGTCTTTTAAGGCCTTTATAACTTTTGCAAAATATATGTCATTCTAGCATTTTTTTCACCTTCAAAATCCATAATTACCCCTAATTAATTCACCCCCAAACTCACATTTTCACTATTCACTAATTTCAATTCATAATTTATCAAGGTTAAATTTGATAAAATAAATTTTCTTAATTTGTGTGCACAACTCTAAAAAGACTTACATTTTGAATAGGAGAGAGTAATAATAATAATAATAATAATAATAATAATTATTATTATTATTATTATTATTATTATTATTATTGGAATTAGGATTTCCACATTTCCAAAAAATCCCAAACCGCAGTAAAAATAACCAGCAAAATTGAGACTGCCAGGTCAGAACTACAACGTTGTTGTCGTTAGTAACAACATCACAGAAAAACATGTTATCTGTGACAAATACTACTTTACATCTTGTGTCTCATGTCAAATACCAATTTATTATTACAACTAAATCCAAAGTAAAATAATTAGGGGAAGTTGCAATCTAGTGCGAAAAAAGATTCTGAAAACAGAACCAGCCTAAAAGTGGCTGTCTTCTTACATAATTGTGATGAGTGAGAAAGTATGTTGCTTCCCTTCAAAACACTCTCAAACTATTTCATTCTAATAATAATAAGTGCCTCTGTTTTCTTGCACACGGGAAGCATGTTTTTTCTCATTTGTTCCTTCCTTTTAGCTCACTCCAATTTGGTGAGCAGCGACAACAATGCCTCCAAACCTAAGAGCATTTTCATCCTCGCCGGCCAGAGCAACATGTCCGGCCGCGGCGGCGTCGTCAACGCCACGTGGGACGGCGTCGTTCCGCCGGAGTGCCGCCCCAACCCGAGGGTCCTCCGGCTGAACGCCGCCCTCACGTGGGAGGCGGCGCGGGAGCCACTCCACCGCGACATCGACGTCGAGAAGACATGCGGGGTGGGCCCCGCGATGTCGTTCTCGAATTCGGCGGTGGGGCGGGATCCCGGCATCGGGGTGATCGGCCTCGTCCCCTGCGCCGTCGGGGGGACGAATATAAGCGAGTGGCGGCGCGGCGGCCGCCTCTACGAGCAGCTGCTGACTCGAGCTCAGGCCGCCTTGCACGGCGGCGGAGGGCTGATTAGGGCGGTTTTGTGGTACCAAGGTGAGTCCGACACGACCAATCACGAGGATGCTAGATTGTACAAGAGGAGATTGAAGAACTTTTTCAATGATATTCGATCAGATTTGCTGTCGCCTGTGTTGCCAGTCATCCAGGTACGATGGTTAATTGTCTCTTTATTTGGAAGATGGTGCTACGGTGTAGATCGAACAGTACTGTTTGTGTGACAGTAATTTATTAAGAGTGATGTTATTTAGTCATAATGTGGCTAGCCATAATTTGGTCGATTAAGTGAAAATAGACCAATTTTGTTTGATATTTGATTCATATAAAAAGTATGATTATATATTTTATGTTAATGTTTATATTTTTTACTTAAATTCCATCATGATTAGTGTAAATATATTTTTTTTCTTATTTTTTTCGACAAAAATCTTTTTATTACCTTTATTATATCTATCGAGATTTATGTTACATCCAAATCCAAATATATCAAGATAAATTTGTATAAATTAAATATTTTAAATATTAGAAGTCATTTAGAATCCAAAAATTTAAATAAAACCAATTTTTTTGGTTATTAAATGAAATTATGGATAGCCATAATGTGGCTGCATAGATTTATTCATGTATTAATTTGGACAATATTGCATATATTTCAGTACTATTGTTCAAATATGAAGATATTATTTAAATTAAAAAATGACAGAGGGCTGGTATTGTTCAATCAGTGCTAACACCACCTGCACAGACTGCATCGAATGCACCTACAATTTTTTGATTGTTTTGGTGTTAGTGTAGGTGGCATTAGCATCGGGGAATGGACCCTACGTGGATATGATAAGAAAAGCTCAACTCGAACTCGAACTTCCTAATGTGAGATGTGTCGATGCCAAGGGGCTACAGCTCGACCCGGACGGGTTGCATCTGTCGACCGGAGCCCAAGTCCGGCTCGGGCATATGCTCGCCGATGCCTTCCTCCACATCATGGCTCCTCTCCCAGTTCAGAGCAGTGGTGCTAACAAGAGGTTCCACAATTTTTTCATGGACTTCTTCCTTAGATGGGTTAGGTAGATTTAATTTTTTTCTCATGAATATTTATTTATGTTTTTATTATTAATTGAAGTTAGGATTTGCATGAAGAAAATTGAAGTTCTCATTTACGTACAAATTTGGCTGTTGTGAAATTAATGTTAAAATCTCTCGACGCGATGTTTCATGAACAAAAATGGGCCGTTTGTACTCGTATCACGGATCAGTATCGAACTTCATTTTACTAATTCACGTCAATAAGATAACATGAAAATGTTCGACGGCTAAATAATATACGAGATTAAGGTTACATATGAGGTAAATTAACACATTAGAGATGGTTGGTAAATTTCACCAAACAGCATAGAATTTGAATTGACTATACAAATGCAAAAAAGTTGGATTGTCATTTTCTTGAATCCAACTTAGATGTCGCATCTGGACCAAATTAGTAGGGACCGGAAATATATAAACTTGAAAATTGTACACTGAAAGTTGGAAATAAATAAATAAAAAATGTGCCAAAGGACTAAAGTGAAAAGGAAAAAAGAGGAAGCCTTGATAGAAAAGCAAAGCTAATTCCGGATTATAATTTTAATTCGATATCATTGGTTTCGGATCTATATCATAAATTCTGTATATTTAAGTTCATAGTCTTAGTCCATATTTAATATTTTTATAACCAGCCCATATCACTATATCAGATCTTATGAAGCCCATAACAAAATTTATGAATACAGAATTGACCAAGTAAATTGAACGATAATTTCAGTTTCGAATATAGAATTCTTAAGAAAAAATAGATGGCTTTTGCTGCAGTGGTCTGTACCATAGGATTGGTGCGGTTTATCCTTTTTTTTAATTAATTAATTTTAATTGAAACTTAATAAATCTTAATTCGAGCTTAATAAATTTTAATTGAGATTAATTAATCTTAATTAAAATTAATTAATTAAAAAACTACATATTTTTGATGGAGACCAAATCAACAAAACTAATAAAAAGATCGTGACACTAAGATTTGACTCAGCTGAGTTATAACTTCTCCTAAAGATGCGAGAATCCATGAAAATTAAGTGGCGAGTGATCGATGCCCTCTTAGAACTCTATTCTAAATAATTAGTGTCTAATATTTTTTCTCGGACTACCACTACGCAATATTTATTATCGAAATACACGTGGCGTGTGTTGAAACTATTAAAATACGAGATGAAATATAATTCACAAAGTACACGAAATAAAAGGACATCGATCTCTTCTATATAATGCGGAAAGATGATGGTGGCTTCTCATTCCAAACCATCCAAGCCATTTCTCTCTAAAAGGGGCCAAAGATTATCACGTACATTGCATTTTGTTCCGACCAACGATGAGTTCCCTTGTCTGGTTAATGGTTTTGTGCTGCTCAACTTTAGTGAGCGGCCAAGATCATGGCAAGAAGAACATATTCATACTAGCCGGACAAAGCAATATGGCCGGACGAGGCGGGATTGAAAATAGCAAGTGGAACGAAGTGGTTCCTCCGGAATGCAAGCCCAGCCCGCAGATCCAAAGGTTAACTGCCAAGCTCGTGTGGGAGGAGGCGCGCGATCCTCTCCACGCGGACATTGACCCTAAGATCTGCGGGATAGGGCCCGGGATGTCCTTTGCCAACACGGTTTTGGCCAAGGACCATAGCATTGGAGTGATCGGTTTGGTCCCTTGCGCGGTTGGAGGGACGAAAATAACCGAGTGGAAGCGCGGGATGAAGTTGTACAACGACATGATCGAGCGGACCCAGGCTGCCCTAAAACACGGAGGTGTTCTCCGAGGTCTCATGTGGTTCCAAGGCGAGTCCGACACGGTTTTATTAGACGACGCTTTGACTTACAAGACCAAATTCGAACGCTTTATTGCCGATGTCCGAGCTGACTTGAAAGTGCCCACGTTGCCCGTGGTCCAGGTATGTGAAATTCCGATTATGTAGGATTCGTTTGGTAGGAGAAATAAGATAGATTATATTTTTTTTATATCGGAATTATTGTTGTAGGTATTAATAACATCAGGTGATGGAGATTACGTAAAAGAGATGAGAGAAAGTCAACAGTCGATCAACATTACCAACTTCAAGCAAGTGGATTCGTGGGGCCTACTTCTCTCAGGTGACCACGTCCATCTCACATCGGAGTCGGCAATCAAGGTGGGCCACATGCTGGCCAATGCCTTCCTCCAATTCTCGCCACAATGAAAACACACTTGCCCCGCTTAGTCCGTGGATGGTTTGGAAAATAATTGAACGTCATACATATTATGTATACGTTGTGATTCGATATGAATTTTTTTCAATAATATATGATATTCATCCATTATCTCGAAATAACTCTTAATACTTATTGTGAATGGATTTGAATACTAGTTTTTATGTTTCTCAACATTCAAAATTGCTATTCAAGAAATTTTATGTCAAAAAGATCGATACTTCACCGCTAAAAGCATGAGAAAATATAAATGATAGTAGTATATAAGCTTGAGGGCCTTAATTTGAGGTATGTGAGACGGTAAACATAAATAAGCAATTATATATCATAGAAAATTATTTTATACATGGAGCTACATGACATAAATAGTTTTAACTTAGTTTTAAAAATTTATAATCTTCAAAGAACTCGTTAAAATTAGTATAAAAATATAATTTAGAATTAGGGTGTGCCTTCAACTGAAATAGAACTTATTTTCACTTGTACAGATAGGAAAAAAAGTGACTTTAATTTTGTGAACATATAAATAATTAGGGACATATATAAATATAGGCACCACATATAATATTATTTCATATGTTTTAGGAGTTAGTAATACATTCGATGGTAGATATGGATTAATGGAGAAAATTAAAGGATTGTATTCTATGGTTACGATTCTATCATATAGTATGTCTTTTTCATTCCGTTGAAAATCGATTTTACATAGACCTATGAATATTAAAAATAAGTGGGCATGACAAACGAAAAACTATTAGTGACTTAGTGTATTACATCTTAAATATAATCACTTTTAGTAATTTTTGTTAAAATTCTTTGCACTTTTTGATAAATGATAATCTGGAAAAAAAAAATGACAAACCAAAAATGCAGAATTCTTCTTGAATGTAAGCAAGTATATGATAAGCTCAATATAATAGTATTTCATAATTTATTTGAATATATATGTTTCATAAGATATGGGCGAATTATGAATTATATAGGGGGCGTTTACTTTGAAGGATAAGATAGATTGATAAAACATAGAATTGACTATATGAAGGATTAGATGATCAAACAAGTTCAAAAATAATCAATCCATCAAAGTAAACGGTAGATGAACCTATACTATTTTTATCTATCTATCATATCATCCAAAGTAAACACCCCCATATAGTACTCCCTCTGTCCCTCATAAGTGTGGTGCATATTTGATTTATTATAAGATATAAAATATTAGTTAAACCATACTAACCTAGGACGGATGGAATATTATATAACGTAAAACAAATATACAAGTATGGAATATGATTATAGATAAATATATGATAAAACAAATACGAAATATGACGCATATCGAAAGTTTAATAAAGTTGGGATTTAGAAATTAGATAAAATTCATATTAGACCTTGAATTAAGGTGGTGCACCTGCTCCGTCCGTATCAGATCCTATCCGTTCACAACTTCCCATAGTAATTTTTTTGAAATACAGTAGAACCTCTATAAATTAACACAGTCGGGATCAGAGAAAATTATTATCTTAAAGAGGTTATTAATTTATCGAGTTAAAATTTAAAAGACAATATTATTGTCGGGACCGAAGAAAAATATTAATAAAGATGGAATTGGATCCAAATTGAATTCGGCCTTTTAAGCCTTCACCCAAAAGAACTAAAAGCCCATACTAAGCCCAATAGATCATTTATTAGCTGAGTAGAGAGCTTTTTGGGTGCTTCTAATCCTTATAATAATAAGATCATCAATTTTGCGCGGGAGCACTTAATTATAATATCTTTATAAAATAATATTAACTTAATTACTATATAGAACAAAATAAATTTCCAATAAACAATAGCATACCAAAAAAAGAAAAAAAAATGGAACATTTGGAGCATTATTGACCTATCAATATTTTTCTCTCTTCTTATCTGGATACATAAACAATAATTCTAAATTCAATTAAAAAAGGAATCTTCCAAGTCCTTTTGATACATAAACATAAATTAAAAAGTTGGGTGAGTGGAGGAATTGATATTTTTCGTAAATAAATGATAGAATGAAGGTCAAAAGTTTAAGGAGTGTGGTGTGATCATATTAACGATGGAGGAAAAGGAAAAAGAAAAAACCCTCAAGTTTTTTGGAATAGACGAAAAAGGAAAAGTCCGCATTAATTTGAGGGATCTGAGACAACTCTTTTGCCTGCTACTTTACAACAATAAATGACAAATTTATTTTCAATGATTTATCATCTCACAAGCTATATATACTCTAAAATATTGTATAAGTAGTGACTGAGCATATGAATCATGTAATTAACTATTAATTGTTGAAAAACATAACATCAAAAATAAATAAATAGAGTCGTCACTCACACATATATATATAATATCACAAAATTCTGGTGGAACTAGGCACTCGGCATCCGGTGTTTGGTTTGGTGTCCATTAATATAGTACTTTAAAGATAAATTAATTTTTCTTCCATATTTCCTTCTTTTATAGTATTTGTTATGATTTAATTTAATTATGTACTTATTAATAAAAATTTACTATATTCAATTAGAATACATATTTTTAATTTCTACTTTCAATTTTAGTAGAGAATAATTAACCGTGAATTATGATAAATTCATAATAAAAAAAAATATATCTTTTGTATTATAATAGTAATAGTTATTAATTCTGAATTGATTATATTATCCAAAAAGATGATGAGAAAGCGCTATTTCTCGTCTTTTCTACTATGTTTTTAAATGAACAATCATGAGTGCCGACATAGTGTATTACGTGTCACTACCAGACTCCGCCACTCAAACACTGCCGACATGCATCTTATATACATATATATATATATATATATATATATATATATATATATATATATTCTAATTTCTAAATATATTATAAATTGAAGCCTCTAATTTCTTAAACACTAGCTTCAGACTCATCCTATGAATACATCCAAGGTAAGGGAACACTTCTTTTTTATTGTTTTCTTTTTATTTATGAGTTTGTTTTAGAGTGTGTGTTTGGAGCTAAGTTTGGTGTTGTTTTTCAGGGTAGTGAAAGAATTAACGTTGAAGGAGCAGTGGAGATAAACGTGGATACGGTGGATTACCGGAAGCCGGCGGGGGCGGAGGAAGAGCGGCCCCATCCGGAGAAGGTTGCGGTGACTCATGTCATACACGACGACAAGCACGGCGGCGCGGCCAACGTTGTAGGCGGAGCTGCCGCTGAGAAACCACAATCTGTCAATGAAGCCGTGGGCGAGACCATTAGCAAGAAGCAGCAGTAATAATTAAATTATTTAATTTTGAGGCCGTTATTTTATTTCCGTCGGCGTGTATTAGAATCATGAATTTATATAATTTTGACCTAATTCTATTAGATCATAGATATCAATTGTGTCTTTTTTTTTTTGTGGAAAAAGATACCTCAATTGTCTGATTTCTAGGGTTTGGGTGTGTGTGCATGGGGTAATAATTAAAAGGTTTGGGTGTGTGGGGTAATAAAATATACTCCCCTTCGTACTTCTATTGCATTCTTTTCGGCATAAATATTAAGAAGAAAGTTTTGAAAGGGTAAAAGATAAAAAGTGGTGAGAGATGCATATTTACTTATAATAAAAGTGGCAAGTATTCAAACATGTATTTTCTTATAAGAAAAGTGGCTACTTATTTCGTGACACTTTAATAAAGAAATGTGTTCGTTTATTCCGAACGGAGGGAGTATGATTGATACTTCATACATGATTATCAAAATTGACATTACGTTGGAAATGATTCTCAGATTACTTATTTCTCTTTACCTTCACATTCTAATAGAAATATTAATAATAACAGCCCTATACATTAATTGTATCCAAACTTATTCGATCAGAGTGAAAAACATGTGAAGCAGTGAACAAAATCTACATGCTTCGTCATGCTCCAATAAACTTTTTGTGCTCGTATATATTTTAAAGATTTTTTATGCATTCCCTAATTTAATTGTTTTGAGATGATTGCTTGAAGATCCATTGTACTGTATAAGTTGTTTATGCTATGGATTGGCTGATTTCATCAATATTAATTTTTTATTTTTTTATATTATTTCATCAATATTAGTAAACATGCTAATTTTTATTTTTCTGTAGAAAAATAAGAAGTGTCAAGAAGAAATGTTCACTTATCGCCTCTATATTTTAAGGCAATTCTCAAGATTGTTATTACACTTTTCACCGATTAGCAAGGAAAAAGGGAGAAATGGCAGAATTTGACCAAAAAGAAAACTTGTAGTAGTGTAAACTCATGTAGTGAAGTACGTCTTAGTCTTAATGGTATTCCTCATTTATTTAAGGATGAGAAATCGGGTTTAATACCCACTTCCCCTCCCCACCTAAAAAAACAAAAAGTCATGTGGCGAAAAGATGAAAATGAAAATTGAGAGAACATCATTTTTTATGAAATTAGTATGTCGAGATTCCTTTATTATGTAATTGCAAAAACTGAAATCTTTAGAAAACGATGGATTGTTTATTTCGTCCCTATCTTTTAGTAAAGATTATCTAGGGATATATCATTTGATGGGGCTATTATTTTTGAAGGATATATTGAAATTTTAAATGAGGTTATAATGGTAAAATAATACATTTATTAATATTTTATTGTTTTATTACATTTTTAGACTATAGTGAAAGAATTTGTGGTATGCATAAATTTACCCTTAATTACAAAATTAAATGTGCCTGTGTCACCCTTTTGAAAGTTTTAGCCATCAAATTTAAGGCACATAAATTTTTTTATTTATTTGATTTATGTTATTTTTAATTTAATGTAATTTTTGATTTTTTAATTAATGAAAATTTCGATTTTATTTAACAAATTCTATTGCGCCTGCTATCACGTCCAACCATTATGAGATTGGGCGCTTAGGTGGGACCAGAGGCTATCATGCCTTTAAGAGGTGTAATTATTGTGGATGCTCTTAGCTATTCAAGTAGTTTACCGCTAAAATCGAGAGAAATCATAAATTATAGTAACACATGATTAAAAACGCCATATGTTCATCAAGAGTGTGACACATTTGGGGTGATACGAGTTTTAAGAAAAATAAGGTAAATATTATTTGAGTGGAGAAAGAATTACCGTTTTAAAATATAAGGGAGTGGACCGAGTGGTAGAATCATGTACTAAACAGGAAAGTGTACATCCTTTATGAACGTATCAAAACGGAATTAATATTACTACACTCTTAAGGAAGGAATATATGTTTATAACCTTTTGAGGGCCTTAATTTGAGGGATCTGAGACCGTAAGCTGTTTTGCCTGCTACTATACAACAATAAATGACAAATTAATTTATTTTCAATGATTTATCATCTCACAAGCAATACTCTAAAATATTCTATCTGTAGTGACTAGTGTATGAATCATGTAATTAGTAATTGTTATGTGGTGTAGAGGTCCCGCCTACATGATGGTGTAGTGCTTGATTAGATTATATATATATACCTTGTAATTCTAAAAAAAAAATGGAGTATATATAAATAAAATCGACAATTATACATATATATAATATCGCAGAATTTTAGGTGGAACGACGCACTTGGGTTCCGGTGTTTGGTGTCCATTATGTACTTAACAAAAATTAATTTTCTTCCGTATTTCTTCATTTCAATTTTCTTCCGTATTTCTTCATTTCAATTTCTTGTGATTTAATTTAATTTTCTTGTGTTAAAAATTAATTTTAACAAAAATTAATTTTCTTCCGTATTTCATCATTTCAATTTCTTGTGATTTAATTTAATTATGTACTTATTAATAAAATTAATTTATTATATTCAATCAAAACATATAATTATTATTTTAATTTTATTAGTTAATAATCGATTGTGAAGGTTGATAAATTCATAATTAAATTATTCAACTTTTGTAGTATTATTATAGTAATAGTTATTAATCCTGAATTTATTATATTATCCAAAAAGATAATGAGAAAGAGCTATTTCTCATATTTTCTTATAGTACTATGAATTTATGAATTTAAATGAACAATCATGACTCATCATCTTCTCTTATATTACGTGTCTCGACCAGACTCAAACACTGCCATTTTCGACATGCATATATATATATATATATGTGTGTGTGTGTGTGTGTGTGTGTGTGTAAAGCCTCTAATATTCAACCATATAGTCAAACAGTAGCCTCATTCAATGAATGTATCTAAGGTAAGAGTATAAATTATTTGTTACATGAGTTTGTGTGTGTGTGTTTGCAGCTAAGTATGGTGTTGTTTTCAGGGTAGTAACGATGAAGGAGCGGTGGAGATAAACGTGGAGACGGTGGATTACCGGAAGCCGGCGGGGGCGGAGGAAGAGCCGCCCCATCCGGAGAAGGTGACGGTGACTCATCTCATTCACGACGACAAGCATGCGCACGGCGGTGCGGCCAACGTTGTAGGCGGAGCTGCCGCCGAGAAACTACAATCTTTCAATGAAGCCGTAGGCGAGACAATTAGCAGGATGCAGTAATTAAATTATTTAATTTTAACGCCGTTATTTTATTTCCGTCGGGAGTGTATTAAAATACCGAATTTCTATGAATTTTGTGTAATTTGAATTGATCATATATATATATATATATATATATATATATATATATATATCAATTGTATCTGATTTCTATGGTTTGGGTTGTGTGTGTGTGTACATTTTTATTTACGAACTGTTTAATAGTTATATTTATTATAAAAAAATGTTTTATTACATCATTATGTACATATATTTATTTACAAACTGTTTAATAGCAAGTATTTTATTCAAGGATGTACTATAATGTAAGCAACATAGCTTATAATGATATTTTTATTTGTGTTTATCAATTTACAGGTTGATCTCAATATTCATAGAATGTGATATTTCTTTCATTAATTAATAGATAAAATAATGCTAAAAAATTAATATCCTTTATTAGATATTTGAAAATGAGGGACACCACTGTGCATTCGGGTGTGAGGATCATTAATTAAAATACAATTAATGGATTAATAAATTTTAATAATTTGTGAAATTCTAATTAAATTCATAATTCTTTCCTAATTAATTATTATTATTATTATTATTATTATTATTATTATGGCCTAATTAATGAGTACATTCCAATTCTCTATGCATATTCTTTATTCTATTAAGAAGATAAAAAGTTGAATTTATCATGAGTACCCCGTTCGATTGCCTCAACAAGCCATGACTATAAACCAGATACAACACAATATCATGTTTGGTTGATAAGATTAATTCTGATAAGATTAATTCACACTAAAGCCCGCTACTAACTTCAATGATTAGTCGGCCCGTTCTAATTCTCGTTACTATGAGTAGTGCCTCTCCCAGCGACAAATTTAGTCTGGAGCATATACCATTTTGTCACACGGTAACAAATCTCCTTCCATGCATCTCATCCTCCCTCTCTCTCACCTGTATCTCTCCCACATGGTGAATTATTTTGTTGTAAGAATGAAAAGGCCGCAGCGGCGGCGTTGATTCACGGTGGCAACAGTGCGTAAAGCCGTGAGATTGTGAAGGGGATGACAATGATTGCCGGTTGAGATAATCAACTATTCTTCACCGGAAGTAGATGATGAGAAGAAGAGATTTTAGACATGAAGTTTCATAATCGAAGAGAGAATTGGAGAATTTCAGATTTTTTATTGTTTCATTTGTGGTGTCACAGATTAGGAATCAGATTTGAAGAACTCACTTGAAGGAGGAGGAGGGCATGGTGGTGGACGGGTGAGCGGCGGCGAGAATTTAACAAAATTGGGCCGAATGGGAAAGAGAGAGAGAGATGGTGTGGATGAGGCTTGTGTGTGTCTGTGTGTGCAGAGGGAGAGAGAGAAAAGGAGAGATGGTATGGATGAGGCTTGTGTGTGTGCGCGCCAGAGAGAGAAAAAGAGAAATGGTGTGTGGATGGATGTGCTGAGAGTATATGAGTAATTGATTAAATTTGTTTTGAGATGTATAAAAATTGTAAGTTCAACCAAACACAGTTTTAATAGGCATGATTCACTCTTTATTTGTTCCGTATTGTATCCGACTATTATCTAGTCTAGCAAACCGAACCCGGCTATTATCTAGTCTAACAAACCGAACGGGGATGCATATTCTTTATTCTATTAAGAAGATAAAAAGTTGAATTTATCATATTAAGATTTAGAGTTGGATATATATATATATAATATTTGAGAAAAAAAATTGGGTCAATCCTACAACTGGAGGAGACCAAACAAATGTTTAGGCCTTTTTCAAAAAAAAGAAACTCATATTTGGGCTAAAGCCCAATCCTTTTAAGAATCACTTTCTCAATTTGAACTAGCGTAGAGTCAGAATCACAAAATCGAAAGTTTTTGGGTTGATTTTGGAAGATTTTTTTACCAAATAAAAGTACCTAAAATTTGATGGCTGTTTTAGAGCAGCTTCCCATTAAAAACCCATTTTAAAATCAGATTGGATCCTCCATCTCCAATTTATGTTCCATTAATCGTGTTTAGCTATTAATTTTACTATTTTAAAAATATTTATTTAAAAATAAAATTTTGATAGAGGATCCCAAGTATTTTCAAAACGAACCCCTATCTAATATATTTATGTTTACCAATTAGGATTTCCAGAAGACAATGTAAAATTAACTATAGTTCGGTAAAAGTTATTTCAGAAACATCGAAGCAGTGAAAACCTTCTTTGTATCTTCTTTTGCATAAAGAGAGATCGAAAATATCTAAGCGGTGAAGATTACTTTCGTGTGAAGGGTAGAGTAGAGTTCAATTCCACTTCTCACCCTTCTCCAACTAAAAAAAAGTACTATAATTAAATAAAAAAAAGTTTTAAAACTTAATCTGTTTAAACTGATTATAAATTTTAGTATGTAATAAAATATGAAATGGATGTAATGAATCTAATCTAACACGCTAAATTTGAGTATGTTTTG
Organism: Agastache rugosa; assembly: GCA_031470985.1. Lineage (NCBI taxonomy): Eukaryota > Viridiplantae > Streptophyta > Magnoliopsida > Lamiales > Lamiaceae > Agastache > Agastache rugosa. The sequence continues at coordinate 35,681,660 of CM062605.1, forward strand.
TTTTCGAAATTTCTGATTGGATAAAATCTGGAGTTTCACAAACAAGTCCATACTTTATCCATAAATATGGCGATAACAATGTTGCTAATCTATAGAAAAATAAAAGTATAATCAACGGTTCTTGAAATCAACTATTGTCTATTTTTGAATTTCAGTGAAAAAATTGTTGCATGCACAAACATTATTTATGTTTTATCCAATTAGACATTTTTTATTTGAATAATTTATTTCCTAAACGTTTTACTATTTTACAATTATTATCAAAAGATTAGTTTTATTGATGAATAAAATTCAATTTACAAGAACTACATCTAAGTTGCACTTTATAGCTACCAGAGTCAAGTTACCTTGTCTCAAGTCACAGGAATTAATAGAGTTCAAAAAAGAATTTCGTGTCTTTTTTTTCTCTTTTTTTTTTTTTTGGAGAATAAGAATTTCGTGTCTTTAAAGAAGTTAACTTGAAATTCACAAATAAAGTAACTGCAAACGGTATTTCTTTCCCCTAATTATACATAAATCTCCAAATGTCCATTAAAATACACTCTCATAAAAATATGTGCAACGAGTGGGGAATATTAATGATGCTCGAATTATATCATTGTATGGCATCGACATGGATGAAAAGCCAATCTTTTTTTTTTTGTATTAAAAAAAGCCCATTTTATGCATGTATAATTCGAATCAAAATTGCACTGAAGAGCGGTTGTGGGTTCGGCTACGGCCTGCAAGTTCTCACGATGTAAAAAAAATTAGTGAAATTGTAAAGAAGCAGAAGCGGGGGTTTAACAAGTGTAAACCAAAAATAGCGGCAGTATATTCCCATAATATCAAAACAAAATTTAGTGGAACATTCCGATAATTTTTTTTCTCGTTCTGCCACTTGATTTAGAACTCGTATTCTCAATTCGATTGGAAAAATGTGCAATTTGAATTATCATTATATTTCAACCTCGGAAACTAAAGAATTATTAAATAAAATTCGGAAACTTGATGTATATAGATAGGGTCCCATTTTTCTGAAGAAATTACGTACATACAGAAATCAAATTAATACGGTATAATTAGGAGACATAATTATAATCTCCTATCAATTTCATGTTTCACCAAACGCAGAAGATGAATTGAAGTTGACGCCAAGAATTCAAGAAACAAACTCTACTTGTTTAAAACACTACACCAACTCAGTGGAAATTATGGTAGAAAATTAGGTCCCACTTTGTTTTTATTTTCCATATATATTTTCCAGCTAGAAAGTATCTATGATTACATATATAGATTCTCATCTAAATATAAAATAGGTCCTCATGAATTACATTTTATATATAAAGGAGAATTAATATGGCAAACATTATTTACCGTGAGAAATTGACTATAAGTCAGCGGTGCTCATGGTTTAATTGCTTATAAATGATGATCGATATATTGATTCTCATATACATACATGTAGGTATGATGATCGATAAATGTGTAATTTCTAATAATCCTATCAAGTTCAAAAAATTGACCTTTTTTATGATCTGTGTTCCATATATGTCGATGTTTGTGTGTGTATATGTACTTGGGCTAAAATCTCACCCTATTGGCGATATCAATAAACAATAATTTTAAGAGACTTGACTAATGATCCAAAATTTTGTAATTTTTGTTATTATAAGAGTTAATTGTCAGTAAAATACACAAACTATATCACCGAATTTTGGTTTTTAACACGATCAATAAATATGGCAAAAAAATACAAGAACCTTAATAAAATTTGGAATTTAGTCCGAATTCAAATTTAGTCCATTTTTTGTCCGATGTGGAGCCGGATTTGAACTACGTGGCACCGAGTTCCAACAAATAAAACGACACGTTTTATTAAGTAAAATACGATGCCGTTCTTATCTTCTCTTTCGTCCTTAAAATCCGGTGTCATGTCTGACGAAAATTGGCCGGAATCTGAATTCGGGCTAAATACCAAATCATACGAAAGTTCGTGTATTTTTTTGGCCAAAATTTTAAATTGTATATCAAAATTCGATAATAGTTTGTATATTTACAGATTATTAATCCTTATTATATAAAGCCTTTTATGCAGTGAAATCATGTTACTTTTGGTGTTGATGATGAAGTTCAAATTTTGATTTTATTTCTATATTCTATTGTATTAGTATGCATGCATTATTAGATCATTACGTTACATATAAAATTGTTAAGTTGTAAAAATTAAATTTAACATATTTTTTTAGTTAAAAAAAACTATGCCAATCATAATAATAATATATATATAGTGCAATCATTATTGCCTGAATATAGGTAAAGCCAAGTGTACAAATGATGGCATAATTTTGTATGACTAAATCACCAAGACAAGAATATTAGGTGGGATATAACTGAAAGATTTCAAAACCTGGTCCACTGCACCGACTTACAAATAATTTTTTGTTACTAAAGTTTTGATCTTACAAAAAATATCATTAATATTATTCACTCTACTAATTATTCAGATTACCGTATCAAAACTATACCAATAATATGTTCGAGCACAATGTCAGATTTTAATGCATAAATTTGTAGAGAATATGGGGAAATTGGGATGCACGTGCGTTCATGATTTTTTAAATAATAATAATAATCATTTTACAAATAATTGCAACTCATTTCTCCAAATTAATTTGTTTCAGAGACAAACGATGATGACCAAGCAGAGTTCCAGTACTAGAAACAGCTTTGTTTACGTCTGAAAAAGGAAAAGGAAAAAAATAATGCAAGATTCCTTCTATAATTTGTGGATGCAATATATAATTTATATATATACCTTAAAAAAACAATATATATGTATGTGTGTGTGTATATTTTGATTGATTATTGTATGTATAATATATCGAATTACACACAATATATCACAAATAAAAGTTTCCTGAGAGAGAATGGCAATGAAACTAATTTATATCGGAACAACTGCATGATATAAGATGAGCTTTATTATCGTAACCGAGGATGAAATCGATAATTCTTTTTCTTTTTTTAAGACGAAAAGGAATTGCATTACTAATTCAAATCCGACCATACTATATGGAGATATCGTCATGATAGAAAGTCCGACTTCCTTGTATATATTTGATCCATTTATTAATATAAATAGATTGAGTTTATGACATACATACGCTCTTTCCTATTCGAAATCATAAATTTATAATTATATAAGCAACTTATGACTTTATTTAATGGTGAGGAGATCTTGAAATAATCACAAGTTAGATTCTCGCTAGCTTTCAAATTTTATAATCTAAGTTGGTCTAAATTTTAGGGTCAATCACTACAGAAAATACGGGAATTACCGACAGATCTCGTGATGGAAAAAAATTCATCACCACTTCACGACGGACTAACGATGGAATTTTAATGGAATGCACAACAATACTTTTACAATGGACTTATCGTCAGACTTTTGACGGATATGTGGCGGGACCGATTTGCACCGAATTTATAACGGAATTTTCGATACAAAATCTAGTTGTGGCCGTCCGTCGTTACATATACAATTTATTTTTTTGAGAATTTATCTTATTTACTCAATTCCGTCGTTAGAGTAACTAGATTTACCCGCGCGCGTTGCGCTGCGTTGTGTGATAATGAGTGTTTTAATTCGTAGTATCAAAAAATTAATACATATTTTAATATACATTTATATTATAAATGATTCTCCAAAATTATATAATTACGTTCATTAATACAATTATTTTTTACTTGATTATTAATACAATTATATTATATATATATATAATACTTATGTTGAATATTATGATTTAAGATTTCAAGTTAAAAAACTCATCCATACAAATTTAAAAAATAAAGTATCACCAAATAATATATTTTACCAAAAAATTATAACATAGTAATAAACAACTTTTTTTGATAGAATTACAAAGGTATATATATAATGTCAAAATAATAAGCAACTATACTGCAAAATGTTGTCATCTAAATCACAAAATTAATTTTTGGCGGCATCAATGAATGATCATTTTTTTTAGCAGATGAATGGTTATTTTGAGTAGGTAGACATTGAGACTATTGGGCTAGGCGAGAAGTTTGCATGAGACATGCAGAATGGGAGGGAAAAGTACATGAATGGGCGGGAAAAGACATTGCAATTATTCTGCTTTAATATAGTAATAGACTACCGCTCTTTTTTATTTTAATTATTTCTTGGCGACTGATGTAGTCCGATAATTACCATCTTTTCTCAAAATGAAAAATAAAATGTGATACGTAAAAAAGGGGATAAGAAAAATGAGCTAAACCACATCACTACATCAGCCTTGAAAAGGTCAAAAGAAAGGCGGGTTCAATAAATTAAACATAGTTTCCTAAAAAAAAATATAAAAAAAAAGTAAACATAGTAGAAAATATTTACAGAAATCGAAGAATTATTAACTGGAACCAACTCAATTATTATAAAAATAAAATAAAATAATGAATGTGTGACACGATTGTCTTTTTCTTATTATTATTAAAATATTATGAGGTTTGAAAACACTAAAGTCCATATTCTTCCGACGACCAAAAGCAGCGAACAAAAGAGCCAACAAAAACATCTAAACCCAAAATCAAAAGATACTGTCCCCCATTTTCCACATTCTCTCTCTCTTCCACCTTTTCTCGTTTTCTTCTATTTTGGTGAATCTTATTGTATCTATTTCTTTTTTTAATCCGTTAATTAAAAAAAAATGCCTCCTTCAATCCACCTCTAATTTATTTCCACCAAATTAAATGATAGGGAATATATAATCAAATAATCTACACCACATAAAAGTAGGACCACTACATTACCATGCAAGGTGAAACAACTACACCACCAAACAAGGTGGGAAATATACAACACCGCACGCAGGCAGGATTGAACCCAAAACCACTACACCACCATGCAGGGTGGAACAACTACACCACCAAACAAGGTTGGAAATATACTAAACCGCACGTAGGCAGGATTGAACCCAAAACCTCTTGCTAAAGAGAGTCTCGTGATGCCTCAGCTAGCCATTTGAATTAGGCAACATCGGTCCTTTGAGTTCTTTTTATCATTTATTAACTTTATTTAGTCTGTTGTGATAAATCATACATCATAAATATTTTTTTAGATAGTTTAAAATGAATATTTATATATATATATAGTTTAACAATTATTCGAGATTCACCGGTATATTATATTCAATCACTCTATTTAAGGCATAAAAAATGAGCTCCAACGTTTCGCTATTTTTGGGCTATATTTTGGCGTTACAAACATTGAAGCGTCAGATCTGGTACTAATCTATTCACAACGATATTTCTATATTATTTTTTTATACTGTTTATATCTATTTATAGGTAGGGCTGTAAACGAGCCGAGTATTGGTCTGTTCAAACTTGACTCGATTAAATATTCGCTTGCTCGAGCTCGAGTCGAGTTTCTGCCATCGTGATCGAGCTCGATTCGATACAAAATTAGCGAGCTCGAGTTTGGCTCGAGTTCGACTCGTCAAATACTCGATACCGTGGTATTCGAGCTCGAGCTCGAGCTACTCGTCAAGAACTCGATTATATTTAAATTCAGATCGATACATGTTAATCGAGCTCGAGCTCGAGCTCGCTTAAAGCTAATTTTTTAATTTATGTACAAAACTCGATTATTAGACTCGCGAACAAGCTCGACTAAAACTCGATTTGTAGGCTCGCAAACATACTCGATTGTAGGCTCACGAACATGCTCGATTAAATACGAGCCGAGCATGTTCGCGAGTCTGTCGAGTCGAGCAATACGATGCTCGAACTCGGCTCGATAAACTTATCGAGCTCGATTTCATGCTCGAACTTGACTCGATTAGTTATCGAGTCGAGTGCCGAAGAGCTTTTTTCGAGTCGATCGCCGAGTAGCTCACGAACGGCTTGACTCATTTACAGCCCTATTTTTAGGGCTTTGATGAGATTGGGCTCAAATTAATTGGGTTTGGGGGAGTGGGTTAGACTAGAAATAATTTTTTAATTAACTTATTTTGAATTTTTCATATTTATAAGATTAAATATTTATATGAAAAACAATTCAATTATGCCCAGAAAAATCATACTCAACAAATAGCTAAAGATCAATAATCAAAATTTATTAAAATTAAACAAAAAAAGAAGAATATTTTGGATTTTTTTTTCTGTTATAAAACAGAAAAGACCCTTGGAGATGAATTATATTATTTCTACGTTATTTTATTGCTTAAGCTGCTGTAAAAGCCTTAAATTCATTTATTTCAAAATTTGAATATTTGGAACTTAATTGGAGTAACATTTTTAAACAAACTCAAAACAAGTTTTTTTTCTTTCTAAATTAATATTATTATCAGCTTTATAGAATTGATCACATCCAACAAAGTATCCATCAGCCATATATTCATGACCGTAATGAAATATAATCATAATCGACGAAATTGATTCATAATAATACACTACTTTTCACCGTAACAGCACACTTCCATTTAAAGGAATTTAAAATTGGTCATCAATAATTTTCACAAGCTAACTTTGCCAGCTTAAAGTTGAACAGTATAATAGAGGAAAACGTAATAATTCTAAAAAAAAAGTGTCGCATTGCTTAATAATTCAACCCATACAACCCACAGAGATCTATCAACTCCACAAACAGTCAAATTGAGCGGAAATAAACTCACTTTAATGAATATGATATTCATATAAATATGAATTTTCATATATATAATATTTTTATATATGTGAGAATTGTGTAAGTATTAAATTCCCACCGCCATTCACGCTACTTTTGGTTAAAAGGTGACATGTTACTTAATTGGCTCGATAATCAAAGCAAAATAAGTTGGGTTTAACGTTTTCTTCAAACGCGACGATTAAAATTCGACGTTTTCGGTATAAATTTCACACGTACACTCTACGAACGTGTGAGATCAAACGTCGTCGTCGTCGTATAAATTCCCAAAATTGTCATAATGTTACACGATGTCGTTTAGCTTGACAATTTGGAGCAGACGTGGAGTATACACGTGAACTTAATTATATCAATCATGTCCGATTTTTACTTGCTAGAAGAAAAAAAAGAATTAATTTAGAAAAAAAATTAATTAAAGATTATATCGAATTTTAATTAATAATTTATTTGAGACTGCTTATGAAAAGTTTCTCTGAACTCCACTGGTTAAAAATGACAAATAACTATGTGCACTTTCTTTCTTTTTTTTTTTCTTTTTTTCGGTTCAATTAAATATAAAGTTGGTATCGAGCTTTATTGAATATATATGACATAATGATGACAATGCATTAGGCTGAATCCCAAAATACATTTTATAAAATTGTAATCTAGCATAACTCTGAAGACTCGTGCAATTTGTTAGAAGCGGACTAATTTATGAGAATTATCCTGAAAAAAATGATAATTTATTTTTTTTGCATTTTCTGATTGGTTAAAATTTTAAATGACAATTATCATAAGAAAAAAGGACAATTCGAACCCAATCGTATACTAAGGCAGACGTCACTCAAATCCACCTCTTTTGCTCATCCTTACTAAAATAAAAACTATAAGTAGCTATAATTCAAAATAGCACTAAATCAGTTTAGACGTAATCGCAAAATTATTAGGATAAAATATTCATCATTTTCTCTTGAAAATGAATAATTTTATTCCAAATATATAAAAACATTTACTATGACTGATCTTTTTATAACAAATAAAGGTAGTTAGATAACTAATAATAATAATAATATAAGTACCATATTTATTATATATTTTCAAGTTAATTCATTTAACAAATCGAGCAGTATCAACTCGGACTCGACTTATTTACTACTCCCTCCGTCCCACTCAATTTGTCTACATTTCCTTAAGTGGATGTCCCACTCAATATGTCTACTTCCAAATAAGGAAAAAATTAACCCTTCAAAAGTGGTGGGACCTACCAACTTTCTATCTTTTTACCATTATTCTTAATCTCCATTCCGAACAATAGGTAGACAAATTGAATGATACGGAAGGAGTATAATTACTGAATGAACTTGAATTAACTTTTATCGAGTCGAAATCTAAACTAGTACCAAAAATATGAGAAGCTGGAGGGAGCAGCGCTAGCTTTGCTTTTTATTCCCGCTCTAAGAAGGGTCATTTTCTACTTTCAACCAAAAGCACTGTGTTGCAACATTCAGTTTACCTTTTCTTGAGATAAAAGCTAAAATTAGCCTATTTAAGTTGTTTGCAGACAGTGTCTATGAATGCTAATCTTGAACTAGTTATTAGCTTTTTAGTTTAATCTTTTATAATTAATGACTAAAAAGAAAAAGGTGAACACGCAATTCTTGAACTAAATTAGATAACTATATTTTGGTTTGAGAAAGAAAGAAGAAAATACAAATAAACATATAAAGTTTTTTTTTTTTTTTTAAATAAACATATAAAGTTGTTTACATATTTAGAACCATAAAAAAAGTACAATTTGTACTTATATAATTGGAACCACTAGCATTATAACTTAGTTGTATTTTTCCTGTAAATTTCAATATTAAAATTTGGTTAAACAAACTTTACCCATAAAATATTGATGGGTAATCTAACTCATACATTTATCACAAGAACACTCATCCCACTCCCGCCAATTGCAATTCAAATCATCTATTGTATTTGTATTACATTTTTTATTATCTCCATTAAATTTATGACATGCGATGATTTGATAATAATTATATACTTTAATTGAATATATACTCCCTCCGTCCTAATATTTATGACCTATTTCTTTTGGGCACGGATATTAAGAAGAATGAAATTAGAGATCAAAAGGTATGTGACCTACATGTTTAGTGTATTTTTTACTCAATATTTAATCATTTAGTCAATAAAATATATTTTTATAGTCAACAAAATTCTTTAAGTGGGACCTAAGTAAGTTCTAAATTAGCCCAAAAAGGAAACATGTCATGTTACATGAAACGACCCAAAAAGAAATATATGCCATGAATATGGGACAGAGGGAATATAAATCAGGGTTATTTATAGTTTGTGGCCCCAACTTTCATTATTTTTCTGTTTGTGGCCTGAACTTTAAAATTTTTCAAAAAAACCATGTACTTTATGATTTTATCTAAAAAATGTCCGCCTTTATTTTTCGGCATTGGAATGATGAATCAGTTGATCGTCTATCTGATGTGGATATTAAAATGACAAGTGCACTGAAACGACGTCGTTTCAGTTTGGACAAAATTAAATATTGACAAAGTCATAGTACGTATAGCTTTTACTACTTAGCCCTAAATGTCTTTCTATTATTTTCCTAAACTATACGTTGACTTTTGGGAAAGAAAAGAGTTTAGGAAGAGAATAGAAAGACATTTAGGGTTCCATCGTGCAAGCTATACGTAGTACAACCTTGTCAATTTTTAATTTTGCTCAAACTGAAACGACGTTGTTTCGATACATTTGGCATTTTAATATCCATATTAGATAGTCGGTCAGATGATTCATCATTCGATTCATTCTAACGCCAGAAAATAAAGGCGGACATTTTTTAGAAAAAATCATAAAGTACAGGATTTTTTTGAAAATTTTTAAAATCCAGGCCACAAACAGAAAAATAATGAAAGTTAAGAGCACAAACTATAAAGAGTTAATTGTGTGGAATGTCATTTCAAGTTAGTGAATAATAATAGTTGTCCATCCACTTTATTTGTAGAAATTCTGGCCAACTTTGAGGTAAAGAGACCAAAATACCCTTAATTTCACCTCTCTCTCTCTTGTTTAAGATCCAGATCCAGATCTGGATCTGTGAACTCTCTCTCTCTCTCTTGAGTTCCACGATTCTCTCTCTCAACTTCGGCATCCGTTTCTCCGGCATGGGCGACTTCGCGGTCGTCATCTCCGGCAGATTTGTGTATTATCGACTCTCTTCTTTCTCTCTTCTATCGCACATGCGGTAGATCTTAAGAAATCAGCATGGCCAATCTCTCCGGCGTCGATGCAACTTTCCTCTATTTTGCGGCTTTCTTCTCTGGTCATCATATCATCTCCATCTGAAAATTTGTTCTTTGATGGTGTATTGTAGGTTGTTGGTTTTATGGTTGTAATTTAGCTTTGATCGTAATAATGTATCTTGTATTTTGGAAATTTGCTTGTTTGATGGTTGTATTGTAGATTGATGATTTTTAATCTAAGATATCAACTTTGAATTTAGTGTATTAATTTTAATTGAGTTTTCTAGATCTAGTATGTCATGTTCTTGTCGTATTTTCCAGATCTTGCCGTCATCTTCGTGCATATGTGTTCTTCCTGCATTTTTCACGTCACTGCGCGTCGCGACTTGGCACACCTGGTACGAATGCAACGTATTCGTACCAGGTGTGCCAAGGCATACCGCGCCTAGACTTGGAACACCTGGTACGAATACACACCATTCGTACTGTGTGTGCCAGGTCTGCGCGCGATATGTCTTGGCACACCTGAATGCAACGTATTCATACCAGGTGTGCCAAGGCATACCGCGCCTAGACTTGGTACACCTAGTACGGATACACACCATTCGTACCAGGTGTGCTAAGTTCAAACGCGGTATGCCTTGGCACACCTGGTACGAATACGTTGCATTCGTACCAGGTGTGCCAAGGCATATCGGGATGCTGTTGACCAAAGACAAACACCATCCATGACATTAGATCTGGAATGTGACGCCATGGATTCCGGAGAGAAAGCTGTGAATATGGCCGGATCTGGTGCGGTGGCAGATCTGAAATATGGCCGGCAGAATGTGAAAGTTCAAGACGGCGCGGCGGACTGGACTGGAAGTACGAAGGCGGGGCGGCCGAAGGAAATGGAAGTACGACGATGCGGAGGCAGAATGAAAGTACGACGGCGGCGACGGCAAAATGAAAGTACGACGGCGGCGACGGAAGAAATGAAGAAAAATAGAATTTCTAGAGAGAGAATATTTTGCAGAACACAAAATCTGAAATTTGAAAAATGAAAAATGAAATATGTAGATGGATGGTTAATAGTAGATCCAAGGGCAAATTGGTCCAAATTTCCAAAAGTTGGCCAGAATTTCTACAAATAAAGTTGGTGGCCAACTATTAATTTCCACTATCTATATTGGTTATCCCAAATTTTGCCTCAACTATAAATAACCCTATAAATTATCAAATCGTCACATGTCATAAATTTAATATATAACAATAGAGGATAGATAAAACACCAATAAGCTATAAAAAAATCTGAACTGAACCAATAGATAACTTTTCCCAATTGTTACAAATCAAATTATGATTGACAACACAACAAAAGTAGTATCGCTATTATTATTATTGTCATTATTACGATTATCTCCATTCATGTAAAGTAGTTTCAGAATCAATTTCGTCAAAGAAAAATCATTTCACAACTAGGAAAACACACATGTATTCTCTCTCTCATAAGGTAGTTGGGTTATTTTATCTCTTACTTTAATATCAAAAAAATTAAAGATAATTATACTTTCAATGAGATCAGTTCATTACAGAACTATATCAGTATAATAAGAACATCATTTAATAAAATATTACGTGTTACATAAAATTATACAGACGTCATACATCTACATAAAACATAGTAGTAAACTAATCCCTCGTTATTAAAATAATGAAATAGTTCAGGAAATCTGGTATTGAAAATCCAAGTATACCAGAATTAATCCCAGTGGCCGACAGACGGTTCCTCCCCTCACATGCAAACAAATCCAAAACTAAAAATCTCTCCATATTTTCTCACTCGTCTCTTTCTCTGTCTGCAAAAATTCAGCACTCTCAAATCTAAATGCAAAGACAAATAAATAAAAATTCTGCCTCATACTATAGACAAAATGGTTTCTTAGATAGACCCATATATTCACAAAAAAAATTACAAGATAACAAATGTAATATAAATATGTAAATAATATCAATGCAAAAAACTGGAATTTCTCTGCATTTCTATATCCTTATCATCCCGCATGAAATGCCAACCATCTTTGCCTCATATATATGATTTTTCTTGCCATGAATTCTCAATTTTTATTTAAATGAAATGCAAGGATGGTTGGCATTTAACTACATATCAATACAAATGTTATTCAACATATATAAATATATATATGTGACTAGAATTCAGAAAATTGAAAGGTTTTTTGGATTTTGATTTTCTTGGGCTGATGAGACTGAGGTGAGGAAGAAACTGAAGAAGAATTTGACCAAGAATCATTGGAGGAATCAGAGATGAATGATAGATCAAACACCCCTTTTGGGCTGCAAGGCAAATATCCCATCTTTCTTTTCTTGTTTGCATCTAATCCAACATTTGTTGCCACTTCATCAATTAGACTGCAGCAATCTCGCACTCTGTCCTGTTTGATTTATTCTAAGTGTTAAAATCGAGGCGAGTTTCGAATAGCTCAAACGTGTTAATACTTGTAAATGGAGCCGAGTTCCGAATAGCTCGAGAGATTAATTATACCTTGTTGATTCCAAGAATGCCTAGGAGTCGATCATGATGTTCCAATGCGATGGAGGGATCAATATTTGTTATAACATGCACCATTGTGGCAGTAGCCATTGTTGAAGGGAGATAGGCCATGAATCTGCTATCTGCATTTTAATAAAAAAGATTAAAATAATCATTAAATAAAAAATATTTACAAAACATAAATTTGGGATTTTTTTCTAATGTTTTACCGGTTATGACAGAGAGAATCAAGCGCTCGCATCTTGTAAGAAACTCCACACAAAGATGGTCTTTCAAATTAAGCTTTCTTGCAATGTAATCAAGAAATGAAATAGGGGTGACAGAATTCATCTTCCATTCAAGCGTGGACAGAACCAAAATCTCCATTTTCTGAATATTTTTGGGCTCAAAAACATATGTAGGCTCCTGCACCTACAAAATCAACCAAACCCATCTCAATAAACAAATCAAACTTCATCAAGAAAAATCCAAAAAAAAAAAAATCAAGATTGAATTTTTAACATACTTGAAGGTCTAAAAGAAGAGGGACATCAGTTTCATCAACTTTTGCAGCAAGAGAGAGACAAGCAACAGCAGCAAGTTGAAACATCCATGGCTTCTTATCGGTGAGAGGCTGAAATCTGTGGAGAAATCTGTCGAGATAGCTAACTGCAAGAACCGCAGTGAGAGAGGAAAAGGAAAAGTACCCAATGACTCTGAGCATCCATTGAACTACTTCCTTTCTAGCCTTAGCCAAAGATGGGATCTGTTCCAAGTTACGGTGCGGTTCTTTTCCCTCCTCTTTGTGCAGTAATGTTCTGAGTTCTTCGTCTTGCTCGAACAGATTGAGAAAGGAATGGGCGGTTAAGGATTGGTGTGAAGAGAAGCTGTCTGCTTCGTCTTCTTCTTCTTCTTCTTCTCTGGTGTCGAAATGGTCTTCCTCACAGAACAAAGCGTCTAAGAAATGGGTGTTTTGTTGGTGAGAAACCATGTTGGTTGGAGAAGAAGGGGAGCAGTCATTCTAGTCAAATAAAGATGCGGAGAGAGAGAAAGTGGAAGAGAGAGAGAGGGGTAGGGATGTGGTGCGAGCCATCTGTAAGACTAGGGAAGTGTAGGAAATGGCTAAAGATTGGATTTTTATGGGTGGTTTTTTCATTTTTGCTTTATGAAAGCCAGCAATTTTAACTTGCTTGATGCTTATCTTGCGCGCGCGGCCGTGTGTGTGTGTGAGAGAGAGAGAAGAGAGAGAGAGAGAGTGGGCCAGCCCTGATCGTGAATGGGTCAAGCAACAGAATGACCCGGGGAGAATTATGCACTTAATATATTTTGTTTAATGGGTTTTTTAGGGATGTTTAAGTTTAATGGGTTAATTTCGTCTAAATTCATAAATCATACTCATTTCTCAATTTTTTTCTAACATAAATAAAAATTTGAATTAAATACATGACTTTAACTTTTTTGAAATTTTTTATAAGTTAAAATTATCCCGAGTCGAAACTGACTTGGCGAGCTGTTATTTCGCTACGTCTATTTTGATTTGTAGTGAACCAATCAAGTGAGAGCTTTTATTTCACTATAGCATATGATACTTGTATGATAATATGCTGTAAAACTTAATGTGAGATTTGATGATAAAAAAATATTTATATAATTAGATAAAATATGCAGTCTATGAATTTATTGTTTTACATGCTGGCATGGTTATCCAACTATTGGCACAAAAAGTACTTTGATATAATTACTTTAATTGACTCGACTTAAGATAATTGTATTATCATGGGTATCGAAATTATTTTTCTTATTTAATGTCATCAACATAATTGTATTGTCTTAGGCACTTATATTATTATTTTTAATTTAATGTTATGATACTTGTATAGGTTGTGTATAACACAGATAGTGATTCCTATATTCTGCCTTGTCTGGAGTCTTTATGAGGAAATTTTCATGTTATCGTAAATAGATCTACAATACTTATACTTAATTATATATATATATAGGTCAAGTACAGCCTCATTTAGATAATTATCTCAGAAAATATTAAACGGACAATAGGAACTTACTCGTTTGAGGATTCTAATAATCTTAATTATGTTTCAAAACTTTAGCCAGATTTTCTATTTGGAGTATAATTTTTTTTTTATATTTGTATGTTGTGTACAGATACTAGATTTAAAATTATAATACCCACAAAAAATATTTTGGGATAAATAATAATGGAACGGGGTGGATCTATAATCTCTTAATTTTAATTTAATATTTTCTAGATCGAATAAATTTAAAATTACGAGTTTCTCCTTCCTAACAAATCTTGTGTAAACATGCTATGTTTTGTTGCCGTCACCTGTAATATGTGCATGTGTATATGCATTAGTGAGTAATTTTGAAATTACTTATCCTTTAAAATAAATAAAATATACTATAAAAAAAAATGTCATTACAGAAAAGTTGCAAATGTGGTATGTGAAAAAAAAAATCGAATTCAGGAGTGTGAATATTACATGTATGCTTATTGCAGTAGCACTTAATTAGAAATGTGGGCTATGAGGTAAGTTTGTTTACCTTTCACGCCATATTTTCGAGCCCAAATACTTTATCTCATGCCGTATTTGCAATTTGCAACTTTGGTAAGAGTTCTTTTTGCATATTCAAGGCTATAACTAGAATATTGCTGCATTTCAGGTCCAAAAGTCAACAAACAATAAGCTCCTAAAAATGCACTAACTAAATACATGTAGAGAGAAAATAATTCATATAAACAAGTTATGTTGTAAAAACTACTATGAATTAAGTTGAAACCATTACTATTTCTGTTATCTACTGTTGTCATAAAAAAGATATTAATATAGTATACAAAAGTCATCACATAAAAGAAATATATTAATATATTATAAGGATGTATTATTAAAAAGCATATACATACTCACATATATATATATATATATATACAGAGCATCATCGACAACTTTTTTTTTAGCTATAATTATGAATTTTATACAAAAAATAATTGAGTACCATTATCGCTGCTTAAAGATGAGCCAAAATAAAATACTAGTACAAATTTGCATTTATCGTTAGTGACGAGTAAATCGAATCAATATAAGTAAAAAACTGTTACGCCGAACCCGGATTAATCTTATGCCACGCATTTATGGCTATGTATATAACTATTTTGATGAATTGATTTCTTTTTTTTTAGAAATAAAAAATTCCATTGGTATGAAAAGGATTACACATAGAGGCTAATATGAGCCGAAGTTTCATTACAATAAATTCCATCAGAATCTATCGCTACTTAATCAATCATATATTTTATCAATGTATCCTATAACACAAAATAAACCTTCTTCCTCACACGAAAGAATGGAACAGCGAAGAACGACTATGTTTATATCTACACACATATATACGGTCGAGAATTTTCAAGAATAGTTTTGGCAGATATAATTGAAAAAGAAAATGACAGAGAAATGTAAGGTTGCAATAAATTAAAGCGTTGCCGAATAGAAATATATACAGAAGATATATTAATTGTTTTCGGCGAATGGTAGGAAGAGGGGGGGCTGCTTTCTTTCTTCTGCTACGATCGATGTGTTGCTCTCTCTCTCTCTCTCATCCCCAAGAGTAAGAGAGAGGCTCAATCTACGAAGTCTGAACCTCCGGTTAGAGAGATAAAGTGAGACAAAAAGAAAAGGACTTCTGCTTTCAGGGAGAGAGAGAGAGAGTTATGAATGAATGATGCGTTGGTTGGAATGACAGACGAGACGAATGAGGTTTCCTTTTCCAAGTCAGCATTTCAGTAAAATATTAAATGTTTTTCAGAAATGTACTCTTTAAATAGTTCATCTAAGAATTTTTTTTTAGAATTAAGTCTTATATATATATAATCTAATCAAGTACTACACCATCATATAGGCGGGATCTTTATATCACCGCTACACCACCACACAGGATGAGACCACTATACCACCAAACAAGATGGAAAATATACTACATCGCACGCAAGTGAGATTGAACCCAAAACCTCTCGCTAAGAATAATCTTGTGGTGCTTCAGCTAGCCAATTGAGCTAGACCTCATTGGCAATAGTTGATCTAAGAATTACTACTACATCTCACAAACTGACAAACTAAACACAACCAATTCAATCATATATAATATATTCTTCCGTCCAGTTATTAATGACTCGTTACTGTTAAATACGAAAATTAAAAAGAAGATATAAAAGATAGAAAAATAGTAAGCTACACACTTTTTAAAGGGTTAATTTTTATTATTTTGGGTCTGAGGCATTAATAGTAGGACAATCTAAAAAGAAAAGTGAGTCATTAATAGTTGGACGGAATGAGTATCTTTATTTATATAGATTTAATTGAGTTAAAATACACAAATTTTACTTCGTTTTTATTTATTTATGGCTTATAAAAATTGTTACTAAATACAGGAGCTTTATTTATTCACCTTAAAAAAATAATATAAATCCTCTATTCGTTGGGACTCAACAGCCATTCATCAATCTCTGGACCTTTTCCTCTCTGGCATTTTTTACATTATTGGACCATTTCAAACACTTACTTATAATCGAACATTATTTCAGTAACAACAGTTATTTTCGAAGCATATCTTTTTATTTTATTCAACTTAATATTATTTTCAATTAGTTAATTTTTTTAAAGGATTTTAAATTAGCTTATTAAGTGTATATGATTTCTTAAAAAAAAATAGCTTATTATATGTTGCATCTCAGCTTATAGCATAATTTCGGTTTGAACAACATAGTTTCTGAAATTTTATTTAGTGGTGAGTATGAGATATGTCCTATTATTAAGCTTTTTTGTAAAATGTTAGGGTTTATGATAATAAGTTTGTACATATACATATAGTACATATACACATATACATGCATGTACGAGACGGTTCATACATAATTTTTTTTTTCCGTACGAAATATGAATTAATTTGGATTGTTGACCTTAACATATATACGATATTGTCATAAAAACATTATTGTAATATATAGATATTATTATAAAACTATACATATATATATATATATATATATATATATATATGATAATATCCACCATTAACTCACAAAGTCAGTATAAGTGTATTGTGTGTACATATATAATTTATATTGGGATATTAGTTTGTAAATACACGAATTTTCGCAATATTTGATTTTGTACATAAACTTTAAAATTTGAATTCAAATACATCAATTTTTCGATTTATCTAATTTTTTTTACTACGAAAATTTGGGGACAAATCAAAACTGAGGCCACAATCAAAATGAAGAGAGAGATAGAGGTGGAAGAGGTGTTGCTTGCATAGGTGTAATTTAATTAATCTTTAAAATTTTATTAATTTTATATGATTAAAACGATGTCTTCAGTTGACAACCCAATTTTGATTAGCTATGTCAAGTTCTGATTTTTACCTCCAATTTTTTCGTGGTGGGAAAAATCGAATTCAAATTTTAAAGTTCATGTACAAAATCAAAAAATATCTAAAATTCGTGCATTTTCATGTTAATATTTTATTTATTTTTAGCATATACCCACGAGGGCATCGGATGGGTTAGTTAATTACAAGAAGCTAGTACATGTAATTTGTAAGCAATGATAATGTCTGTGTGCATAAGTTAAAAGCAAGATTGTTCTTAAAAAAAAAGAAAAAAAAAGAGGTTAAATGTAGGAATGACAATGGGTCGGGTACCCACTCATTAAGCATATTCCAAATTCAAACCCATAAAAATTTCTCAACCCATACCCGTCCCAAATCCGATTAAAAAATTATTTCAAAACCCGTACCCGACTCAAATCCGTTGGGTAATACCCACTAAAAACCCGCTAAAAACCCATATATATTAGAACATAAACATCAATATTAAATTTAGTAAAAAAAATATTATAAACATAATTTTAACATAAATATAAATATAAAATTTCATTAAATTAAAATATATGTGGGTTAAAAGAATAATATAAAAATCCTAAAATTATTACTCCCTCCGTCCACGATAAATTTGCCACAATTTCCTTTTTGGTCCGTCCACAAAAAAATTGCCACATCCATTTATAGTAATAGACCCCACACACCTCACTTACTTTTCCACTCACAACACAATTTAAAACTATATAAAAGTGGGACCCTTACTCCACTCACAATACAATCAACCAACAAATTATTAAAACCCGTGCCATCCACAACGTGGCAAATTTATTATGGACGGAGGGAGTAATATTTATACTAATATAAATTATATATAAAATAAATATTTAATTACTAAAATTATTAATTCTTTGTATGCAGTTTAAAAAAATAATATAAAATTCTAACGTTAATACTCCATCCGTCCCACCGAATATGGCATGTTTCCTTTTTGGGAAAGAATTAGAGCTTACTTTAAGCTAAAAAAACACTTTAGTTGTACATTGTTAACCAAAAAAACACTTCATTAACTAAAAGTTACTTTATTAACACTTTATTACACATAATTCCCTTTTTCTTAATCTCCGTGCCGAAAAGAAATGAGCCATATTCGGCGGGACGGAGGGAGTAATATTTACACTAATATCTATGATTATATATATAATATTTTGTATATATATAAATTGGTTAGGATAGCGGGTACCCGTAGGTAATTTTCCAAACCCGACCCAAACCCGTCACGAGTTTGAATATTTCTACCCAAACCCGTCCCAAAACCATTTAATGATTCTCAAACCCGTCCCATTAGGATTTGGGAGAGCCGGGTACCCGTAAAAACCCGAGTCATTGTCATCCCTAATTAAATGCAAGATTTATGAGTAAATTTGCGTCTAGTTAGTCTCTAGTCATTATTTTGCCTAGTTTAAAAGGTAGTAGTATTAATCTTAACGACTATTAATTACATCGAGCAGCTGACAATATTCCCATAATTAATTTGTAATCATTGTTGTCAATGGCCTCCCAGGCTCCCACCCTAAAATAGAAATACTAGTACTCTCTCCGTCTCTTAAATAAATGTACCGAGCCCGCCAAAAATTTTGTCCCAAAATAAGTGTACTATTTACATATTTTTAGGCAAAAGTTAAATCAAATTATCATATTTAAGTCGAAGGATAAAAATTTAATTTTTCAATTTCCTATTCAATAATTAGGGCTAAAATAAGTCATTTTAAAGCATTACCAACATAATTCTCAAAATTTTTGCTCCTAAATTTACCCCTAAAGCTTCTCTTATACTATATATTTCCCCTATTTTACAAATGCATACAACAGTTCTCCTATTTCCATAAACTATTTTATAAAAATGGTGGGCCCAACTCAATTTGTAAGATAAAAATAGATTTAGGGAGGTGTAAATGTGAGAAAAAATTTAAAGAGATGTAAATATTTTTGTGGGGTCCACTCGTTTTAGGAGATTTATTGGATGAACTTTTTATCTCATTTTTTGTTATTTTAGCACAAATTTAGAGTTAAAAGTGATTATAAGTGAGCTATTGTGAATACTCTAACCCACTACTTGATACACACATTTTGGCGGCTCAGAACACTTATTTTGGGGACGGAGAGAGTACTATCTTCTGTAAAATCGTCTCATTGTGGAAGATAAACTTAATATGAAAATATTTGTTTATCTTGGATATATTTTTTTTTCAAAAATTGAAAAATTAACAAATTTAAAATCCAATGATGAAATAATTAGGAATAATAATAAGCCTCCGTCCATTCCGTCTCATTTTCAACCCTTTTCATGTTTTCAGCGTTTCCAGGGATGACATTGATCTTTATATATTGGGATTTTTTTTTTAATGTGGAAATGAGATTATATATTTACATGAGTAATATTTTATCATAATTAACTATATATAGATTTGAAAATGAAAACTTCATGTTAAAAATCAAATTTGAGGTGGAAAGATGAACATTCAAGTGTTTGAAATTTTGAATATCACCCGTTAGGGCGTCATAGAATATTTTTAGATCGATATTTTGTGCGCACATATGTCAAGACTCAAGTGCTATTAATATTAAAAATAAATAAAAGATGAATAATAGTTAAGTCAACAAAATATTTGCTACGATTTGATTTGTAGGTAAAAAACGATTGAGCAGTTGGGCATGAGAAGATATGGTAGGATCTTGCGGCGACATACTTTTTGTCTGCACAAGTTTCATTAAGTTTCAGAACTCTTGCTTCAAGCAATCATCCATATATTTCTGATCGTAAGGCCAAGTAACATTATGTTACTTGAATCATATCGAGTGTATTCTGTTGATCCGTTCCAAAATAAGTATTCGAGTCGTTAAAAATTTCGTTCTCAAATAAGTATTTTATTACACATTTTTAGACAAAAACTTATATTAAATTGTCATATTTATATCCTTTGATTCAATGTTACTTGAATCATATCGAGTTTGCTCCCTCCGTCTCTGAATAAGTGTTCCGAGCCGTCAAAAATTTTGTCCTCAAATAAATCATGATCTGGGCAAAAATTATACCAGATTGTCATATTTACCCTTGGACTCAATGCTAAAGGTTTACTTTTTTGATCTTCTATGTAATAATTAGGAGTAAAATGAGTCATTTTATCCACTACCGTGATATACGCATTATGGCGGTTTCGGACACTTATATTAACAAAAAATATCATTTATTATCTCATGTGACATATCATATGTGCCACATAATCTCTATCTTCTCTAATAAGTGTCTAATTTTAAAATGAAAGTGTTTCATTCAAGAATTTTAGAGTAAAATAGCGTCAAAACTTTCATAATTTATTCTTTGTTGTCAATACATGTTCTTTATTTTTAAGTTTTCGGTTATTTCATTTATCCTTTGATTATTTCGTAATTAGGATGCATAATTTTTTAACTTCAATTTTTAGCAATAAATATAATTAAAAAGTTTTCATATTATAATAATTTTTATTTTTATAATACCACAATTTAATTAAAATCATAAATTTAGTATTGAAACACGGTGGGGTAGAAGAATGCTTGAATATTCTTCGATTAATTTCTTTCTTATCGACACAATGATGGCCACGAACCAATTCTACGTACAGAACTAATGCATGTATGCAACAAGTCAAAAAGTTATGGCAATATTTTGGCTTATTACATATCACTCTAATAAATAACTATTCAAAAGTATGGAAGATTACCTCAAAAATAAATAAAAAATAAATAAAAAAAAGTGTGGAAGATCGTCGTACCAATTCAAATAGTAGTTCACAAATCTTTTAACAAATCTCTAATTTTGAAATTAATCTGATCATATGATTTCAGAAAATTATCATAATTCAAAATCTTTCGATCATAAATGCACTCATTCCATCAATTAAGTCATCATTCCAAGTTAATACCATATTTTGAGGTCGATTCAATGAGCTTTATCTTACACGTAATACAGGTAAAATCATGTTCGGACAATGTTCGTCCGAACATGTTTAAAAATACATAAATAATTTAATCTGTCCGTTCTTAAAATCCTAGCTCCGACACTACAGTACATATTCAAAGAAATGGCGGATGCAGCGTAGAGAGGGTGGTGATTCAGAATTGGAAATGTTAGCAAATTCTGTTGTGTGATTCTGATGTCCCACTGAAAAGGCGTGAGGTACAAGATTCTAAAGTCGCAGTCACTTTCCTTTTTCCCTCTCCAAAACTAATGCCTTTGACCATCATTCCTTTCCCGCCATTTCTCATTGCTCCACTCATTTAACAATTGGGTAAAACTAACATCTGTTTCACAACTACAACATTATTCCTTCCGTCCATGATATAGAGTTCTATTTACCCATTTTTATTTTTCTGATGGATCCATATAAATTTTACTTTTATTTCTACAAATTATATTTTATTGTACCTTTATTTCTACAAATTTTACTTTTATTCCACAAATTTTAGTTTTAACACTAACCTTCAAATTGTACCTTTATTCCACTCATAACAGTTCTAACAACTTTCTTACTCTCCGTGTCCAGCACACAATGAAACTTTATATCGTGAACGGAGGAAGTATTTTTTAAATGGGCAATTATCAAATTAAATCCTAAATTATGTCTTATTCTAAAAATATTTCGAACCGTTCAAATCCAGGTGTGAGCTATCTTCACATTTTATACGAGTTTGTCTAATTTATACTAATTTATTAGCATTGTGATAGCATTGTGGTTTATATAGAAGTACTATAATTGTAATATCATGAACTTGATAATATAACTTGTATCCATCTAAAAAAAATTTGAACTATTGATGTTGTGCCAAACATGTTATGGCTAACGTTTTTCGTCGATGAAATGCTAAGTGTAAAGATCCAAACTATTTTTTTAAATCAAACTTGGTAAGAGAACATCGTTTTACCATGTTACTTTTTACACATCAAAGTTTCAAACTAGACAGAAAACATTAGCCATGACATATTTGGTACAACATTGAAAAACATGATTGCCCAGAAATGCTTGATCATCGAGTCCTTACAAAAATTAGATTCTGCCAAGAAGCACAAGAATATGCATTATTTGCAGATGTTACCTCTCCACAGTCGACGCGAAATTATACCCCTTCAAGAAGCTTTCTAGTTATGCTTGGAGCGACGTTTTTAGTCCCATATCAAAATCGGAAGGAACTTATCTACGTTGAAGATTCAGCGTTTGAAATACTCTTTTATGAATCTTTCTCCATAAGAAGGGTACTTATCTCGGATGTAGGCTCGGAGACACTTCTGGTAGGAGAAGTCGATCCATCCACCGTCAGTTCTTACGACAAAGAGGCACCTTGAATGTGTGAATTGGGGATGACGGTCAACCTTCATCAAAGTCACCTAGGTTAGAACTTAGAAGACCAATGATTTTACAAAATATGTTAGTAAATAAAAGAGCATAAAATTTGCACGATTGCTAAGTTGTTTAGAACCATTAGTCTTACGAAACAAATTTTTAGCTAAACTTTCATAGAGAAGAAAACAAATGCTGGTGCAAGATTCGTAAGGGATCTCTCAAAGTCGAAGGTATCAGGGCCGACATTAAAAATCACCGTGCTTAGTTTGTTCCCAATCAGTGGCAGCATTCAGATATGAATATGATTAGTATACGAGCATGACTGATTTTATAAGTTCGTGTTGACAGTCGACTCTAACTGACAGCCTATTGTAGATAGCAATTCCCAACTAAGAGAGACATGAGAGAAGGATAATCATTTATACAAAATGAAAATACCCTAATGGCTAATGCGACTCTTCGAACACTATAAACAGAAAATTTAAAATATCCAGCATCAAATAAAATGTATCTATGTAACTTATCTAGTCATCCACAAATCAGAATCAGAATCAAGACAAAGTTTGCCTGACGTAAGATTTGAGGAAAACTAATTGGTAGAAAGGGGCATAGTGTCGCACATTCTACTAAATAACTGCCAATCGAACACATGCAGAATAAGCAAACAAATTAAAATAAAAATTAAAATGCAGGTTAGAGATTAAACTGGCAATTAGTCTGCCACACAAATGAAACTAACCATAATTGAATCAAGACCGCAACCAATCTTATCTTCAGAATGAGGATGATGCACAAGAAGCTTTTCTACCACCTCTTTCTCATCTTTTGGGGTGAGACGTTGTCCATCCATATACCTGGCAAACGAGCATACTAAGTCGCATGCCTCAGGACTCCATGAATAATACAACCAACAAAAATGAAACAACTATTTTTTCCCCATAGATAGAGGAACTTCACAAGATGGAAAAGGAAAAATAGTGTATGAGCATAATACTGGTTTTGTCGAAATGGAGAGATAATACACGGGAGACAAGTTGGTATACATTAAATGGGTTTATGATGCAACAAAAGCCAATATATATAATTTCTCAGCGCATAAGAAAAACATAGATGGGAAGTTTTCCAGTGCTAACTTCTTATAGCTTTCTTTGAAGCATCATTTATTCTATACATCCTTCACACGGAAGCTAGGATGCAGGGGCCTTCAACATAATGTCTGTGAGGCAGTTTTCTATTGGTCGTCACTGTAAATTCATCATCTTTTATTCTCTTTGAGAACAACAACAGATTCAATTTTTTGTAACTAATAAATTCGATGAAAATGTGACCCATAATATTGATGTTATTCAAAGTCTAAAAGGCAGTGAAAATTATAGTCTCTTGAAACTAATGCGGTGCTGATATGATTCAGCAGAATTATTAGATGAGGTTCATGGTACTGGTACAGGAGATTCAAGCCAGATGAAACATAAGGTGGGCCGTGGGCGTAGCAGTTAAGAGATAATATGATTTATAACAGCTTTTGTTTAATATCAATAAAGCAAAAGATAGGATCCTCAACTATCTGAAATTGAGTTTCTCAATAATCTAATGAATCGAGACAAATGATACCAGAAAAGTTAACGATCATCCTTAAGCATACCAGTTCGTGCATCAAGAATGCACCAATCAGCGACCACCCTGACTTTCCCTAAGCTATCAACCTAGAAATCCAAAATGCCACCCCTATCTCTGAACTATAATCTTATCCAACCCTACCATTGTTAATTTGTTATCAGTGAGGAAATCTAAGGCTTCAAACTGGAACAAAGGAGTAGGAAGGACAGCTCATGATCAAAAGTCTAGAACCACTAGTGTTAGAATATCGAGAAACCATTAGGTGACATTATCAGCTCCTTGGATGATAATCAATCCTCATATCCAAATCAATCCTCGACTTCTTTCAGACTGACAAATCAGCTGGAACTATATGGCATGTTTATTTCCTGCAAGCCATGGCATAAAGTTCCAATCAAAAGAACTTCATTGCCAATTATAATTTTGCGAAAGGACTTCTACGTGGAATGTAAAAATGACAGTACTTTTTAAGATGATTTGTTTCAAATCTCCTTTTTTCTTTCTCTCTCAACCATCTACAAGCCAAAAAAAGGTAAAGCTTCAAAAGGTTCCTCCCTTCACAGAACTGTTTCCTGAAGTCCACTTTTCTAATGTTCTTTAAGAATCTGTGCAATAAGATTATATGACACATGAATGGACCAGGAAAGCATTTCAGAGGCAAGCAGATGTTTTGACATGACAGGTATCAGAAGTTTTCGCAGTGGAAACCGAAACAGAAGCTATATTGTAGGTTGAGCTAATAAGTATTTATTTCCACCTCAAATAAAGTAGAATATAAGATCTAAGAATCACTCGACAAAATGAAAAGGGAAAGTCTTTGTGCATTTGGGTGAGAGTCTTAAAATACCAACTTAGATCAAGGATCACCCACATAGCGAATAAATATAATAGAGAAGAATAGATGGATCCTAGGTCAAAAGAAAGAAGTAGTAAACGTAAAATGTTATGTTATGCCGGAAATGCAAATCTATTACCATATTAAAGCAAAATAATTTGCAATGCATTTTCCCGCTCATTTTTGCATGCCATATGCAAATAATTGTTACACTTTCCAATGAAAATTAATGACTGTACATTTTCTTATGCCATTTCAATTTTTCAAATTAAAAAATTAAGCTTTGAAGCCTAACAAATTTAGTTCACTATATAATGATGTGTATGTTGTATTTCAAATTTTCAAATTCAAATATTAAGCTTTGGAGTAGTAATTATTTTATTGTTTGTCACGTTAATTAATTTTTGTGTTTGCTAAATGTATTATTTTGTATAAGATAAATTTTATTAATTTGAAATGTTTAATTAGATTATATAGATATTATTGACATTTAAAAAATGTAAAAATTGAAATACAATCAAATGGTGCAGCGCAACGCGCGGGTAAATCTAGTTGTCGTAAAAGGATAACAAGATTTTGGGAAAATACATCCTCAAGAGCAAGGAAACTGACAGTTCATACCCCGTTACTATCCACAAGGTTATGCTCCATAGCAACTAAGACATAGAGCATCCTAGGTTATAAGAAATTGCAAGACCTACGCCCACAAAAATCTAGTTTTGGTAACACATATCAAAAGTTTTTCGATGGCTACTAGCTTTTTTACACATTTAAACATGCTACACCATCTCGTCTCAGGTTACACATTCAAATCTCACTTGAGGAGGTCATATTGAATTGATGTAAATGATCTCAATAAATTCCAAACAAACACTCCGAAATTCACAGTCTAAACCTAAATATCTAAGTAGAATACACGCCAATTAGTATGCATAAAATCACAATAACATTTCAGACAGTAACAAATTCCAATTCTTCGAATTTTTTGTACCCTAATTTCACATTTCTTGATTACTTTGCTACTATAGAAACTCTTCTAATGTACTATTTTCCATAATTTACCCCGCCATAAAATTTCTTCATTACTTCAATACTAAAACCTAAAACGAGAAGTTCATAAACAAGAATCAACAATAAAATGAAAATGAATAACAAGAATTGAAACAGTTTTAAGCTAAGTTCAGAGAGAGAGAGAGAGATAGTACCTATCAGAGTGAAGTATTTCTTTGGCGAGGCAAACAATGGGCTCAATATCTTCAAATATTTCTGCTTCTTTGTCCTTCCATCTTCGGAAATCCGAATCTTCGTTCAATTTAGGATAATGGGGCGGGTCTTTTATATCGGTTGATTGAAAAATTTGGGAAAGAGAGGGTGATTTATCGCCGTCACCGCCGGTTGAGTCGGCGGCGGAGGTGCACAGAGGCCGGCGAGGCGTGGGCCCGTTGATGAGAGAGAGATGATAGCTTCGCTGGGCGAGGCGGAGGCGGAGGAGAGGCAGAGCTCTGAGTAGCGGAGCTGGAGCAGCCATTGATTTATGGCTGCTTATTTTTTCGATCGAATTTGCTAAAATGAATACTACAGTAAAGCTTTTCACATTAGCTTCTAGATCCTTCTGATTTCATAAAATTACAATTTTGTTTTACTAGTTTTCTAAATGAACTATTGAAGAAGTTTTGCCTCGGTAATTTTGCCAGAAAGATTTATAAATTATACTCCTTCCGTCCCACTCAATTTGTCTACATTTTTTTAAAAATTGAACATCCCATTCAATTTGTCTATTTTCAAATAAGGAAAAAATTAACCCTTCAAAACCCTTTAAAAGTAGTGGAATCTATCCATTTTCTATCTTTTTAACCTACCGAACAGTAAGTAGACAAATTGAATGAGACGGAACTAGTGTGTGCCCCGTGCAATTTACGGGTTTTTATATGAGACGAATATTTACAGTCATATCAATATTATGTCCAAGATAAAACTTATAATTGGAAGTGCTCATTAAGAGAATATCTTAACGATCTCAACTAACCTATATGACTATGGCAAATATCAAAACCTAGAGATCTATTCTTCTCTCCATATCTAATAAGATTATGAAAAGGTACTTTTTAAAAAAGAAAAAATGTGTCAAATAAAATATTGTACCAAAAAAGAAACATGAATTGTGAAATCCACAAATACCAAATAAAAAAAATCGTATTATATTGTATTATTCTCTGGAATTTGTACATAAATTTATATAGATGTTTTTTTTCCTTTTATTCCGATTCAATATTTTTTCTTTAGGATTTTTATTAGTTGATAAGTTGCATTGGAATATCAACTAACATATATAATTTTACCAAAAAACACTTAATATATATAAGAAATAGATAACATTAGTGAAAACAATATAAAATCATATTTGCATCACCTCAGCATCCAGATGCAACATAACATAATAATACAGATATATTTTTTGATCTAATAGTAATCTTTTTTAAACAAACTATTTTTAACAAAGCATTTATATATCTCATTGTCAACATTGAATTTATATTTTCAAAAATCAAACTCTCGATCAAAACATTTAAAACATTTTTTTGCAATCAAAAATTAATTTTTCCTAGAAAGTTTATTGAACTTGATGCATTTATTGGTTAATTGTAACATCTTTGTGTTGTTGCGGTGTGAATTGTTGACTCCCATTAATTTCCTTTCACCTTCTTCATGATTACATCAGAGAACCAAAGAGACTTACAATATGGTCTATTAAGGGGTAATGGCATGTAAATTCCTCAACTTTCAGCAATTTCTGGTTTTGCTCTCCACCTAAAGATTCTGCCTGTAAATTCCTCAACTTTCAACAATTTCTGGTTTTGCTCTCCAACTAAAGATTTTGCTTGTAAATTCCTCAACTTTCAATTGTTTCTGATTTTGCTTCCAGCGATGGGATCCGGCAAGAATAGTTTTGGAAACTTATAGACGTGGCTTAAATTAATCTATGTGGCACTCTCGTGGCATATATATAATTAAAAAAAATAAAAAAAAATTTCATGTCATCATCCCCACCCCTCTCTCAGACTCGTTCTCCCCTGCTTTCTTTCATTCTCGCAGAGATAATTCAACCGAGAAAATACAGATCATGCGCTAGAAGGCACCCATAAAATCACAAGAATTTTAAATCCTACTCACACCCATACAATCTTGCGCATGATCTGTATTTTCTCGGTTGAATTATCTCTGCGAGAATGAAAGAAAGCAGGGGATCACGAGACTGAGAGAGGGGTGGGGATGATGACATGAAATATTTTTTATTTTTTTAATTATATATATGCCACGAGAGTGTCACATAGATTAATTTAAGCCATGTCTATAAGTTTCCAAAACTATTCTTGCCGGATCCCATCGCTGGAAGCAAAATCAGAAACAATTGAAAGTTGAGGAATTTACAGGCAAAATCTTTAGGTGGAGAGCAAAACCAGAAATTGCTGAAAGTTGAGGAATTTACAGGCAAAATCTTTAGGTGGAGAGCAAAACTAGAAATTGTTGAAAGTTGAGGAATTTACAGGCCATTAACCCGTCTATTAAAGCAAGTTTGAGAAACTAAACGAACTCACACTTAGCCATCTATTTTAGGCGGGAAATTTTTGTAAACAACTTTGTTTTACTCTCTCCGTCCCGCTGAAATTGTCCTCTTACTGTTCGGCACGGTTATTAAGGAGAAAGATAAAAAAAGAGAAAATGGGGTTAATTATTTCCTTTTTGGGAAAGAGGATAAATTGAATGGGACAATCCAAAAAGGAAAGGAAGACAATTTCAATGAGATGGATGGAGTAATATAATAGATAGATAGATAGATATATCATTTACTGCAATTCATTCACATTAAAATATTAAAGTGTAGTAAATATTCAAATTTAAGAAAAAATAATAATGAGTAGTATATTCTTGGACCACACTAAATTTAGTGAAATGAAATAGTGTTAGTTGGGTTGAAATTAACTCTCATGTGAGAACTAGAAACCCATCTCAACCATCCATACAATTAGAATTAGTAGTTTAGATTCATTCTCTATATTAAACTGTGGATTTTTTTAATTCTTGGATGGGCTTTTTGGGAATCCATACTAATCTTTCCATCCTTAATTTACGCCCACGTTATTTCTTCCAACCAATTAAACAATTTCTTTGATGATTTAAAAGAATTTTCCTTGCTTTTACAT
This sequence comes from Agastache rugosa, assembly GCA_031470985.1. NCBI lineage: Eukaryota > Viridiplantae > Streptophyta > Magnoliopsida > Lamiales > Lamiaceae > Agastache > Agastache rugosa. Next base: position 35,711,561 of record CM062605.1, read on the forward strand.
ATTTTTCTCAAATTTTCAACCAAATCAAAATCCTTTCTCACCGATTTCTACTATTTGTCTTGATTAATTTGTCTACTCACTCAAAACATCCTTAATATAGATGAATCAATGCTTAAATAAGCATATAAATATGCTTTTTAAGTTCGAATAATGCTTCTAGCATGATTAAATAATGAATGTTTACGCAAATGCTTAAATCTATTTATAATTATCCATGCTTGACACTAAACATGTTAATGCTTATATCATATAAATTTGACACTAAACATGTTATCATTCCTTCCCTCTACCTGATTCAATTTCCTTTACTTCATTTATTCGAACCAAATGAGCACTGAGTGTGAAATATAATTCCACAAAACACAACCTTTGCCTATGTCATTTTACTTGGCACCGAGAGTAAGCTTGAAAGACCACAAGAAAGACCAACTCCAGAAGAGATGCTAATCAGTAGGAGTGTAAATTCGGGACGGATCGGGTACCCTACCCGAAATTTGTTGGTACTCATACGTAAATTTTGAGAAATTTGGGTATTAAATTTAGAATAATATTTAGAATATTCGTATAATATTATTTAGAATATAAAATTTACTATACATAATAACAATCAATACTAGCATAAAAATCAAGTCATTAAAGGTGCACGAGAATAGGTCATACAATATCAAAAAATGTTTTATCACAAATTAATTTCAAATTTATTTGTAATGAAATTAAAAATAAAGATTTATTTTTATCATTTTTCTCTGCATAAAATGATAGACAATTAGCATTCTAACTCATAAACTAATTTGTTATTGAAATTAATAACAATTTGTCCCATGAGCCAAGTAGATATAATACCGTTATGACAAATAAGTACTAGCAAAATAAATAAATAAGTTGTCAATTAAAACTAAAGATGCGTTTTTACTCGTTCCTAATCAACAATCAATACTAGCATAAAAATCAAGTCATTAAAGGTGCACGAGAATAGGTCATACAATATCAAAAAATGTTTTATCACAAATTAATTTCAAATTTATTTGTAATGAAATTAAAAATAAAGATTTATTTTTATCATTTTTCTCTGCATAAAATGATAGACAATTAGCATTCTAACTCATAAACTAATTTGTTATTGAAATTAATAACAATTTGTCCCATGAGCCAAGTAGATATAATACCGTTATGACAAATAAGTACTAGCAAAATAAATAAATAAGTTGTCAATTAAAACTAAAGATGCGTTTTTACTCGTTCCTAATCAACAATCAATACTAGCATAAAAATCAAGTCATTAAAGGTGCACGAGAATAGGTCATACAATATCAAAAAATGTTTTATCACAAATTAATTTCAAATTTATTTGTAATGAAATTAAAAATAAAGATTTATTTTTATCATTTTTCTCTGCATAAAATGATAGACAATTAGCATTCTAACTCATAAACTAATTTGTTATTGAAATTAATAACAATTTGTCCCATGAGCCAAGTAGATATAATACCGTTATGACAAATAAGTACTAGCAAAATAAATAAATAAGTTGTCAATTAAAACTAAAGATGCGTTTTTACTCGTTCCTAATCTTATAAGATCAATATATATCAAACATAACATAAAATATGGAAATGAAAAGTTTATTCTTCCCCGGTTCCACTTTCTCTAATTGTTCTTAAATATTCGTAAAGAGTGTTAGTTCTTATATTAGATACTAGTACTGGTAAATGGTATTAGTTCTTATTATTAGTTTTGGATCGGTAAATGATATTAATTCTAATATAAGTACGATAATTATAATTATATATAGTTTGGTTAATTCGCACACAACGCTCTATCACCAATTCTTCAAGCGCCTCAACTTCCTACTCCAAAGAGCATCCAATTGCCGAGAATTACATCCTAACATGACCAAAACCACCAACCATACCCAATGAGTTGAAGTTTCGCAACTTTTCTACATGTATTAAACATAATTACTCTAATGTGACGTAACAAAAATATTTAATAAATCAAAAAAATTTAATGAGTCATGATATATGTTGAAAGTCATTTGGTATTTTGGTTGCCACATAAGATAAAAGTGAACAAAAATTGGATTGAAACCTTAAATAATACAAAATGCAAGTTTAGTAACCATTATGAAACAAATTAAAGTTTAGTAACCAAATTGATATAAGTAGTATGAGTAGTCTTTTATGAAATCAACCCAAGTTATACAATATCAAAATTTATTTTATCACAAACTAATTTCAAATTTGTTTGCAATGAAATTGAAATTTAAAAATAAATATTTATTTTATCATTTTTCTCTGCATAAATGGTATTAGTTCTTAATATTAATTTTGGACCGGTAAGTATTAATTTTTAATATATGTAGGATAATTAATATAGTTATAGGCGCCTCAACTTCCAACTCCAACGAGCTTCCTACAAATGGAGAAAGTTTTATATTATTTTTCAGATTTTGGCTTAATAATTCCAATAAATAAATAAATCAAAAATTAAAAACAAAACAGATTAATACTGTAATTTCCTTTAGCCAAAGCTCATCACACACAATCAATTTTAGTCTTGAACCATTTTCACCCTCAGTTTAGATCCAAAATTCTCCATAATTCTTGCAATTTTTTTTGTTTTACCTTTTCGAAATGGTTTAGCTTCGAGGCTTCGGTTTCGTAACCGTCCGATATCCTCTCAATACTACGTTTATCCTCATTGATAGATTCATATTGTTTTCTCAAATTTACAACTTTCGAATTTTTATATCTAGAAGATTATCCCCACTATCACCATAAACAATGACCCTTCCAATCGGACCCTTTAGGAATCTCATTGTCAAATGGTTGATACAAATTATCAGATATTGTTATTTCATTTATGTGTATAAACAAAAGGAAAATGTATGTTCTAAGATGTGTAAATGTTAGTCTAGTTAATCATATTTATAGGAATATATGGTATGCAAGCGACATTTTTAATGAGTAAATTTCATGTATGTCTTGATTCTCAACAAAAATATAAGTTTGACGACTATCATCTCTTTTTGCTTTCTTAGATGTTGTATCATATTACAGTATGCATATAATGTTTGAACGCTGTAAAGTGCAAAAATTGAAAACTTTAAAAGATTGTTATATAATATTTTCATTGCAAAATAAGGTCAAACATCTTTATTTATATTTTGTGCTATTCATATCGATGGTTAAGATCTTTTAAATACACATGTGATCAAATAACTATTATTAGCGAACAAAAAGAATTTAGGAACCTATTTAGAATTTATGATCAAATAACTATTATTAGCCAACCAAAAAAATTTAGAAACCTAATTAGATTCTAGAACTTGAGCTTTGATCTTTTTTAATATTAGGATGATTTTAGTTTTTGATATTAGTTATTAGTTGTTAATATTAAGAACTTGGAGCTTTGAGCTTTTTTAATATTAGGATGGTTTTAATTTTTGATATTAGTTATTAGTTGTTAATTTTAGTTCTTTGACCGGTAAATGGTATTAGTTCTTAATTATTCGTAAAGAGTATATGTTCTTAATATAAGTACTAGTACTGATAATCTAAAAAAAAGTACTAGTGTTGATAAATTGTATTAGTTCATATTAATTTTTGATAGCGGAATGATATAAGTTCTTAATATATAAGTAGGATAATTAATATAGTTATAGTTTCATTAGTTCGACCAACAAGCCTCAATCACCAATTCTTCAAGTGCCTTAAGTTCCAACTCAACGAGCTTTCTACAAATGAATAATATGTACCATTATAACTTCGGCTGTCATCATATCCGTTAAATTATATTTGTATTTTTTCTCGATCTCTACATTTTCTCTATCTCTCTAAAACAATGTTTCATAACTTTGGTAAATGTGACATACACAATAACAACTTCGTTCTAAATTACCATGAGCATGATTTTCTCTACCTCTCTAAAACGACATCTCCTAACTTTGGTAGTTGTGACATCTTAAATCACAACTTCGTTACAAATTGGACAATAATATACGAATTCGCTAAAGTTTTCCAATGTTTGCTCAATATTAATAATGAAATGATTTAGATTTGAGAGTCATGTAATCTTTCGATATCTCCACTCTTAATTTCACTAATTTGAGTCTCAATGATAGATTGATTTTAATGCAATAGACTTGCAACTTTTGAGTTTGCATCTAAGAGTTTATCCCCAATATCCTCGAAACAATGACGGATCCACTCACCTCAAGCTGGGGGCACGTGCCCAACAATTTTTTTTTGTATATTTTTATTAATATACTATATGTTTATATATTGTATATGTATTACTATGTATAGCATGTTTATGTCCATCGGCTTATAAACATTTTGAATGTCATATCATTTGAACATCTACAAAGGGCCGAGAGCACAAGATCACTAAGTTGAATACTCACAAAATGTACCTCAACAACCATGCTATTAAACATCACCAATTACTCCTAACAATTTATTCCAATATCCAACACATCTATACAACTAAGTAAATTTGCATCTCATCTCTGATGGCCTTCTTTCCTTTTACGATTAGCTTCTTCTGTCCATCGTGCCTCCTTACGAGCAAGTCTGGGAGTAGAAGATCATCCTCAGCATCAGCATCGTGGTGTGCTCGAGGACAGTCTCATTGGTGATGTTAGCAAGATTGGAGGATCTAGCTATTTCATCCATCTTAGCAAAAATTAAGAACACTAGTTAGTTTTAATCTCATTGAATCACAAAAAGTAATGCTCAAAGAAAACACTGCAGAGAGTAGGAAGATCACCCTCTTTATTTATATTTTGCGCTATTCATATCGATGGTTAAGATCTTTTAAATACACCTGTGATCAAATAACTATTATTAGCCAACCAAAAAAATTTAGGAACCTATTTAGAATTTGTGATCAAATAACTATTATTAACCAACCAAAAAAATTTACTCACCTATTTAGAATTTGTGATCAAATAACTATTATTAGCCAACCAAAAAAATTTAAAAACCTAATTAGAATTCTAGAACTTGGAGCTTTGACCTTTTTTAATATTAGGATGATTTTAGTTTTTAATATTAGTTATTAGTTGTTAATATTAAGAACTTGGAGCTTTGAGCTTTTTTAATATTAGGATGGTTTTAGTTTTTGATATTAGTTATTAGTTGTTAATATTAGTTCTTTGACCGGTAAATGGTATTAGTTCTTAATTATTCGTAAAGAGTATATGTTCTTAATATAAGTATTAGTACTGATAATCTAAAAAAAAAGTACCAGTGTTGATAAATTGTATTAGTTCTTAATATTAATTTTTTATAGCGGAATGATATTAGTTCTTAATATATAAGTAGGATAATTAATATAGTTCTAGTTTGATTAGTTCGACCAACAAGCCTCCATCACCAATTCTTCAAGTGCCTTAAGTTCCAACTCAACGAGCTTTCTACAAATGAATAATATGTACCATTATAACTTCGGTTGTCACCATATCCGTTAAACTATTAAACATCACCAATCACTCCTAACAATTTATTCCATTATCCAACACATCTAAACAACTAAGTAAATTTGCATCTCATCTCTGATGACCTTATTTCCTTTCACGATTAGCTTCTTCTGTCCATCGTGCCTCCTTACGAGCAAGTCCGGGAGTAGAAGATCATCCTCAGCATCAGCATCGTGGTGTGCTCGAGGACAGTCTCATCAACAGTCTCATTGGTGATGTTAGCAAGATTGGAGGATCTAGCTATTTCATCCATCTTAGCAAAAATTAAGAACACTAGTTAGTTTTAATCTCATTGAATCACAAAAACTAATGCTCAAAGAAAACACTGCAGAGAGTAGGAAGATCACCCTCTTTATTTATATTTTGCGCTATTCATATCGATGGTTAAGATCTTTTAAATACACCTGTGATCAAATAACTATTATTAGCCAACCAAAAAAATTTAGGAACATATTTAGAATTTGTGATCAAATAACTATTATTAACCAACCAAAAAAATTTACTCACCTATTTAGAATTTGTGATCAAATAACTATTATTAGCCAACCAAAAAAATTTAGAAACCTAATTAGAATTCTAGAACTTGGAGCTTTGACCTTTTTTAATATTAGGATGATTTTAGTTTTTAATATTAGTTATTAGTTGTTAATATTAAGAACTTGGAGCTTTGAGCTTTTTTAATATTAGGATGGTTTTAGTTTTTGATATTAGTTATTAGTTGTTAATATTAGTTCTTTGACCGGTAAATGGTATTAGTTCTTAATTATTCGTAAAGAGTATATGTTCTTAATATAAGTATAAAGACTGATAATCTAAAAGAAAAGTACCAGTGTTGATAAATTGTATTAGTTCTTAATATTAATTTTTTATAGCGGAATGATATTAGTTCTTAATATATAAGTAGGATAATTAATATAGTTCTAGTTTGATTAGTTCGACCAACAAGCCTCCATCACCAATTCTTCAAGTGCCTTAAGTTTCAACTCAACGAGCTTTCTACAAATGAATAATATGTACCATTATAACTTCGGTTGTCACCATATCCGTTAAACTATTAAACATCACCAATCACTCCTAACAATTTATTCCATTATCCAACACATCTAAACAACTAAGTAAATTTGCATCTCATCTCTGATGGCCTTATTTCCTTTCACGATTAGCTTCTTCTGTCCATCGTGCCTCCTTACAAGGAAGGTCGAGAGTAGGAAGATCATCCTCAGCATCAGCATTGTGGTGGGCTCGAGGACAATCTCATCAACAGCCTCATTGGTGATGTTAGCAAGATTGGAGGATCTAGCTATTTCATCCATCTTAGCAAAAATCAAGAATACTAGTTAGTTTTAATCTCATTGAATCACAAAAAGTAATGCTCAAAGAAAACACTGCAGAGGGTAGGAAGATCATCCTCTTAATAGCAAGACAACAACTACTCTGAGCCCATGTTTGGTTCGGTATTTTTTTTGTCATGAAAAATGATTCAATTAATTGAATCTATTACTTCTTGTTTGGTTTGGGTAGTGGATTAACAATTACCTTTACTTGAGGGTAACCCAATCCTCCAAAAAGTTACCCTCCAAACTAGAGCGGTAACAAAATCTTTTTTTCCACGATCATTTCATAAGGTGATTCATTTTCATCGTTGAACCAAACACCCAATAAAAGTAACTTATTGTTACCATTCTTCCCCTCTACCTGATTCCATTCCCTTTCCATTCCTTTATTCGAACCAAACGAGCACTGAGTGTGAAATATAATTCCACAAAACACAACCTCTGCCTATGCCATTTTACTAGGCACAGAGAGTAAGGTTGAAGGTAACTCTAACAGAAAGGAATATACACCGCATGAAAAGACCAACTCCAGAAGAGATGTTAATCAGTAGGGGTATAAATTCGGGATGGGTCGGGTACCCTACCCGAAATTTGTAGGTAGTACCCAAATTTCTCAAAATTTGCTACCCGAACCCGTCCCGTTTTAAAAAATGGGTACCCAATATCCGTGCTGGGTTTATCCGGGTCAGGATCGGGTACCCACATGTATCCGTTTTTTAATATATATATATATATATATATATATATATAAAGCTTGTTTGTAGGTATTTTTATATATGCTTTCTTCCTATTTTTTCGAGAAGGGGTGGGTCGGGTGGAAGTGGAACGACAACGACGGGGTGTGAGAGAGAAAGAGAGGGAGAGGGAGATGTGAAACGAGTGGATTGTGAATCGGAAGTGAGAGAGAGATGCAGTCATGTTGCCCGCAGGTGTGGTGGTGACTTGGTACACTATTTTGTATTTTGTAAAATATTTTATAAAATAAATAAGAACAATATAAAAATAATAAAATATATAAAAAGTTTGACCGACTAGTTGACTGGGTTTACGGGATAGGACTGGTAACCCGTTATCCGGAACAATTTCAATTATCTATCCCATGATCCGTCACGAATCCGAAAAATTCGGATAATGGGTACCCAATATCCAAAGAATTACGGGACGAGTTCGGATTACCCGAAAACCCGCAATCCAAATTTACACCCATACTAATCAGTAATTACTAAGAAATAAACTGAAAAGAAATGTAAAAACTACTTTAATGATTAATTAAAGGAATATATAGTGGTCAAGGCCATACCTTTGTGGCGCAGGTTTACATATACGATATACTCCCTCTGTCCCAATATTCATAACATTTATTCCTTTTTGGGTCATCCCATGTAACATGGTATGTTTCCTTTTTGGGCTTATTTAGAGCTTAATTAGGTCTTACCTAATTAAAACAATGTATTGACTAAAAAAAATACTTTATTAACTAAAGGATTAAATATTGAATAAAAACTAACTAAATATATGGGTCACACACCTTTTGATCCCTAATTTCATTCTCCTTAATACTCGTGCCCTGAAATATCCATGAATATTGGGACGAAGGGAGTATTTAAAAGGGAGAGATGGTTAGGAACCCAATTGGGGGAAAAGTGTATATGTACTACACCCACCTTTCACATGATAATATTTTAATAAAATTATTATTAAAATATTATCATGTGAGAAGTGGGTGTAGTACATATACATGTAGGATAAAATTAATCAATTAGACAGGGTATTGACGTATTGTTGATAGGATTTCTTTTGTGGTTTAAATAAAATTTAATATAATATATATTTTTTAATCTACCATACTTTAAGTAAATACAAAATACAATAAAGATACTTTCAATACTACCATACTTTCCGTGTGGGTCCAATACTACTCCTTTCGTCCACGATAAATACATACAATTGATCTTGACACGAGTTTTAAGAATTGTAATAGTGAATATTGTGAGCTGAGAAAGTAATCCACATTCTTGAAAGAGCATCAGCATCGGTTGGGCGGGGGGCACGCAGTGGGAGGCGGGCGTTGGCGCCTGCTTGCGGGCGCAAGGGGTGGACGGGGCGGTGCCCATCTGCGGGGGGTCGGCGGGTGTTGGCGCGGCAGCGCGGGGAGCCACGTGGCGGCCTTTTAACGACTATTTTATTTTTTTAATTTAATATTTAATTCTAATTTAGACCTATAAATACTACACCTTATTCCATTCATTTTCACCCCATTCTCTACATTTCTCTCTTCCACTTCTTTTATTTTTGTGCTACAAATGAATCCCAATCAAAATTAGTCCTGATTCGGTTTTACCCGAGCAAAACATTACAAACAAAAGGGCCGAACAAAACATTACATTTTAATTAATGTAATGTTTAATTTTATTTCAATTCAATAAAATTTGCATTTTGGGATTCGTGGAATTTCTGTGGATTGCGTTGGGGGAAATCTACCAAAGCTAGGCAGATAGATAGACTCCTTTCCCGCTGCTAAGGGCAAGCAAGAAAGAAAATCAATAATTCTTATTTAAATTAGTAAATAAACTTAATTATAAAATAAAAACATAAATTAATGGACAACGCCTACCACTTTAAGCGCCCATCATTGTGGCAAAAAAAAAACAGCGCTCACTTGGATCCAAAGAAACTAATTAAATATTGAGCACCCACCCCATTTTAGCGCCCATCATTGCTCATGCTCTAATGTTATGTTAGGAGAAAGAGAAAAATTATGGTGGACCATAGGTGATAAATTCTGTAAATAAGTTCAAAAAGAGAGGGTAATAGATAAGAAAAATGTGGCAGGTCATACTATATAAAAGGAATGTGCATGTTTTAGTGGTCATACGAAAAAAAAAAAAAGAACATTTTTATCATGGATAGAAGGAATAAAGAAATAATTAATTTCTTTTTGAAACTCGTTTTAAAGGTAATGACGCGTTGCCGGCACGAAGTTATCAGGTATGTAACAATATTAACTATTCCCTCCGCCCACCACCCGTTTGTCACAATTTTCTTTTTTAGACGTCCACAAACAATTTTTCACTTCTATATATAGTAATAAGCCCCACACACCTTACTTTATTTTAACTTTATTCTACTTACAATTAACTCACGAGTGATACTCTTATTTCACTCACAATATACCCTACCAACTAAGTCAACCAAAATTATTAAAACTCACGATACATCCTAGCAACTAAGTCAACCAAAATTATTAAAACTCATGCCGATCAAAATGTGACAAACGGGTGGGACAGAGGGAGTTTTTTTTTTTTGAGGAAATGTAACAATATAACTACTGTATTGGTCATAAATATTTTACAGTTCTAAACACTATAAAGTCTATAAAATCAATGGCAATAAATATAGGTCAACTTTTTTTTTTTTATTGACTACTATTTTCTCCTTAGGAAACAATCAAATTGAATTGCAAATATGACGAGTTTTGAGTTTGTAGAGTTTCGAAGCCTTACGTTTTTTCAAACAAGTTTGAAGAATATATTTTTTCAAATAATAAATAAATAAAAGAAGAAGAATTAATGTACTCATGGAAGAAGAGTTGACAAACCACATGCTGAAAGTTTCCATGTGGACCTTCTAAATTTCTAATCCATGACTGAACTATTTGTTCTTGCATGAATGTGACAAGCTTTCTGGGTAAATTCATCATTAATTACTTTACTTCATACAATTTTTTTGGGTAAACTTATTTAAATTCATTCTTCATTAGATTTAATTAGCACCGAATTAGGTTATGCACACAATTTAATAAAATATTCAAAATGTATTAACATTGAAATTTGAAGATTATGTCAGATAGCAAATTGAACTTTCATTTCAACGTCTTCCTATATATCCTCAATACGATGCATGATTGGAACCCCTAACCTATAGATTGGATTGTATCATGCATGGTATTGAATAGGGGTGAGCAAAACAAACCGAAAAACGGAACCGACTGACAAACCATACCAAAACCGTCCCGAAAATATGGTTAACATAACCGATGGTTCGGTTTATTTTTCTAATTTAAAAAAATCGAGGGTAACAGGTTTTTATTTTTATGTATAAAAACTAGAGCTGGCAAATTACCGGGCCGGGCTTTTGGGAAAAATCGGCCCGGCCCGGCCCGGCCCGAAAATTGACCGGGCCTGAAATTGGGCAGCCCAGCCCGGCCCGAAATATAAATTATAGTGCATTTTTTGCCGGGCCGGCCCGAGCCCACCGGGCTTTGCCCATTTCGGGCCGGCCCGGCCCGAAAATTCACCGGGCCTGGAAATGAATAGCCCAGCCCGACCCGAAATCGGGCCGGGCCGGGCCTAAATTGACAGCCCTAATAAAAACCGACGGTTAACCGAACCGAACCGAAACTCATTTAAAATTATAATTTTACTAATTATATTATATGTTATAAAATTATTATACCAACTAATTACATGTTATAAAATTAGTATACCAACTAATTATATGTTATAAATTATAATATTAACTAACTTATTTTTACTACTTTGACTTGAAAACATGAGAGCTTTCAATTTATTATTTATACTTTTTTAAATATATATTTCGAATCCACATTTTAAGATATGCATTTTTGTTTTTCATGTTATGAATTATAAAAGAATTGAAACTTTTCTTTCTACATGGTTAACCATTGAATAACGGTTAACCGTTATAGTGGTCTTTTGCTTTTATTTTCTACATTTTAGTGGTTAACCGAACCGATTAAAAACCGTATGGTCGGTTTTTTTTGTGGCAAACGGTCGGTTAACCGAACCGTGCTCACCCCTAGTATTGAATACATTCCTTTCATTTCTTCTCACACATTATCTTTTTCAAATACTTAGATAATATGTATATGGTTGATTGTGAGATCTTATGTTTATAAGAATAATTGAAATATATTACCATTTGCTTTTTTTTTTAGAGTTTCTGCGAATATTTGCAAATTCATGTTCATATTTCGAAAATATTTTTATGTATGACTACTAGCTATAATTTCAATCATGTTGTTAGAGCTTGAAAAATTGATTGAACGGTGTATTTGTTTGGAATTTTTGGTTTATTGTTATTGTTAATTCTTCTTGGGAATTTTTTTTCTCTAGCTCCCTCTTCTACACAATAATTCAAAGATAAGAATGATGAATTGGAATATTTTCCTATGGATGATTGAAGTTGGATAATAATTAATAAATAACATTAAGAAAATATAATAAGGATTATACAAGTTAATAATTACTTCTAAAGACTTATAGTAAATTGCTAAAATAGTACTTTTGTTTATAGTTTTTTACTCAACACATTTATTTTATAGTAATACATTTAAATTATTCATAATGATTAATTATCATTATATGTTGGTCTATAAAATTTTAAATATTATATTTGTACATCTCACGTACAAACGTACCAGTAAATATATACTCCCTCCATCCTATTGAAATTGGCTCTTTTTTTTTTTGGGTTGTCCCATTTAAATTGTCTCGTTTCACAAAAAAGAAATAATTAACCATTCCAAAGTAATGAGACCTACCCATTTCCTTTCTTTTTATCTTTTTCCTTAGTAACCGTACCGAAGAATAACAAGACAAAATGAGTAGGACGACAGGGACGGAGCCAGGAATCTTATATAGGGGGGGCGAACTTTCTCAAAGCATTAATAATATTTTCGCACAATATATACATATTTTATACATGAACATTCAAAAAAATTATAAAGATAAATTACCTAGTAATAATTAATTAGAACTAATTCCAAATTTGACCAATTACACAGAAACGATGGAGTAAACACATAAGGTTAATATTCTAGTTTAGACTTATGTAACTAATTTCAAATTTGACAATATAATTTTAGATAATAAACATGCATTTCTCACTTAATCAATTCAACACCGTTGCCGCACTCCGCCATATTCAATCACACAAAGTTCCAAACAGAATCACTTTTCCTTCTCCAAATTAAATCTCGTTGTTGATTCTATCTATCCAGAGATGTAGTATGTTATTTAATTATGTAAAGCTCAATCAATTTAAATTAAAAATTTTAAATCATTTGAGATTGAACTTGAATAATGAGCATAAAAATTTTTATATAATTAGTCTTATATTATATATGTAAATATATATTTTTAACTACACAAATTAATAAATATTTAATATATATATAAGTAAATTCAAAAATTTGAGGGGGCTGCTGCCGCCGCCAGCCACCCCCTAGCTCCGTCTCTGTAGGACGAAGTGCCGAACAGTAACAAGACAAAATGAGTAGCACGGATGAAGTAAAAGACTAAATATATTTCAATTTAGAATAGAGTCAAAAGATAATAATCCTCAACAGAAAAAGCGAAAAGAAATGAATTGCCAGCAACCAACTCCCACCTTAATTGTTCGAGATGATTACAATAATTTTGTTTTAATGAAAGTTAATTCAAAAGTTAGCACAAAAAACAATCTTTTCTCCGGCAATTCAGATTCTAGCTTAAATTCCTCATTTCCCTCACCACCAACAATTAGATAAAGCAAAATTTCTGAAAACCCACTTTCATACTCGCCGTCGATGGGTCAAACAGCCTCCGCCGCGAGGCCCAGATCCTCCAAATCCACCGCCGTCGTGTCGCCGCCGCTGGCGGAGCCGGACTCCGAGAGCCCAGACGATTCCACCGTCGATTCGGAAGACGCCGCCGCCGGGAACAATTATTCTCTGAGTCTCCCCGACGAATGCCTGGCGTGCATTTTCCAGTCGCTTTCCGCCGGCGAAAGGAAGCGCGCATCTGTGGTCTGCCGCCGTTGGCTCACGGTGGAGGGGCAGAGCCGCCACCGCATCTCGCTCAACGCGAAGGCGGAGCTGGCCGACGCCATCCCCGGCCTCTTCGCCCGTTTCGATTCCGTCACGAAGCTGGCGCTGAAATGCGACCGCAGATCTGTTAGCATCGGAGACGATGCGTTGATTCTGATATCTCAGAGGTGCAGGAACCTCACCAGATTGAAGCTCCGCGCCTGCCGCGAGCTCACCGACGATGGGATGTCGGTTTTCGCCACGAATTGCAGGAATCTGCAGAAATTCTCGTGTGGCTCTTGCAGCTTTGGGGCTAAAGGGATGAATGCGTTGATGGAGAACTGCAGATTCCTCGAGGAATTGTCGGTGAAGCGATTGCGCGGGATTACTGATACTGATGCTTCTGCAGCTGAAGCTATCGGGCCGGGTAAGGCTGCTGATTCTTTGAAAGTTATTTGTTTGAAGGATCTTTACAATGGGCAGTGTTTCGGGCCTTTGATTACCGGGGCGAAGAATTTAAGAAGTTTGAAGTTGTTTAGATGCTCTGGTGATTGGGATAAACTGTTAGAAGTGATTGCTGCTAGGGTTGATAGTTTGGTCGAGGTACATTTAGAGAGGATTCAAGTTAGTGATCTTGGGCTCTCGGCCCTCTCTAAATGTGCTAATCTTGAAGTGCTGCATTTGGTGAAGACGCCCGAATGCACCAATATCGGGCTTATGGCAGTCGCGGAGAAGTGTAGATTGCTTAGGAAGCTCCATATTGATGGATGGAAAACTAATAGGATTAGTGATGATGGATTGATTGCTGTTGCTACTTACTGTCCTAATCTGCAAGAGTTGGTCTTGATCGGTGTTAATCCTACGCGGTTGAGTTTAGAGAAGTTGGCTACTAATTGCCAGAATTTGGAGAGATTAGCCCTTTGTGGCAGTGAAACCGTTGGAGACACTGAGATATCGTGCATTGCTGCAAAATGTTACGCGTTGAAGAAGTTATGCATCAAGAGTTGTCCGGTTTCGGATCATGGGATGGAAGCACTGGCTGGTGGCTGTCCTAATTTGGTGAAGGTGAAGGTAAAGAAGTGTAGAGGGGTGACCACTGAAGGAGCGGATTGGTTGAGGGCGAGCAGGGGCTCTCTATCCGTGAATTTGGATGCAGTCGAGCCTGAACTGCCTGATGCAAGCATTAGTGAGCAGGAAGCCGGTGATGCTGATGTTGTTCCATCTGGTGGCCGAAGTGGAGGCCCTGACATTGCACCAAGAAGCACTGGGAGGTCCGCTTCGTTCAAGATGAGGCTAGGGTCTTTTTCACGGAGGAGCTTGGTGATGTGCTCGTTCAAGAGGTGGTCGAGCATTGGTGGCAGATTGAGGAGCAACTCGGGGAGGAGCTGATGTGGATAAGCAGATGGTAACTAAGGCTGTTTGATGCATTACCTCTGCATTGTTCTTGTGCATTCCATTATGTGTGCTGTTGAATGCATGTGCACGATTGATTATTATCGAGTTTATGGTTGATTAACATGTTATGCTAGTATGTTGGATTGGTTGAGTCATTGCCTTTTGAGAGATATTAACACTTGGCTGCTTTGATTGAATAGGAAGGGAGAAAGGCTTTGCACTCCCTTATTGTATTGACTTTATGCAAAACACTAAAAACGACAACCTTTATTTGATCTCGTTAGAAATTTTTGGTTTTGTTTGCTGTTGTTTTGGTGTGTGGAGCTCCTTCAAATGTTGTTCATAGTCTGAATGGCATCATACTGTTGATTATGAACAAAATTACTGCATTTTGATTTAGGCTATTTGAAAGAGATGAGCTCTTTCTGTGCTTGGAATTTTGAGTGGTTATATTTCACAGTTTACTTATTATGGTATGAAGAAGACATTTTACCAACAGGATGCAGAAAAGCATCCCATGTGAGATGCTGATTCAAAACGTAGTTGTGTCGCAGTCTTATTTGATGAGGTATTAGTACCGTTGATGTCGCATCGTATGCACCTACAGAGGCAGTCGAGGTAACTGTGTCGTGTCGAGTCGAGTCAAATCGAGTATGTTCAACAAGTTACAAGATCTGTGTATCAATAATGTCAATGGCCTTCGCTAAGGCTATGAAAATGTTCATTTAGACAGGCTAAATTTTTACCTATGTGGCATCAATCGTTGAATGGATGGAAAATTCCATCCTCAGTTTTGAATAAGTGTCCTCTACCGCCAAAATTTGCATATCAAGAAGCGGACAAGTTTATTCTTTTTATCTAACTATTGCATGGAAAATCGAACAAGCAAAGAACTTGCATTGCGGATTAGGGAAAAATGAAAACTTCGACATCAGCTTTATAAAGAATTCCCAAATATGACACTTGTTCGGTACAAATTTTAAAACATAACACTTACCAATTTTTAGTCAATAAGGATGTACACAAATCTAAAAATGGGCTGGTACATAATTGTTTCTATTTGTCTAACTTTACCTATATTATTTTCCTATTTTGTGGCAGATTTAGGCTATACATTGGCAGACAAAAGAAAAGAATAATTTTCAATTTCTCCATCATCTCTGTACAAAAGAATGATTTTCAATTCTTCTTGTCCTCTTTTTATCTTCAAACATATCATATATCAAAGGTTGCATTGCAGCTGAAGATTTTCATCCTGAAAATGCAAAAATAGGAACAAATGCATCATATATCACAAAAAGTAGCTGCAATTACAAATCCACAGAAAAACTAGGATCTTA
This sequence comes from Agastache rugosa, assembly GCA_031470985.1. Classification (NCBI taxonomy): domain Eukaryota; kingdom Viridiplantae; phylum Streptophyta; class Magnoliopsida; order Lamiales; family Lamiaceae; genus Agastache; species Agastache rugosa. The sequence goes on from CM062605.1 coordinate 35,727,920, forward strand.
CAAGTCAGAAGTCAGGCTTTCTAATAATCCAGTTAAGTGGATGCTATTTATCAGAACTAAGATCATATGTTGTAATTTAGCAACTCCATTATTGCAAATGAAATGCAGTGACAACTGTTTGAAATTATAACGAAACGTACCGTGAATTTCTAGCCTAAAAGCCAAGGCTTTAGTCTAGGGTGAGAGTTTTCATGTCAGCATTTGTGCTTTCTCTTGGAATTCTGCCTCTCAGGTGCAGTGAGCTTTGGCGATGAACTTGTAGAATAAGAAGAACACCGGATAATCCTAAAATCAACGGCTTCAGACATCTATATCATCCAAAGTCATCGTGGCAAGACAGCGTTGAAGGCTGCAAAAGAGCAAAATGATGAATAATAAAAGATGAAGAACTAAAAGAAAACTCTCAAAGTTTCACTTTCAAAAGCCTCAAATACGATGTATGAGATCTGTTTTTCATTAGAGAATAATTAAAGCTAGAACCTTAGCTATTGATACAGGACGGAGTGCAGATGCTGCTTCAACGTAGAGGCAATCAAGCCTAATATGTCTGCACAGAAAAGGCATATCCTTAAACAACTCAAATATCGAGTTACTTCATTTTCATTAGGAAAAGGAGAGTGTGATGAAATTGACAATCCTCTTACATAATAGAAATAAAACTAGATTAGTAGACCTGCTGATCCTATTTCATGAAAAGAAAATTCTGAACACAAATTTGCCTTTTGCAAGTATTATGTTCTTCTCATCATCCGAAGCTATACGAAAGTAAGTTCTTCCAAACATGTTTCTACAGACAGTCATCACGAACTCAAGCTTCATATGCAACATGCCAACAATAACTTTTGTAAACAGGCAGCAGTCTATTTGAAAACAAAGAAAGGACGAAAGGAAGAAAGGAAAAAACTTATCTCACCTTGATACCTCAATGCCATTCATCAATGAATTGATAACATGGCGTACGGATGAGTCACCACATGAATCATTAAGATAGAAATCTCCATTCACCAATATCCTTGGCAGGAACAGGATCCATTCTTGAAATGGTGGAAGCGGCTTGAGTCCCTGAGTATAACTTCGTGTTCAATTATTCTTGATATGTAACTAATGGCTGTGTGACAATCGCCGCAGACACGCAAGTTCTTGATAATCCTTATAGGCATCCCAGGAGATGTAGTGAGAATGCCATAAGCAAGAGCCAATTTCTCACTATGTTCAACTAGAAGACGGCCTTTCTCCTCATCATCTACATCATGGAGCACAAAGCTAGTCTCAGGAACATAACCCATAATTTTAGCACGATAAATCAGATCATGAAGGAGATCATATATTTCTTTAGCCATTGGATGAGATTTGTCCCCAACGTAAAAAGTTGCCGTTCCATTCCTTCCTTGTACCCAACTACAACCAGGTCTCTTCCTGATTCCTGCGTGTTTCATCTTGGATCGGATCCTTGCAACATCCTTCCATTGCCTAGCACTGGCATATATGTTCGAGAGAGTCGTGTACAAGCCATCATTTTCAAATTTTAACTCTAATAACTTATTAACTGCATGTTCCCCAATTTCCACATTCCCATGAAGCCTGCAAGCACTAAGCAATGACACCCAAACAACCGGGTTTGCTTGCATCGGCATATTGTTAATGAGCTCCATAGCATCATTCAAGCGACCAGCACGGCCCAACAGATCAACCATGCAAGCATAGTGTTCAGCTTCAGGAACAACTCCAAAATTTTTCATGTAATCGAAGTAATGAATACCCTGCTCAACAAATCCCGAGTGGCTACACGAATAAAGTAAAACTACAAAAGTCACTCCATCAATTGAAAGACCAGCAGTCCTCATCTTCTCAAAAACTTGGACAGCCTCCTCACCACGACCGTGCATTCCATATCCCGTCATCATGGATGTCCATGAGACTGCATTTTTATGGATCATGTTATCGAACACAGCTCGAGCTGCATCTACATCCCCAGATTTGGCATACATATCTATTAGGCAATTTGAGATAAATAGCATAGCCTCCTCATAACGATTGCTCAGTGCATAGGCATGGATTTCCCGGCCAAGTCTTAGTGCACCAACACGAGCACAAGCTACCAGTGCACAAGATATAGTGAAACCATTTGGCATCATTCTGCATCCATTACTTAGCATTTCAGCAAAAAGTCGTAAGGCGTCACTGGCTTCCCCATGTTGAGCGTATCCTCCAATCAAGGCTGTCCATGTCACCACACTCCTATTTTTTATTTCAATAGAATCAAACATGGCACGAGCCACTTCTAAGTTCTTGGATTTCGCATACATGTCAATCAACCCATTGATCACCATCATATCCTCCCCTGGATCATTACCTTCCAAATTCAAAACTTGTTTAATGGCATAACAGTGAGTCTCTCTCCCCTGAGCTAATGCACCAGACGCTGCACAGCCCGATAAAACTGAGACGAGGGTGACAGCATTTGGTTGTGATCCTGAGACAATCATCTGCTTGAAAACATCAAGAGCCTCATAGCCAAGACCCCTCTGTGCATATCCTGCAATCACAGCGCTCCACGCCACTACATTTAGTTCAATATTCTTCTCCCTCATTCTATCAAACAATCCTAAAGCATCATCAAATTTCCCGATCTGAGAGTACCCGCTAACCAGTGCATTCCAAGAAACCACATCCTTGACCTCCATCCTGTCAAACAAATTCTTCGCGTCATCTATTCGACCACACTTTGCATACATATCCATAACAGCATTTCCCACAAAGACATCCTCGATTAAACATCTCCTTACAGCGTAAGCGTGAATCTCTGTCCCCTTTCTCCATAATCTGAGAGAAGCACAAACAGGAAGAACATTTACCAAGCTTATTACATCCGCCCGCAACATTATATCACCTCGAGAAACCATCTCTTTAAACATCTGCAAAGCCTTTCTACTATCACCAATCTGTGCGTAACAAGAAATAATCGAATTCCACGAGATTGTATCAAACAGCCCTCTCTCAAGCATTTCATCAAACAACTGGCGCGCTTTGTCGTACGCGCCACATCTTCCATACATAGCAATCGCGGCATTATCCACAAACACATTGCAATTAGTAAAACCAGCGACGAGCGCGAGCGCGTGGACCGACATACCCGTAGCCAACGACGGAAAATCTCCGCATGCTTTCAGAACAAACGGATAAGTATGACTATCGGGCCTCCATTCGAGCCGCCGCATTTCATCAAACAGGTGGAGGACAATCTTGTTTTCTTGCAATGATACGCTCCGCTTGATGAGGTTGTTCCAATAGAAAACGAGGTAGCGAGAGGGCGGAGTACGGCGGAGGAGAGAGAGCATATCGGAGTGCCTGCCATCGGAGAGGCAATCTGAGAGCAGTTGCGCGGTAGTGTTGGGTTCTGATCGGGAGGATACTAAGTTCTGCGGTTGGAATAGATCGTCCTCAGGTAAGGAGACGCACTGGTGGGCTGTGATAGAAGAGAAGCAGAGTTTAGGAATGAGTGGCCGGAGAGCGGCGGCGCGGCGGCTATAGTTTGGCGGGTACGTTGAAGAAAACAGCATTACAATAACAGAATAGTGGCGGCGGGTGGAAGAGAGAATAACGACTGAAATTTGAAATTGGTGTCGCTTTAAAATTTGAATGGAACTCTTTAAATGGGAAGTTACATAATTCACCTCACGTCACTTCTAATCAAGCACTACATCACGTCACGTCTAATTTAAGTCACTGTTTTTTTTAGATTAGGGTGTAGGGTGAGTATACGATTTTTTTTATTTGATTTTTACCGAATATAAACCGAACCGAAACCTAAATCGCTATTTTTTATGGGACGATATTTCATATTACAGTGAGTATTAGATTTTTTGGTTTAATTTTTACCTAACATAAACTGAATCGAATAAATGAATTTCTAAAAATAAAACTGAACCGAACCAAATTAACTTCAAAATCGAATTAGCCGAATTAACTCAACGGTTATATCCCAAAAAAATAAAAAACTTTTTTTATAACAAAAGACCTGTTAATTTCACTTTAAATCAATAACAAAAGTATGTTCTAATACAATAAAATTATAATATTTAAATATTCTAAATATACATATAATGTGAAGCTACCAACATAAAAAAAGGTAAACAAAGAAAGAAAAGGAAGAAGTAATTTCAAACTAATTACTTTTTGTAAATCTGAAGTGTATATCCGATCTAGTCGTGTTTTCTCCACCACACAGGAAACATAAAAACTAAAATTAATTTCTTATATGGCATATATACATACTAATGCAAAAATTACTTGAAATTTTAGGTTATATCAATCAATAATATAATTCGTTGATACGAGCAGAAGAAGAGAAAAGTAGGGGTTTGTCCTAACAACTAGCTTTCGGTGCAAACTGTCTATTCTATCCAACTATAAAAAAATAGTACAAAAATCTATCGGAATAAAATCAAATATTATGATCTCTGTGATGAAAAATGATTAACAACATTCCTCTAAAAAAACTACATTTAACAACATTGAAATTCTGCAGGACGATACGATCACTGAGGGATAAAGACCAGTATACCCTCTTCTTGCAATGATCGATCGCCCTGTCTAGTCAGTTTTCTTTTCTTTCTTTGCAGGTGGTTTCTGGTATACAATTATCTGTGTTAAGATTGTACCGTTTGTCATAATGCCGATCACCGACCCCATAACCACTGAAACAAACAAACAAAAAAAGAATTAGTTAGTTGATATAAAAATCATGGATTTATAAGTGCAGAAAGAATCTAGCAAACAAAGATGTAAGACTTCTTTTTTAACATCAGCAGAAAGATTTATGCATAATTTTCTTGATAAACTTAACAGCACAAGTTGCCACTAAAAATGGTACTAAGCAAACAATCAAAAAAGACTTCAAAAAGATTGAGTGTGAGTATGTGTACCGCTCATCGGGGCTTTTTCCTGCAGGCTGGTAAAGACTCTCACTGCCAAACATCAGCAAGTTACATAAGTCAACCAACTTTGTTAAATCTGCTACGGTTAAACAAGATCGATATCACACTTACCCATAGAGCCAGCAAAATTCATTAGCGAGGTCAAAAAGCTAAGCTCCCCGGTGCTTTTATTCTGCTCGATATAAGGGATAATCTTGTTACAGAATATTCATCAATAGAAAATATTAAAGTAATAAGCTATTTGCAGCATGCTTGTGTCCATGAATGACGTGTCCATTTCTCTAAATTTAGTACTCTCGCAAACTAAATTGTATTAACTAGTCCGGAGTTTCTGTTAGACCAACATTTCTAGATTTTACTTTCGGTTGCCTTCAAAACCTTGTACAAAATGAATCTCGAACCTTTCACGTTGCATAGGCTATGACAAGTTCCACCTTATTTCAAAAGTAAATGAAGTTCAATCTAAAGGTAAACAAAAATAAAACCCATGCACAGGAATGACTTGCACCCTTACCTTGAAATTTGTCCAAATTTGCGGAACTCGAGCACAGAAGAAGATTGCATGTTGAGAAGCCTGTTGAATTTGTTTGAAATGAGCTTTTAGATACTTGTACAAAATGTAATGACTGGAATACGATGAATTAATCTGAGGGCATTATTAGGAAAAACAAAACAGAAGAGACAAGGGACATGGGGAGCTGGCAAATATTCAAAGCGTAAACACTAACTATGAGGACTCACATATAGAGCTTCAAAAAGCATGGGATCGATTTGACCAGCCAAGATTGTTGGAGCTAATGCACAATATCTGCATTAGATTGCTGAGGAAATTGCATACTTCATTTTCAAGCCACAACTCAATGTTAGATACATAAAAATAAAATAAAACTAAAAACCTACATATAGAGTTATCAGTTATGCATGTGCTAATTTGTGAAAATGCAATGTTAATACAGTGGGAGCACTCAAAGGATACAATAACCCTCGGATCCATGTCTTAGTTCCCAGAGGTTGAGAAAAGTAATAGATGACTGCCACAAGAATTATGGCTGCAAAAAAGAGGAATAACTATGTTGTAAGTAAATGAAACACCAGACATTAACTTTACTCTAGGTCTAAAAAGAGTACGTAATTTGTCTTAATCAGGCTTGAAAGATTAGCTGCTTCAGCCTAGATAGCCACAATGACCAAGAGACTGGATTTTAAGGTTTTCTTGCTTTATAATGAATTATGAAACAGTAGAATATGTAAAAGAAAAAAGAGCTTGGACTAATAAACAAATATACCATTACTAATATGATTTGATAAACAATACTTGGTATAACAGTACAGGTAGTCTATCAAATTTTAGCTCATAAAAAGCAGTGAAATAAATAGAACCCAACACTTACAGACTTCCCGCATATAAAACTATGATCCAATAATCTTTAGAAATTTCAGTAACCAACAACAAAAAAAAACTTGTTATTTCTCTTTTATTTTTCCACGTTTTCCATGAAGCCAAAGATGCCTTTGCAGCAGTCACAACCTAAGTTTGTGACTTTTGCTTTCTTTTGCTCTCTCTTATTCCTGTACAAGAAAATGTACAGAAGGATCTGCAGTACATACCCTGAATCAATAGGAACGCCAACTCCCCATATGCTGAAAAAGGAAGCCCTTTGTGAAGACAGTAGGCCAGAGCAATTGTATAGCCGACAACCTCAAGTTCAAAAGCTACAACACTAAGCCCTCTGACGCTACGGTGCTGTAAAATTTTTAGAATCTGGAAAATAAAATCAAGGAAATTATTTTTTTTGAGGGAAGGATCAATGAATTATTATACTGGTGTTGCCAATAACACTCCATCTTCAAACGAAATTTTTGTGGTGTCTTGACCCATAATTAGACTCGACCACAAAAGCAAAATCCTGGCTGGGTTGCTGAGTGATAACAACCCAATAATCATCCATGTCTATATACGTGTCACAGCCCATCTTTCATCATGCACACACACAAAAATTATTAAGAAATGCTGCCCTTTAAAGGTTTCAGAAGCTAAAGCGTATGACAATAACATTCATCTTGACCAAGAGGTATGATATAAATGAAAAGTTATATAAGAAAATGTAACAAATAATAGATGTTTCATCATTCTGCAGGACAGAATAATTTATCGTTCGACGAAATTTTAGGTTTGCAGATTTTGTCACACTGAATGCTTACATAATGCATAATGCTAGGACGTGCAGACTATCAAGTTATACAAAGACAACCTTACCTACCAACATCAGATTTTCATTTTTAAGACCAATTAGTCATTCATGAAAGGAATCTGTTCAGTGTAACTTTCGGGAATAGGATAACCCAAAACCATCCAAGAAGCACAGAAAAAGAAATTGTGATAGAGACCAGAGTCCCTACAAATCAAATACTAAATGTCATTACTGCAACATGAAAGGATTCTACAACTGATCCATCATTGGGTTGGACAATCGAAGAAGCTAAACGGCAATTATATGTCTAAACATGAGAGCACATGCAAGTCCAATCCAAGTTCAGTTGGTTTCCACAAATAATGACTAGTTCTAAGATCAAAATGATTCACGCCTTAGAGTCATCCTTAAGTGATCGCTGAATCGCTGATGCAGTAAGTAGAGGTTTTCTTGAAGTGATAATAAATAAATTAAAAAAAAAAGAATATGGAAGCATGAATACAGAAACATCTAACAAAAAAATACTTATAAAAAAGATGAACTCGATTCAGTTAGCATATTCAGCACCTACACATTGATTTCCTCTTGAAGAAATGCTTACATGCACTTCATTTATCTATTGCAGCATATACAACTAATATGGTGGAGTTTCTAAAGCTATCTATATTTACTTTTCTAGGAGGAAACTAATGCAATTAGTTTTCAAGACATTGTTTTACGTTTACTGTTGTTCTCCAAGAACCCCAAGAAGCTTTAGTGTTTCAACATTTAGCCTTAAGACTAATGAATTTTGTAAGCATAGCTAGTTATGGATTGTGAGTCAAAGATGAAAACCTATGTTAGCACTGATCACATAGCAGATAAGAAGAAACAGATTCCCAGACAAACCACAAATCCGTAAATCCCATTAGCACCAGACTTAGGTTCTCTAAACTAAAAAAATACATATACTTGGATAAGAACAATACTTATTTGAATTATGTAGCACATTCGAAAAAAAAAAAAATATGAATATTTTCAAACTACATTCATAAACAACTTTTTATTCACAAAAAAATCTTCAGTAGGAAAATGGGGCGATAATAAAACTTCAAAACACAGAAAACTTATTATCTCAATATTTTCAACCACCACATTGTGCCCACGCCAAAGATCGAGTCTTTCATCAAATTCCTCAGGAACAACCCGCAAAACAAATGGATGGAGAACCCAAACAGCAACAACCCAAAAAAAAAAAATGATAACAAAATTCCAAAAAACTCATCCAAACCCCAGTTAAAGAAGAGCTAATTCTATGCTCAAATAAAAAAAAATAAAAAAGAGATAATTCTCATAATCATAATAAAATTGGCAAGCCAATAACATTTACCTGCGGGAGCTTGACGGTGGTGGAGGCGGCCACGATCAAGTAACCCAATAGCTTCGATATCAGCGGAAGCAAACAATCCTTTTCTGGAAATTCACCGCTTTGCAACGAACTCAACGCGCAGGTAAAATCCATCCCGAGAAACTTCATCTCCACCATATCTCCTTAACCTTCAATCCTGCTTCTGATTATTGTTGGTGTATGAAAAATTCTGAGAGTGGAATTGCAGAAACAAAAATTCTGATTAGTATATAAATCGAATCGCTGGATCTACACTACAACTAGGCTAGGTGTGTTAACTTTTTTAGGGCAAATTATTCAAAATAATCCAAACTATCAATAATATCCCAACAATACTCGAACTTTGAAATTTTTATCCTAATCTAACCTCGGTTGAAATTAACTAACAAGAGCGTTAGTTATTTGGAGGTCGCCGCCGATTTCTTCACCTGAAGAGAATGGAGGTCGTCGATCGTATGAGCCTTCACCGGATTTATTTATTGAATTGGGGACAATGGCTGGGTTTGGAAATATTGGTGAAAAAGAAATTTTAATTTTAATGTCTCTTCAAGAATTTTATTTTATTTTTTATTTAAAATAAGAAATGTAACGGATAAGTTAACGGTTCTGTTTAGTTAATTGTAACGGAGGTTAGATTAAAATAAAATTTTTAAGTTTGGATATTATTGGTATATTTATTGAATAGTAGTATATAGTATGGACTAGTTTAGAGAATAATTCAGGTTATTTTTAATAATTTGCCCTTCTTTATTATTTTTTTTTATTTTTTTACTAATAAAAAAATTGGATTTATTTTTTATTTTGACATTATTTAGTATTTTTAAGATTGTGGGATGGGATTTACGTATATTTAGAGGAAGACTTATGAATAAAACAAAAAGATCAAATAAATCAATGAAAATAATGTGTGTGCGTGATTGTAGGATTAAATAGTAAAACCAATTTAAATCCCATAATTTTATGAAAATACAATCCATAATTAAAACAACATTTTTTGGTATGGATATAGACCATTTGTACCAGGTGTGCTAAGTCTAAGCGCGGTATGTCTTGGCACATCTGGTACGAATACGTTGCATTTCGTATCAGGTATGTCAAGGCATACCGGAATGCGGTTGACCAAAGACGAACACCATCCAGGACATTAGATCTGGAATGTGACGCCATGGATTCCGGAGAGAAAGCTGTGAAATAAGGCAATGGGATCTGGAAGAATCTGGTGTTGCGGCATATCTAGAAGAATCTGGTGCGACGGCAGATCTGGAATATGGCCGGCAGAATGTGAAAGTTCAAGGCGGCGCGGCAGACTGGACTGGAAGTACGAAGGCGGTGCGGCGGAAGGGAATGGAAGTACGACGATGCGGCAGCGGAATGAAATGGAGAAAAATAGGATTTCTAGAGAGAGAATATTTTGTAGAAACATAGAATCTGAAATTTGAAAAATGAAAAATGAAATGGATAGATGGATGGTTAATAGTGGTTTCAAGGGCAAATCGGTCCAAATTTCTAAAAGTTGGCCAAAATTTCTATAAAGAAAGTTGGTGGTCAACTATTAATTTCCACTATCTATATTGGTTATTTCAAATTTTGTCTCATATAATAAACATACAAAAATAAATATTGACCTCCCTATATACATTGTGAAAATTATTTACTATTGTGAATTAAAATTATAATTTAAATTACAACTGATTTGGCCCAAATTCGTAATAAAATTCGGCGCTAATATTCGGCCTCCCCGCAATTTATACTAATATTAAATAAGAGAGTTGTAACTATATTAACAAGTTTGTCATTTTCCCTCCAAAACCAATTTAGTGGATAATAGGTCTTGAACTTTAAGTTATTTCATGAATGATGAATAATATATGTTGGTTAATTCTACACATCTCCATTATTGGTTATCATGTTTGAGCTTTAAAAAAATAAAATTATTTAATAAAATTAAATGATTATGAATTTTGACTTATTTGGGATTATGTAATTGAATTTTCTACTTTTTATATTTATTATTTATATACTAAATATTCTAATTTAACACAACACTATTTTGACTAAGATATTTAATTTTGAAAGAAAAAAATAGCACAATGAATGGTTGTCAAAATAATTTTATTATTTTCATTATTTAGATTCATAAATATTTTTAAAATAAAATAGTGAAAAAATATTAAAAATTAAAAAATATATTTTGAGATGTTTGGAAGTTATAAAAAATGAAGAATTATTAAGAATGTCAACATTGGTTGAAATTTTTATAATGATTGTTCATCTTTAATTCTAATAGCGTTTTGAAATGGATTTTAATCGAAATTGTATTTTCAAATATATATAAAAAAATGGTTGTTTAGAGATGCTTAGAAGGTAAGTGTTATGCTATTTTTTTTTAAATATTTCTTAAATTATTAATGTAATTAAATATTTTTTGTTTTATATTTGGATTATTTATAATTTATAAATATTATTGAAATATTTATATGTAATTATTTAATAGTGTATTTAAATTTATGTACAAAGAAGTATATATATATATATATATATATATATATATATATATATCGTAATACAAAATTTACATGTCATATTTATTAATGTTATTTGGATTGAATGTTTCTTTTAAAAAAATATTGATGTAATGTATGAATTTTATATTTTATTGTGTTATTCCATAATTAACATATTAGATGATTAATGCATTTTATTTGTGGCAGACAGTTTTTCGATTTTATATGGATATTTCAAGAGTTGCAAATTGAAAAGGTTTGAAGATATTGGTGTGTGGTAATGAGGAACACTCTTCAAAAACTATTGTATAAAAGAAAATTTTCATAATGTTTCAAATGTAATACTCCCTCCATCCACGAAATATATAGCACAACTTTAGTGCACGAGTTTTTATAATGTTTGTAGATTATTTGTTAAGTGGAGAAAATGGATCAATTACTTTTGAATTGTTGTGAGATATAAAACATAAGAAAATGAGTGAAATTATGTCCAAAAAATGGACATGATACACATTTCGTGGACTATTTTGTGGATGGAGGAAATATGTTGTATTTGTTATTGTTATACCTAAAAATGTCCTTTATTAATTTCTATACTAAAAAATTAATGTATTATTATTCTCTTTTGTTCTGAAATTTTATACTCCCTCCGTCCACGAAATATAGGTCACGTAGGGTGCGGCAATGGTTTTAATAAATGTTAGTAGGTAGTGTTTGAGCGGAGAAAAAGATTCATTATATTGAATTGTTGTGAGGTATAAAATAATGAATGTGTGAGATATTATCCCAAAAAGAAAGTGATATAAATATGGTAAGACACTCAAAAATGAAATTGTGTCCTAAATATCTTGGACGGATGAGAGTAATTAATACATTTTACTCATTATTTATGTAATTTGATAATTTATATATTACATATATTTTTAAAATGCATTCTATCATGCAACGCACGGGTGCAATCTAGTATAAATGTAAAGCCCAACATTTTATGGGCTTAAAATTAAATTCAAGCATATCAGAAAAACTTGCTCCATAATTAATCTCCAAACCTCACCATTTCACCTCCGACTCGCCATATTCTCTTCCGATTCCGATTCCGATTACCTTGTTTTTCTCCGATAAGCCACCTTCTTTTTCGATCAGTTTTCTTCTTTATATTGAAATTTTTTTGAAGAATGAGCCGCGGAAGTGGAGGCGGATACGATCGACACATTACGATCTTCTCTCCGGAAGGCCGGCTTTATCAAGTCGGTAAGCATGCGTTCTACTTGTACGAAATCTCTTTTCTCTAATTCCGAATGCCCTAATTTTGACTCAAGTGTGGTTGGATTCTTATAATTTAGGGTTTATGAGTTTCTGATTTGTAGAATATGCCTTCAAGGCTGTTAAGGCCGCCGGAGTCACCTCGATTGGCGTCCGCGGGAAGGATTCAGTTTGTGTTGTTACTCAGAAGAAAGTGCCGGTGGGGATTTGAGTTTTTTTTTTATTATTATTTTGTGGGATGAGTTTATCATATTGAGTGTAGTGTTGTGTGACCAGGACAAGCTCTTAGATCAGACAAGCATCACGCTTTTGTTTCCCATTACCAAGCACCTTGGTTTGTTGGCTACTGGAATGACAGGTACTTGTTTGCTTTTGTCTATATTTCATTTGCTGGACATGCACTAAGAACTGAGATTTGGCTGCATAAGTTGCTTTTTTATTAGTTATCTTCTGGTTTAGAAATCAATCTTGATTTCTATAGCTGTTCAAAGAGTTCGAGTACGTGATGGTGTTAGAAACAAATACACAGGATTGAATTAATTGAAATTTTGATTGGCTAGGACACATCAGTATATGAATTTCTAGGCCCGTGGTAGTGAAGTCTTTGATTAAGCATATAATTTCAAGCTAGTTCACATCAGTATATGAATTTTCTACAGTTTTGCTTTCCTCAACATGCATTTATTGCAAGTTGAATTCAATTTGTTCCTCTTCTGTCCAGCTGATGCAAGGACTTTGGTGCAACAAGCAAGAAATGAGGCTGCTGAGTTTCGCTTTAGATATGGTTATGAAATGCCAGTTGATATATTGGCACGATGGTATAGTAGTTTATGAATTTACTGTTACTCTAAAATCCTATATATTCTTGTTTGCTCTTTTATTTCCATTCTGAGTGTAATTACTTCTGCTCTAACTCTAAGTGAACGTTAGTTTTTATCCATTTTTTTTTGGATATAATTGTCTGAATGACCATGTAGTTCTTTGATAACTGTAGAAGAGAATGTATCCAGCTATGATTGTAATATCCTTTTTGCTTACAAAAAATGTGTTTCCAGTAGTAACTTCAGTTACCTTATGCAATGCAGGATTGCTGACAAATCTCAAGTATACACCCAGCATGCCTACATGAGACCACTTGGTGTAGGTCTGTTGCTTGTCCAGCTCTTAATGAGTCTTTCCAGTCTTTGTTCTTCATATTTTATGTTTCTCTTCATTAATTTGCTTCTTGCTTTTTGTATAAAGTTGCTATGATATTGGGTATCGACGAAGAGAAAGGTCCTCAGCTTTTCAAGTGTGATCCTGCTGGTCACTTTTTTGGTCATAAGGTAGTCAGAAAGTTCCTGTCTCTGTTTCTATTATCAAATTTCAAATACTCACAATCTATTTTTTAATGTCATTTTCTGATTGCTGATAACATTGTCTCAAATTCATATGAAATGCCTCTATTTTTGCCACTTGTATTAGACAAGGTTATATTTGGTAATATGTTAACAATTCAAGTTCATATGAAATGCCAATATAGTTATTTTTTCGAGCTTTGTTTTGCGTTGATAAGATAAATGAATTCCATAATATTTTCTGACAGGCAACAAGTGCTGGAGGGAAAGAGCAAGAGGCTATTAACTTCTTAGAGAAGAAGATGAAAAATGACCCAGAGTTCACGTATGATGAAACTGTACAGGTAAAACACAATGCATTATGTAGATGTATCTCTTACCAGTATTGGCAATAGCTTCTTGACTTCATTGTTTAAGTATATCTAGTGATATATATGTACTGTTGGGTTTGCTTGTTAACTGTCCATATCATTGCTCTGTTGTGTCAGTGAAGGATGTATTCCTTTGTCATATATTGCTTAACACTCAAATGTTTGAGTTTTTCTATTAATTCTTATGGTATACTTTTAGCACCTGAACATCATGAAGCTTCTCTTGTGCTATACCTTTACTTGGTTTCTGCTAGCGGAGCATGTGTGTATTTGTATTCATCCTCTCTTGAGTGACCGACCTAGTTCTCTCATGGTTTCTGCTAGCTGATGCTTTGTCTCTTATGTTACTATCTGCCGCACTGAGAATCTTTAAGGACTGTCACACACGCCCTATATTGTGCAGTCTTTATTTTGCCCAAGCAATTTGGGCCATGTTTTTTTTGTTTTTTGTTTTTGGTGTTCTGGAGAAAAGTAAAGGGAAATATGTTGGATGCTGATTTTATTTTGTGATTGTGTCTGGAGTTCAATAACTAGAACAGTTTGAAATCCTTGTTTGATTTTATTGTTTTTGGTGAAATACATTGAAGAATCTGCACTAGTGTTTGATTTTGTATTGGGAGAACTAAAATTCATTAACATGAAGACAAACAAGGCCTTGGTATTGGTTTGACCTTTTTCTTTTTATCTTTGGTGTATTATAAATGTCATAGTTGAGGCGATTGCCTATTTTGAGATGGTAACCTTGAATAATGTTGGGTCTTATACTAAAAGGAGGATGTGATTGATACTAATTTTTAACTAATAATGACAACAAAACTATTAGGTATTTTTGTAAATCACATATTCAACTCCAGCTAAAACTACTTGCAATTGAACCAAAAATTTGAATACCTGACAGATGAAGTGATACTTCTCCAATATTCATTGCTTTGAGTTCCTATTGCTTTTAGATTTGAAGTTATTAGTCTTCTAACTAAATTTTCATTTAAAAGTGATTTAACAGAAATTTGATAAGTGAGTCTGAACTCCAGATGATAAATGTTGGTTCAAAACTAGAAAATTGTTTTGCTTGATACAAGAATAATTTTCGACACTCGACCTACTTAGAGGGGGATGATTATTACATTATAAGTATGCCATCCTTGATTAGATATTTTGTTTTTAGTTATTTTAATATCTGGGAAGAGATTGATTTTGGTTTTCTTTAACTCTCTCAACTATGTCGAGGTTGTGACTTAATGATATTTTGACTTTTCCCTTTGCAGACTGCCATTTCAGCTCTACAATCTGTTCTACAGGAGGATTTCAAGGCCAGTGAGATTGAGGTAATCTTTTGAACTTTGTGGTTTGAATATGGCTTGTTTAAAACATGCAACACTCTGCATCTGCATTACAACTTCTTACCTCTGCCAGGTTGGTGTTGTGAGGAAAGAGGATCAACTTTTCAAAGTCTTGTCGACTGAAGAAATTGACGAACACCTGACTGCAATCAGTGAGCGCGATTGATTCCATCGAGTTTGGCAAACTGTGCGATGATCAAATTTCAGAAACTGCATCTGGTGATGGATAGGGAGTTGAATCGAGTCGAGTGCCTTCTGTTTTAATTGGACTATCATACTGTATTCATGTCATTTACATTAACTTAGTCTATTTTGGTCTCAATGTGCTTACAATATGAAATTACACTTCACAATTGTAGGTTTTTTCTTTATTACATGACAATCCCATGCACAAGTCATTGAATTTGTTCTACTAGTTAGGGATAAACATCAATGAGAGACCTCAACGCTAAGCTTAGAGTAATCTTGTAGCCACTGAATCCGGCATCAGTGAAGGTCGCTGCCAATTCTTTCTCATCTCGTTCTTTCGCGTTGAGATACGTCGTCGTTGCCATGTCATATATTATCACCTTCCCGCCTCTCTCCTTGCTGCTGCCTATTGCTTCTTTGCATTTCTTTAGTACTTTTATGCTATCTTTGCTGTTCCAGTCGTGCATTATCGACTAATGCACGACTGGTCCTTGTTCGTATGGAACAGATGTATATTCATATTAGGCTGCAGATCAAACACATGTATGTATATATGTATAGTGTTTCTCAATCTTAACTAAAGTTCACGGAGTCGGTTATAAGCCACACAAACTACATGCAATGTGGGATTTTGCCCAATTTCTTTTACGAGTAGCTAGAACACAAATGCAATTTATAATCAACACGTCAAATTCAAAAGACTAGCAACTTTAAAGTTCGTGTAATCGGTTACATGACACACATGCGCAGACACTGCACATTTGATGTGAGACTTTGCCCAAATTTGAATTATTGGTCTTAATTTATTCTTGATGAGCAAGTAGCATGCCACTAACATAGTTGGCACAACTTGCATTGGAAGGAAGCTCAATTCTATTATTTTAATTATGTCTTATTGACTAAATGAAATTAAAAATTATATTTCTGATAATAAAGAATCAGCCGTAATGATAAATTTTTAACAACAATAATTAAAATTAATAAAAAGTAGGAAATAATTTTGCGTTGTACTAATGAAAGAATCAGGCCTATTTAATGGAGTAATATCAAATAAAACGAAAAAAAAAAACTAAAATCGAAGATTTTTTTTTTCTATAAAAATCAATTGGATCAATATACTGAAATGTGAAAGTGAAATCAATGGACACAAGAAATCATCCTTACACAAATATGATTGAATTATAAAACTTGCTGAAAATTTCTATATGTTGTCACAATTTCATAAAACTAATTAAACACCAAGGTTTAATTTGTGTCCGAACGTACGCATTACAAATATTTATGGTGATCGCGCGTTAATATTGGGGCGGGTAGACACCGCCATTGGAGGGAGGCATACCACCGTAGGCACCGCCGTTGTGAGGCGGCGCCGCCGAGTAGGCTGAATAAGGTGGTGCTTGGCTTGTTGCGGCAGCTTGTGGATTATATGCAGGAGGGGGATAGTTTCCACCTGCAGTATTAATATTGTCACATTATCATTAGTTAACTTCAACACATAAATAAATAGTTGGAAAACTTATTAAATCCACTTTAAATGAACATTGGAGATCTAGAAAAAAATTGCAAAATAGAAAGTTTTCATTTAAAAAAACTGAAATTAATGTTTTCTCATATAATAACTATCTATAATTACAATGTGTATATATAGGGATCATGTTAGGTGTTTAAACCCTAGAAAAATAATAATAGATCACAAGATATGCTCAAGTAATTACATAAGAAGGCATGCACGCAACGGATCGAAAATAATTCTCGTGTTTCTTCCCCTATTTCAGAATTGTCAATGCACGACATGTATATATTGATTGTTGAATAATATGTAGCCTGATGGTACTGGACATTAGAATATGATCACGGTGGTCTAACTTTGGTCGTATATTCCATATTGGGCATGTGGCGAATCATATTCCGACTAGGATTAGGGCTTGTTTAATGCTATTAGTATAAACAGTTATTCTCGAATATTAATTAAATTGTATCCGAAATATATTGACAGCACTCCATGCGTAGTAACACAGATATTATTATGTATATACTTTTGATATTAAAATTGGAAAAAAGAGAAGTCGTAAAAGAAATCGGAAAATTAAGAAGTTATATAGTAAATTTACCTGCCGGATAACCACTTGGGGCCGGATTGTTATTGGGCTGAGGATAATAGGACGGTTGCGGCTGGGAAGAAGGATACGCCGCCGCCGGCGGGTAACCGCCGGTGAACGGTGGCGCAGCCGATGAAGGCGGAGGGTAAGTCGCAGAAGGATTCTGAGGATAAGTATTGTAACTATTTGGAGTGGTCGAGCATGGCGGAAAAGGAGGCGGCTGGCCGGCGGCTGAGAACGGCGGAACGGGTGGCGGCTGTGCGGCGGAGCTCGCGGCGGGATAAGGAGCCGAAGTTTGCGGGAAAGGCGACGCCGCCGGATTGGGAGGGTAGAGGTAGCTTGTATCAACAGGCGCTGATGGTGGCACATTCGCAGGGTTATTCATCGTGTAAGAAGGCGGAGGAGCAGGTGCGCCGCCGACGGCGTAAGGTGATCCCGACGACATAGGCGGCGTTTGCCCGCCGTACGGCAAGAGCGTCGAGATAGGCGCGCTTGGTGTAGCATACATCTGAGGCGGCGGCGGAGCATATTTTGTCGCCGCGTCGGGATTCATGGCCGGATTAGTAGCTATAAAGAAAAAAAAATAGTACTGATTAATTAATTAACATAAATTTCGTTATTTGAATATTGAAATGTATATGAATTTTTGAGGTCGTACCGGCGCCGGGAGGAGGCTGAGACTGGTTGCCGGAGTAAGAAACCGGTGCTCCGACCATGGTGGGAGATGTGAAGTAAAGACTAAAGAGTAGTATAGTTGTAGATTAGTTTGTCAATAATAAGAAAGATGATCAACTTGTATATAACAAGCCAATTAATGGAAGGGAATTAGGAACCACCAAAGAAATTCCTCCTCTACGAGTTGACTTGAAAATGTCATACCATGCTATTTGGAAACGCCATGTAATAATAATAATAATAATAATAATAATAATAATAATAATAATCATCATCATCGTATGCTCAGATAACATTACCGATAGTACATATATTGGGTACTTATGACTGATGAAATAAGATACGTATAAATGGTTAGATCGTTGGAGGACCGATATGCTAGCTTGCCATTTTTTATCATATCGTTGAACTTAAAGGGAAAAAGTATAAATCATGTTTCAATTTTAAGTAATCGTAAAATTGATTATCACAATAATAATTTTATGACATATTAAAATAAAAAAACAATATCAAACAATAAATAGAAAAACGTTGACGTATGCTAACAGGAGGTGCTCTCGAATGGTAAGCGTCGTATCTGTCCTCTGGATTGTTAATCATAAACGATAATGATGATACATTAAATTTCGATACCACAGCATAATTTAATTCAAAGGAGAGAGAATCTTGATGTCAACTAGCAGCATGTAGTCGCATGAAAAATTCAAAGGGGCATTTGTTATATTACCAACTTGTACATTGGCATGTGCTATCCAAAATGCAAACGAAGACTT
Source organism: Agastache rugosa (assembly GCA_031470985.1). NCBI lineage: Eukaryota > Viridiplantae > Streptophyta > Magnoliopsida > Lamiales > Lamiaceae > Agastache > Agastache rugosa. The sequence goes on from CM062605.1 coordinate 35,746,987, forward strand.
TCTGGAAATGGATATAAATAATTTAATCTTCACTAATTAATTCTATATTATAAATTTAAACTGCTTAAATAATAAGCTTTGTCTCATTTATCATACCAAGTCAAATCAGTGTATGCTAAACGATCGACTTTATTTGGATATCTACGTGGCTGTCTCTCTATTTTCCTTTTCAGTTATTTCCTATATGATCAAGTAAATTTTTTTTTAGAGAATTACAATGTATATATATATATAATTAAAGCAAGCACTACACTACTATATAGGCGGGACTTTTAAATTACATAAAGGTGAGATTACTACACCACCATGCAGGGTGGGACAACTACACCGGAATTGAATCCAAGACCTCTCACTAAGGAGAGTCTTGTGGTGTCTCAGCTAGCTACTTGAGCTAGGCCTTATCGGCTCAAGTAAAATAATAATTTTAAAATATTATATTATACAAATTTTTTTTTACAGTGTAATCTTATTTAATATATATACTACAGTTAATTCGGATATTAATCTACTTAGAGCGTAATATTCAAAATAAAGAAAATAACTATGAAAGAATTGAAAGTGTTTTCCAAATTGTAATGAGTGAGCTTTACATCTAATACTGCAAGCTCATCCAAATTATAAACTGTTAATTAAATGCTTGTTCAAGGTCAACTGATAAAGAAGAGATGGATTTTGGTGCGGTGGCCATCACCTATGGTTAGGGTGCTGCTCTATTCTTTTTTTTTTATTAATTAATATTTAACTCACATTAATTGAAATTTAATAAATTTTATGGCTTAATAAATTCTAGTCGGGACTTAACAAATGGTAATTAGAATTAATTACCATTAATTATTCATTAATTATGCTTTAATTATGGTAACTTCAACGGGGTGTGTGGTTGGTCGTACACAACTTTTTGCCATTAAAGAATTGCCAAAATTTGATTCCGGCACCGTAATTAGCTTTAATCAAGACTTAATCATAATTAAGGGAGATTAAAGAGAATTAGGATAAATAAAGGTAATTAAGTTTATTTTAAATTTATTAACCTTCAATTATAATTAAACTAATTGCTCCATGTAACTAAACTAATTTCAAATTACTTTTTAAAACTAGATAGAATTGAAGAAATATATAGTATGCAGCAAGTCTCCATGATATAGCTGTCAGTGAAAATGGAACTGAAAACTCATATAATTATTACAGCTGCTTTTTAAGACTAAATATTCAAAAGGAGCCTAATATTCTGATTAGTTGGCGTTGACCAGAAATGGGACAAATTGGCAATTTTCCACATTTCATTTTGATTGTATGAATGAAGAGACTAAACAGCTATATCAAAGATGCGAGAGAGAATATGTATTTCAAGATTTAATCACCTTCTAAGATCTATTTGGACAATTACATGTAGACATTGGGAACCTGAAGAAATTTTTTGGTTGACTGTATTTTCTAAATTTCGAGTTTGAGATTTCAAGAAGAAAATTTTCTAATTTGAAGCATTAGCTTTTAAGTTAAATTTTTTTTTCTTAAAACAAATTAAGAGATACTCGTTATCACTTTTGACTGTTGTATGTAAAGTATGTTTGTAAGTTCTATACAACGAAATCAACCTAAATGCTATTGTTTGGAAATTCAAATTCGTAACATTCAATCAAGAGAAGGTACATTAATTCCAAAATATATAAATTTGATTTATTTCTCCGATCTAAGTTACTAACACTAACGTTTTATGACAGTTGAGCAATGCATATTGAATGTTATTAATATTGATCAAGTTGGCGCGGTCTTCACACATTATACAAACCTTTTTCTACCGAAGTCAACTTAAGTTTTGGCTTAAATATTTATGATTTCATTTTTACAATCAAATCGATTTTTCTTTATTATTTTAAACAAAGGAAAATGGAAATTTCACTAAGGGAAACGTTCCTAGTGTACTAACCCATTTATCATATACTATATGTTACATACCGAACCTAAGAAGATCGATATACTTCATCCGCCCACGAAAACTGTAGCATTAAGTCATTTTTCGTCCATCCACAAAAGTGTAGTACTTCCATTTTTGTATATGACCCCACCCAATTTTTTATATTTTATACCTCACAATAAATCAAAAATGGTGGGTTTATTTCTCCACTCAACAAATACCTACCAAACATTTCTTAAAACTCGTACCACAAAAAATGTGTTACAGTTTGCGTTGACGGAGAGAGTATATCATATTAGGTCCGAATGGCCCCATATACTAATATTTAGTTTGTAAATATTGTTTGATAACTTATGAATGTAATAAAAATATTTTGAATAGTGTTTAAGGAGCAAAAATGCACTTTAAAAAGTTTTAGGAGTTTATTTTGCAACAAATTAATTGAATCGATTATATCCAATGCTTTAATTCTCATAATTTTAACAGCAATGTTGCAGATCGATTACATCAATACGTACAAGTAAAAATAAAAATACAAATAAAAATAGAATAAAATAAAATAAAATAAAATAAAGGACGAGGAAGGAAAATTCAAGGGGAAGAATAAATTGTTTTTTTCAAGGGGAAGAATAATACTCAATTCGTATCACTCTGCTGATTTCTATTACAACAGTTACACATCTATAACTATTTTTTGCCCTCTCAAAAAAAAAGAAAAAAGAAAAAACTATTTTTTGCCCTCTCAAAAAAAAAACTATATTTTGCCAACAAACTTTGTCCAATTACATATGGGCTTAATAACTATTTAATTCAACCCAAAAAACCCAAAATACTAATCCACGGTATCCACCTCACACTTAAATATAGGGCCTTCGTTAATCACGTCTCTTGTTAAATGATCTATGATTTGGTTCGATTACAAAAATAATGGACAAATGAGTTATATATGGATCCCTCGAATTGGACATATATAACATATGATTAAATTATGGTATCATTTTTTTTTAAATACAAGATACAATATCAAATCACACATTAATGAAATTATAAATATTTTTTTTATAAATCATAATACTAAACAAACTTTTATAACATAAACGAACTCATATAAAATAGGATGACAACTCACATTTTGTTGGAATTTGAACCACCGACCTTGATCATGGGAGACAATTTCTAAAAGAACGTGTATTACGAAATTAATAGAGTATAATTCACGTGCATAAATAATTATTTGGAAATAGTGCATAATTTTTAAATAAATATTAATAACAAAATAAATTAATAATCATTTCTTCTTGAGTTGGTGGGCCAACATTGAACGGAAGAGGGACAAATTGCAGATAAGGCGGCATCCGATAAATCAACGGTCCATTCTTTAATATCCAAATACGTTTTTTATAGGGTTAATAACCTGTAAATTCCTCAACTTTCAATAATTTCTGATTTTGCTCTCCACCTAAAGATTCTGTCTGTAAATTCCTTAACTTTCAGCAATTTTTGGTTTTGCTCTCCACCTAAAGATTTTTCCTGTAAATTCTTCAACTTTCAATTGTTTCTGATTTTGCTTCCAGCGATGGGATTCGGCAAGAATAGTTTTGGAAATTTATAGACGTGACTTAAATTAATCTATGTGGCACTCTCGTGACATATATGTAAATTAAAAAAATTAAAAAATATTTCATGTCATCATCCCCACCCCTCTCTCAGTCTCGTTCTCCCATGCTTTCTTTCATTCTCACAGAGATAATTCAACCGAGAAAATACAGATCATGCGCAATATTTTATGAGTGTGAGTAGGATTTAAAATTCTTGTGATTTTATGGGTGCCTTCTAGCGCATGATCTGTATTTTCTCGGTTGAATTATCTGAGGAGAAATTGTTGAAAGTTGAAGAATTTACAGGCATAATCTTTAGGTGGAGAGCAAAACCAGAAATTGCTGAAAATTGAGGAATTTACAAGCCATTACCCATTTTTAATATCCAAAAATCTGCCACAAATTTCTTGATATTTCACACTCCATTCTTTTCATTCAAACACGGTTATACTATCTAAATCTCTCACATATTTATTGATAGATATTAGCATTTCTGCACTTCATGTTAGCTTCCTCAATGCACAAAACTAAGAAAATCGCAGACAACATCTACAGACTTAAAGATAATGATAGCATACATAAGTCGACAAACTGAATTCCTTTTGCTGACTATTGCACAAAAATAACAATTGTGGATTTCCCTCGTCAGACTGGATTTTCTATGCATGTGGTCATAAATTTGCGTTAGAAAGAAAATAATGCATTAAGTAAACGTCATGTGTAATAACTTAGCATACATATACAATACACATAACGAAGTAAATACAAATCAGGTTCTAGGGTCCAAATTGAAAGCCACAAATTAATATCCAGAATGATCATACATAAATAACGACCCTAAAACAATTAATCCTTGCAGCAAATCCACCATGTCAGACGACATTGCCAGCATAACGGCTTCTTTCATCATCGTCGTCGACCGGCCCTCGGACGCAAGGTTGCCTGCCCTCGGAACTCGCTCAAAAGCTGCTTATTCCGGCATCTCTGGCAAAATTCGCAATCGGTTGAGCACGCACGCGCAGCATGGGCTTAACCCCGAGCGGGCTGTTAGCGCTCTGTATAACACGAAGCAAAAACAGAGTCATTTAAACAAGCCAAGCAAGAAAATCAAGAATTGCCAAACATAACGAGAGATGAAAAACTCACAATGGAGCAGGTGCCAGCTCGAACGTTGCAGACGGGGTAGTCGTGGGGGCAGCAGCTGCTGTGGTCCTTGCAGCACGAGGCCCCCTCGAGGGGGCAGCAGCCCCACTCGAGGCACATCCCGATGAACTTGAAGAGGCAGCAGCACGTGTCGCTTGCAGGGCAAGCATAGTAGGTGCTGCACTGTGTGGGAGCAGACGGAGTAGGCGGAGACGGCCCCGGGTTGGGGGGGCTGGGGGGCGGGTTATCCCCCTTCTTGATCGGGTAAGATGGCTCCACTGCTATTCCACACAGACCGGTTTTCGACTGCACATTCCTCTGCATTCTGAGGTACCCTTTCTCTCCCCACGCGGCGCCCCACGAGTTCCTCACGATCCAGTAATCCATCCCGTTTTCGGTACCGTACCCGACCACATTCACACCGTGGTCCAAGTCCAAACCACACTGCCCTGTGAATATACCCTGAAGAAAATTTGCAAGGTCAGCATTTGGCAAGACGTTTACATTCTCGTGTTTCACTTCACCAATACACGAGCATATGATCGTATACTTACTGATTCATACAACTGGAAGTCATACCCTCCGGCTTCAATAGCAACGCTGACTGGTTGGCTGGCGACGGCCTTCTGCAACGCGGCTTCATTATTCGCGGGAACATCTTCGTAACTGTCAATCGATACAACCTTGGAGTTTTTCTGCAACGAATCATATCATATATTTAAAGTCAGACATCTGCTCTCTCAATCAGATAACTAATTTCTTTCTCCTCAATCTAGAGAGAGAAGAGAACTAACCCTGTACTGATCGCATCTCCCATCCCTGCCGGTGTATGGATAGTCTTTCTCACTGTCGATGCCCCCGTTCTTGATAATGAACTCGAATGCATAGTCCATCAAACCCCCATTGCAGCCTTGATTGTACGAGGTATCACAATCCACTAGTTCTTGCTCCGATAGTGAGATCAAACCTCCAGTAGCTATGGCGTTTACTCCTTCCACAGAAGCTATTGTAGAGAAAGCCCAGCAACTCCCTTCGCAATTCCAACCATTCAACAAGAATTAGATCGTAAGCAAAGATTCTTGATCAAGCATCAAAGGGACAATTTACAATTATTCAACAATTTTTAGATAATTTGTCCTAATCAATTTAGCAGGTAGGTGGACCAAAGCTACAAAAGGTGTTAGTTCCACAACATAAATAATATCATGCACGAGGTATGGAATGGTAGGTGACCGCCGCCTAGTAATTATTGAACAAAATACTTCATAAAAATCTCTTGATATTTCTCTAGGTGAACAAATTTCATATACACCAACTATTTATAGACTTTTTGCCAAAATTTATGGTCCATTGTCCTTACGCATTTTTATCCATCCACAGTCATTAAATAGAATAGGAAGTTTGATGAAAATTATCACACCTCTGCAAATCAATGAATAATAGCAGCTGATCCACTATTAAACAGATAAAATAAATGTTTACCTTCATCCTAATTTACGCAAACAGACATAAATCCGAGTAAAAAACATCAATAACTATTTCATAAGGTTTTGCCTCAGGAAATTACAAGAATCTAACTGTAATTATTCCAACCAATCTTTGTGCAGATAAATAGATCGATTTGAAATTAATCAACATATAATTACCCAAATATCACTTTGCTATGTTACGATATAGTGAAATTAATTAGTCAACGCGTCAAACCTCATACCCTTGCAGCAACAAACTAACAGTGTGAGTGTGTGTGTGTGTGTGTGTGAGAGAGAGAGAGAGAGAGAGAGAGATTTTACCGCAGCTGCCTTGGTCTTTGACCTCCACAACGGCGCCTTTCTCTCTCCAGTCAATGGAGTCCGGCAAGCTGTCGCCGACGTTCGGCGCATAGCGATCGCTCTTCAACCTCGAAAACCGCCGGCTGGGGTCGGGTTTGGTGCCGAGATAAGCCTTCCGGTACTCTTCGTTGGTGAGATCGGCGAACCGGTTGGTGCCGAGCTTGTAACTCCGGTTCGGCAGCGCGTTCTGTTCCTCGATGTATCGCAAGTTGTCCTTGAAAATCTGGAACCGCCTCTCGCTCTCATCCAACGCGTTGTAGGATTTTCCGTGCTTCGCCATCCACGCCGCGTGCAGCGACCTCACCTCGTCATCGGAGCGCTGGCCGGCGACGCCGTGCTTCTCGTCGTAGGATACGATGGACATGTCGGAAGCCCGAGCTGTTGCGGAGAAGATAGAGACAGAAACGAAGAGAAAGAGGAGAGAGAGCGACAGAATGGGCGTGGAAGAAGCCATGGTTGATGGTGTGGAACTGCGTAGAGGTGTGGAGAAATTGAAGTTTTTATAATGGCAGAAAACGGATTTTTTTTTTCTTTTTTCTTTTTCTTCTTCATTTTTTATTTATTATTTGGGTATTGCTAAAAACACACCAGAATTGATTTACACGCCCTAAATGCTGCTTCCACGAAGAAGGCGTATTTTGAAAATTTTGGAGTGCGTAAAGTAATTTTGATGGTGGATTTAGTGTTTCGGAGGATGCTGAGATTGGGCGAAAATTAAAGTAGGCAGCAGGCAAGAAGACAAATGGAGTAATATCAATGGTGGTGTAGAAAAATTTCCAATCGTTTGTTTGGTTTGATTTTTTGGCAAATTTTTATTTGGGCGCATATAAAAATATCTGATTATCGGAAATATATTACAAATTAAAGGATAAATTAGAATACTTAATATCTATCTACATATCCTTCTCAAAAAAAAAAAAAAAAAGGTTCCATCTACATAACATCTCTATACTATTACTATACAAAAGGAAATGGGCAAACTTGGAAAAACAAACTTGGTAGGGAATTTTTGAATTTTGGTTGTCACATTTTGCAAAGATCAATTAAAAAATCAATTTATAGCGTTGATCTTTATACCTTTGCTCTTGATTAAATGTTGGTCATTGGTCATGATTGTTTTCATACTGTTTATTTTTTTCATATATATTAAAATAATACTTATTTTATGTGTTACAAGTAGATCAACGATGTAGATTAGTTTTCGATTACTGTCAAAGTAGTTTCTATTTGATCACCCTCTTGATTGAGTGCTTATACATGTACATGTGCTACAAATTATTGGTGTAAAGTATTATTTTATTAAGAAATTTATTTGGATTTTTTTCTTGCCAATTTTAAAAATTTGAAAATATGTTTGAGATTTCTTTTTTCCTTAGAAAGAATCTTATCAATTTAAAGAATGCATTAAATACTGAATATTTTATAGGTGATCGCTTATAAATTTATACGACAAATTGCCAGAAAATTATTATTATTATTATTATTATTATTATTATTATTATTATTATTATTATTATTATTATATAGTTTTGTTAATTTGACATCATTGACTACATTAAATGGTAAGTATAATTAAGAAATTACCCGTTGTTCATTGATGTATAACCAGCCACGTTTAGCATTTTACACATGCGGTGAGGCACGACTATGTTGTCCCCATCTTCTCCACACTTTCTTGAAGCTCTGGCTAACTCTCTCTCTCTCTCTCTCTCTCTCTCTCTACACATTTACATTATCCTCCTTAGGACTTGGGGAGCTGGGGTCGATGAATCATATCTCAAATGGTTAAAACTAAAATATCATAAGTCTTTTCTTAACCAGAAATTTATGGTTCGATCCTTCGATTTTTCTTGCAATTATATATAAATTTATTTCTAACTGCTACTTATTTGTTTATGGAGTATAAAATACTACCAATAGTTTCATTGTATTATAATGCATTATATATTATTTACGAATTAACATTTGATACGCTCTAAAATATTGTTAGTTTTAATAATGCTCTAAAATATTGTTGTTTTAATCCTGACTGTGCTGACTTTAACAAATAAAAAATATATTCTGTAAACACCTAATTTCATCTATTCAGAATCTCGTTTTGCGTCCAAAGAAGATAAAAGATTAATTTTGTCAGAATTAGAAAATATTATCCTTTGCTTCTAAAGATGGAGGAGAAAAACTAGCTTTCATTCAATTATTTTACATCAAGTGCATGTGGCTTATTTTTTATTTTACATTTTCTTATGTCTCCCATCAAAGTTGTATGGAAATTTAGACCGTGTTTGGTTACATTGTCTAAAAAATCTTAGTAATTGACAATTTTGTATTTACAATGATTCAAATTATAAATGATTTTTTGAAGAAAAAACAATTGAATCTCTTTACCTTCTTAAAAAGAACTAAACTCCATAAATTACCAAGTATTTTATGAGCTACTTTAGAAGGCGCATATGCTCAACCACTGAAACAACTACCTTCTTTCTTCAATTTTAATTCATTTTTATTTGAGCATTTATTTATTAATCAACTATTTTTAAATTCTAGTGATCGTAATTTATATTCTCTCAAAAATTTATTTAGTCGTGCAAGTTATGAAAATATCAAAGTATTGCTGCGGGTCAAGTGGGGCTCAGTCGTGGACAAAAAAGAGCATGATAACGATATTTAATTCCACAAAAAAATGGTTGTAAGGGATATATATATAATAATACCTAATTAAATACAATAATAAATAAAAGACAATGACATTTTACTGTCTAAATTATCTCAGAATAAAATCGACACCTTGATAATTTCAAATTTCCCGTCTAGTTATCACCTCAAATAATAATAATATTAATAATAATTATCCCCTCAAATAATAATAAATAAATACATAAATGATTATATAAATAAATAAATAAATAATAGATAACTTCTTCAACTTAAACTTGCACGGTCAGAGTGGTCCCCACTTGATGGAACTTGTAATTTGATTGGCTGATCTAAACTGAGTTGTGGTTGGAGTAAAAATGGGACGCGATTATCAATTTTGCTCCGTATACTAAGATAATACGATCAATTAAATAAAAAATAAAAATTGAGACTGAAATATCCTGATTTATGTGTGAGAGTCTCTTAAGAGATGCACGCATCATAGTCATTAACGCCTAATTCAAATGGTAAAATTGAGGTATAATAAGTTTTTCGTAACTAGATGTTTTGTGTTTGAAGTTTACTTACGTGTGGTGTGCTCGTCATAATAGAAAGCACGTCGTGAGTAATTATTTTGGTAAATAATAAGTAAAATAACAAAAAATTGGTATTTTACGGCTATCCTTAGATATAGTATTATATTTTATAAATCTCAATGTTATTTTTAATATTAATGTTCTTTTAACGCTCAAATAATTTGATATAGGCGCACGATAGAAAATTTTAAAAGTATTTAGACTGAAATGTCCAAACTTAATCACGTTATTCATGAGGTCCATTAATAGTAGTAATAATATGAAGCACTTCGTGTGTAATTCTTTTATTCCATATAAAAAGAATTGATAATTTATAGTAATCCTCAAACTGTTGTAAATATAGCTTTTAGATATATATGATAGGAGTGTTGACCAAGTAAACCCCTAAAATCCTAGCTCTCTGTACCACTATAAATAGAGGCCTTTGGTCCTCATATTGAATACACAGAATGTTGGGAAAATTAATAGAGTTTTGATTGGATACCAAAACCCAGCTGACCCCAACTGAGTAGATGATCGCACAAGCCTAAGCGTTTTTCAGCTCACCTGTTTGAGCATATAGAGTTTCTTAGTTTACAGGTAGATCACCAAGATACCAAGACACGCTAAGCGAGACAGGCTTAAAGGACTCAGCAGAGCAAGACCAAGAAGAGTCAAAGATCTTGCAGCATCAAGACCCAGCTCAGTGACGGAAACCCAGCTCAGTGTCGAAGACCCAGCTCAGTGTAAAAGACCCAGCTTAGTGTCGATGACACAGCTCAGGTCTGAGACACAGCTCAGGTTAATGACACAGCTCAGGTTGAAGACACAGCTCAGGTTGATGATACAGCACAGGTCTAAGACACAGCTCAGAGTCCAGACGCAGCAGAGTCCAAGTCGCTGAAGACACAGCAGAGACGCTTAGCAGCTCGAAGACGAAGACCTTCTCCAAGACAAGATCCCGATGTCAGAAGATCTTGTCTGACGCGAACAAATCAGAGAAGGAATAGCCTCTGCAGATGCAGACCTACTTCGTAGGTAAAGGCCAGAAGTCAACAAGAGTAGGTAAGATTCAAACGGCTCTCTTCCAACGGCTAATTTGAATCTTCACCTATATATATCTCTCCTCCACCATAGCTGGTGAGGGGGCTGACAAGACGACTGAAGAAATAGAAGAAAACAGAAAAATGAACAACGATCTACAAAGCCAAATCTTTCTAGAACACCCTACCAATTTGTGTTCTTAGTTGTTCACATATTCAGTCATAGGCAGAATAGATCAGAATAAATATCTTAAGCCTAGTTTGAACGAGTTCATCATACTCCTTGTTCTTCATTGTAAGAACTCGTTCATAGTTGGAAAACCATACCCAAACCCAAACCCAGAAAGGTTAGGTAAAGGTACGCTTGCTCGAAGCGTGTAATTCGAGTGGTTAGGTTCTTCGCACCCGCAACCGAAGGTGTAGGCTTGACAGTGCCCGCAAACTGTTGGAACACAGCTCGGGTTAGAGTTGTGAAGTTGCTTGGTACTTGGAAACCAAGTGGTAGTGGATTACCAGTGAATCTGGTCGTGGATGTAGGAGGGGTTACTCCGAACCACGTTAAAGATGCTCTTGTTATTTTATCGCTTTGTTTTATGCATGTTACTAACTCTCATAAGCATACATTTCAATCTGCATAAACTGACTAACTGAAAAGTGAAACAGAGCTTTGCAATATAATTTGAAGCAACAGACGGACTTTCCAAATCCACCACATTCCGCACACAAATTTGTGTCGATCAAGCCGCCATCCAAATTTGGATCGAACACAAATGTTTCACTCAAAAGAGTTTTAACTTGGAAAAGTTTTTAAACCTTGGTGTATTCACCCCCCCCCTCTACACCAAGGTATCCGTCTTGGGACCAACACAGAACTCTTGTTCTCTCTACTTTATTCCCTGTTCTCTCTAGTTTATAACACGTTATCAGCACGATTGTTCTACTGCTACTTCGATCCTCTCCTTCAATCATAGAAGTCCTTCGATCCTTGAAGGTATTCTTCTAATTTTCTTTTTATTCGTTCAAATCAAATTGCCGTCAATACATGAAACATAGGTGAAATTAGCTTTTGTTTAAGAAATTTTTTGTTACTTTATAAAGGCTGATTCACGCAATTTGTCTAGAAAATTCTTTTGTTTTCAATATCGCATCTCATGTTGGAGGTAGACTATTAATTAAATATTTGTCAAATATATCATGGAGTGTTCCTCGTACCAATTAATCTTACTTGATGTGATTTTAAATTATTAAACATGAAACTCGAAACTGCAAAATATATGTGTTATATTATGCCTTTATGTATATTTCTTTGTTATGATAATTATTGTTTCGAATAATCTAGAAAGATTATCTATTGATGCTAATTAAAGTAGCACAAGTAATATTACGGAAGAATATTACATGCTCTGAAGAGCAAATAAATATTTGGATATTATATTTATCCTTGATTCTTTTGTGCAATTCTGCACAAATGGCAAATATAGCCAAACTTGAGTTCATTGCTCTTGACATCTCTGGCAAGAACTATATGTCATGGACTCTTGGTGCTGATGTTCACCTGATCTCAAGGGGTCTAGGGGAGATAATAAAAGAAGGAAATAACGCATCCGAACAGGATCGCGCTAAGGCATTAATTTTCCTTCGTCATCATCTTCATGATGATCTAAAGATTGAGTATCTGACTGTCAAAGATCCAAGTGAATTGTGGACAAACCTGAAAGAAAGGTTTGATCATCAAAGGACCGTTGTCCTTCCTAAAGCTCGTTACGAGTGGATGCATCTTAGACTACAAGATTTTAGGTCTGTGAGTGCTTATAATTCTGAATTATTTAGAATTATTTCAAAATTGAAACTTTGTGGAGAGAATATCACTGATGCTGATATGCTTGAGAAAACATTCTCCACTTTTCATGCTTCAAATGTGCTCTTACAGCAACAATATAGGGAGCGTGGTTTCACAAAGTACTTTGAACTAATATCTTGTTTATTGGTTGCCGAGCAAAATAATGAATTGCTCATGAAAAATCACGAACTTCGACCCACCGGTTCCACTGCATTGCCTGAAGCCAATGCAACTTTCAACCATGAAAATGGACGTGGTCGTGAGAACCAACGTGGACGTGGGCGTGGTCGTAGACGTGGATATGGTCGCGGTCGTGGACGCGGTAAACCAAATGATGCAATCTCTAGCAACAAAAGGCATAAAGCATCCAATGACCACAATTCATCAAAAAATGAAGCTGCTTGCCATAGATGCGGCATGACAGGACATTGGGCACGTACTTGCCGAACGGCAAAGCACCTTGCGGATTTATATCAAGATTCCATCAAGGGAAAAGACAAGAAGGAAACCAATGTCGTTGACTTTGACGGTCCAATTGATACTACTCACTTAGATATCTCCGATTTCTTTGATGACCCAAAAGACGACAATATTGATCAGTTGATTGGTGGTGGTGTGCTTGAAGACAATAAAATGGACATTGTTTAGTCCTTTTTATCCTTATTTCTAGTTATTTAGAAGACATTGCTTATTTTCGTTGTTTATTTTCAGATCGTTATTTTTAGTACAAAACAAATGTTTATTTTTCTTTTAAATGTTTATTCAGTAATTGATCTTTTTTTTTAAATTTATCAGAAATTCAAATGGAATCTTGTGATATTTGTCTTGCCGATAGTGCCACTACACACACCATTCTCCAAAATAAGAAGTATTTTCTTAAGTTAACATTAGCTGCGGATAATGTTAACACGATATCAGGTGCATCAAATATCATTGAAGGCTCCGGAAGAGCTTGTATCATTTTGCCAAATGATACTAAATTAATTATTGAAAATTCCCTGTACTCTAGTAAGTCTAGAAGAAACTTACTAAGTTCAAGGATATCCGCTATAATGGATACCACATCGAGACAATAGCAGAAGGTACTAATGAATATCTTTGCATAAATTCTTTTGTATCTGGCCATAAGCTAACAAAAGAAAAATTATCAACACTACCTTCTGGAATGTATTACACATTCATAAAGGCAATTGAGACAAACCATATCATGAACTCGAAGTTCAATGACACAAAAAGCTTTATGCTTTGGCATGATAGGTTTGGACATCCTGGAGCAACTATGATGCGTCGAATAATTAATAATTCATATGGGCACAATATAAAGAACCAGAAGATTCTTTTAACAAATGAATTCCCATGTGATGCTTGTGCGCAAGGCAAGTTAGTCATTAGACCTTCATATAAGAAGGTTGATGTTGAATCTCCATCTTTCTTAGAAAGAATTCAAGGAGATATTTGTGGACCTCTACATCCACTGTGTGGACCTTTTCGATACTATATGGTATTGATTGATGCTTCTTCTAGATGGTCACATGTATGCTTGCTTTCTACTAGAAATGCAGCATTTGCTAGACTGCTTGCTCAAATTATAAAATTAAGAGCTCAATTCCCAGACAATTCGATCAAAAGAATTCGTCTTGATAATGCTAGTGAGTTTACATCTCAAGCATTTGAAAATTATTGTATGGCTATTGGAATTGAGATTGAACATTCAGTCGCTCATGTCTATACTCAAAATGGTTTAGCAGAATCGTTTATTAAACGTCTTCAACTTATTGCTAGACCATTACTTATGAAATCAAAACTCCCAACTACTGCTTGGGGTCATGCCATATTACATGCAGCAACATTAGTTCGTATTAGGCCAACAGCCAACCATCAATACTCCCCAATACAAATTATTTTTGGTCGAGAACCTGATGTTTCTCACTTACGAACTTTTGGTTGTGCGGTTCAAGTTCCAATTGCACCCCCACAACGAACAAAAATGGGCCCCCAACGAAAGCTTGGGATATATGTTGAATTTGATTCACCTTCGATTATACGGTATCTTGAACCTTTAACGGGTGATTTATTTACTGCACGTTTTGCAGACTGTCATTTTGATGAAATGATATTTCCAATATTAGGTGGAACAAATCTACATCCAGAAAAGTACAGGGAAATTTCTTGGAATGAAAAAGTTTATCACATTTTGATTCCCGAACTAATCAATGTGAACAAGAAGTTGAAAAGATAATTCACTTGCAAAAGATTGCAAATCAACTTCCTGATGCTTTTGTAGATACAAGAAAAGTGACACAATCTTATATACATGCTGCAAATACTCCAGCTAAAATTGATGTCCTTGAGGGACAAATAGCTTTGGCAGCAAATGAATCTAAAGTTCGTCAAAAACGTGGTCGACCAATTGGTTCCAAAGATTCTGTGCCTAGAAAAAGAAAGAGGCAAGATGGAAACCAAACAATGACGAAAATGATTCATCAATAAAATGAAAGTGATGTAATTCCTGAAGAATTACAAATGTCTGAAAATCATGAGATCTCAATAAATTATTTATCTTCTAATCAGATACTGGAGAGAGAAAATATCATTGTAGATGATATATTCGCCTTTAATATAGCACATATCTCAATAAATTATTTATCTTCTAATCAGATACTGGAGAGAGAAAATATCATTGTAGATGATATATTCGCCTTTAATATAGCACATCAAATTTTAAATGAGGATCCTTAACCATGCTCTGTTACAGAATGTAAACAGAGAGATGATTGGCCAATGTAGAATGGTGCTATACAAAGGGAATTAAATTGATTAGAAAACCGGAAAGTTTTTGGACCTATAGTTCAAACTCCGGAAACTGATATCCCTGTAGGATATAGATGGGTCTTTGTTAGAAAGAGAAATGAGAAAAATAAAGTTACGAGATACAGAGCAAGACTCGTAGCTCAAGGTTTCTCTCAAAGACCAGGAATTGATTATGAGGAAACATACTCTCCAGTAATGGACGCAATTACTTTCAGATTTTTGATTAGTCTTGCTGTGTCACAAAGGCTTGATATGCGCCTTATGGATGTAGTAAGTGCATATCTATATGGGTCATTAGATAGTGACATATATATGAAAATTCCCGAAGGATTTAAAATGCCTGAAGCATTTAAGTCAAAACCCAAAAGCATGTTTTCGATTAAACTGCAAAAGTCGTTGTATGGGCTAAAACAGTCTGGACGTATGTGGTATAAGAGACTGAGCGAGTATCTATTGAAAGAATGATACAAGAATGATGATATCTGCCCGTGTGTTTTCATAAAGAAAACAGAAAATGGATTTGCAATTATAGCAGTTTATGTTGATGATTTGAATTTAATTGGGACTCCTGAAGAGCTCAATAAAACTGCTGAATATTTGAAGAAAGAATTTGAGATGAAAGATTTGGGAAAGACAAAATTTTGTCTTGGTTTGCAAATTGAACGTGTCCGTGAAGGAACGTTAATTCATCAATCGACATATACAGAAAAAGTGTTAAAACGCTTTTACATGGATAATGCACATCCATTAGCATCACCAATGGTTGTTAGATCTCTTGATACAAATAAAGATCTATTTCGACCTCTTGAAGATGGTGAAACGATACTTGGTCCTGAAGTACCATATCTAAGTGCAATTGGAGCATTGACTTATTTGGCTAATAACACTAGACCAGATATATCTTTTTCTGTAAATCTTCTTGCAAGATATAGCTCTGCTCCCACTTTAAGACATTGGAATGGTGTTAAGCACATTCTACGTTATCTAAAAGGTACTGTTGACCTTGGGTTATATTATCCAGAGAATTATAATAATTCTCTAGTGGGATATGCGGATGCAGGATATTTATCCGATCCACATAAAGCCAAGTCACAAACTGGCTACATTTTTACATGTGGTGGAACTGCTATATCTTGGAAGTCTGTGAAGCAAACCTTGACTGCAACATCTTCAAATCATTCTGAAATTATTGCAATCCATGAAGCAAGTCGAGAGTGTGTATGGTTGAGAAATATGACAAGTCATATCCAAGAGTCGTGCGGATTAGCTTCATCAAAGGTCAATTCAACTGTTTTATATGAAGACAATGCTGCTTGCATCGCGCAACTCAAGGAAGGATACATCAAAGGTGATAGGACGAAGCATATCTCTCCCAAGTTTTTCTACGCACACGATCTCCAAAAGAATGGCGATATCAACATTCAACAGATTCGCTCAAGTGACAATTTGGCGGACTTATTCACGAAGGCATTACCAACATCAACATTCAGAAAGTTGGTTCACAAGATCGGCATGCGTCGACTCAAAGATCTACAATGATCTTAAGTTCAGGGGGAGCAGTTGTACTCTTTTTCCTTCGACTAGGTTTTATCCCATTGGGTTTTTCTAGCAAGGTGTTAATGAGGCAACATTTGTTTTAGGGATTGGTCAATCAAGGGGGAGTGTTGTAAATATATCTTTTAGATATATATGATAGGAGTGTTGACCAAGTAAACCCCTAAAACACTGGCTCTCTGTACCACTATAAATAGAGGCCTTTGGTCCTCATATTGAATACACAGAACTCTTGTTCTCTCTACTTTATTCCGTGTTCTCTCTAGTTTATAACACAAACAATTTTTTCACAAGGAAAATGTTAATAAAAAATCAAGCATAATCAAAGGTAAATAAATTTAAATGAGTTAAATACTGAATTTTTTCACATCTATCTGAATATTTTTTTGAAACCATATCTATCTAATTTTTTATTTTTTGATAAATTGACAATTAAATTTAAAGATCGCTTCACGGTGGACTCAAACCCGAGACATTTGGCCTCGACTCGAGTATTAACCACTACCGCTAGTCATCTATTCCTTTTTTATTGTCCTAACATTATGGATCTCTTTCTTAATTAATAATATATATACATAAATTTATATATTTATATTTTTTTCCATAATAACTCCGAACTCCTACTCTAATTAATGATCTTCAAAATGAACAAGCTTTTCATTTTAGAAGAGCAAATAAGATTATAAGAGCATAGTAGAATATCTTACTGGCTATTTTACTTTGGCGAACTCATTAAATAGTCTTTCTTGATTTATATCAAAAGGAATTAATTATATATTTAAAAAGGAAAAAGGAAACTAAACCCTAACGAATTCACCAATTGAAAACTCGAATGAGACTGTTTTATGGGACATATATAGGGACTTACTGTAAATTAATTTAATAAGGACTGTGACATGATGAAGTTTAGTCCCAAAATCATGTTTTAACAAACAATTAAAAATACTTCTATAGATTAATGTCAGAAATTAACTAACATCCACTACGCAATATTTTTGTTTTTTCTCTTCTGAGACGTTTGCATTCATTACTCATAAGTATGTATAGTAATGTCAATTCAGACCAAAATTGACAGGTTGATCTAACAACTTAAAAAAGAAGAATTAACTTATGAAATTTATAATCCGCAAAATATTTAGTTTGATTGGTCCTAATCAAATAACCGATAACCCAAAATCGTCTGAATTGGATACAAGGATGTCAAATTTAGCTCGAAACTGATGGATTGAGTTGGAATAAACCGAATAAATAGGAGTGCTAGAACCAAATCAAAAATAGATCGAAAAGAAGTTTAACTTTATTGATCTGAATCGAATAGTCCGACATCTTGATAGAGGCGACATGAAATCGAGGGATTGACACAATTGAGATTCGTGATTAGTATGCATAAGATATCTTATGCAATTTAATTCAAAAGCCTTTCAAATTTCAATCATGATTGACATCCAACAGCTGTTGGTCCATTATTTGTTGGATCAAAACTCGCAAATGAAAATTTGTTACGTAGCCCACAAATGTATTTTATGGCCCATTCTCCTTAGGCCCAAATTAGTAACCCAATTTCTTCTCCATTTCACAGTCCTCAACCAAAATTTCTTATTTTCTAGTTCAATTTTTTTTATCCGAATTTAATACGCAAAATTATATCCCATATTGTAAAAATCAATAGAAATCAAAAGGTCAAAACTTTAGTTACTAAAAGTTCCAAAGATTAATTTAACTAATTGGTTAATTGTGCATTCAATCAAATAATTAAGGTATATAATATCTTGAGTTTTCGTCGACAAAATTTTCGATCAACTTTTTTGAAGTCGGTATTCGTAAATTTGCAATAAGGGATATACTTTCTTGAATTTTCAAAATTTTAGAGTGAAAAAAACGCCGAAATAGAAAAATAGAAAATGGGCAAAAATTTAAAACTTAAGGAGCTAGAATTTATTATTTTTCATTCCAACGTCCACTGACGAAGATAATGGGGGTAGTTCATCTATGCGACCGACGTTGTTGATATAAAAAATTATTTTTTATCTTAAATTTAATTTTATAGTATTTATATTAATAACAACGGCATGGTAGCATGTTAATTTCTTCATAGAGATTGGACTTTGGGATTATATATTACATGCTACAAACCACTTTTTCCAGTTGCAATAGTTTATACCTAATTTATGGAAAAATGGTTATATACTAAAAAGGCGCCAAGTTGTTATATTATAGTAGTAAATTTTAAATATAAGACACATTGTATACCAATTAGGTAGATTATCCAGTGACAAGATCATATAATTATATACTTTCACTACACTTTTATGCATACTAGTAGAGTGGCACGTGCGATGCACGTAATATTGATAGATTTTAATAATATATATATGTCAAACATAAAATAATCATATGATTATAGATACTAATAATAAAATACTATAATAAGGGTATAATAGACAAATCAAATTTTGTAAATAAGGCTCTTTTATAATAGGTATAGATTAATATACCCCTCTTTATTGTTTAATGCTAAATATAACATGATTGTAATAATTATATAGGAAAGTATGAAGGAAAATTTTCATGTCACATATATTGTACCTGAGTTTGTATAAATCTTTTAGGAGTTTAAATTTTTAGTAATACAACGGAAAGTAAATGCTTAGGCTAAGAAGAATCTGTCAATGAGGTGACTTAATTAGTGAAGTGATGATCTCGTAATTGAAAGTATTATTTGATTCTCACATACATTTTAAGTCGGAATGCTTTTTCGAGTGCACACATGATAGCGTGTGCTGATATTACGAAACAAAGAAACAAAGGCTAAGAATCTCCTATAGCAGCAAGGGTGAAAACATTGAAATTGTATTATTTCAAATTCGATTTGCAATGAATGTGGATATATAGTTTTTATATCAAGTGGTGTGGTTTTTAGGACTTAAGGAGTACCGCATTAAGTTTCAATTAAGCTATTCTTTTATACTTTTCAATTGTTTTTTTTGTTGCTGTTGAATGAGTTAGTGATTCATAAAATCTACCAGAAATCATAATAAAAAAAGTTTTAGTAAGTTGCATTTCGAACAACGAATGTAGTTTACCTTTGTCATCCAAAAAAAGTTCAATAAGAAAAAGAACAGCACATGTAACATATGCAATTCAACATTATAAACTTATATATATATACATTAAATAAAATAAATTGGAAGTCTTAGCCCATTGCAGGCATACATGATACATGTAGTTGGACCACTTGGTTTTCAGAGGTATTGTCATCCCAAAAAAGTCAAAAATTGAGGCCGACAATTATGTGAAAAATTAATTATATGAAAATAAAAGCTAGATGCTATCTTCTCTCAAAAAAAAATAAAAAGAGCAAAAAAAGAAACTAGATGCTATCTAAAAGAGAGATCATACAAACAAACCTCGAAAAGCCACAATTTTAGCTTTTATTTTAGATTAGTTCTAGTGCAATTTTGATAGGAAAAGATAATGTTTAATGAGGTCAAACCATCAACACACATTATTTTTTATTTTTTATTTTTTATTTTTTATTTTTACTTGAATTTGAGTTATTCTAGTTGGAGCAATAATTTTGTAGGGCAAATCAAAATAAAAACAAGAATAATAAAAAATAAAAAATACAACAAAATAGAGAAGCAAAAGATTATTGAATTCAAGATGAATCTTCCTTTTTTACTTATGAGGGTTCAAATGTAGGTTTTGGCTTTTTGCTTCAATTATTTTGAATAATGGCCAACAAATCGTAAAAGTTTAAGAACTAGCTAAAATCAATGAGAATTTTAAGACTCAAATAAAGAAGTATTTATTTCCGAAACTTAAGGGGGCCGTCGGCGAGTTATTTTTTTTTTTTTTAAAGAGACGTACACAAATTTTAAACGTAACCAAAATATAAGTATTTCTTTGCCTAAATAATGTAAGTATTTCTTATTTCATCGTAAAAACTCCAGGAAGTACGTGATAAGATCCAACAAATTGATCATATAAATTTTATTTGATTTTACCGTCTTCTTCTTCTTCTTCTTCTTCTTCTCTTTTGTTTTTTTTTTTTTAATTTGTGACTTATTTTTCACAGTCAAGGTCCACCAAAATATACAAGAGTACGTAGTCAAATAACTTTACCACTTTGACTCCAATAGAAAAAAAAAAGTAAGATAGAGATGAAAAATATGGTAATCCAAAGGTCTAAAAATGGAATAAATGTTGAACGAGAAGCATCTGATTCCATTCTTCATTCCTTCAAAATTACTTTAGGGATAAAAAAATTCAACTCATTCACAACATAAAGCACGACCACCGATTTTCTTCTCCAAAAAAAAAGGGAAAAAAAAAAAAATTCGCATGACCTTCATGGTTAAGGCAAATGGCCAAGAGGATGAAGTGCAATACTATTGAAAGATTATTTTTATTCTACTATTAGATAGGACAAATGACTTTTCAAAAAAAAAAAAAAAAGATAGGACAAATGTAATCTTGAAATTATATCTTATAATAATTGACGGGTATCAAAATTACATTTGTGTAATTTAAACATGTACATAGAAGACATGAAATAAAATTTTGAAATGTAGGATTGTTAAACTTGATTTTGACTAATGCACACTTATAACTAACACGCCAAATTCATAAGACTAGCGATTTTAAAGTTCGCGTAATCGGTTACATGACACATGCACACACACTACACATTTAATGTGAGACTTTGCCCAAATTTTTTTTCTTTTAGTAGAATATACTCACAATTTATAACCAACACGTTGAACTCAAAAGACTTGCAATTTTAGGATTCACATGATCCATTATAAGCCTGTAACTTTACCCAATTTATTAGTTTGAGTATAACACGCACCTTATAGTACAACACACTGAAATAAAAATATCGAAGTATGATGATAAATGAAAAGTAGAAAAAAAAATATTATTATTAATACCTAAGAAACCAAACATGAATTGTGGCATAAATAATGTAAGAGTAACACCAAATTAGACCTAAGTCGTTGTGGTTGATAAAGTTAGTCAAAAGAATTCCCAAATTGGTTAATAAAGAGTCATTTTCTTCTCTTATCATACAAAAAAAGTCGAAGCCATAAGGGGAATCCCATGTGATAACCCTCCTTGTAATTTTGATCTTTCGCATTCAAACTTTGAATACATAAAAAGCACAAAATAAAAATAAAAATAAAAATAAAAATAAAAATAAAAATAAAAATAAAAATAATTTACTGATAAAGATAATTATTGTGGGCCCCATGTCCTAACTCTTCCCAAAACTGCACAAAATTACAAGGTTTCCATTATATTTTTATGCCAGTTTTTTTTTTCATAAACATCGTGTTAATTTAACAATACCACAAGAAACATATGAAATTAATTGTTAGCGTATCACAAAAGATTAATTGGTATTGGAAATTAGAACAATCCCGTGGTTATTGATCTGAGTTTATTTTATTTTTATTTCTTATTTCTTATTTTGTAATAAGATAGTAACCAAATACTGCGTATAATAATAAGAAAAAATATAGGGCAAAAAACATATAAATTCCCGAACTTTTTTGAAATTCTGTTTTATTTTCCAACCTTTTAATTTTTCGTCTAAAATCTCCACATTTTAATTTGTTTGATTTTTCTCCCGCGTTCAAATTTTTCCCAAATTAAAGCTGAGTTGGACTTCGGAAATACTTATATGGCAAATCGCCCTAACTAAACAAACGTTGTAGTTTCAAGAACGTGTAAACGACGTCATTTTTCATATCTAACATACATGAATATAAGATTATGGCACAAACAAACTTGCCACGAAAGCGAGTAATTTATGCCACATAAGAGCCACGCGTAATCCATTAGACCACGTAAGCAAATAAAATTAACAAGTCAGCTTAATTGCACTGGAATACTTCATCGGGAGAAAAATCAAACAAATTAAAAGGTGGAAATTTTATACAAAAAATTAAAAGGTCGGGAAATAAACCAGAATTTCAAAAAAGTTTGGGAATTTATATGCTTTTTGCCCAAAAATATACGTACCATTTCAAATAAAAAAGAAAATCAAACTAATTTAAATTAGAGTACTTAATAAATCTGTTAAAAGAGTGAACTACAAGATAATTTTCACCCTTTGGCCGATCCAACGGCTAATTACTATCATTTTGACTTTCTCTAACCCTATAATCATCACACCCACCCCCTAAGTGGCCCCCACCCACACTATAAAAAAGCTGGTCAATGCTCCCTCTCTCTCTCCCCAAAACGATGACGTGGAGCAATCTCAACGTTTCCTCTCTTTGACCGGAAATAGATCAGCATCGACACAACAGTGAAAAAACATCCTAGAAAAAACATTGTTAATAAAATAATAAAAAGATTAGAAAACGCATCATCTGTTTGACTCTCTTTTTCTCTCTCTCTCTCGCTCGCCTATTTCATCACGAGTGCCCCTCTTTCAACTTATATAGTACTTCTCTCTTTCCTCAAACACCTCCTCTCTGAGAATTCCGTCAACTTTAATCTCCTTGTTTTTTTGTTTTTGGATGTGTTTTCTCTCTCTAGAAAGATGGCAGTTGAATTGATGCCACGCTACAACTTCACGGCCAAAATGGAAGAAAATGCTGCCCAAGAAGCCGCCGCCGCCGGCCTTCAGAGCGTAGAGAAGCTAATCAGATTACTCTCCCACTCCCACCAACAAAATCTACAGGAACCCTCATCCGCCACCGCCGACTACCAGGCCGTCGCCGATGTCGCCGTCAATAAATTCAAGAAATTCATCTCTCTGATCGACCGCAATCGGACCGGCCACGCCCGTTTCCGCCGCGGCCCGATTTCAAATTCAAACCCCCAACCACAACCGCCGAAGATCGAACCGGTGTCGGAACCGGTCGGACCGTCGTCCCAACGGCCGAAGACCGAGGAGAAAGAACCGGGTTCGAAGATCTACTGCCCCACGCCGATTCAGCGGCTGCCGCCTCTGCCGCTGCCGCACCACCACCACCAGCTAATCCGGAACGGTTCGCTCGAGCGAAAGGAGTCGTCGACGACGATCAATTTCTCGTCGCCGGCGAACTCTTTCATCTCGTCTCTGACCGGCGACACGGACAGCCTGCAGCCGTCGATATCTTCGTCGGGGTTCCAGATCACGCACCTCTCGCAGGTATCCTCCGCCGGCCGGCCGATGGCCTCGACGTCGTCGCTTAAGCGGAAGTGCAGCTCCACGGACGACGCCAACGCCAACGCCAAATGCGGCGGCGCGTCGTCGGGCAGCCGCTGCCACTGTCCGAAGAAAAGGTTAGAAAAAGTAATCAACGCACAAAAAAAAGTCAACTCCCAGAAAATGGAAAACAAATTAATTAAGATGAAAACTAATCACCATTAATAGATTTGATAATCGATCTAATTTCTGATTATGTGATCAACAGGAAATCAAGATTGAAGAAAGTAGTGAGAGTGGCAGCCATAAGCATGAAGATGGCCGATATTCCACCTGACGATTACTCTTGGAGAAAATACGGTCAAAAGCCCATCAAGGGTTCACCTCATCCTAGGTAATTTTTAATTACCGAGTTAAAAATTCGGATCCAAATTCACATTCGACATTTCTATAATTTATAATTACAAATATATCATTAGATATGTTTGGACTTACACTCTAGTATTATGTATTATACTAGATCTAATTAGTAAATTTGAAGTGGGCATAATAATAAAATAAAATTGAAATGGAAAATTGCAGGGGTTATTACAAATGCAGTAGTTTAAGAGGGTGCCCGGCCCGAAAGCACGTGGAAAGGGCATTGGATGATCCGACAATGCTAATAGTAACATATGAAGGAGACCACAATCATGCACATTCCAATGCGGACACTGCTACTGCTGCTCTTGTTCTTGAATCCTCTTAATCTACGGTCTTCATCTCTCCTTGCCTCAAACGATCCAATCACGGCCGTCTAAAAAAAGCGTGGAGATAGAGAGAGAGAGAGAGGGGAAATTGTCGAACGGTCAA
Source organism: Agastache rugosa (assembly GCA_031470985.1). NCBI lineage: Eukaryota > Viridiplantae > Streptophyta > Magnoliopsida > Lamiales > Lamiaceae > Agastache > Agastache rugosa. The sequence goes on from CM062605.1 coordinate 35,771,925, forward strand.
CGATGTAGACAAAAATTGGGCCCCGTTTGGTTTAATTTATTACTGCCACTCTCTCTTGGCTTTATTCAATATTCACACCCGTAGAATCTGTTCTTTTTTATTCTGCCTGCGTGGATTGGAAATAGTGAGAAGGAAGAGAGCAAATTGTGGAAACATTTATATTTTTCAACCAATTGGTCAAAATATACAGTACGTTTACGTTGTTTATACGACGATTCATTTTCATTCATTGTTTTCTGTTTTTCGTTTGGTGATGATGTGTCTCGTGTCGATAGAATGTTTAAGTCTCTCTCTCCCTCGTCGGATGAATGTTTACTGCCGTAAAAAATCGTAATGCACGTCGACAAATTGATAAATTTACTCGTACTGTTGTTAGTTATTGTATGAAATAATTGAACAATTAAATATTTTAAACTTATTTTGGAATAGAGAGTATAGTACATTTGATGAATTATCGATCGATGTACTCTTTTTGACTGTTTTTATATATTATAAAAATTCGTGTGAGTGTTTGTATGCGGATTCAAACACATATTTGATAGAGTATTGAATTTGGGTTTTGATCCGTATGATAGATTTTGATCCATCAAACGATTTGACACGAGATTCATTCAAATTAATTGTGGGATTAACATTTCATTCATACTCAATTGCAATTTGTTTCGTTTGGTGATGTGTCTCGTGTTGATAGATGTAAGTCTCTCCCTCATCGGATGAATGTTTACTGTAGTAAAAAATCGTAATGCACGTTGACAAATTGATAAATTTACTCGTTCTGTCATTAGTAATTGTATGAAATAATCGAACAATTAAATATTTTAAACTTATTTTGGAATAGAGAGTATAGTACATTTGATGAAATATTATTGATCGAGCCATCGCTATCCGCACTCTTTTTGACAGTTTTTATATATTATAAAAATCCGTGTGAGTGCTTGTATGCGGATTCAAACACATATTTGATGGTATATTGAATTTGGGGTTTGACCCGTATGATAGATTTTGATCCATCAAACGATTTGACACGACATCTTTCAAATTAATTGTGAGATTAACATTTCATTCATACACAATTGCAATTTGTATGTGTTGTTGGAGTTGTCCACTTATTTATATTTTATTCATATTTTTTGGGAGACTATTTATTTAAAATGATACATTGAGCAAATTAACTAGTAAATAATGTGTGGTGCAAGGAAAAAGAGTGTTGTATAGGGTAGTTGACATTATAGACCATTATTTTGGAAGAGATAAGTGATGGTGGGTGGAGCCTTGCAAGCTTATCAAACTTGGACTATTTTGGGACATAAATGTTAGATAAATACACTGTCTCAAAGAATTAATTAAAATATCATCTGAAATAACATTCTTTAAAAAAATAAAATTGAGAACATAATATAATTATGAGCATGCTACTAATTCACGTAACTTCGCGGTGCCACGTATTTTAAAGTTTTCAAATAAATTTAATAATGTTTATGACGTGCATGTGTGAGGTTGACTTAATGAAATTATTAAGCATGGATCATTATTTCAACTCGGAGTAATAGCTATATTTAATTGGTGTTAGACCACTTATTTTAAAACTGCTTTGCATATACTCCCTCTGATTTGTTTTAAGTGTCCTATTAAGAAAAATTACAAAAACCAAAGAAGCATGAGATATTACTTTTATATCCATATTTATTATTTTCAAAGTCTAATAATTACATTTTTCAATAAATATTGTGAGGGTAAAATAGGAGTTTTGTTATTATTTTAATCTCAAATTCCACAATAGGACACTTAAAAAGGAACAAAATTTTTTTTATCAATAGGACACTTATAAAAAAATGGAGGGAGTAGTACCTTATGCATTTATTATCAATTTCACAACTCATCGTTGTATAAGAATTTTATATTAATATTATTAAATGCCAAACAAGAATAGGAACAAGGGGCAAGGGCTTAGTAGCGAAAAAAAAATAGAATACTATGCCAATTTATTATTTTATTTCCCCTTCCAATTATATCTCTTATAGAATGCCCATTTAGTCTCGATTTTTGCAATTAAACGCTATTTTACCAAATACAACTTCAGTAAAATTGAGCAATGCGTGCACTGTACAACATACTTAGTTTGATTATCAAAAATTGGTTGTCTGAAAAATAAATTATAGCTAAATTGAATAGAGAAGTTTAAATTAATCGAGCAAATTTGACGAAAGATTTGGATATATAAAAATAAAATCAAATAAACACACATACGCACGCACGGACGCACGACTCAATAGTCAAACTACATTTCATATTTGAAATTTGATTCCCATCCAAGTATGTGTACATTTTTTTTTCAATTTTATCTCAATTAGTTCTATGTGGACTTTTATTTGATAATTAATTTCTATTTTTTTATTTATTTATCTTACTTCATAAAACAAAAGTATTTTATATCAATAATGCTAGTTACCCCCCGTGAGCACTTTTCGTGAGTATCACTTTTATTTTGTCCACATTAATATTATTCTATTTAATTTTTTATATTGCATTTTATTCGGATACCTAAAAAATTGTTTTCGATTTGGTTCTACTTATAACTTTATTGGTATTTAGCATATAGATAAGAAGGTCCTTATGAAATAAATAAGTTTTCCCCCTTCCACATTTTATCGCATTTTAGGAAACAATTATCAATCCCTATAAATGTTGTGTGAGAAATTGCAAATCTTTTTAATGTAAATACCATTTAACCGAATACCATACACATTTACAAAACAATATTCAATCGTAATAAATGTTTTTCTTTTCGAGTTGTCAATCATAATATAATAAATGTTGTATGTGAAAATTGCTAAACTCTTTTCTATCAAACGACTAGTCATAAAATATAAATGGACCCACAGGGTCCCACACTAATTGAGCGTGGTGTATTTGGCTTATAAATTGATTCTGAAAATTCAAAAATTGAATTGACATTTGAGATTGGGTATTCTGATTATAAGTTGTATTTTATGTTTGTGTTTAAGAATACGAATTTTAAACTATTTATCTTGCAATTGTGTATTACTTTTAAATAAAATGACCGCCTTTTTCCGGTGACTTAAATAAATAAATAACAACGTGGTGTGAACTGTGAAGGCTCTAATAAATTAGTGTTACAATTGTTAAAAGAACAAATATGAAATCTTATCGCTCCAATTAAAAAACATTGTTTTAATTACAAATTCACCTATGTCTATGCCTTCTAAAGTAATCAAATTAATTGAAGATTACAATAAATATTACTCTCTCTGTTTCACTGAACTTGTCTTTTTTTTTTGAGTTGTCCTATTAAATTTGTCTTGTTCCAAATAAAAAAACAATTAATTCTTCAAAAGTGATGAAAATTATCCACTTTCTATTTTTTACCTTTTTCCTTAATATCTGTGCCGAAAACATATTCAGTGAAACGGAGAGAGTATGTTGTTAAAAAAGATATTGGGTGAGAATAAAATCAAAGGATGTCGGATTTGATGACTTTTTTAAAGATATTACGTTTGACCATTGGTTAGCACAAATGGCGCAGGTGTGATTAGTGATGGGAACTCAAGTCAGAAATCACAAGGAATTGTTTTTTATTTTATTTTGATCACAGTGCAATATGACTAAGCACTTCTTTATTATATTTTGCAAGTTGTAATTTTTTAAAAATTAGAGCCATTTTATTTCATCACTTGACTGACTATATTATTTATAGAGATTGCAGCCGGAGCCTTGACCTTATTATACTAAAATAATACTATCAAGATGTACTATACTCCCTCTGTCCCCAATTAGGTATCCTCAGCCGTCAAAATACGTATACCAAGATAGTGAGTAAAATGATTTATTTTACCTTTAATTATTGCATGGAAAAATGAAAAAGTAAACTTTTTGGAATAAGACAAGGGGTAAATATGATAATTTGACATAACTTTTGCATAGAAATCTGAAATATGACACTTATTCGGGGACATAAATTTTGACGGCTCGGGACACTTATTTGGGGACGAAGGGAGTATATGGATACTTGCCTCACGCCTCATGCTTACAAAAACAAAAAAATATATAAAAGAAATTAGAGTTTAATATCCAGATTAATTATCGATCTAACGAAGATGTCATGAACTATCGATAAAATACTCAAACTACTTATAACAAAATAACTCAAAAGTCATTTTTCAGGCTTTCTAACACAATTGAGTCAAAATTTCGTGTAAATGTCCGACGATCCGCCACAGTTTTATGGCACTAAAAATTGAATTTTGGGACAGTTTATAGTTTGAGTATTTTGTTGTAATTGTTAATAGTTCATGTGATTTTTATTAAATAATCAACAATTTAGATAGTAAACTATAATTTTCCCAAAAAAGTGCTTTACATATAAATTATATTACATTTTTTGTTGTTGTGTAACATGACAATTACATTTAGTGGACAGTGACATTATATATTCTATAATGCTCCTAACAGCTAAAACTATTTATATGTGCATATTCAATCATATTCTCTCTTTCTTATACTTTGGCCCATTTTTCCTGTTTATATACGTATGTACATTATATTTTTATTTCCCTCACTTAGGTCCAGAAGCAAAATCATTAATTAGTTTTTCATATTGTTTGCAAACATCTGTTCAACCAGTAAATTCTAATCCATGTTCTCATTCTTGTGACATAAGTTTTTGTTCACTTTAATTTAGAATAACACTACAAAAAACGCGCAAATAACGACGGAATTAACGACGGATTATTTTCCGTCATTAACTGGAGACGGAATAGCGACGACATGGCGACGGAATCATCCACAAACAAATAACGATATAATTAACGACGGATTGCTGACGGAAATTGATGGGAACGGCACGCGCCATTTTTAGCGATGGAATTGGCGACGGAATTTTAGTCGCAAGAGCTAACGACGGAACTATTTCCGTCACAATGTATTACTCCCTCCGTCCCATCCAATATGTCCTCATTTGGATGGCACGGAGATTAAGAAAAAGCTGTTTAGTGTATAAAGTTGTTGGAATTACTTTATTTAGATGTATTTTAAATTCTAATAAATTCCTCTAATTACAAGACTTGTTTTCCTACATTTAGAATTGTGACAGCTTTATTTATGAGTGTGATGCATATACTAATTTTTACGAGCATATTTTACTGAGAACTTTATTTATACGAGCATTTCTACGAGTTTTATTTTTCTAATTTATAGTGGATATATAAAATCTGTACATATGGATATAAATTTCCAAGCTGCGCCAAAAATTTCCACTTTATTGCCAAGTTGTACAGATAGATGTAAATCTCAAGCACAATGCGCCAAAAAATTTCAGATACTAACTGTCAAATTCAAAAGTTACCACCAAAAAGAGATTTCGAAATTCCCTCCAAATGTCTTTACAACTTTAAATGAAAACCATGTTTCTATAAATAGCAGTACGTTCCCTTCAAATTTCAAAATAATCTCCAGTCTATAAGATGGTGAAAACAGACCTAAAAACAGCAGAGAGAAATCAAATAGCGCAGTTTCTTCTTGAAGGCTCAATCAATGGAAAACCCAAGTATGGCAAAATTAAGGAAGCTGCCATCACGTTTGGAACTCATCAGAGGACAATAAGGCGTCTTTGGGCTGCAGCAAAGAAACAAAAAGATAATGGTGAAGCCATACATGTATGCAGCAAAAAGGTAACAAAACCAAGAGTAAAAGAGTGCATATAGACTTAGAATTAATTTCCAGTTTGGATCTTCATAAGAGAACAACCATAAGAACTTTAGCCATTGGCATAAACTGCAGCAAGACTACAGTTGGGAGATGGATAAAGCAGGGGCTGATCAAAGCTCACAGTAGTGCTATTAAGCCAGACCTTACTGCTCCTAACAAGTTATTACGGTTTAGGTTTTCTCTAGAGGCTTTAGAACTAGACATAATTATGAACACTCTAAAGTTTAAGAGCATGAACAACATAGTTCATATAGATGAAAAATGGTTTCACATGACTAAAGCAACCCAGAAGTACTACATGATTGCAGGAGAACAAGCACCACATAAAACATGTAAAAGCAAGAAATTCATACCTAAAGTGATGTTTATGTGTGATGTGAGCAGACCTCATTTTGACACAGATGGAACCACATTATTTGATGGGAAAATAGGAATTTTTCCTCTGACACAGCAGGTCCTAGCAAAGAGAAGAAGCAAAAATAGAAGTGCAGGTACAATAGAGACTAAACCCATTGATTCAATCACAAAAGATGTAATCAGAGACTGCATAATCAATCAAGTAAGTATGAAGTTAATCAGATACTACCAATGCAGAATAAATGTAGCCTGATTTTACATACTTGTATGCATAGTTATTTTCTATTTTCTATGCATTTTAGATACTACCGGCCATTAAGGCTAAATGGCCACCTTTTGCAAGTAAAGTCATTTACATACAACAAGATAATGCCAAGCCTCATTTTAAGGACAATGACATAAAATTCAGAGAAGCAGCCTGCACAGATGGCTTCAATATCTCTTTAGTGCAGCAGCCACCAAACAGCCCAGATACAAATGTGAATGACTTGGGTTGGTTTAGAGCAATCCAGTCTATACAAGAAGAGAATGTGTGTAGAACAGTGGACCAATTAGTGCATGCAGTTTTGTGTTCATTTGAAAAGTTAACTGCTGAAAAATTGAACAATGTTTTCTTATCACTTCAAGGTTGTATGGTGGAAGTAATGAAATTGAAAGGGGAAAACAACTATAAGCTCCCACATATGGGGAAAGAAGCTCTAATAAGGGCTGATGCACTGCCACTAAACTTGGAAGTTCCAGAAGAATTGGTTAGAGATTGCATTAGTTATTTGATTGAAGTTGGGAGTTTAGAAGGGATTGAAACACTAATGAACACACTAGGGATTGACAGACTTGAAGAATGAATGAAGTATGTGTAGTTTTTTGAAGCTTGAAGGAAGTATGTGTAGTTTTTGGCATGTTGTGCAGTGTATTTTTGAAGTCATGTAAGCTGTACAGATTTTGTGATGAATGAAGGATGAAAACACTATGTATTTTTGTGATGAATGAATGCAAGATGGCATATTTTGTGTTGAATGCTTGTATTTTTGGCAGATTTTGCACACATACACAATCACAACACCAAATCAGTCATTGAGACCAAAATCAGGCATATAAATCCTACACATAGACATATCCAAATCAGACCAAATTCAAGGGTAAATCGGACTAAAGGGATCGGAAAGATCTTACCAGATCTGTAAATTTAGGGCCATAAATTCGCAGACATTCATTATAGTTCTCTAGAGCCTCTCTCTTGTACTACAATTCGAGCTCAGCAATGCCTGCCGAATCGAGAATGGGTGGGTAAGACTGAGATATCGGTGCCGCCTCCACCTCTAAGGATGGAAAGATCTCCGTGGTTGCCAGCGCATAGATCTGCGCGATGGCCTCCGCCTCCATGGATGGAGAGATCTCCGTGGTTGTCTCCATCTCCGTGGTTGCCGGCGAATAGATCTGCGGGATGTCATCATCGATCGGCGGTGCAAATCTGGGCTTCAAGAACCTCCCTATATCTCTGCTCCATATATCTCTTATACTCGTTGGCCGCCACGTGCGGATAAGGCCATTGATCGCCGGGTTTTGGTAGAGCGATCCAGTAATCAACGCCGTAGATCGGCGGTATTAAGGCCCACCCAAACGGACCATCGAGATCTTGTTCATAAGAGACTACAGTTGAGTCGTCGGATTGTGTGGTGGAGTCGTCGGATTGTGTGGTGGAGGCCATTTTTTCTCAGGCAAGGAGCTATTTTGGTCGAAGAAGAAGAGAGAAAGCCAGAGAGAGTGTGTGTGTGTGATGGTAGCGGTTGTTTGGAAATGAGAGGTGGGTGGGGTTTTTTTATTGAATAATGTGGGCCCAATTTATTTTTAATTAAGGGCTAATTAAGTGTTAAACCTTTCCTTTTTTAGAAGGGAACATAATGGATGAGACGTCTATTTAAGGAAATGAGGACATATTGGATGGGACGGAGGGAGTAGTATATTTTTTTGAATATTTTTTAGTATTAGTTGACGGCGGTTGCATTCCGTCGTTAAGAAGCTAATTTATTTTTCCGCGGTGAAGTTTAATTTATTTCAGATGGCGCCTTTCCTTCTTACTTGGCCCACAATGCCAAAATCTGAATTTTTTATTTCTCCACTACTTGTCTCTCGTCTCAGTTTTCTCTATCTCTGGATTTCTCTCTGGGTCTTTCCCCACATTGAGCAAATTAATTTTTTATTTGATTTTTGCTTTCAATTCTCTCAAAATTTGCTATTGTCTCTGAAATATTACTTGTGTAGAGACGTGCGATTCCTATCATCTACAGAGAAGCAGAGAAACGAGATCGAGATGTGGCAACACAGCGCCATTGAATATGGAAGAATTTGAGAAAGAGGTCGATCCATGGTTAGAACTGTGCAAAGAGGTAGATATCGAGCCCTAATCTATTGATTTGTTTTCGCCAATGTATGATTTTGTGAATTTCATAGGTGGCGAATTTGTAAGGACTACAAAATCTATTTTCCCCCACAACCTAGTTTTCCTCAGTTCCTTCACCATTGCAACTCGAAGGTATCAATTTACCTGGTTTTTTTTTTATTTGTTAATTTGGCTTTATTAATTATTAGGTATATATGTTTTGGTAATACTTATTGTCTGGTAATTGTTTCTGCTTTCTCTTTAAATCCTTATTATGCTCACATTTCATGGAATGGTTTGATCTATGTTCATTTAGGTTATGATATCTAATAAACTCGAGCTACTGTGTATTTTCAATTTAAATTTCTAAAGGTAAAAATACCAGAGGTTGCATAGAAACTAGTTGAAGACAATTAGTTGTTTTTTAACTTCTAGAGATAAAAACCACCAGAGATTGTTATGTGTTTTGCTCTTTTAGGTTGCCGAGTTCTTTGAGCAACTGTAACACATTGTGTAGGGAGATTGTACCTTTTCTTACTCAAGAGGAATATGTGGAACCCATGGCCTCTTGTGCTCCAACTCCAAAAAAATTGGTAAAGTGTGCTACCTAATGGTATCAAAAGTTCATACAGGCTGGTCTATTTTAAAATTGACGGTGTAGATTTCGTTGTGGGTTATCCTGAAGCAACTGCTGACTTTATGCATTCTAGAAGAAGCAAGCTTGGTATTGTTTTATTTTTTGATAAGTAAAGCTATATTTTGGTGCTGTAAATTTCATTAACTTCAGCCTGTTTTAGCAGATGATGTTCAATAAGTTCAGTTTATGTTTTTTTTTTTTTTTTGTATTAGCACGTAGTAGAGATGATCTTGCAGCTTCTCTTGATGATTCTAAAGATGAGGTATATATTTGACATGATTCTAAACATGATGTATTTGATTCAGAAGGTTTGTCTGATGATAAGTAGATATATTCTTGGTCCAATGCAAAAGTGGAGACCATGTAGAACTATCATACTTCTGAGCACAAATTGAATGCTCAAGGTAAATTCTTGATGTTCATTTTGATATTAGTACGAGAGAAAGCATGTGATTGTTACCCTGATGTTTAACCCAAATATATTAATTTAATATTTTATATCCGACTTACAAATCAAGTAGAAGATTTTTCTAAACTTTTGATGACATAGAATCTTCTCTGAATTTTCTATATATTGACTGGTATATGTTAATGTGAAGTCATTGTTGTTATGCAATTTTATTATTAATTTCTGTGTTGAGTTGAGTTGAGTGTTCTAGTACCTATTATTGTTCGTACAGCTTCACTATATGATGAATTTTGTATTGCATTCTTTGTTTAGCTTTGAAAGAAAATAGCAGCATTCTTGGCTCCAGAGAGTCTAGTGCCCCAGGACATGATGGTTCATAGAGATCTTCCTTTCCAGACTGCCCCTGTACTATTTCTCGTGATTGGGGAGAGTCATCTGCTGATATTAAGAGAGATTTTAATAGTGCTTTGGATAACAATTCAATTGATTTAGTTGGTATTAGTGATTTTCTTGTAAGTTTTTCTGTATAGAACAAGGTTTGGCTCTCTTGTACTTATGGCCTTGTTCATATCATGAGGTCCCTTGTTTAGCTTTGATTATTAAGAAAATTGTATGAACTACTTATATAGAAGGAAAGAGGAATTCAAATAAATGCATTTTTATGTTTGATTGTTCTCATATTTTATTATTTTACAGATGGGTATTTTCACATCAATAAAAATTGATAAAGTAAGAAATCGAAACTTGAGCATAAAAATATTAAAAAATAAAAAAAAATTTAAAAAGAAAAATTTAATAATTCCGTCGCTAGTCTGTTGCTAAATCTGTGACGGACATGGTTCCGTCGCTAATTGCGACGGACAATTCCGTCGCTAACCCGTCGCCAAATCTTGTTGACGGAATGGCGACGAATCTTCGCGACGGAAAATCCGTCGTTAATTCAGTCGCTAATTTTGTGACGGAATACAATCCCGTCGTTAAATGTATTAGCGACGAGCCAAATCGCGTCGGCTCTTTTCAGCCATTAAACTTGTTTAACGAAGGAATTTCAACATTTAGCGACGGAATTTTCTGTCGTTATATCAGTATTTTTTTTGTAGTGTAAGTTATTTTTATATTAAGAGAAAAGTCTTGAGTTCAATCTCCATTTATCGTATTACCCATTAAAAAAAAAGAATTACTTCCCTACATAGATGCTTTCTTTTAAGCAATCGGTGTATTAGGAAAGGATAAATTAAGAATTCATTTTCCCCCCAAATACAGTGGTCAACAAATTATCGCAAATTAGGGATTCAATTATAATTAACGAACACAGAATTAGTTTAAACAATTTTTTCGACCCAAAATACTAACTCAAAACACTACGGAGTTTATATAAAATAAAAAAACCGCATATATTTTTATTTATATATTTTGATAAGCTAGGACTTATATGCTTATAATATGGGTTTAATTCTCGATAAACATAAGAGTCAAATTTTTGTTAGAACTTGCAACTTGGCATAATAATTATGCAATTTTATTTTATAATATGGATACGAATTCTTCAAATTCTTTCCGGTCTTGGGCCTTGGCAGGCCCAACCCATTAATTAAGCATGGAGAATCATCAATAATCCCTATATTTCTGCTTTAATTTAATCGATTATTATTAGAATGGTAAACAAGTTTTTCTGCTATATATCTATCCAATCTGAATTTAGCAATATTTTATAATACATCCCGTTGAAATAATAATGAAGAAAATTTAATCTTTGTATCGTGATTTATATGGAATTCTTTGTAACATTATGGAAACGGAGGGAGTACATGTTAACTAGCTGGTCACACGATAATATAAAGAGTGAAAACATAGAATTTATGTTGTTTTTAGTGACTAATTACACCATGTATATACATGGTGATTTTTGTGTATAGATATGTTATTCATCTATTTTTGCTTAATTTGACGAAACAAGTTAGTAGTCGTTGAGTATATATTAATTTATTTTGGGTTGTACGTGGTCATTTGTAAGGGTTAATTGCTTGTAAGAAATTAAGAATACAGAATATCACTGATATTTAGTTTTTAAAACAATCTAAAACTTGTCCTTAAGGGACACCCAAGTGGTGCGACTTCAGTCTGTAAGCAGTGAGGTCTAGGGTTCAAACCCCATCGCTCTCCCTCTCCATGTAAAAAAAAACAGACAATCTAAAAATTTGGTGAAAAAAATATACAAACTGTTATAGGGTTAGAAATTTGGCCAACGTCCAAATTTTAAGGACGAAAGAGAAAACTCATATAAGATGTGTTCTCATCAGATAGAGCACGGATCAAATAAGAACATTTTTTCTTAGGTGAGAAATAAGAACAAATCTGGATCCTTGATCTTTGTTGATCTACGGTCCAGATTTAACTGTGCATTTAGTTACTGTAATTTATGCATTTAAACGTTAATGCATTAAGTTATTGTAGTTTATGCATCAAAATATTTATGCATTTAGTTTCTGCATTTTATGCATCTCCGATATACTAAAAATGCATTGTTCTCACGTTCTCATATAAAGATGTATTCTCATCAGATCCGCACGCACACACACACACACACACACACACACACACACACATATATATATATATATATATAGGGATGAGTTCTTGTAGAAACCATCTCTAGTATAGAAACTAGAAACCTATTAACACCCTAGATTAAAATAAAATAAATGGACTAGATCATGCCACATAATTAACACAAGAATTGATGATTATGTATTTTAATTTTTTTAATATAGGAGAAGGATAGTTTAGGCCTTAGAAAATATGCACATTCGTGCAATACTAAAATTATGGCATTAATTTAGGAATTTGTTTTCTGTTGTGGGAAAACGACTCTTTAGAAAATCTGCAAGATTAATTAACATTTTGAATAAAAAAACAAATTCTTACAATATTATGCATTATTCAAATTAACAGATATATGTAGAACTATTTAACAACTATTTTATAATGAATTATAGTATAATTGATTATGCATTTACACAAATACGATTACACATATAACATAAGACCTTCATGCACAAGAATAATGTATTTTGTATGATTACGAAACAAATCAATACTATAAACTTATATAACTAAATGCATTTCATTTACTACGATAATGCAATTTGTTTACAATAATAATGCATTTCGTAAAATCACAAAATATATCGTTAATATAAACTTAAAACAATAATGCATTTCATATACTATGATAATGCATTTTGTTTTCCATAATAATGCATTTCATTTACTACGATAATGCACTTTGTTTCTTATAATAATGCATTTCATATAATAAAAAAATCATGTATATTAGTATTTGTTTTAAAAAATTTTAAGAATATATATATACATATTTAATTAACCAAAAATTGTGATATATACATGTGATGATGTGAACAACAAAACCAAAAGGTTATAACAAAGAGATTAAAAAATATACGTAAATGATGGATATGATAAAGAAACATACATAGTTACATACACATCGTACATGAAAGAATGAAAAAAATGAAAATTGCAAAATGATTAATGAGAAATTAATTGTTTAACACTTACACGTATGCATATTCCTAAATTTAAGGGAAAATTTCGGTTACAATACATGAGTAATGACATGAGAGTCCTTATTAAATCGTGACATCTAAAAAATGTATAAAAATTTCTAATTAATTGTAGTCATTGATCTACTAAGATAAATGACATAAAAAAGTTTCTAATTTCTACCTAAAATAAAGTTTTTATATGATCTATCCCATATATATCTGTATATATAAAATTCAAAACCCTTTTCAGAACCGATCAATAACAGTATCATCTAATTATTCCAATTCCTATTCTCTCAAAACATTGAATCTAACAATCAATGCGACGTCAAATCCAATTTAAAGGTTACATAAATACAAAGAAGCAGTAAAATTAATATAATTAATTATATTGATTTCTCTATAGAATTTATCAATTAGGGTGTGCAAAAAGTAGTTCTTTCCCCCAAATTAAAGGCAAAAAGGACTTCCACTACCATTAAAAAGTTTCATAATCCTCAATATATATAACCCAATCTTAATCACTAAACAACGCACATTGGCTCCTGACAACGCTGCGAGCTATAAAACAAAATAATAAGTTAATTATATAACCTTCTCTTGATATTTTACTAGTACTATTTTAGAGCTTTCAAATAAATTTGAATATTATCTTCCTTGAAGAATTCGGGAACTTTCCAGACTCTTCATCCACATATATATTTAATGGAATTTTGCGTCAACCACTGAAGTCTCCACCATTTATAAATTCGTTCCGTTCTGCTCATTTTATCTACTTGCTGTTCGGCACAGAAATTTAGGATAAAGATAAAAAGATAGAAAGTTGGTAGGTATCACCACTTTAAGAGTTTTGAAGAGTGAATTCTTTTCTTATTGAGATTAGACAAATTGAGTCGAACATCCATTTAATAAAATATAGACAAAATGAGCATAATGGAGTAACTTGTAATTAAACATGACCAATGTCCTATATATTGTCAGATTATTACTACAGTATCATTTATCAATGTAAATGCATGATTTGACGGGACTAAATATTCCAATAATAATTAATTTATATAGGACGTGACTATCTTGACATGTCTCTTCATCTAATTCAATGATATCGCTAATATTCGTAACAATGAAAAGATAAATTCGAAGACAGACTCACGTTACAACGTAAGCATACATAATTCAGATCTTAAAATTTAAAGAAAAACGTCTTACCAATTAGATGCGCTCACATCATAATTCTATATGTACAATAAAACGAGGTTCAATCTTAAGCAAGACTAATTTACACATTTCTTCCCATGAATCCAACATGTACAATTCTTAAACTATTACAACCAGGGCGATCGAATCCAAACCCAAAGCAATATTTCTCGTCTATACTACTTATATATACTGTCGACTCGTCGGAAAGTTCGAATCGACAGTAGAAATTCGAACAATAGCTTCCAATGAAATTTTCTGCGTCCGTCGCCAACGAGACGAAGAAATCAAGAGGGCGAAGGAGCCAGTCGAGGCAGGTTGGCGGCCGACGACGCCACGTGGCGCGGCAGGCGGCAGGGAATATGCGGGTAAATCGGCACGTACGGACAATACCTCGGGCGCGCGAAAAAGGCGGCGCACTCCGCCACGTGGCGCTGCAACGGTAATCCCGGGATACAATTCCTCCTCACGTCCAAAACCCCGTTCATGATCAGCCGCCAGCACGCGGGCCCCACGCCCGTGAAATAGTTCTCCGACAGCGACAGGTTCGCCGCCTTTCCCAGCGCGCACAGCACCTCCGGCACCTCCCCGTACAGCAGGTTTCCGGCGAGGTTGAGGATCTCGAGATTCTGCAGGCAGCCCAACGAGAGCGGCAGCGGCCCGGTCAGCCGGTTGTTTCCGGCGTCGACGACGGTGGCCTCCTTCAGAAACCCCAGCTCGTACGGCAGGCAGCCGCTCAGGAGGTTGTTGAGCAGCAGAATCTCCGAAACATTCGAGAAGGTTCTAGAAATGCTGCGCGGGATCGGGCCGAAGAATCTGTTGTTGGCCAACGTGAGATAGGAAATGTGGGTGGCGCCGCCGCGGTCGTCGGGGAGGTGGGCCGTGAAGAGGTTGTTGTTGATAAAAAGGGCGTCGAGGTCTCGGCTGAAGAGCTGCGGCGGGACGGCGCCGGAGAAGGAGTTGAAGCGCAGGTCGAGGAAGGAGAGGCCCGCCATGCCGACGACGGCGGCGGGGAGAGGCCCCGAGAATTTGTTGTTGCTGACGTCGAGCTCGTAGAGATACGGCAGCGCGGCGATCTTGGCGGGGATCGCGCCGCCGAAGTTGTTGGAGTTGGCGTGGAAGAGGGCGAGGTCCGGGAGCTCGTCGAGGAAGCCGTAGAGCGTCGGCGCGGCTAGCTGGAAGCCGTTGAAGTCGATCGAGGCCAGCGCGGTGGCGGATTGGTTGTCCGGCGGGCTCTCGCAGTAGAATCCTTTGTAATTGCACACGTCGCCACCCGTCCACGTGGCGGTGACGTTGAAGGGGTCGGAAGTTATGAGGTTCCTGAATTTCTGGATGATTGGGAATACGACGGCCAGTCTTTGATCGGCAAAAATTAGGTTTGTTTCTGACGGAGTGGGGGCCAGAGGCGGAGCAAACGGAAATGCCACGTTCGCGTTTGCTCCGCCGCGGCCTACACGTAGTAGGATTGTAGTGATGATAATGATATGAACTTTGAAGGCATATTTTGTGTTCATTTTTATCTGCATTTTGGGTTAATTAGATTGGGATAAGAATGTGGATGTATAGAGGGAGATTTAAGAGGGATTAAGGAATCATTACTTTTTTTATAGTCTTGGAGTTGAGAGTGTGCAGTGTATATGTGTAAGGTTTCTTTTGCAATTTTGCGGTGGTTTAGTTGGTGGAGAAAGATGGTTAATGTAGATTAGTGGACTTTTTTAATTAAGTGTAATTTCTGTTGATAATGCATGCCAAAAAATTTTGGTAATCTATGTGGACTCAAAGGAATTGGAAGTAATCAAATCAAAATATGAAATTTGTTGCGAAAGATCATGATCATGACAAACCACTTCAACTAGAACCACAACTCTTCCAAAATTTGCATTTTTCTTATGAATCATGAGGCAATATTATCATTATAATAATATTGTGATATATAAGCTTCAATAATCATATATACCACGAAGTGAACTTGGGTGAGATCAACCAGATTACCGTACGGCTGAATATGAAATGTTATTTTTTCAGAATAATCTTTTTTCATGATAAATATCACTTAATATTTTAACTAGTTGTAAAAAAGTAAAAGAATAGCTACCGCTTTTTATTCGACCGTACAATAATATCGATCATACTCAAACCATTGTATATATGAAATTGTCAAGTTGACAGGAATAAAGTGCCGAGTTTCCTACTGACATTGATTAATATTTACACTTACATATGTGGCCACGATGAATAGAAGTGGACATAAGTATTGGAGATGGGAAGTTTTTCATCATCAAATAAATTAATAAGAAAAATATATAGTATAAGCCATCAGATATTCAACTAAATTCCGTTCATTTTTTAGGAACTGTTATTGAAATATACTAGTAAAATTAAAGGATGGTAGCTACAATAGAGCTTCAACAAAAGTAACAAACAACTAATTTCTGTCGTGGGATTTTTTTTATACTAAAATTTCTGTCGTGGGAATTAATCTTCCTCCTTAAATCATGTATAATGTTGTGATATTTAATAGTATATGTGTATACACAATTTATATCAAAGTAGTATGACTTTCTTTTTTTCTAGTTTGGGGGAAGAGTGTGATGAGAATTGAACCCTAAATCGTTCTCTCTTACGGGGAGGTCTAATGTTTGGTGTTCCCAAAGGGACATCAAAACCTTAATTATATGCACTTAATTAATATACAAAATCAGGCTTAGTTAAGGAATCAAATATTCAACTACACAAAAATTTATGTCAGATTGTCAGCCAGATCAAGATTATTCAGATGACAAATATGTGCCAATGAACTCAGTAGAATTTTTTGGTGTTGGATTTTATGAAATTTGATAACATACTTTCATATTAATAATGGATTCAAACTTGATACGGTATGATGGATTCGAGTATGGAGACAATTTCATAGACAAGACCATCGAACAATAGACTGCCCATCCAAAAAAAAAAGTAAAAAGAGTACAATGGAAATTTGAAAATTTCAAAACTTCAGTCATGGAGAAAAAGATAAAGTTCATCGGACGAACTTTCAAGTTGCATCTCATTCTCCTTTTTTCCATCTTTATAGTCATTAAAATTAATTAAAATACCACATTTTAATTCGTTTACAAAGAGAAAAAAAATTTAAATTAATTAAAATACCACATTTTAATTCGTTTACAAAGAGAAAAAAATTAAATTCGCAAGATTTATTGAAAGTTGATCAAATATTATGAATTCTCATATAACAATAACACACCATATTACGAGTAGAAATGACAAAATGACCGGACGGCCAAGTTTGTCCCGAGCCCATCGGACCAAAAGCTAAAAACGATCTGGCAACTGAAATTCTATTGGGACGCAAAAATACAAGTCCAACTCAGTTTGAAAAAATATTTATACTGTATGCGTGATGGATTGGAATCGAACCCGAACCCACCGAACTAGAGATCATTTCTGACTAGATTTTGCCATCTCTAGTTAAAAGACGTACTTTTCTAAAATAGTAATCAATATAGAAATACTAATTTTTTTAGTTCAATATGTTCATTAATTCTCCAAAGCCTTTTCCTTAAAAATAAAATAAATAAAGAAAGAAATTCTCCTAAACCGGACCGGGCCCAATTGCGTGATGGATCGAAATCGAATAGGCCCAAATTGTAGAAAGTAGTACTCCCTCCGTCCCGTTGATCTTGACCTAGTTCTTTTCGGCACGGGTATTAAGAAGAAAGGTATTAAGTGTAAAACTTATGTTAGTGTAGTTTGTATATATTATTTTATTGACTTATAGTATTTTTTTATTAATTTTTGGGCTTAATTAATGTACTAATTGAGCTATAATTTTGTCCAAAAAAGGAAGTGTGACGGACCAAAAAGGAAAATAGGTCCGAGATGAGTGGGACGGGAGGGAGTATTAAATTCAGGAGAATCAATCTGAATTAAAGCAGAATTTGCTAGAAACATCTGGTTTCAATTCATTGCAAAACAAAATCATTGCAAAATAATCAAGGAGAATTCGAGAAACCGAACTGTAATGCCATGAACGGTGGCGATGCCGACATGATGGAGGCGGAGGCGGAGGCGGAGGCGGAGTATTCGCCGTCTGCTCCGCCGCACGAGGTTGGCACCGCTTCAGACCCTAACGATATCAGGAATTTGCTGACAATGGCTCGGAAGCTCATTAATGAAGGGAAGCCTTCCCAGGCACTCGAAGCGGTAACTTTGTGCCCTTTTCTGCTTTCATTTGCTTTAATCTGTTGTTTAGTTTTGTTAATTTTGAATGCAAGTGGTTATCAGCCGTTGGCATGTCTGATTGCAGTTGTGATCAGTTCGATTGTTGGAATTTGCGTTCGCATTCACGTTTATTTTCGTCGAATGATTTGTTGTTTTCTCTGTGAATTTTGCGTTTTTCCGTTGTTGTAAACTCAGTGATGCTTTCTGGAATTTATTGGATTAAACAAGTGATGCAGCTGATCTCGAACATAAGAGGCATCATTATTTGTTCTCTGAATTTTTGGTTGCGTTTGAGTCCGAGATTATGTTACTTGTTGGCTAATTGTGAAAAATTAAGTTACTGCTTTTGGTTATTGGAATTATGTAAAGATGTTATCTTTGAGGAAATAATTGTAATATAATTTTTTTTAACTGATTGGAACATTTGATATTCAATAGGCCGTCATTTCTGAATGATTTAGTTAGTATTAATACTCAAATTGGATCCAAGTTTTTTTTTTTCCTTCTCGCATCACATCTGTGGTAAATCAGCTCAAACTGGATTTTGCAATCAGTTTATTTCTGTGAGGTATGGATGTAATGACATTGTCTTGTAATTATATAAAGATAAGACTTTAACATTGGTGAATCTTTGTTTTCGACAAAGGCGAATATTTTGTTTTAATTGACTTTCTATGTAAATAAAACTGTTAACTCGGCTTTAATATGATTTTAAGAGATGTGATAAATCTTTCATGGTTGTAAGTACAATTATTTCGTGCTAAGCCACATGTATGAAGCCTTAAGTTATATCACACGTGGAGTAATATGCATGACACGTGTCGTCTCTTGAAGTTGAAGCTTCCACTGCTCCGATTGTGTAATGAAGAAGCAATTGTTCATAATCGCGATGCAGTAGGCTGTAATTTGTCTTTAAAACGGTGACGGGTTGGGGAGGTTGGAATGACCAATGTAAACATATAGATGGGGATGAAATGATGCGTGTTAGTTAAATGATGCATGTATCAACTCTGAGCTTTAAACTTCCAGATTTGAAATATTATACTAACTGCTTATTGTTAATAAGTTTTTGGCTTTGTTTGGAGTTAATTTTAGCACGAGTATGCTTTCTCATTGAAAATTTCTCTCTTTATTTATTTTTTTATAAAATTCAAAATTACTTCTCAATTGAGAAGCAAATACTGGAGTTATGTCCCTACTCCCTAGCTGTTTTACCTGATATGCAGAGCCTCCCCTTATCGCCGCATCTCTTCAGATATTATAAGAGGACATTGTTAAAACTGGGAAAGTAATCTGTTACATAATTTCATAAGTATCCTCTAGATGGCAACTCCTTTGGGTTAAAATAAAATACATAGCACCAAGTGTATTTTCCAGTGGCATGCTGATCACTATATTTAACGTATTAATGTGGGTGCAAGAATATGTATGTCTTGACATCTAAAAGCTTTTCATCTTGTAAACAATGACTTTCTTGAGAAACAGTGGATCAGTTCACTGACGCAGGAGTCGGGATGTGGATTAATAAACACAATGAACGATGTATTATGAGCATTACATATATTTTCGAGCTGAGGAAGTTATGTTATGACTTGAAGAATATACTTTTCATAGAAATGAAAGTATACCAGAGCATATATTAAAACGAGGTTCCTAAAAAACAGAAAAAATGATGATGGAGAACTGATGAAAATTATGAGATTTTGATAGAGTAAATTTATTGCAGATCTTCTTATGTATGATTTTATTTCACAATATATATCTTTTAATATGATGTTTGCACAGGTATTTATTTACTTTAGGAAATTTAATTCTTGGTAGGGTGAAAATTACATTGTTGATGATTGATGATTGCATTTATTATAACAAGGCAATGATTTTGTTTTACCAATTACTTCATTAACTTCCCCAGCATTTATTGTCGTTGTGTTGCCCAGATATCTCCATGAAACCAGTATATGAAACTTAGAAAGTTGTCTACAAAATGCAGTCACAAATGATTTATCTTTTAAGGCCTTCTCTTTAAACTGGGATTGTTTAACGTATCGGCCATGATAAACTTTAGGATTTGAAAACCCAAGGTCTGTCTGTGTACAGACAGGGTTTTCGTCTGCGCCAAAAGTCAAATAACACAATATGTTAGTCTCCATATTTGCGATATTGTAGTGAGTCCAATTTGTGAGCCTTTTATATGTCCTGATTTTGTGTGGGCTTCTTTTGGAAGATAAATAAAAAAAAAATTAAAAAAAAAAAATCTACTTCCTCAATAAATCCTCCTACATATTGAGGTCTTTTCTTTCTTACTCCAATATGATTAACTTCAACGAACACTGTAATGCCATGAATTGAAACCAGATGTTTCTAGCAAATTCTGCTTTAATTCAGTTTGATTCTCCTGAATTTAATACTACTTTCTACAATTTGGGCCTATTCGATTTCGATCCATCACGCAATCGGGCCCGGTCCCGTTTAGGAGAATTAATTATTTTATTTTATTTTTGTAGGAAAATGCTTAGGATGGAACTAAAAAATAGTATTTCTATATTGATTATATTAGAAAAGTATATGTCTTTAACTAGAGATGGCAAAATCTAGTCCGAAATGATCTCTAGTTCGGTGGGTTCGGGTTCGGGTTCGATTCCAATCCATCACGCATACAGTATAAATGTTTTTTCGAATTGAGTTGGACTTGTATTTTTGCGATCTAGTAGAATTTCCGATGCCAGGTCGGTTTTCGATTCTGATCCGATGGGCTCGTGACAGGCTAAGGCTCGACACGTAGAGCTTAAGAGTATTTAACTTTGCATCATTCCATCTCTTTTTTTACTGACAGAAAACAAGTAGGAGGCTAGGTGGCTGACTTGTGACTTAACTAAGTAGCTTATTTCCCTTAACTGCAATTTTTTGATGGTATTTTGTCCAAAATATTATTTTGAATTACTGTTTTTCTTTTCTGTATTTCTATTAGCTCATTATGCATGTTTGGAAGGTGATATGGAGAAAAATGTAAAAATTCTGCTTAACCATTTGTAATTTGAAGAATATTGCTATCCTGGAACTAACTTACTTTCATTGAACTTTGAAGGTGATAATGGCGATGAAATTACAAGGTGGCGATATAGCTGTATCAGAAGGTCTTAATCGTGCTCAAGAGCTATACAGGAATAAAATTCAAGCTAGTTCTGCTGCTGATGAGTTAGCTTCACTGTTTGCTGAATGTGCAATTGCGGAGGCCATTCCTTTGCAGCCTGTAACTTCCCATCAAAAGACTAGCGAGGAGCCAATTGTACCCGATCCTCAAGAAAGGTCGATCCTTGCTGAGACAGGGAGGAAGCAAGTCATGCTTGACGCGTTCTCTGATGGGAGCAGCTTTGTCTGCTTGCAGTGTGGGGGTCTCGTTAGCAATCACCGCAGAGAGGAGCACTGTGCATTCTGGTGTTACAAAGCCTGAGTTTGTCATGCACCTTCTTCGTGTTAAGCTTAGTCGTGGTTTTGGCTCTTGCTTGTTTCTGCAGATGCATGTGCCATTCTTGTTGTATGATATACCCTAGCGTTTGAGTGCCGTGGGAGGCGATTCCTTCCAAAACGGCACACCACTCTTCTTTTCTTGGGTGCGGGATCAGGGTACCGAACTACCGATGAATATGGTAAACCATTTATGTGAAATATTACCTTGTATCTTTCAACTTTGTATCATCAAATTGACTTACATGATAAAATAATAGAGTGCAAAACTATTGATATTTCCTGTTTCAGCTATTTTTATTTTGTATGTGCTGAATTATTTAATTTGGTTGGTTAAAAGTCTTATTTTGGTGGGGATGATTAGTTCCATAAGTTGGTAGAGTAGTGTTATAATGTTTTTTATATTTTAATATTGCAGGATCATATTTTTAATCGACAGTTACCTGCTCAGATCTTCTAAATTGGTTGCTCATTTAATGTTCGAAAAAAATATTAATTTTAATCTCTCATAATTAGAAACAATTTTTATTTATATGACCTCTGAATTAGAAACAAGTTAAATTAATCAAAATCTCATCTTCGGAAATTTTAGTTGTTTTCTCTATTTTGAGACCTGATTGAACCAGTTTTCCAACCCAAAGAAAATAGCATATAGATGAAGAAGTGAAAGATGGTAGTAGCTCCCAAGTGAAATCGTGTTCGTGTTTGTGTCCATATTCACGTAGTTCTTGTCATGTTCAAATTCATTTTAAGCAGACCATTAACAAATCGTGTCCGTCTTGGGCCTTATCGCCTCGACATGATAACGATCTGATACACACAAATTTGTCAGCCCAAGCTCACACTATCTTGAAAAAAAAAAAAAGGTAATATTCATGAAAATTTCCACAACAAATAAGCACAACTCAATAGTAGATCTACATCTGAGACTAAGTATCACTGTGCTTTCTAAACAAAACCATTATTGTGCTTACACACAATATTCAAAAGAGGCCAATTAGCCAGAAAAAAGAAAAAAAAAGAAAAAAGAAAGAATAAAAGTGAAACAGAAACAAACCCCTGCATAAGAAAGGAAAAGAAGAAATCACAAGCACTACAATCCCCTCCACAAAAGATCAACTTTGGACAAGTATATACAACAATGAAGACTACCAGGAGACCTAAAATAAATCCATCTCCGGTGCATCAGAATTCCTCGATGAAAACGCCAGTCCTCCACAGTGTCACAGAGGTCACCGATCCCACAAGACGCGACTGATGAGAGTCATAACTACAAAACTCCACAGCTAAACAACCATTCCACTTCATATATATCTCTATCAATACACTACACTACAGACAATGTTCTCCAGCTGCCACTTATACCTCAACCTGCATTTATGTAAAGGAAAATTAAGTCAAGAAAATCGGACCAAAACTGTTCCTACATGAAAATAGGGTCTATAATAGAGTAACTCCAGCAAGAATATGTCAAGAAGAACAAAAGAATAAGGGAAATGTGATCTTTCGAGAATTTGTTGATTTTACTTTCTAAAGTCTATTCTACTTTGGTCTTTCTCAGCGAATGTATCTTATGCCGACATGTTTATTTCCTAATTGTGGTTTGCAAAAGCAAATCAAAGATAAGAGTAGCTTCTTATTTCTAGCTCTAACTTTGGTTGTTTCCAAAACTATAAGCTGCAAAACCTTTAACACCCTTGTGATCAGCTAAAAACAAGAAACACACTGATTGAACTAGAAAACTCCTTTCATCTTTAACAAATTTTTATTTCAGATATCAAAGGGGCAACAAATAATAGACCTTCAGATATAAGAGCGCGTGATTAATATCCCAATTCTATACTTGCGATAAGTGTATAGTATAGTATATGTATATCATGATCACAACCTATCTCAATTGGAAGAGATGATACGTTTAATGGACTCACCTGCACTTATTCAGCGTATTTCCCTGGACCATCTCTTGGGAGCTGGAGCGAGTAAAGGATATACAATGTTGAGATGTACAAGCTAGTGACCATTTCTGTACATAATATCAGAAATAGCTTGCGAACGTGGCCTGGATCTCATGATTGTTTCGTCGCTGTGTCTAATTAATTCTGATAGTTTCCATGGTTTTTGCCACTTCCATTTGAACTGTAATAGCCATTGATGATGACTCCTCTTCCATCTCCAGAGTTTCCCACCATGTCCAACGAGGGCTAATTTTTTCATTGATAACTGACCCATAGGCACCATCTGGACTCAACAGAAACTCAGTATAAGCCAAAGAGAGCGTTATGCAGCAACAGCGAGTCTAGGGAAGATAAAACGAACCTTCCGTGTCTGGTCCATAAATGCTGCTGACTCTCTACACGAGCCATTAGCAATTCCCGCTGTATATTTGAGTTGCTTCTGTGCTGGTACTGGAATTGGAGACAAAGGACCACTCATGTCATCAGCAATGTGTTTAAGAGAATTTCCCTGTATCATCAGAAAAAGTTAAGACACTCATATAGATCAAGAAAGGAGAAAACAAAAATATATAAAAAAAAAACTAATCTTACTGATGGTGGCGTCGATAATGCAGTAGCAGTAGATTGCTCTCTCAATTTCAGCTCCTTCTCCATTTCCTTCCTTCTAACTTCACTTTGTCGCAGTAACCCCACAAGTTCCTTCATTTGCTCTTTCATCTCTTTGATTTCGATTTCCTTTTCCCATAGTTGGCACCTGTATGAAGTCCATAAAGCTGTTTTTACTAATGCAGATTATGATTTTATACCAATGGCAGACACTCCAAATTCTGGTTAATATCAATTTTCAACTCTGTAGCAGCTTATGTTTTATATCATTCGCCTAACTTATTTACTCTTTATTCTGCAAGTGAAAAGACTCGGTTCATGTTTTAAATGATTAGTTATTGTTTTGTATTCTTAAATTGCTCTTTCCTTTGAAAAATATAGATGCTGGAAGTGAGAACATTACTGAGCTCAGATATGCAAATGTGAAAGAGAAACGGAGTGCTTATCTTATAAAACCGTACTTGGATGAAAAAAAACTGCCCTGTTTTTTAAAGCCTCGGAGAAACCATACAGAAAAACGAACTGGAAAAGCTTCCATTTTGCCTACCTTGCATCGCCAAGATGATTGAACATAAGCTGAAGCAGGCCTTTTGCCTCGCCCATAGAACGTAGCTGGTTCCAGCGTCCACGACTAATGACACCACGCTCTCGTTCTTCTGCTTCTGAAAGCTGTGAAGCCATTGCAACAAGTGAATTTGATGAAATACTGAGCATGCTTTCAAGAGAAGCAATTCTTGACATTCTTGCATTGGGTGACATGGAAGATGCCCTGAGAAATGAATGAACAACAGATTAAATGTAAGACTGGTTTGTAAGTATGTAAAGCGGTTCCAGAAAATATGCATATGCTAATCTTTTAGTAAGAGAATACTACGGTGCACTTGCATTATGATGTTCTGACTCTAATGAAATAAACTTACCTAGAAAGGCCATTTTTCCCTCTAGGAGGGCTTACTCCCTTTGAAGCAAATTCATCAACTTGTCTCAAAACAGCCAACTCTTCTGCCAATGCAGCTCGTCTGGAACAAGAATTTACAAAGATATCTAGGTTAGCACTTGTACGAGGTAACACAGAAATATGCACTCGCATACACGAAAGTTCGACTAATAAAAAAAGTTTAAATGCTACATACACTTCACTTTGCTTCTCATACTCATAACGAACTTCATGAACATTGACCATAACTTCAAGCTCATGCTCAAGCCATCTCTGCAAGGACTTTTCATTACTCTGTAAATTTACAATTAAGATTACTTGGTTTGATCAAATAGGTGGAAAAGATTGAAATCTTATGCATGAGGATAAGGCATTACCTGCCCATTAACTCCATTCCCGTTGGTTGTCACTGGAAAGAGACGTAACATGAGTATCAAACAATACATGGAGGACTTCGTAAAACTTCTCTTTAGGTAAACCATTGATATAATAATAGAGTCTAAAATCTATCTTTGTGCCATTGTCAGTTTTATGCGTCAACTTAAAATACATCACTAAGTAACTTAGAGGGAAAAAGGGGGGGGGGGGGGAACACCTACCTGAGTTTTCACGAGCTGAAGATTTGCGTGCTTCTAGCAATTCTTTTAACCTCTTGGTAGCCATTGCAGCTTCCTCGGTCTTCCTCTGAAGAACCTGAATTAAAACAATAATTATAATTATTTTCTTTGTGCACAATATTTTAGTTTCTCCAATACCAGGTGATCAGAAGATTGATTAATAATTTCTGAAGAGAATCTATCTGTTTAATGCAAAATAAATTCTAAGTGAAAAGTGCAACAAGAGGAAGATATGCTTGCAACTCTGAAATAATTTCCATGTATCATTCCCATTTTTTTCACAAACTTGAAACTAAAAGTTGAGAGCCATAATAAGTAAGATTCTCACCATTTTCTGGCGCTGGTTCAATGCTTGCAATTTATGTCTTTCATACTCGTTTCTTCTTCCCTCCTTCCTCAACTGCATACACACAGTCAAAATAAAAATTAGTAAAAGAGATTCAACCAGATAAAAATCGATTTATATGGATGAAAACGACATACTTAAGTCTCATATTCAAAAATTAATCCTTCTCCTTGTTGATTCAGTTTTATAAGTTATAGAATGCTTTTCACAAGGAATTTATTATCAGCAAGATTTACCTGTAGTAATTCCTTCTCTCGGGATGCCTTCCAATGTCGAAACTGTTCAGTTTCTTGCTTTATCTTGTTTTGCAGTTGAACCTATAAGACCAAAGAACCATCAAACTTACATGCAGAGGTAAAGTGGATAAATATGTCGACAAGATAAAGTATAATTTGACCTTTTGAGCCTTGATGCATTGTATTTCATCTTGTAACTTTTTTGCTGCTTCATCACTCTTCTGTTTCTGTTTTAAAAGCTGCACTTGATTCTCTTGTTTCTTCTTAAGATCTTGTATCTGGTATTGGAGAAGTGAAAATTAATTTTCAAAATATATCTTGGTAGAACAACTGTAAGAAAAAGTGATTTGGAATATGTTATTCATGAAAAATAGGAAAACCTGAGATTCAAGAAGTTTTAGTTTCTGTGAGTGGACATCTTGCAGTTTTTGTGCATGTCCATCAGTATTAGAAAGGTTCTCAACTTCTGCCAACAGTTGATCCCTCTCGCGCTGCAGCAATGAACAGGTGAAGATGAGAATTTTACTATGAAAGATTTCCATCATCATATTTATCCAATTGTTATAGTAAAGTATAACACCTGTGCAGTCCTTTTTTCCTCCTCAAGTTCCATTAGTTTCTTTCCGAAGTGTTGCTTAAGAGCGGTGGTGTCATATCCTCCAAAAAGTTTCATCTCCGACTGCAAGATGTACTTCATGTAAGCTAAACAAAATTGTTGCTTCTGAATAAATTCACTCAACAATGATTTGGAAGGTACTTATTTTATAGAAATAGGTGCAATGAAAGCAAAGTTTCACCTGAAATACAGTAAATGTATTTGAACATTTACTTCAAACAAACAGAGCTTGAAATTTTTCTCAAGCACTAACACGATACTTGCATACTCAGAAATGTAAAACACCTGAGGACTTAAAAACAGCTCACTAACTTCACTTCACCTAACATCAAAGTCCCGGATATGAGCTAAGGCATGATTCTCAATGCAATCAGATGCCTTTAATAGCCCTTCTATAATACTCCAAAATTTGGTCTCTGTAGATATCGTACATCGTTGCAGGAAAATATGGAGTCAAAAGAGCCTCCTGACACTAACCGGGGGAAATTTATAATTGAGAAGCAGAAGGTAGAACTTTGCCCAAGTCTAGTTATGGAACTTCCTCAGTGCTGTATACTAAATCAGGTTGTGGCATTTAAGATATTGTCTCCTTACGCCCCTATTTGGTTGTTTATTTTGGTTATGAATCATCATACTAACAGCATCCTCAGCAATGGAAGAGCAGAGTATTTATTCGGATAATACTACATGCCATACGAAAGTTTCTGTTGCCCAGCTTGAAGATAATTCACGTAGCATTGCAGACAATGTGAACTACGGTGTTAAGTGTCTGGAAACAGCGCTAACGCCTCACAACAGATTAAACAAATTTTCTCTTATGAAAATGAGTACTTTGTAACAGTTAATCAATTTGACCATATTTGTTTGAGTTCCGGCAATACCCAGGATTGGAAAAGTAAAGATTTGCATTTGAGAACTTAAAGAGTACCTCTTTCTTCTCCAACTGTCGATTTAATTCATGCAACTCTTTATCCATAGTATTCTGCAAATATGTATGTTCCAACTCCTTTGCTGTATCTTCATCAATATCTCCAGAATCACCTACAAAGCATGGATAAGTGAATTCCCCAAATATGATGTCATAATTTGTAGAGTGTGAATCAAGAAAAGGTTTATGATTAGAGATCATTTTAGTCAACCCTGATTCATTACTACTAATAATGGAACACTAAGTACGACGCCTTTTCCAGAATACAGAAACATACTGCTTTCACTCATCTGGTAGTCACACGACTCAATACTTTGCAATCCCCTTTTGAGGCCTTCGCTTTTCATGGCACCATTAGTTCCAACCTACAAAACGGTAGTTCCTTTAGTGTTGGAATGTGATACTGCAAATTTGTTTACTCTTTGAGACTCCCTGTTACATAATACATATAGTTAATTACCTTAATGTTGTCCTTGTATTGCTCAATTGAACCGCCTCCTGTGCGGAACTCAGTAAGTTCCCGACACAGCTCCTCATTAGTAGCCTCCAACCATGCAATTCTTTCCTTAAGAACCTGAATAGTAATTTATTTTAATAATTCGCAATTATCTTTGAGAGCTTTCCACGGATCATTTCAAAGAAGATTTCTTCATCTGGGAATAGCTCTTTGAGAAATTAATGGAACAATGGTTTAAAATTGGACATATAAATGACGTATCAATTGTTATCATCTGTCGAGCAATATCATTACAAAGAATTCTACATCAATATTGCTCTTTTTTTCTGACCTCAATCTTGAGTTGTTTTGCAATATATAACATGATAATTTGACCTTTTTTCTTTAAATGAAATTAGAAAGAAGGTCAATCACATCTCTTACACAAGAACTATAATACTGTCTGGCAAAAAGTATGGCCATTCTTGAGTTCTTAAAACAAAAGTAAAGTGTGGAGAAAAGTGAAAAGCAATCTTGAGCAAGTCTACAAGTAAAACTTTTGGGAAACACTTCCTACCTAGAGGGGTTCACAATAGCAAAATCGAGTTTACCTGTATTTCATCAAACGAAACGCCTCCACCACGAGCACAAAGTTCAGCTTGCAGAAATTCCAATTGCTGACGCATCTTCAGCATTTCATTCGATATGGGGTCTCTGTTAACCTGGTCATCAAGCAAGAAAAATGATCTCATTGCAAGGATTTTAAGATAAACGTACCAGTCTAACAAAAAGGGAAATTCCATGATGAACTAGAAGAGAAATTGAGCAAGCACAACTTACAACAGGTTTATTCTGGATATTCCGAGCACGATTGGCATATTTCAGAGTGTTCAGAGTTTCTTCAGCATTTATGTCAGCAGGACTAATGCATGCTGGAGAAAAGGAGTTTTAAGTATAAGAAAAGGCACTTTGTAGTCTTCTAGTTGTCATTGCAATCTCCTAAAACATATATTGAAGCCAATTAAAACAAATACCTATCATTACTGTTCTGCTGTTGCCACCAAGAGAATCCTGTCAACATCGAAAGACGTTAGACTTCGAAATGATAGCGATTGTTTGGTAACAAAGAGGAGCTAAAGAGTCATTAGTTGCCGAAATACTTCAATGGACATGCAGGCTTTCCATACTCAAAGAAAGAGGTATTGATAATTTGAAATGATTCTAGACATTATTTTTTAGGATTCAACAATTGAAATGCACAGATTTTGAGATAATTAGATATACAAAGACATACAAGTATATTTCGTATAGTCACCAGTCTGGGGAATTACACATGTTTTAGGTTTATTTTGTAATTAGCATTAAGATATAGACCAAAGGTTGATTAATGTAAAAAATTAAATAATGAAGTTCAAAGTAGTAACTAGGTATAACATATAAGACTACATTATGAAGCTAACCTGCAATAGTCGAGTAAGTTTACTGTCACGATATGGTACATGAACACCTTCTTTTCGCTTTTTATCATCACCAAGTGCACTTATAACATTGCCAAGGGCAAGAAGCCCCTTGTTAATATGAACACCTGTGTAAAAAGGTGTTACAAAACTTTGGAATGAGGAACAAATTGGAGAATCAACAGCAAGAATACTTTGTCTTACCTTCTTTAAAACGTAGACCATCAGATCCTGTTCTCTTCGCGCGCTCTGATCCAGCAAGATCCACCAAATGCAACTTTGCACAAAGATACTCTTCAGTCATACAGTCATTTAAATTGCTGTCATTTTGATTACTAGGATGAAGTTTACGCATCTGCTCCACTGTGATGGTGAAGATGGCATGAGAACGGCTGAAAGAAAAGATCAATGTTACATTCAGCAATGACTGAAACACATTTACGAGGAGGATTTCCGCATGACATTTTCAAATATATTATGCAAACTAGGTTCCTCCAGCAAAGTCAGAATATTTGAACTTGCACCAGTATAATGTAAAATGCAATTAATCAATACACACGCACACACAACAACAACAACAACAAAATTACCCAAGTTACCTTTAGAATGGCCATGAAGCACAAAAAATCACTGATTAAAGTGTAATTCAAGATTCAGTTTGCAGATTTTCAAGAGGTGATTGTCAGCCACAAAATTCAAAACATCTGTAATCTAGATTAAAGAGTTGTACCCTCATATCAAATTGAAGCTGAATCAATTATCTAAACCTAACCCTAGTCAGAGATAGATTCCCTTGATCTTAGTCTTTCCCGGTAGAGTTAAGAGATAGAATCTATACGTACATTTTACCTTTTTCCAGATAAGTTAACATAAATAGAAACTTACTTGCACAATTTAATATACTTAAACTAAATGGTGAGTTCCTAGGGACATTCTTTTCAAGAGAGGTTGCTAGTTTATATTGTCAAGTGTTCCGTATTCTTTGGAAAGACATAAAGGAATATTTTGGCATTGCATTACCAACCTAGACTGATTGTTCATGTTTGTACTCCCTGTTGCCCTGCTTAGTGATCCTTGCTCCAGGCAATCAGCCATTTCTTTGAGTGTCTTGACACTACGCTCTGTAGATCCTGCAAGTGTAATTACACCATTCGATGTTTCACGAATTTGTATTGGAGGTTTTCCAGGGCTGGTCACTTTTGCAGTGTTGCCATTTGCTATATCTTGTCTGTTGGTGGAACTGGGATCGAGCAGGTCTCTTACTTCTTCTTTATGAATCTTCAATTGTTCAAATACAAAAAACATCATAAGCAGAAATCGTTCCAACATATTTGCTGGTAACTTCATGCAATTGTATTATTTGAGCTGTTTCATCAAGTATAAAAGAAAGCATGCAATTGAGGAACAAAGTATAACAGCAACGTATGAATCTTAATACCACTACACGGCATGAGACCGGATAAACATCAAGCATAAGAAGATATTTTTTAAACAAAGAATAATCTTCCAAAAAGATCATGATGGTAAAGAGAACCCGGAATCGAGTAGGATGAAGAATGACAAACTCAGAATGCAAAAAATTGTATAAACTCATCTCATGGACAGGAGGTCATGTAATGGAACAAAAGTAACACTTTTTTTATACATAAACACAACACGACCCGAGTCCATGAAATAGAATCATGCAGTTAAGCATTGCATGTAACAGATTATGGATAAAAACAAGAGGTGATAGAACGAACCTCAATGAAGGAAACATTTAACTGGAATTCAATTTCATGCTTCAGCGTTTCAATTTTGCTGAATAAAGCGTCCATGGCTTTGGGAATGAGTCCAGTATGGACTCCATCTTTGAGACTAGTACCCATGGTGTACGTTTTTCCTGACCCCGTCTGCACCACATTGAAAACTCATTTTTCTCAGATACATACACATCATTTTGCCACCAGCATTGTCACGTAACTGCTGTTCTAGCACTATTTTTTCATAGATTTTTAGCTTTACCTGTCCATAGGCAAGAACAGTAGCATTATATCCTTGAAACAAGCCATCAACCAGCGGTGCAACACATTCTTCATACATGGCAGTCGAAGGCGAAGCACTACTACCATAAACATGATCGAATGTAAATGAATGCGTCCCGATTTGCACCTGGATCACAGCCATAACCAAGATCAACAAAGAAACACAAATACATGAAACAGCTTGTAAAATACACAATTCACCTATGTGAACAAGCAACAGACTGAACAGAAAAATCATGCAAAAAAAAAGACAAATTTACAGAAGCAAATGCAAAATCTGTGGTTCATAAAAATGACAAACTGGGAAAGGAATTTGCATATATATATATATATACTATATATATATATTAATTCAGAAGGTAACTTTTGGAATATTATTCTCAGAAATCTATGGCAAGGTCGTCTCCCCTGGTAAAGAAAATCAAACAGTGAACTTTACTAAATAAAAGTTCCTCCCATATTAGTAACTTCAAGAATCCAGATTGTAGAAAATCTCCGACCCTTCTCAAAATTGTTTCTTGCAAGCCCAAATTCTTGCTTTTTTGCTTGGAATATGCAAATCTAAATAATAAATTTAAAAAAAAAAATGGTCTGGTTAAAAGGCAATAAAAATATGTATTGCTCTTGAATCACCAAACTTGAGATAAAAAATACTCTGCAACTCAAACTTCAACATGCATGGCCTCCAGAATCCCAGAAACTAGAGTGTTTAGGGAAATTGAACTGATCGAAATTTCAGATCTTCTCCCAAGCAGAGAAAAAAATGAATCCAAAAGCATAGCAACAAACCAAAATACACTGTTTAGCGTTTCCCCCTTTGAAATAGCAGCAAAGCAAAATTCAGCAGTCTGCAGCAAAAACCCACATCACATCACATTGTGATAAATGTTGGTAGTACCTGAGGCTTCCCAGGTAGTACAGTGACACAATCTTTACAGCTCTGAAGCCTCTCATCTCCTATGAGAGGCCTGATATGAACCGCCACTTTTACACAGCAATCTTCTCCAGATGAATTCGCTTCCATTTTGAGAACCCACACTTTTTTTGAAAAAAAAAATTTTAATTTCAGAGCTGAAATACACACCCCTCCCAAAAGGAAATAAAAGCCAAATGTGTTGAATGTGGGTTTTGAACTTTTGACAAACAGTTAGCAGAATTATTTTCACAGAAGTGAAGGGTGAAAGACAGAAAGAGAATTTCTTGGACCAGAAAATGATGCAGCAACTAGAGAGAGAAGCTAGGGACACAGCCAACTAGATTGTTACTACTATATGCAAATATGCAGTAGAGAGAGAGAGAGAGAGAGAGAGAGAGTAAAGGGTAGTTGAGGGAATAGAAGGAGAAGCCTCTTCCTTCCTAAGCTGGGTGTATCTGTAATTTAGTGTGTGTGGTGTGTGTAACTGCAATGACAACCACTTTCACTTTAGTATGTTTATTGTTATTTATTAATTTATTTATTTATTTCATCACTTTTTTCTGTCTTACTATTAATATTTTTCTTTTCCATTTTTAATGTTCATCGAAATTCTGTCACGCCTCAACGGTCAGTAGCCTTACTCACTGACTGCCGCTACAATATGTAGCCTCAATTACACTCCAAATCAAATTTATTTTTTTATTGCTATTATTAATTAATTATAGTATATATTTTGTTATGTTCCTATTTTTTTATGTAGATAAAATTAATTTATACATAGAATATTATATAAGTACTTGATTGTAATTTAATGCTCCCTCTCATTGTCACTGACTTGAAGAAAAAACCCGTATTTATTAAGATTATCTCTCAATTATAACAAAAGTTTTATAAGTTTAGTCACAATCAATTCAACCTCCACTGCATTTATATGCTAATGTCGACCATATAATTTCTGTCAAGAGAGAAAATAAAATAAAAATATTACTCCTCCTTTCAATAAACTAAAAGTAATTTTTAAGGTCACGTTATCAGTTTTATTTTCCTAAGATTCTCTATGAATACCTGTTAACTTTGATTGTTTTGCTGGACATGATTCTTTTCTTTCTATATATTCCAAATATTATTTTGCCGGAAAAAGAAATTATGATTCGTGAATACAGTTTATAATATATATATATATAAGGGTTAAGTAACTTAAAAATCACAAAGTCATTCTTCCATTACAATTTGGCTTTTGAAGATGTTTCAATTACAATATGGCGTGTATGACGATTTTACAATTACAAGATCGATCTCCAATTTTTTTCAGTTAATTTCATTGTGTTCGACTAAATTTTCACCTGTACATACTTAAGATGATGTTGTTTAATATTTGTTTTAGGTTAAATGGCACTGTTTATTACGAAATTTCGTAAAATTTGATGGGAACTCTTGATCTTGTTCTCCATATATCATATGCAACTTTTTCAGTGTTTCGGTTTTGCATATAGAATGTCAACTTGAAAATATTCAATGACATGTTATACAAAATCCACTGAAAATGAAAATCTGGAGTGTTGTAATTACGAAAACACTAAAGATGATTTTATAATTAAAATAATTACAAAATCATGTTATAATATTGTAAATTTATCTAAATATTGTGATTTTTAAGGAAATCAACCCTCAAATAATGACATATAAGGTGGAACTAATATGCACAACACTTACTAAAAAGACTACTCACATACTGATAAATTAAAACACACTTGAGTCATTATAGTTCTATATATAATCTCACCTTTTTTTATGATGCGATAATCTATAATCGCTATTTGAGGTGCATAAATCTATTATTGTGCAATAACATACAAACCATTATAAGAGAGATAAATCGTATCATAAAAATTTAGTACAACATGCTCGATTTATAAAATATTTGTGGAATTTGAACTCATGACCTTTGCTCACAAGTATATATACCTAATAGAACGTTTCATTCCTAAAGGGGCAATAGTTACATTTGTCATTTTAGTTGGTATGAAGTGAATGGATTCAATATCTGCTTGATAATTTTAATATTATACATTTATCAACGAATGCTTTATATCTAGTAATTTAGTTATTATTATGATAAATCTCTCATATTGCATTGTCTTATTTCTTATTGAAACTATGGAACGCAGTTCCCTTTTTTTTTAACGTTGTAAGTCTAATTTTACTAAAAAAATTTAAAATATTAGCATCGAGTGTAGAAGTCACTCTCCATTAGTACACGTTACTAAAAAAGTTTTAGTTTGTATATTCTATAGATAACTAATGTCGGTAAAAGCACTTACTAACTCCACTTGATGAATAATTATGATCTCAATTTATTTTCGCATAGATATATATTAATATTAATATTATCATTATTTAAATACGAAAATGTTTTCTTCAAAAACATTGTCGTGTGTGTGTGGGGATGTGGCGCGTGTGCGTGGGTGTGTGTGTGTATTTCCGAAATAAGTCGCGCGGTTTCCAACGGTTTTTTCTGATTTTGCACCAAAACAGTTGTCTTTGCCCGGCTGCTGTCTCTCCAAATTTACTATTGTGCCCTCGCGATGTTTGTAGAGTGTAGGTTTTGGCTATGCAGATTTAGAATAATTAAGCGTATAGGTATGTACTATGTCGGTATTTTACACGTACAGGTGTAAAGGGCGTGTTTGTTTTGCGAGAATGTGGTAGAAAAAGTCCCAAACACAGCGCAAACCACGTGATAAAATCCAAATAATGCAATTTCCTCTTTTTAGAGTATGTGTAAATCAACTCCACATGCGTGTATAAATACGTATTAAATGTACGTACGTACGACATGGGTGGATTAATTAATTATTAAAATAAATAATTTATAAGCTCGTTGAATTACAAATATGAATGAAATAAATAATTTCTAAGCTCGTTTGAATTACAAATATGTCATTGAATATAAATTTGGATAATCTGTTTCACCGTATCGCACACACAACTTTCATATTGCAAATATGGAATCGGAATAATTGGATATACAATATAACCTCTATAAAGCCATATCTTTGGGACCAATAAAAATTATTCATAAATGAAGGTTATTTATATATATATATATATATATATATATATATGCAAAATACATAAAGGTAGTATAATTACCAAAAATGTGTATTTAAGAGAATTTTAACAAACATAATACTCATGTTTTATGTCAATAAGTTTAAGCATGCTCGACAAGTTGGAAACATAGAAGGTAGTAATGTGGACGAGCTATTGCTCACACGCAAATAATGCGATGTGGTTACAACCCAAAAGATTAGGTCATTGTCACATGCAACCTCAAACAAGTATTTTACGTCATCTTAAATTTACTGTAATGAGACATATATATTTTTTATGTTTAATATTATTTACTCTAAAATGGGGGTGTTTCTTAATGCGGGATTTGAAAAATATATGAATTATATACAATGTAGAAACTATTTCTATTTATATATATTTGAATCTGAACTTTGACTCCTCTTATCATGGAATTGTCTCGCACAAATTTTTCTAGCGTAGAATAGTTGTTGAGGGCCTGGCTACGTACTACTATCTATAAAAGTATACTACTACTATAGAAAAATATTCCTTATATACAAGGATGGGCTCCCCTCAAATTTTAATTTTGTCAATATTATTGTAGTAGTTTTTTTTCTCTATAAACTCATCTGTGTGAGTATTAAGTATTAGTAGCTAAATTTGCTTCAAAAATATATATTTTGATATCAAATGCGAGGAAGTTTTTGTATATTTAAATGTCTAACTATTTATTACTGTGTTCTATAATGTGTTAAATCATGTGACTTTTACTAATATGATTATGTTAGATTATAATTCTTGTAGTTACAATTAGGCAATAAATGTCCCGATTTCGTCATTGTTACTTGATCTTACTGATCTATATCAGATATTTGAAATATATTCTCCAATTTTGTGTTATATAACTTACATTAAAGACAGAAGTAACAAATAAAGGACGAATTTATAAATTCGCAACATTAGTTGTTCTTTTTTTTTTTTTTTGATATTTGTAAGATTAAATGTAAGTACTCACGGTGAACTTGAACCTGAGACCAATTAACCACTTTACCGTTAAACCAACACACGACATTTGGTATTCTTCATTGCCAAGTCCTATAATATGCCAAATACTACAAATAGGTTTCCGCGTAAATCTTAGTTTTCTTTTTCTTTTTGCTATAAATTATTTTTTACGATTTGATTAGTGGACCCTTTTGTTAAATTAGGGTTCAAATATCTTGACCTAATTAAATAAATACTGCATGCTGGTGGGGTGGAGGTTCAAACTTCAATTGTGACTTGTGAAAATAGTATTAGTTTATTGTTTATTATTTTTCTCATTTGGGCCCCATAAAAGTTTTGGTAACTATAATTATGGTACGCGTAGTACATTTTTTTTGATCTTTATGGTGATTGTCATTATTTCTTGGCAATTTATGGCACATGGTTTTGTAATATTTATACATCATTATGAGCTTGGAGTATACCTCGACTTTTCCACCTCTTTTTTCTTCTTCTTTCAATTAAAAGATTAAACAATTAATTAAAAAAACAAAATTATGAATTACAATGATAAGCATGTTTCTTTTTCTCATAAAAAAAAAATTTGTGTGCGTTGAAGATATTAGATATGTCTACTGTACGTGTATGATATGGAGTATTCAAATTAACTTGATATGAGAATTTATATTTTTATTTTTTCACTTGTTTACTATTTATATTTATCTACTAAAATATCTCCTTAATAGTCAAATTCTTGAAATTTTTAATCGCAGTAATATTAAGTTATTATGTACTTTTTTTAATAAAAAATCGTGGATATGTTACTAGCTCGAGGAGAAGTTTAAAATACCACTTTCAAGTTCACATTTCCATTATTTTAGTGAACTAACATTTGTTATTCGTATCAATGCACAAAAAACAAAGCAATTTTAATTAATTAAGTTATATATATATAGAGGAATGGTTTTTTTTGAGACCATATATATAGAGGAATGTTTATAGAGGAATGTTTATTTGTCAAGCAACATGTAGTCTCTATATGTACATTTTGAGTTGTCTCAAAACAGTAGGTATTGAAGAAATTTAAATGATATAGTATAATGTTTACTATTAATAATATTTATATAAATTAATTGAAATAATTTTTTTATGACCCGTAGTGACCGCCTACATAAAAAATTCCACACACAATGTAACTCACTCGCTCATCATCGGTCCCTTGATTTCCAATCTATGTAAAAATAAATAAAAGTCCAAAAACACCCTAAAACATGAATTATTGCCACAAGAAAGTTCGATTTTTGACTTAATTTTGTATACTTCACCGAATAAAGTAAAACAAAAATTTTATGATGCCAAAGTCTAAAAATATGCATACTTCAATGGGCAAAGAGCAATTATCTTTAAAGTTTTATGTACCCTTTATTTTTTCTTGAGTCAATTTTGTTGGTGTGGTAAATTTGAAAAAAATACCAAACAATTTGTTTATGATTTTTATCAATATTTTTTTTTTCTAAAAAATGGCCTTTAATTTCTTTCTATGATAGACCTTAACTTGCCTGCTAACCAGTTATGTTTAGTAATCAGATCGTAGATCTCACCCAACAATAGTATAATTTTTTTATGTCGTAGAATTCGCAGCCGTTATCTTTAGTGGACACTGGATAATCTCTCGCTTATACAGTCATGTGCAATAGCCTGCAAACTACTTCAAAGAGATAAATTATATAGTGTGACAGACTCGACCTATAGAAAATATGTTCCTGAGTCAGATTTATAAGTTCGGAGTTTAGTAAAAAGGGGGAAGAAAAAGAAAAGAAAGAAAGGGACAGTGGTTAAGGGTGCAGTAAAGGAGCAGAGACCCACACACATTACACACATTTAGACATAGCCAGCCTTGGTGGTCTCCTACCTCACATGCTGTTTCTACCATGGACCCACCTAACCTAGTCGGACTCAACCTCCCACCCCAAAAATACGTGGCACTTAATATTTATAAAAATTAAATAATTGGACATAAAAATAATTATTCCATACGTATTCAAACGGGTTTGGTTGGCCCAACTAGACTGTACTTAGTTTTATGAAGGGCGTTTGACGTTTGGTTGGATGAATTTAGTTCGGTACTTAATCTCATAATATTGCCATATATGATTAGTCTTGCTTAGTTTTGCTTTTATGAATCTTGATCTCTCCCATATGACAAAATTAATCCCAGCCAATCTTTGTGTATCTCATATTAGGGAGTGGTTCATATAGAAACTATTCCTAGTGTGGGAACTAAGAATCAATCTGAACCGTTGATCTTTGTATGATTTATGGTTGTCATTATTCGTAGCATGAATATATATAGATTTAAGCATGATTTTATATAAACACAATTGTTTACACAAAAAAGCATGAATCTCATTAAGCATGACTATATATTGATTTAAGCATGAATATATATAGATTTAAGCATGTTCTCACGTTCTCACGGGAGGAATAATTTTTAGTAACCTATCCTTCTCATATTATATCTAGTTGTGCCATATAAATAATATTTTAATTCGTATTTTATTTACAATCATCAACGTGGCTTATAATTTGTTCATTTTTGCATTTAGATCATCTTTGGCAACATTAATTTTGACCGTTCGCTTCGATCAATCTATGAGTTCTAAGTAATTATACATATAATAGCATCTAATTAAATTGTAATTTAGGTTGTCTAGGATGAATTACTTATATATATACCAGAAGCGCTTAAAAGAATATATTTTCTCGCTCCATATAATTTTAAATATTTACATTCAATATAGTTTTTAGTCGTTGAACGAAACAAGTTAGTTGTGAATTAGAAATATTTTATTTGAAATATAAATTATAAGTGTAATTTTAATTTGTTCTATAAAGTAGTTCAAGCTTCTGGTTGGCTTATCAGTTGTGCCTTCTCCACCTTAAAAGTCTACTCTCCTTAATTTCATGCATGTGTGAATATGCTTGTCTTCTTTTTCAAGATAAATCTAAAAATAATTGCGCAAAAATACAAATAATTGGAAAATATTTTACATGCTAGTTCATCTCTAGATGTCACACACGCAATAATTTTTTCGTAAAATCCAATATTCCTTATCCATACAATCACATAAGTGTTAAGGTTTATTTGAAATATATATAGTAATTATTAGATCTATCTGAATTCGTTAAGAAACATCTGCAGGACCACATTACAAAGGTTACTTGTATTTGCAAATCAATTAATTAGTAGCTAGTGATTAGAGCATAAATTATTTGTTTATTTATTCATATATTTGAGAAAGACTATTGATTTATTACATTAGTTATTAATTTATGAAAAGTGCTTACCTAGTTTTATCTATATTTTAAATGAGCATCAATCATAAATTGCATATATATATATATATATATATAATATGTGTGTGTGTGTGTGACTGTGTGTGTAAATAAGTATAAATTTTGTGTTGACGAAAGAACAAACGGCTAGTACTTGGTCGGTGCAGCATTTTTTGATTCAACCATAAATTAGCTTAGCTGTAATTGCTTGTTAAATAAATATAAAGAAATCCATCTCAGTTCATATTTGTCTTCAAATTTACTTTTTTTGAACAAAAACATAATTTCAAATCTACGTAGGATAGCAATTCATTGTGCCTAGTGTTATCTATGGTGTAAACCTACTTAACGTGCAGTAGTCTGTTAGTCATACATGAAAAATAAATTGTATTAAATTATAAATCTTGTGTGGCATGCTGAACTTCAAAAATTATGGGAATTCAAATTCGTAATCTTTTTAACTTTTTTTTTATATTATTTTAATGTTCAACTCTTACTCTACTTTTTTTCTATGTGACGAGGGAAGCCCGCTACAGTGTTTGTCACACTAAATCAATGAAATCCAAAACTAATCTAAAAAGAATTACCATATTGCTAAAGACCGATTTATTTTTAAACAAACATTACATGAAATTTTAAAGACTATGTGATGGTGGACTTGAACCCGTGACCTTTGGTTCGGGCATTAACCACTAGGCTAACACACGCACACAGACTGATTCATTTTTAGCCTTACATGTATGTCTGTCTATTTCACAGAGTCCAAAATTCAATAAATCAAAATCGATTAAAAATTGTAAATTTATGAACATGAAGAGTAGTGCAATCGAAGTGGTCCATTGCATTTGTTATATTTGATATCAAATGATCAGAAACGATCGATGAAGATGGTCCATTTGATAATGGACGAGTATTATTTTCTACATTTGAAAAGGAAAAGGGTTGGTTCGTTGAAAACCGAGCAATAATTTATTGCGATTTTTTTCCTAGAAAATTGTCTCCATTTATATCCAATCTTTTTTTTTAAAGAATCATTTATATCCAATCTTGACCTCGAGTTTGGGAGCATATCTTTCAAAATACTCGTGTTACTAAAAGTAAAAATTAATTACTCCTTTTTTTTGTTTGCTTGGGATAGGAGAAGTACTATTTATTTTTTTTCAAAATAAAAATGAGCATCACTCTTTAATTATTACTACTATTTCAGGTTTGATTTGTTTAATTTTACTTTTACAATCTTGTATAAATAATAAGTGCTATTAATATTTTATTTCCTAGGGATAAAATCATATTTTAATCGTAGCGTGTCAACATAAAAGAAATTGTGTTTGTGTCGTCTTCAGGTCGCATTCGTATTTGTACATTTCGTGTTCGGATCGAATAGATCCTTAGCAGACCGTGTTCATATTTGGCCTTAATAGATCGTGTCGTTATCAGGTCGATACGATAACGACCCAACCCATACGATTTGTCAGCCCTAATAAGTAACTTTTTTATAGTCGCGGACTGATTCACGATAATAAAGATGATGAATAAGGGTCCTTCGGGGACATCCGATAAAATTGGAACGATACAGAGAAGATTAGCATGACCCCTGCGCAAGGATGACACGCATAAATCGAGAAATGGTCCAAATTTTGTGTAGGCGTGTTTTAGCCTAGTGATAGAGTGGTTAATGTCCGGACCAAACGTCGCGGGTTCAAGTCCACCGTCACTCAACCTTTAAAATTGTTTGTAATGTTTGTTTAAAAAAAAAATGATGAATAAAGGAGTAGCTGCAAGGCTAGTAAAGTAGCGATGCATAGTATAAAAGTACTTCTTGACGAAAAATGTTGTATTTTTCTAGAAGATGCCCCATCTATTTTTATGTTTAGACTGTAATATTAAATTTAAAGATCGTTTTACGGTGGATTCAAACTAGAAGATGCCCATTTTTCTTTTATTATTGTAATATTAAATTTAAAGACCGCACAACGATGGACTCGAACCTAAGATCTTTTGGCCTCAGACATTAATCACACTATCGCTAGGCCAACACACGCACGCACAAGATGCCCATTTAATTTCTACAATTGTAAAGGAAGGAATCCTATTCATGTAATAAATGGTGTCGACACTTTACAAACTCTATATGAATCAATCAGATTGCTTGTATCTGAAAAAAAGAAGATGAAATTGAAGACTTGAATCCAAATCAAAAAGAATAGTTCCAGAAAATGTCAATTTGTGAATCAATATTTTATTGTTTTTTTTTTCTGCAATGGTGGACTACAAGTTAAGAAAACTGTCACAACCCACACCAGAAATCTTTTAATTTCATTCTTGAACTACTTCATTCACAAGGAAATATATTGGGGGGGGTGGGGTGGGGTGGGGTGGGGGGGGGGGGGGTTGTGTGTTGTGTGTGTGAAAACTGACATATATAAGTGATCCCAAAAATTCCCAACTCTCATTTTCTGGACCTAACTTAAAATCCATTGCATAATTCCATTAATCCTACCGTTAGTTTAATTTGGTAGAGTTCAAAGTAGTGACCACCTTCAGTCCCCACTTTACTTTCTTACATGTCTTTAAAATCTTAGCTACTTTTTTAATCATTGGTAGTTAGATTATCTTTCTTGGTTTGAGATCAATGTGTCTTCTTCATGAAATAACTAGCAATATATACAGTGGCGTAGCCAGAAAAATTCATCATCGGGGCTCATTTTTCTATCTTTTTAAATTTTTAAATTTTCATGCGATTCGTTTTGACGGCAGGAGCTTTTTGCACAATAATTCACACAAAACATTGATATTGATAATTTGACGATTGTATAAAGTAAAAAAAATAAAATGAAAAATTGTTTGGATGGGGCCTTCTCCAGTGAATATATATATGTGGACGATTTCTGATAGAAAACATTAATGCCATGCATCTTTATATATACAATAATATTTCTTTCACAATAATACATTTTATATTACAATATTGCTTCTTGTGATCACTATCAAATGTTATCAATTTTCCAGATTTCACCACTTTTTGGGATACCCCCCCCTATTTTTGTCCTCAATTTTGTTTCGTCTACTATTTCATTTAATTAATACACATTTTTTTTATCATGGGAACTCGCAGCCCCTATTTTCGATGCGCACTGAGTAAACCCTCTTTCTTATGTAATAGTATGCACAAAATGAAACATTGCAGAATATGAACAATAAAAAATTTCAAGGAAATTGCATAAAAATAAATAAAACATATAAAATGGGTACAGTACTAAAATATAATACACCAAAGTTTTACAACATTAATTTTAAGAGTTATCATATGTCAATTTATCATCTTATTGGTGTGGTATTCATCCTCACTCCAGCCCTTGCTAAAGTTAGATAAATTATTGATAAATTGAATTGAAGCTTAAATTTTGGTAACATCAATAAAAGCACTATAGTTAGATAACTAAAATAAACCAAAATCAAGAAATGGTGATAATTAATATGATGATTATCCCCTAATCCACGAGCATATGTATTAGATTATATGCCAAAATGGTAGGTTACAACTTAATTATCTAAACTTGGTTAGAAA
Organism: Agastache rugosa; assembly: GCA_031470985.1. Classification (NCBI taxonomy): domain Eukaryota; kingdom Viridiplantae; phylum Streptophyta; class Magnoliopsida; order Lamiales; family Lamiaceae; genus Agastache; species Agastache rugosa. The sequence continues at coordinate 35,815,918 of CM062605.1, forward strand.
GGCAAATATTTTATGGTGGTTTATGCCCATCAAATATTATTATCTCTTGCTTTTTTTGAGAGGTTGGACAAAAGTCGGATTTTGTTGAGGGGAATTGCGGTTAGATGGTATATGACTAAATTTAGTTAGATAATCAATAACATTTAAAGAATTTAATTGCTGTTGAAAGTTGGTGATTTAATTTTTCTAAGTTCAAAAAAAATTATCAAATGCGTAAGGCTAAAGGTTTTAATATTGGAAAGCCGAATTCCTGGATTTATTTTCATTTTCATTTGAAGGTAACACAGGCCCTGAGATGTTGACTCATCACTTTGGACTTTTCTAAATATTTGAATGCGATGGATTAGCTTCACATTATGTTGATATTAATTTGCTTAATGTCAATTTTTTAATTATACTACAAGTTTTCCATTTGCTCTAAGTATTAGGGTGTACTAAAAACGATTGCGACTTTAGATATATGAAGTATATAAGTAACAAAATGAAGCACGTAACAAAGAAAGAATTGATATGTTGTACACCATCTATGAGCACTAATTAGATCATTTCGGGTCGGCTTTGAAAATCAACCGGACCGTTAAAATGGTATCCAACCCGGTCTGAGAAGATAAATTTAGTGTAAAAATGGTCGGTTAACCTGCCGGGCTGAGCTCAGTAGGCTTGAAGCCATTTCGGGCTGAATCGGGCTGACCCTAAATTCAGTCAAATCTATTTTTACAACTCATATCTACCCAATTTTGGGTCTGACCAATTTTTTACAATGAGCACCTATCATGAGCACCGTTGACGTGTAGTCTTCTTACATGCATCTTTTTCCTTCCCCTTTCCCTTCGTAATTCCCTTCTCATGAAAATTCCCGATCAAACATTGTGACGATAGAGAGAATGATAGTACCGGCCTCATCCTGGGCCTGACCTAAGGCTAATTGGGCCTATATATTAAAGCTCGGCCCACAGAGTTCGGCCCAAACAAAGTCAACATCTGCCTTGAAGACCAAGTAACGAAACCCTACTTTGGAAGAAGATAGAATTCTACTACGAATGGGAATCGGATATGCATGTATTAAGAAACTAGATATGTATAAGGAGTCCGATCCCTAGAAGGATTAGGGCTTAATCCAAGGCTTATAAATAGATGCAAGATTAGAGATGTAAGGACATTCAATACTCATTGTACTCTCAAGCATAATAAAAGCTCTCTATATTCTCTCCCGTGGACGTAGATCACATCGATCGAACCATGTAAATCCTTGTGTCATCGTGTTATTATTTCTTTCAGCTACCTTCGCAAACCCTAGATTTATCATTGGCGCCGTCTGTGGGAAAGATCGACGGTTCTTTCGTAGCTGATTTATGATGGTAACGCGATCACAAAGCGTGCGGGAGGCCCAAAGCCAACGCGGGAATCCTAACGAAGCAGAAAGCCGCCCCATAAGCAAGGAGAATCGCCAGAAAGGCAGTTCAGTTCCAAAGGAGAGGCACACCAGTGACCCAATAGAAGGAAATCCCTACGAAGGGATGCCCGCGCTAGAGTACATCCCTCAGAGAAACCCACCGCAAAATCGGCATCGGAGGACACATAACGGACAGTCCTTCAGAACGGGTGATACTCCAGAAGGGTACGTCGAAGAAATCAACGACGAGTCAGAGCCGAAGGAATCCGAGTCGAAGGAGGATGATCTCTCTAGAGACTTTGACCTTGCCACCACCTACGCCGCCGCCGAATTCGCTAAAGCGAACAAGGAGCGTTTCAAACGCTTTCTCGCGACGACCCGGATGTCTCCCATACCCGAGGCTAGGGAGAGTTCCACGCGAAAATCCCTACCTAAAACTCCTCACCATACCAGGAGGCAGGAGCCAGAGCTGAGGGGAAAGCATGACGCCCGACGGGCTCCAAACCAGCGTCAGAGTCCAAGCTCGCAGCGGAGTCCCAGGCGACATCACATCCAAAGGCGACCCCGGAGCCCCAGAAGGAGCTGAAGTCCGAGCTATTGCGAGAGTCGCAGTCCCCTGAGGAACCAGCACCGACGTGAAAAGGAACCAGCTCGACTTGTCAGCCCGTTCACCGACGAGCTGCTTGACGCCAAACTCCCCACGGTGTACAAATTGCCAAACATACCAGCCTACAATGGGCTAGATGATTCCCTTAATTTCTTAACGCGTTTCAGGTACAGCATGCACAACCAGGGTCTCAGAGAGGAATACATGTGCAAGCTATTCCCCGATATGCTGATCGATTATGCCCGAGCTTGGTTTGACAGCCTCCCAACTGGCAGCGTAGGGTCCTGGACCTATTTGGAAAAAATCTTTAAGCAAAGATTCCATATAAAGGTTCAGGCTCGTCGAGACACAGCCTACCTCCTATCGGTGAAGCAAAAGGACAAAGAATCTATAAGGGAGTACGCTTCCAGATTCATGCAGGAAAGCTTGAAAGTCGATAAAATCGACGATGTCTTCCTCATCTCAGCCTTCCGAAATGGGGTTGCTCCTGGGTCCCTGAACCAGGAGCTCGCTAAACAGAAACCTGAGACAGCTCAGGAGATGTGGAGGATTGTATACCAGTTCGCTGATGGCCAAGATGCGGACCGAGAAGAAGAGAACTGAAGGTGATCGAGGTCGGAATGATCGTGATCGGAGAAGTGCTCACGAGCGCCTTCAGCGAGGGCCTATCCAGTCCCAGCTCGGATCATGACCTATCCAGTCCTGGCTTGGACATCGGGTAGGACCAGAGCCGTCTCAACGGCCTCCTTTTGTGAAAATGAATGCTGAGATTTTCGCACTCCACGAGGACTGGTTCACTAAGCCGCGTCCTATGTCGGGGTCTAAACCTCGGGACAAAAACAAACACTGCTCCTTCCATGACGACCATGGGCACCACACGGAGGACTGCCTCGACCTCGCGGAACAAATAGAGAGGTTAGCCCAAGAGAGAACTCTGAAGAAGTAAGAAGCCGGGGGGGAAGAAAAACAGAAAAGGAAAACGGAAAGGAGGACAGGGTCGCTGTTCTCCAAGCAATAAGCGAGCTAAGGTCGATCACGACGAGGAGGATGACGACCCTCAGTACGACGCACCACAATACGACGGAGTGGTCTCAACCATCACCGGACTACCCCCAGGCATGACAAAAACTAAGATGAAGACAGAAGCTCGCAGACCACCAGTCCCATCAGGTGAGGAGCAAACGAAAAAAAGGTTCAAAAGGGGAGAAACAGTCACATTCTCTGAGGATGATCCTGTGCCTACAGTTACACCACACAATGACGCCCTGGTGATACAGGTCGGAGTGGCCAACAAGATGGTCCATCGCGTATTCATCGATGGTGGGGCCAGTCTGAGCATCATCTTCCAACACTGCTTGGATAGGATGGGCCTCGATCCAGCTCGGGTGAACTCCACGCCCCTGCCCCTCAAAAGCCTTACACAACACGAGACGCGACCTGAGGGGACCATCGCGCTCGATGTTGCCATTGGCAGCCCGCCAACCAGCATCAATAAACTGATTCAGTTCTACGTAGTTAAAGCGAACTCCCCCTACAACATCATACTGGGTCGGGATTGGCTAAATGCAGTCAGAGCCATCATTTCGCCCTACCACTTGCTGTTGAAGATCCCGACCTCGGCAGGAATCCTTACTGTCCGAGGTAACCAGACAAAGGCCAAGGAATGCATGCAGGTTGCTCTCCGAGGCCAACCACAAGCATAGCAGTCAAAGTATCCCAAGGAGTTGGAAGAAACGATGTCGATCCCAGACACCTCGACGGAACAGGTTCCCTTATCCGGAACAAATCCAGCGAAAGTCGTCAAGGTCGGCTTTGCAGGGGGACCTCAAACTTGCATGCAGGTAATCCAGCTCCTTAGGGAATATCAAGACGTCTTCGCCTGGTCTCTAACAGACATGACGGGGGTGTCGTCGGAAATCATTACGCATAAGCTTAACATTAACCCGAACTCGACCCCGGTCAAGCAGAAACGGCGATCATTTGCTGCCGAACGAAATCAAGTTATCTACAACGAGGTGCAGCAATGGTTGAAAGCATGGCTTTTGTTTGAAGTCAAGTACCCAATTTGGCTATCTAATCCGGTAGTGGTAAAGAAAGAAGAAGGAGAGTGGAGGATGTGTGTAGATTACACCGACCTCAATAAAGCTTGCCCAAAGGACTGCTATCCTCTCCCCAACATCGATGAAAAGATCGAATCCTTAGTAGGACACGAAGTATTCTGCTTTCTCGATCTCTACAAAGGATACTATCAGGTTCTAATGGATGAGGGAGATGCGATCATGACAGCTTTCGCAATAAGCTTCGGGGTCTTTGCATTCAAATATATGCCCTTCGGATTAAAGAATACCGGGGCAACATACCAGCGAATGATCGATTTTCTCTTCCGAGATCATATCGGCAAGATTGTCGAAGTATACGTAGACGACATTGTCGTCAAGAGTAAAGAAGAGGCTTCGGCGGTGAGTGACCTACGAACTACGCTCAACATACTAAGGCAGGCGAACCTCAAGCTGAACCCAAAGAAGTGCACTTTCAACGTGCGATCTGGAAAATTCTTGGGATGCTGGATCTCGCCAGAGGGTCTCAAAGCCAACCCGCTGAAGGTTAGAGCCGTGCAGGAGATGAAGGTACCCCGAACTATCCGCGACGTGCATAGATTGACAGGATGTATAACCGCGCTAAGTCGTTTCCTCTCCAAGGCTGCCGAGAAACAGCTCTCTCATTCTTCAAAATTCTCAAGAAGGCACCGGAATTTGGATGGGGACCAGAGCATGAGCTAGCCTTTGGGGAGCTCAAGCGCCACCTCGGGGACTTACCAACCTTATCAGTCCCCCAAAAGGAAGAACCCCTTTCTCTATACATCGCAGCATCGGGGGAAGCAATAAGTGCAGTGTTGGTCCGAGACGAAGGAGATCGGCAGCTACCGGTGTACTTCGTCAGCCGAGTTCTAAAAGACCCCGAAACGAGGTATCAGCCTCTCGAGAAGGTCGCTCTAGCCCTGATAAACGCAGCTCGATGCCTAAAACCCTACTTCCAAGCTCACCCAATACAAGTTTTGACCGATCTACCACTTCGGCAAGTTCTCACTAAGCCAGAAGCTTCAGGAAGGATCGCGAAATGGGCAATTGAGCTAGGAGAGCATTCTATATCGTTCGGTCCCCGCCGAGCTATAAAAGAGCAGGCTTTGGCAGACTTCCTCGTAGAAGCTCAGTATAAGGACCTCGAGGAACCAAAAGAGATCGAAGCCAAAACCGAACTCCAAGAAATCCCAGAAAAAACACCCCCGGACGGCTGGGAGATGTACGTAGATGGAGCTTCGGGAAAGAAGGGAAGTGGAGCTGGCATACTCCTTATCAGCCCGGAGAAAAAGGAGTTGACATACTCACTGCGATTCGAGTTCCCCACTACGAACAACGAAGTGGAATATGAAGCCCTTATTGCCGGACTGCGTCTCGCCCAAACCCTCCAGGTACGAGTTGTCAAAGTCCACTGCGATTCCCAAGTTGTAGTCAACCACGTGCTGGGGATGTACGGGGTGAAAAGTGAGAAGCTGAAGAAATACCTGGAGAAGGTAAAGCTCCTAGAACAATCCTTCCAGTTCTTTAAAATAATTCGCATTCCCCGAAGCCAAAATACCCGAGCTGACGAGCTAAGCAAGCTGGCGAACTCTCCAACTAGCTCGACGCTAGTAGAAGAAGTCCGAAATAGGAGTATAGAGGAGGCAGAAGTCAATACGATCATAGAGGACGATCCAAATTGGATGACCCCCCTAATAAGATGTCTAGAGAGCGGGAAAGTGCCCAAGAACAAGACGAAGGCTAGAAAATTTCTAGCTAGATCCACACAGTACGTCCTCGAGGGAGGGATCCTCAATCGAAAGTCATATTTACAGCCTCTCCTAAGATGTGTTGGACCAGGGGAGGCAGACTACATATTAAATGAAGTACACACAGGATCGTGCGGAAGCCACATTGGAGCTCGGATGCTAGCTCAGAAGGTCATGCGATGGGGGTACTATTGGCCAACCATGGCAAAAGATGCGGAAGAATTCGTGAAAAAGTTCCTAAAATGTCAGCTGCATGCCAGAGTGACGAGACTACCCCAGACCGACCTCTCTACTATGCAAAGCCCGTGGCCATTATGGAGTGGGGCATTGACATCGTAGGACCTTTATACCCGACACCTAAGCAAAAACGGTTTCTAATAGTTGCCGTCGACTACTTCACCAAATGGGTCGAAGCTGAACCTTCCACAAAAGTCACAAGTGAGAAAGCCGTTGACTTCGTCTGGAAAAACATCGTGTGCCGGTTCGGAGTACTGAGAGTCCTTATCTCGGATAATGGCACACAATTTACGAGCAGAGAATTCCGAGAATTTTGTGAAGGACTCAATATCCAGCAAAATTTCACCTCGGTCAACCGACCTCAAACTAATGGCCAGACCGAGGTCACCAACAGGACAATAGTGAACGGACTCAAGGCCCGCCTAGAGAAGGACAAAACGGAGTGGATCCACAATCTCCAAAACGTCCTGTGGTCATATCGGACTACACCCCGAACTCCAACGGGAGAAACCCCGTATCGTTTAGTATACGGGTCAGAAGCAGTCATACCTGTCGAGATCGGAGCACCCAGCCCCCGCGCTATCAATTTCTCCGCTGAAGCTAACGAAGAACAGCGCCGAACCGACCTGGACTTATTGGAGGAAAAAAGGGAACAAGCCAGCATAAAAGAAGCTCGGTACAAACAGCAGATGGCTCGGTATTACAACCAAAGGGTTAAACCCCAACAGTTCCAGGTCGGTGATCTTGTACTTCGAAACAATGAGATAAGCCTTTCAGAGAAGCTCAGCAAGCTCGAAGCCACGTGGGAAGGGCCCTACAGAGTACACGAAGTCCTCGGCAAAAGAGCTTACAAAATCGCCTATCTTTCGGGCGAGCTAATACCCAGAACGTGGCATATCGCCCATCTAAAGAGATTCTTCATATAAGCAGCAAAGTCTTGCATATTGAGTCTTTTGATTTGCTTATACGAAGTATCCATAATATCAAAAATCCCCTCATAAGGTCGAACTACGGTTCCCTTGCGTGGTCAGTAATGACCCGTCATGGGGTAATAATATCCTATAATGCGCAAAGGAAACCCTTTCCGAGGTCCGAGCTCGTCTCCCTCCAAAAAGGAAGATCCCACGAGGTCCAAGTCAAACTCCCTCCTAAGGATAATTAGTTCTCAACTGGGGTCGGAACTAGGTTCCCCCGGGAGGATAAAATACGAGGTCCGAACCATGGTTCTCTTGTCAACACAAAGAGGTTCGAGTTCAACTCCCTCAAAGATGCAACACGCAAATAAACCAAGGAAGCAATCTTCACAAAGAACAGGAAAGTTCAAAAACCCAATATATATATATTTTTATTTCTAACTATTTGGAACAGTTTGTGTGTACATAAATTACAGGCAGAATCGAGCTAATCTATGGGGGAGGATGTTTCTTGCTAAAGCTAAGCCAATCTTCCTCAAATGAGGAAGGCCCCAAGAGATCATCAATCGAAATTCGGCCCCGTCCCCGATCTCGACTTCTTCTAGCAGGAAAATTCCGACCTCGCGGGGTCGCTGAACCTCGCCTAACAGCTCGGCTACCGTAGCTCGGGCCGACTTGATGTCCCCGCGAAGCCGTTTTCACCTCGCGGGCAGGCATTGTCCGAGAAGAAGAAGGAATGGCCGCGCCAGCGCCATTTGCCAGAAGCGCACGTAACTTAGGTCGGCGGTCTAATATACACTTATACCTACCCGCACTCTCTTTCAGCATGTCAAAAGCACCCTGAAGTCCAAAATACTCGGACCCGAGTGCTTTTTTCAGCTCGAGATATTGCTCCATGTCTTCTTTCGTCTTCAAATCCGCCTCGGATATGGTGATACCACCGCCGCGACGGATAATATCTTCATATTCGGCATGCTCCTCGGCAATCTTCTCATGATCCTTGGGAATGCGGCCAGCTCGACCTCGGGCAACTTCCAACTCTTCCTCAGCCTGAAGAAGCTTAGCCTGAAGCAAATCGGTACTTTCTTGAAAAGCAAGCCGCTTGACCTCAACCTCCTCACAAAGCGCCTCGAACTTCACCTGCCACTCCTTCAGCTCGGCTTCTTGGGATTTCAACAGAGTACACTTTGTGCTGAAAAGCTTCTCAGCTCGGCGGCATTTCTCCCTCCATTGCTGAGCAATGGATCGTTGTTCAAGCAGATCTTGTGAAAGGAGAGCTATTTGAATACGTAAAGAAGAGACACCGACAGATTCCAAGGTCTACACGCAAGAAAAGAAAAACAAATTCCATTGATTCGAGAATGCTAAGTACAAAAAATACAATGTACACATGCAAAAAAAAAAAACAACAAACTAAACATCGCCGACCTCCTTGTTTTGAGAAGGTGGCTGCTCGGAGGGGAAATCCTCCACATCCTCATCAGCGGTCGGATTTTCACCAGTCCCGGCCTCCCGCTCCTCCTCCACTTCCTCTTCCTGGTCCTCGCCTTCTTTTTCCTCGTCGTGAAGAGAATCAAAAGCAGCGTCCAGGTCGAAGTCCCGATCTACCGAGCAGTCAGCAATCTGCTCGACAGATAGCAGCGTGGACGAGCCGGCAAGATTTTCCAGGACGAGAAACTGACCGAGGTGATCTCGAACCACTCTGGCATACCGGGAAGGGAGAGCTTCATCCCCTAGCAGCTCGAAGCCATACTTAGAGACGTCCAGGTCGGGGAAGTCCTTGGCAGCCCTCTCCAAAGCAGCCACGGCGAAGTTCCCGTTGATAAGCGTGGCCAAGTCATTGGCAAGCTCGGAGAAACTCTCCGACAATAGGAACCTTTTTGTATAGGCCCGGAGGAGCTCACCTTGGCTAGCCGCAAGGTTGGCCTCACGGTCCTTCGCCGCATTCAGCTCGGACTCAAGCTTTCGAGCTTTCTCGGCCTCCGCCTCGACCCTCGCGAGCTGAGTAACCAGCTCGGACTTGACAGCTTTCATGCCCTCTTCGTCCTTGATCAGCTCGGCCTCAGCCTTCTTCGCCCGGGCATTGGCCGACATCAGCTTTTCGGAGTATCGGTTTTTCTCGTCCTCGTGTTTCGAGGATATCTCCCCGACGCTGTTCTTCAGCCATCCCACGAACATATCGAGACCCTGCAGTAGGAATGCAGTTAAATACACAGGCAAGACTTAAGGAAAATTATGTCATGAAATCAATAAGTCTTCACCTCGGGAAAAGGCAGACCAGCCAGCTTGTTCGGAGGAGCTACCGGGCTCGCATCACTTCCCGTGACGTCGATAATGTCCACCTCGACCTGGCCCCCGACCTTCGCTCGTTTCTGAGGTGGTTTGGGGGAAGGAGAGCGAACATCTGTCGCGGTAGGATCTGTAACCTCAGCTCGCTGAACCAGGTCAGACGAGGAAGCAGATCGGCCTGACGACCTCGGCCTCTTACCCCCTCAAGCTGCGGCCTTGACATCGGCTCCCTTTATCTTCCCGAACTTCACTGTAAATGCAAAACAAGAGAGAGTTAGGACGATAGATAAACAAAGAACAACAATCCTAATAGCACTAGCGGGGCCTCACCCGTCGCCGGATCCACCATACTTTGGGGCTCATACGGGCTCAACCCCGCTTCAGCTAGGGAATCTTCATTGTAGCTCCCCTCAAAAGGACCGTGATCCCTCATCGCTTTCACAGCGGTCTCCACATCCTTATCCACCTCTTCTATTACCCACTCGTAAGGCTTTTCTAGCCTCCAAACCAGGTCGACAAAACTATTGTGGCGGCAAAAGAAAAATTTCTTGTGCCATTTATCCACTTTATTTTGAGTTCGCCCCATGAACTCAGTCCGGGCAGCGGCATAGTACCAGCCCCCCGCCTTTTTGAAAACAAAGAGCTCGTGAATGAGCTCGGCGGATATTCGGTGACCCTTATCTATCGCTGCCACACCCAAATCGGTAAATTGCCTGAACGAATTCGGCATTATCTGCCCTAACGCTAAGCCAAGCTTCTTCTGGAGCTCGGAATAGGACTCAGGGAGGGGTAGTCGAAGACCAGCGTGCAGGATGTCCTCATAAATAGTAACAAATCCCATCGGGGGAGAGCAAGCCCTATCCTCTGGGCGAGGCTCTATTAATTCAGCATCGATAGGAAAATTATACGTTTGGGCAAGAAACCTAATCCTAGATTTGTTTAAGGTTGAGGGGTAATCAGCCACTTTCCCCTTCACACACGGGGGCACTATTAAAGTTTCGACAGTAGGAGTAGCAGATCCTAATGAAAAAAATCCTAAAATCAATGCTTCTACTCAAGCCTACTGCCGGCGGAGATTCGCTACCACTACTACTAGACTGAGAATGAGAGGTCATACTTACTTGTGAAAATGAGCGGAAACGTTCTGGCACGGTTGTCAACGGAAACCCCAACGGCGTGAGCACCGGCGGTACGGGAAGCAGTAAATCGGGGATTTTGGAGAAGAAGGCAAAATTTCTGAGCAAGAGATTTTTCTGCTAATGATGGCGGATGTGAAATAGTGTGATAGGGGCAGAAACGTTTCAACTTCTGTGGATATACATTTGACTCCCGCCGTTACATCTGACACACGTGTAAACGTGGGCCCGCCTTTCTCGGAAAATGAACCGTCCCTCAATAAAATTCAAACGGCCCACTACTTTCCCCACCCTCTAAATTCGGTATGGGCCGTGTAAACTGACCTACCAACCCAACTTAACAAAGCCGCTGATACTCAGATCGCTCATCTTGTTCTACCTGCTACTTCAGCTCGGCACATAAGCTCGGTAATTCAGCTCGTATAGGTGATTTGCGCGATCAATCACCTCGAAAATAAGCTCTCATAGTCTGCGTCTACAAGTCTTCTTTCCTCTTCGGGGGGGATGTGATAGTACCGGCCTCATCCTGGGCCTGACCTAAGGCTAATTGGGCATATATATTAAAGCTCGGCCCACAGAGTTCGGCCCAAACAAAGTCAACATCTGCCTTGAAGACCAAGTAACGAAACCCTACTTTGGAAGAAGATAGAATTCTACTACGAATGAGAATCGGATATGCATGTATTAAGAATCTAGATATGTATAAGGAGTCCGATCCCTAGAAGGATTAGGGCTTAATCCAAGGCTTATAAATAGATGCAAGATTAGAGATGTAAGGACATTCAATACTCATTGTACTCTCAAGCATAATAAAAGCTCTCTATATTCTCTCCCGTAGACGTAGATCACATCGATCGAACCACGTAAATCCTTGTGTCATCGTGTTATTATTTTTTTCAGCTACCTTCGCAAACCCTAGATTTATCAGAGAACATAAACAATTCATCAGAAACGGGAATTGCGAATCAATCGATCAGAATATCTCTAGTAACATACATGTCTCTTATAATTTTTTTTAAATTTCACGAACACCCATGATACGTGCATGATCAAATTAGGGGAAAAAACCCTAACTATTTGCCTAGGGTTGGCAGCCAATATGCATGTTAATTTACAGCTTTGTACGATTAAATCGAATTGCAATATGTTAAGAATAATTACTGCAATCCCATCTAAAATTAAATAATGATGAGGACAAAATCACATGCTTGTGGGACTAAAATTCTTCACATTTGCTTTTCATCATCTATCTCTAAGTTTGTAATTGGTCTCTCTCTCTCTCTCTCTACTTTTTTCCTAATCTTTCCCTTCTTTCCTTTAGATCACATGCTCCCACATCTCCTTTCTCTACTAACATTATTCTTATCCATCTTTTCCAATCTTTCTGTCTGCTTTTACTATATCAACCCCACATACCAAGAACTAATTTAATTATCCTATATTAAATAAAATTAAATCATTCTTAGTATCATGATTAACTAGGATTATGAGTTTCTTTCCTTAGTTAATTTTAGTTTTTACATTATTTTTTTGGTTAGAGTCGACCAATACCGCAGTTTCCCTAATCAGTGCAATTAATTTTATTATATAGTAGTATTTGGTCTTGGATTGTGGATCGAGTTGCTCTTATATTTTATTTCAAAAAGGATGTGGTGAATATTACATTATATATATTACTATATATAATTCACATAAAATAGTTTTGCTTAGTTAATCTCAAAATAAGTTCGAAAATTGTGATCTTGCAATGATGTTACCCGTGGCCCTCCACTTATGCAAAATCTTATTTTGGTACTTTAATTTTTGTTTTCCATCATCCAATGCCTTGGATCAAAACTGCAAAAATTCTCTCTCTCTCTCTCTACATAAAAACACTGTGGACATATCATGTGCAATTCTAGTTTGAGGCATGCCTCATAGCACTTCAAATAAGCTTTAATTTGCTGTAGCACATGTTCATGAAACTATGCACGTACAACCTAATATGACGAGGATTTCTTTCATGGTACAATCGATATTGCACGTCTATCACAAATATATATTGGTAAACCCTTTTTTTTTTTTTTGCAATTGGATTCAAATTATGCAAATATTTTCCCTTTTCTTTTTGGAGAAATATGAATTGTGCTTTGTATAACTCAATAATTTTATTTAAATCCAAGCAAATACTTAAGTTTGAATATATATTTTTTTTCTTCTCTTTCTTAATGTAATTTTTGCCTCCGACCCGGAACAACTCCACTCATGTGATTTAGCATTTTATGAGTTTCTTTCTGCAACAATAATTATAAATCAAAAGGTTCATCTTGGTCAACATGAAAAAACTCAATTAATTAAATCGCAAAAAAGTTATCATAAATAAAAGAAAGTGGAGATTTAAAAAATTAGGGAAGAGCTCCCAACAGCAGGTGTTGGAAAACTAACAGGATTTCTCTAAGACCTAAATTCATATTGTCACTTACACTAATGCATCTATTGATCGAGTCTGTCACTTACACCGAAGATAACAGCGGCAGGTTCCCACAAACTAAAAAAAATTAATTTCATAATACACATACATAAGTGATGTGATAAAACAACAATATTATCCGAAAAGACAGGTAATTAAGGAAAATAATCCGAGGAATATTTTACAACTCATATACCATGTGAGTAGGCAACTAGGATTTTCTTAGTCGGTCACAAATTATTCTATTCTAAAATAAGTGAATTTTGACTTTTGCCTCATTCTCCTTTTCCAGTTATTTATTCACCATCTCTTTCTTTTGTATTGAGTTTTCAACAAGAAAAGAATTTACTTTTGCAATATTCTTTTCTTATCTTCGCTTCTTTTAACCTTCGTATCTAGAGTTTCAATTTTTATTGAATAAAGAAGGAGAAGCCCATGGGCTTATCATGATGTGGCCCAACCATCATGGCCCGGCCCATATGATTTGGTTTGAGATATGTAAGAAAATTCTTCAAAATATAAAAAGACCAATTTAGATGGACTCAACTCAATGTTTGAACAAGAACAATAAGCTAATCTGAAATGTTGAATAAATCGTAGTTAGGGGTCATTTTGGAATTTAATTTCTCTTACTTTTTTTTTTGCGACATAGACATTATTTATTTTATGAGGCAAGACTTTTCGCGAGCTGAGGTATTAGAATGTAGAATAATTCTTAAATACTTTTAGTATCCTTTTATATCATTCTCCATCTTTTGCTCCTGCCGTTTCGCCGCCTTAAGTTTCTAATCTTCTAAAGTTTCTTAAATTTAATTCTATTTACTTATGTGATTTAAATATAATAATTTTGAACACGTTGAACTTGATTTTATGGAATTATCTTTACTTAATTTTGAGAAGTTAATTTCTATCGGATTATATAATTGAGCAGAGAGATGATGATGAAGATACAGAAAATTAATTGTCTATTTATTAATCGAGATAAAATAAAATTAAAGAACATTTTAGGAATTATAATCTAATACAGTATTGTAATACATTCAACCAAACAATAGATTATATCTTGAGGTATTATAATAACATCCAAGCAAACATAATATATTGATATCATACAAAGTAAAAGACATTATAGTCATACTTATCCAACCTTATCCCAAACTGCCTAGCAAACGAGCTATACATTATACATGTATCGAAACTTATTGGACTTTTGGGTTTTCCTGGTGTTGCTTGGGAATTGGAGATTTCTTTGTGATATAGTAAGATTTTCTGAAAATTTGATGGTTGAATTTGTTTGAGACATCATCATTGTCTAGATTGACCGCTGGACATTTATGTCACATATATAAAATTAGACGCCACTTGTATTTCGATTTGACTGGAAAGTGATTTTGATGTAAATTTCAGAAAACTTAAAGTTCATATATTTATGAACTAACTTCATCATTTATGGAAAAAACAATAATTCACCTAAAGTTTATTAATTTTGAGTCAATTAACTCTAAAAGTATATATTCAGTTTAACAAAAAAGAAATATGAAATGAGTTACTGAGAATAATGACAATTGACATCACGAGATGCACGATTGAATTTGAGTTATGAATTATTAATTTAATATAATTTTCGATGCATTTAGATTGATTTTCTTATTAATTATTATTTAATCAATTTAGTTTCATTATATTTCATTATAAAAGAATTGGAAACAAATCTTATTTCTTAGAAAGAAAGAAAATTTAGTTTTTTAATGAATTTATTGGAAAAAGAGAAAAATATTCATGTTAATCAAAATAAATAATACTCCCTCCGTCCCAGGTCAATATGATTTCTTTCATTTCTTAGCCGTCCCAAGTTAGTATGATGTTTCCTTTTTAAGACATTTTTTTTACCCTTTTGCCCTTAAAAGTTTCACATATTTACTTCTAAAAAGTTTCTTCATCCACTAAGAAATTAACACATCTTAAATGGCCCCTTCCTCCACTAAAAATATATCTACCAAACATTTACTTATTTTTTTCTTAAAACTTGTATCACCCTCTTATATCATATTAATCCGGAATGGAGGAAGTATTAATACTATCCGAGTTTGGGATGGGCCTAAGACGGGCTTGTGTTGAGCCTGGGTTGAATTGGGTTGATTTTGAGGTGGGCCGGGGCCTGGGTTTTAAAAAAGACCTAGAAAAAACCCATTTCATTTGGGATGACCCGACCCATGAAATCAACTTATTATAATGGGCTGGGCCTGAGCTGATCTTGGGTTAGCCAGGCCTCATTGACAACTCATACAATCAAACTGTATTTATGGGAAAAAAAAGGACTCCTCTAATTTCGCAAGAAATAAATTGTTCATATTCCATACTTAACTGGAAATTTAATATATATAAATATAACCCAATATTTCCGGGTAATTCAAAAGTCACGTACATCATCTTTACTTTTGCATATATAAATTTTACCCTTTTTTCGTAAAAATTTGAATATCACTGTAAAAAGTAAAAGCAGAAGTTAAGAATGTCAGGGGGCATAACGCGAGCGCGCCTCGCCGAGGAACGGAGGGCATGGCGCAAGAATCACCCGCACGTCAGTATATCGTCTCAATTTGCATGCATTACTGTGTGTACTGTGTGAAAAAAACTAACGGGTTTTGAATTGATTGCTCTGCTTTTTCTGGGTTTTTTTGGTTTCAGGGTTTTGTGGCGCGGCCGGAGACGAGTTCGGATGGGTCGGTTAACTTGATGGTTTGGCACTGTGTCATCCCTGGCAAAGCAAACGTCAGTCTCTCTCTCTCTCTCTCTCTATATATATATATATACACCACACTTTGATTTTGTTTTTCTTTTATGATTGTTTAAAGATTCAATTTTTATTGTTAATTTATCATTTATATAACTGGTAGTTGGTGCTTTTGATTGCTTTGTTGAGTGTTAGCAATGGAGTAGTAGCAGGGGTGCTTTTTTTTTTATTGAATTATTGCAAGTTCGAATTCGATGTTGATTACATTATGTTGTTTTCTAATTGAGGGTGGGTGATCAATGAATGGAGATGGTGTGTGTTTTTTTTTTTTTTTTTTTCAAGGGATGGATTCTTGGTTTGTTGAATATGGTTTATTTGAGATTTGGTAGCTTGGGTTGGATTTGTTGGGAAAGATTTAGATGTAACTGTAACACTTGATCGGAGGCGATTCCCCGAGTTAAGTACAAGGCATACCTAAGCTGAGATATGAAATAATTAGAATCTGTATTCAATACTCCCATGATAATCATGGTATGCGATTTTTTTACGACTGGGGACACTTATTAGGGGACGGAAGGAGTATTTCATGTGGGGATGCATTATAAGTTCTTGAAGGACAAACAACAGAGTACATGTTTATTGTTGGAATGAATATTATGAACATTTCTGAAGGGATGTAGATGACCTATTAACTATGTTCGGGATTGTTTTGGACCTCTGAATCATCATGATACGAGTTTGTTGAGTATACTTGTTTATGATCCATAGGAGGTGAGTTGTGCAGGATTTGAGTTTATGCCTGTGAACAGAACACTCACCATGTCATGAGAGAGATTAATACAAAAATTAGGTCATTAAAATATTTGGCTTGCAATTTTAACTAATATTTTTTGTAAGAGGATTGATGGAGGGGATGATGACATGCTATTGCAGTTGCAGATTAAAATATTTCATCTTGCTGATGTTACTGCATAGATTTTGTTGTGTGTTTTCTTGGGTTTGTGATCATCTTTCTTCAATATCTTCCCGTTTTAAGTTTTTCGGACCTTATGACCTAAACATTTCTAGGCATGTCATTTCTTCTTCCTACGCTGTTGCATGATTGCATTACCAATCTTCAGCTATGATCTGTATATATCGTTCCATGTAAATTGATAATTATGTGGGGGTTAGATTTTTGCGTTTGGCCTGCTGCCCCGTCTCTGAAGTATAATGATAGGTCAGACATGTGATAGGAAAAAAAAAAATCTCATATAGTTGCATCTTATACTCAGCAATATTGTCAAAGAACGTGCTCGATGATTGACTTATGAATTCATAATTCAAGAATATACATAATAAGTTCTTCAACTATGTTTTTTATGAACATTAGTAGTAGAGGATTAATATTTTGATTGACAGACGGACTGGGAGGGCGGCTACTACCCTCTCACGATGCATTTTAGTGAAGACTATCCTACCAAACCGCCCAAGTGCAAGTTCCCTCCGAATTTTTTCCACCCTAATATTTACCCGTCCGGAACAGTATGTTTGTCAATCCTCAATGAGGACAGTGTAAGTAGTTCCTATCAAATATCATAATTTATGACAGAATTTTTTCCTTTAATAACTTTTATTCTAAACTCGTGAAACTGTCTTCTTTTAGGGTTGGAGACCAGCTATCTCGGTGAAGCAAGTTCTGCTTGGTATTCAGGATCTACTGGACCAACCGAATCCAAGTGATCCTGCCCAAACTGATGGCTATCAGATTTACATGCAGGTGCTTTACATTCTTACAACGATCGTTTGTTTCTCTTTTCTAAATCTTGATAAATCTTAATCGTGGTTTCTTACTCTATCGTCTATGACATATCTGGGGTCGGGTATATATGCAGCAACCTGAAGAGTACAAGAAACGGGTGCGCGAACAGGCCAAGCTATATCCTTCTCCTGTCTAGGGTTAGGTCTTCTGTTGCCTTATATTTTTGCATTGAAGCAATGCAAATATCTTTAGGTGCTTTTAACTTTTTGAGTTTTTTTTTCCCCTTGTTTCATTGTTTAGTGAAGTTTTCGACGATTGTTACCTTTCTGATCTGATTATAAATTATTTTATCTCGATTGTGTTACTCTACCATTCTATTGTTGTGATGATTCAAGAATCCTGCACTAAAAGAAGTAAAAAATCTTGCACATTCACAAAAATAATTAGGTGGTTACAGGAATAAAAAAACCCTAATTTTCTTTCTTCTGGTAAAAGTTTGTGGCACTAAAAACGGATTAATGGTTACTTAGTGTGGTATATGGAGATCTTCCAGAACTATCTAGAACAATTTCAAATAAATCACCCTCAGATTCTTGATCATATTCCAAAGCTTTAAGACTATTCACTGTGTTGTTATTGCTTCTGGCTGCACTCCTCTGCATCCACAGTGAATCAATTCTCCCCATTGAGAAAAGCTCCTTGCTATCTTCGTTCCCTAAGGCAGGAGAAGTTCCTAGGGGCCCTATGAAGCAAGGGTTGGGAGTCCGTTGCAGATTCGCAGGGGCGAATCTGAACGGGCTCTGCCCGAGATTCACCAAAACTACGGCTTCAGCATTGGCTGCCAGAGTCGGGTAGAGGGGAGAGCAGAAGTCCTCGGTCTTGCAGTGGATCTCGTGCACTACTTGGGATTCGACTGTGAAGAAAACCTTCTTCTGCCCCGGGTTGTAGCCACACCCGATGACCTTGTCCGTCGTTCCCCAGTTCCCGTTTTCGGATTCCGAGACGAGTTTGATTCCTGAATCGAGTCGAACATGATATAATTGTTGTTAGAAAAAATATTTGATTCTTGGGGATATAGTTAGGTAAGATCATAGTGCACGTTCTTGAATTATTGAGTTGATTATCACAAAGGTTTGTTTCATGCTAATTTTAACCTACTGCATATATGAATGAAATAATATTAGATTGGTCAACGGGGGTCTGTATTGTTTTGTTGGCATCTTTTAGTTCAATGTCACCTACCATGAGTCAAATAAGCTGACGAAGGGCAATAATCAAATAACCATGACGATAATAAAAAATCAAGTATATTGATTTTGCATTATTGGAGTTTCTTGAATTGTAATTCTAATTAGGGTGGATCAAAAGCAAATTAGGAGATTAAAGAATAATTAGGGGTCATTAGTGTTTATTAATCTTAATTACCTTTATTAATTTCAATTAGAAGTCATTAATCCCAATTTTATTAATCTTGATTATAATTTATTAATTGATAATTCTATAATTAGGATTTATTAATATCTAATTAGAATTAATCATATTAATTAAACTATTAATAATTTTTTTTAAGTTCGAAAAATATACTTTACGGGATAGACGTCACCATGCAAGCGCGTGCACCCGAGTCTATCCCTTTGGAATCTAGGTATCCCTAATTGTAGACTTCTCTTCGTTTGGTTGTCACATTTGGTTGGAGCTCAAATTGGAGAATTTGGGATTAGATTGAAGGGATCCAAATTCAATAGTTTGATCATGTTTGATATAGACCCTAAATTAGATTTTTAGAGTTTGGTATTTTCCTAAACAAGGTTTTATGATAGTAAGAAACAAGTTTCATAGTAGATGTCAAAAGTCTTAATATCAATAAATGTAGGGAAATTAGTGGATGAGAACTCATATAACACATAACTAAAGCACAATATATATTGACATTCAAAATATTATAATCTCAAATTAATATATTTCCTCTCTTTATGAATTCTTACGTTCTCTTTTGAAGGACAAACCTTTTTCTAGTACTTTTTTGTATGAAGTCTAATTGCACAGAACTAATTCCTTTTCAAGATGAGAGAGTAAAAAAGGATTGGCTTTTTATTAAACCAAAAGATGGACTTCAAACCCAAGAAACAACTAACCAAGCTTCACAAAATCAATATCTCAAATATTTTCCCTAAAAATCAAATCAAAATACAATCATTTCCCTATTGAAGAACCAAAAAAAGAGACAAATTATAGTACAACCATTACTTTATTTTTTTTCTCTTCCACTTATTATGTAGTAGACTTTCTCATTTTCAGAGTCATGCATCATTATCATAGGTTCCTCGTTATTCGGTGGTAAAGCCTAGATACCAAAATCTCTGTTTCTTATTCGATTCCCACTCAAAGTATAAGTTGTCTTTTATTTTATATGGTTATGTTATAGTACTGGTTTAATAAGTGCTCTAATTTATACTAATTTGAATAGTGGTGCAAATTATATTATCTCAAAAAATTAGAAATGTTCAAAAAATAACATGGAATAAAAGTAATCTAGAGAGAGAGAGGAGAGAGAGAGTTACCGTCTAGATAGAGAGAGCCAGTGGAATTGAAGCCAATGGAAGCTGGAAAACTCCCCGGAATCCTCAAGGGGAGAGGATTTACCCCTGTCAACCCCACAGACAGCCAAATACCTTCATTTTTGCCCTCCTTTTTTCCAATTTTGCCCTCGTCAACCTTGCTCCTCCTCTGGCTATGGCTGCTCACACCATGATTCACTGCATCCGAACTGTTTTTCGCATTAAAATCTTCGTCGATCAGCTTAATCTTATCCCCTTCCGATCTCTGTCCCCCCTCTCCGCTATCCGTCGCCCGATCCCGCGCATTTTCACTACACGACAAAACCGTCACCTCGAAATACGCCTCCTGCGGGAACGACAAATTCCCCAAATTCGGCCCGGGCAGCGGCAGAGCCATCCTGATCACGGCCGCCGCCGCCGTTGACGAGCTCGAGCTCACGGCCGCCTTCTTCACGTCGGGATTCAATCGAATCTTCTGCATAAAATCAGCCGATCCTTCGCAGACCTCCCAGCCGATCTCGACGCCGTCCTCGCCTCCGCGATCGCCGGCGGCGCAGGCGCCGAGGATAGACCTGGCGGACCTGACGGACGGCGACGACGACACGAGCGGCGCGAAGGCGAACCGCGACCATCCGTTCTCGACGGCGTCCGTGACGAGGGAGGGGTGGTCCGCCCAGCTGAAGGCCGGCTTCGGCGACACGCCTCGCCGGAAAGGATGGTAGTTCGGCTTCTTCGACGCGTCTCTGTCGAGCTGGTGGTGGTGAGGGCTGACCTGGTGGAGCCTGGCGATGCCGCTCTGCAGATTCCGGCCTCTTTCCGCGTCGTCGTCGTCGTCACGCCTTATAGGTCGAGCACATCTTCGTATTACTAGAAACAACAGGAGTGCTAGAAATCCTGCAGAGACTGCTATGAGAGCTACGTGTAACCATCCGATCATCTCGAATTTTTGATCCGATTTCTGTAATCAGTTCGGTTTTGAAGTTTATTTTGATTGTGAGGAAACGGAAAAAAGGAGGCGTGGACTAGGAGAGAGAGAGAGACAGGGTTTTAGAGAGGGAAAACTAAAGAGAATGGCGAAGTATTAAATTATGGAAATGCAAAGGTGGGCATATTTGTTTGACAAAGATAATGCTATGAGGTTTCTTTATTGACCTTGCATCCCACTTAATAAATGTGATTTTTGCTTACACCTCATTTGCAAGACTAATTTATTTGTATTGATTAGAACCGACTAGTCCAATTCTATGCATAAATAAAAGATTTGTTGACTCAATTCTAATTTCCATGAGAGAGAGAGAGAGAGAGAGAGAGAGAGAGAGAGAGAGGGGTGAGATTCTAGAGAAGCAAAAGTTGGCATATTGGAATGAAAAATTCCTCAAGTAAGGAAATTGTCTTACTTGGAATATTGTTTGGATAATGTGAGGAGACATTAAGTAAAGAGGCAAATAAAAAAGAATGTAAGAAAAACACTTTTCTTGATTAAAGAGAGCAGTTTTTGGTCGAGGGCAGTTGAGATTATGCCCATATGTAATACAATAAACTATATATATATATATATATATCATCATCATTGCCATAAAAAAAGTTAGGGACTCAATTTGCTTACATCCTAGGATTTCTTTTTCTTTTCTTGTTTTGGCTAACAATTTGTTAGTTACCGATGTATGCAAAAGTACTAATATAATTGCAGTTCACTCAGTGTTAGGTTCATCGCCCAATTCGTGGTTCATTGAGAAAAAAAGGAAATCAAGAAAATAAAAATAATATCTTAGTTAATTTTACGTAGATTGTAATAAAAAATTAGACAACATGAAGTGGAAAGAAAATAAAATAAACAGATACACAAATAGGAGTGCTTAATCGGTAACTGTCGGTTAACAATTAAACGCTAACTGAGATTGGCGGTGTTCGATTCGATTATCAGTAATTTTTTTTTTGCTTTATCGGTTATCTGTTATAACCAATTAACTGGTTTATACAGGTTTATGATGTAATAGTTTGGCATGCATTTGTTTTCACATATATTTAATATAAATGATAGTAACAAAAATTAGTTCTCTATTAAAATTAATATTGAACCTCAACCACATAGCCAAAAAGAAAACGACCACATTAAAATTTGGATCATAATTATTTATCCACCTAAGTATTTCTTACCCTACCAATTTAAATTATTAAACTAATGTATTTAAACGCCTATACATGTCTGATCATGTGCGCTACGAGTCTATTAATTAAGTTATACTATATAATTATATATGTTTAAAATTAATTTTTTTTTGAACTGTATTTTCAAAATTAATTAGTTCGTGTATTCAGGTGACAGTTATTCAGCAATACTAAGACATTTATTTTCAGACAAGATAAAATTTTAAAATCTTGTTAGTCTTCAAGACGAAACCATTAATGTGACGCGACTTCATAATTTTAAAACATTATACTACCTTTCTTTTTTTATAGGAATAACATAAAGATGTGTTTGTTACATTGGAATATGCTGGAAAACATCAACATCATTCCGATCATTATTTAAATTAAATAAAATAATTCAACTATCATAAGTCTCTCACACTCATATATATGTACACATATGCATACTATATTATATAAATGATTATCTACATAATATAAATAAATTAGTTAAGATTACTGTTTTAACCTTTATTTAAACTTAAAATAGACCCTAATCTTGGGATATTAATTTTTGTTTACAAAAAATAAAGGGACTTATCTCTGAATTCAACCAAAACAGGTCCAAACTCTATTTCTCCTTGACCCAATCTTCAAAAACAAACTAATCTTAAAAAAAAAAAAATAATAATAATGATGAGGTTACCCACAGTTATTATTCGAGAAGTGTACTGAGTAATTCTAGTTCTAAGTAAACCACAATGAAAAAAAATGGTACAACAAGCTCAATATATATAGGGCCGGTCCTGACAAAAAATGGGCCCATGGTAAAAAAAAAAAAAAGGGTCCTCTATACATCATATAAATTCGAAATATAACACTAATTTAAACACAACCATACATTAATAACAAAAGACAGTTTTTCCCCAATAAAAAAATAAAAAATAGTTTTCGAGTTTTTTTTTACTTGCAATATCATTTGATTTATAAAGATTTTTTTCTGAAAATTTATTTAAAAAAATACTAATTTAATAAAAATATTCATGAACTTATTAGTAATCTAAAAAAGCATTCATATATTAATAATAAAAGTAGTTTTTTAGAGCTATTTTACGTGCAATATTATTAATAAATATCATTTGATGCATAAATGTTTTTTTAGGAGAATTTATTTTAGAAAATATCAAAATTTAATAATAAATGCATTAACTTATTATTAATCTAAAAAAAGAAATCAATACGTTGAATTTGTATTTTATGTTAAAATGATGATGCATAACAATAAAATGATGGTGTGAATTTTTCTTGCTTGTTCAAATATTTTAGCGTACAATAAAAATAAGAAATTGCTACTAATAAAAGTATAAGAACTAGAAGAAGCAAAATAGTGTGTAAAATACATGTCTAGAATATAAATTTATATATAAATATATAAATTTAAGAAATCTAAAATGCATGTAAATATTTTGTTGAAATTATTGAATAAATTTACTTCACAATCCTCTTACTCTATATTATTAGTATATAAATTCGTAAAATAATTAGTAATATATATATATATATATATATAATCCTAAAAGAAATTGGCGGGTCCATTCAAAAAACTTAAAACTATATTGAGAGGGTCATTAAAAAATATTAAAACCACAAAAATAGATAAAGTTGTATACAAATTGCAGTTGAAGGAATCTGGTGCGTCGTTTTTCACCAAAAATAAATCTGACACTCGGTCAGTATGCCCACACTGCGCAGACAGTGGTAAGCAAGATCGTCTCCCAAAGGATCGGCGAGAATTTTCCTAATTTCCAATCTGCAAAATACTTATAAACGAAAATTAAATAACATATTTTAGAGTTTAAGAGCAAAGAAATTAAATTAACTAATTAACAAGAAATTTGTATTTAACAAATATTAAAAGCATTCCGGTTTCCAATTAATTTCACCCTAGCTTGATTATCCGATCATCGACGCAATTATAACTTTAATTCATACAAACAAACCGGTTATAACCACCAAAGACGCTTCTGACGCGATCTTATCTCTCCTTAGCTTTTCGGTAATCAGGAAGACGCTTCACCAATTACTTCTCTAATCGACTGACAACCCTAGAGACGCTCTATGGATTTAATGAGCCGGCAACATTAACAACTAGAGAGACCCGATTCAAAATCAATAAACTCTGACGCAGGATTATTAAATTAAGACTGCTCTTCCCTTGATTCTGAAGAATCAATTTACCACAAATCAAATCTAAACCACAATTACGGATGGCCGATTTAATTGGCTACTAATTAATTACGATCCACTAAATATTTGCAACTATCTAGCAGAATCGAAATAATTAACAACATTAAACACAGAGAATCACAGATGCTTGCATAAGAATTAAAGGAGAAAAACCAAATTAGATCTCACAGAATAAATCACACTAGGGCTTCCTTAATCTTCACCGGAATAAAAGTGTTTAGCTTGAATTCATAGACAAATTCAAGCTAGAAGTCATGGAGAAAACAGAAAAAAATCGCTAGGGAGAAGAAGAGAGAAAACGTAAAAAAATAAATCTAAAGTATGTGTCTGCTTTTCTGCTCCTTAAGGAAGTCTTTTAAATACCTAGTAAAAATTATGATAATAAGGAAATAAAATCCCTAATCCTAATCTAACTAAGAAAATAATAAAATAAAGATAAAACCCTACAACTAAGAGTCCATGGCCCAAAATTATGAAGTAATCTCGTGCACAACCCATAATCACGTCCAAATCAGCTTCCCAAACTTTCCAAACGCTGACAGCTTTCAGCTCCAGTACGCAGCAGGCGGTATGCCCATACTGTCCGATTTCGGCACATTCCAGAACTTTCTCTCAACCTCTTTAAGGATTCAAATATCTTCTAAAATCATGTTTATTCCTTCAAATTAAGATCAAAACCTACAATAGACCATGAAGCATGCAATTAATTCCATAAACGTGATTAAATAGATATTAAGACCAAAAATGACGCAAAATTACTCCAAAATATATAATCAAAATACGCCCAATCAAACTCCCCCACACTTAGACAATGCTCGCCCTCGAGCATAATTTATTCAAAAACAAGAAAATAAACTGATACTAAAAATGACTCAAAACAAAAATTGGCAACAATTCAATGGACAACAATCTTAGTCAAGATCAAGATACAATTTTCATCAATCCACCAACCATTCTCTTGTTTCAAAAATTGTGTAAATGCTCTTCATTCAAGTCAAAATCATGCAAAACGAATTCTGCCTCACCAAGTTTCACTCTCATTCTCTCAAAAGAATATAAGGACAAAATTATTTCACACAAATCGCAACTTGACACTCTCAAGCATAAGTTTGCCCATATGTCACTATATCCACCACAAAATAAAACTCATGCATATATCAAAAGGACATTGATGGGTTGTAAAAGGGCTATGGTGCATAGGTAGGATAAAAAGAATGGATAAAATAGGCTCAAAAAACCGAAAATATGCAAGTGAGTCCATCCATGCATCAACCATCATTCCATACAAACTATGCTCAACTTCCACCATGCAGGGCAACAAACAAATTCCAACAATTAACAACAACCCTTTAATTCATTTTTTCTCTTTTTTTAGAGCTTTTCTGATTTTTTTCTTTTTCTCTTCTTTTTTTTTTCCTTTTCTTTTAATTTCTGCTAAGGACCTTTCACTATTTTTTTCTCAGCATATAACACTCCCACCATACATGAAGCACTTATCACAATAAACTTTCAACATAACTTGCATATTTTCAGTGGGACAAAAGAAGGCTAAAATGGCGCAGTCTCATTATTTAGTGGTTTAAAATTATCAAGAAAAAGGATTAAGGCACAAACGAGCTCACTAGGGGAAAATTAAGAGTATGGATAATGTATTCAGGCCAAAACAAAGGTGAATCCTACATGCCTAAATCATCTCGATGCATGATATTCATGAATACGGCTTCAACTATGGCAACCGGGCAAACCAGAAATCAAGTGATCAAATTCGATATAACACTCAACAAAGAAAAATATTGGAGCATTTTCAAATTATACTCATAAGGCTCAAATCTCACAATATCAGTATGTTTCAAAAAATTTGATCAATTTTGCACTTTTTCCTCATCCAAGAATACATATGAGCACATGCACAACTCAATCACAAGAGAAAACAACCATTCATACCAAGGCAATATCTTAATCCTTACTATTCAAATTATCCATCTTCAAGTTGCCAATGACTCAAAAAGACAATCAAAATATTTTTTTGTTTTTTTTTTAAACACAAGAAACTTAAACAAATAACCAACTTCTCTCCCCTCCCCCACACTTAAACGACACAGTGTCCTCACTGTGTAACGGAAAAGAAAGCAAACAAACACAAGAAACAATAAAACACATAAAAAATAAAAAAAAATAGAGAAAAAAATAGGAAAAACAAAATAAAAAAAATAAAAATGAAAGCAAACTAAAACTTCCCTGAAACTGCATCAACTGTCTGGTGGCTTCAATTTCCGCTTTGGGAGTTTCACAATAGACGGCACAAACTGTTCAGGATTGGTCGGCATGGGCATACAGCTCGACAGACGTTGATCAAGAACCTCATTGGTGGCGTGCAACTGCATGATAGATTCGCTGACTTCTTCATCCTGCTCAGCTGCTGCATCTCGACCAATCAATTTGCTGAATACGACATGCTCAACCTTATGATGATTCTCAACCTTCTTGAATATTTCTATAATTTTCGTTTCATCATCTTCTTTCTCGTTTTGAATCAACCTGGAAGGAAAAGATGGTGGAACTAGTGGATTATAATTAAAAACTTCGGATTCAACACTTACCTTGAAAGAATGCAACTTTTCAGATTGTTGGGCCCCTTTGGCGACCTCATTTTGAATCTTTGTCTGCTCTTCTTTTTCCGCCTCATCTTCCTTAGGATTTTGCTCAACCAACTCCTCCTCATTCGTTAAAGTCACAGCATAGACGTGTGCTATGGAATTTACTTCCATTTGGGATGGAGGTTTTCCTTGATTGGCTTGCAACTTGTTCATCTGAGTGGCGAGTTGGGTGATAATTTGTGTGCCCATACTGCCCAAGGTAGCTTGTGTCTCTTGCTGGAAAGCTTGCTGACTTTGCACCAGATTCATAACAATCTCGTTGCTCTGCGCTAGACTTTTCATAATATCGCTCATGCTTGGTTCTGAACAGTCAGTATGGGCATACTACCCAACTTGCGGTTGACTCTGAACATACATTCCATGCCCATCCTGCTGACTCCAGCTGAAATTTGTGTTCAAGAATGGGTCATATCGCCTCTGCCTCTGCGCATCAAATTGTGCATCGTTTGAACCATAACATGCTTGTTCGGATTGTGAATACTTATGGGTTTGAGCTACAGCAAAGCCTCTAACCAGAGAAGTTAGAGCTTCAATCTTGTCGTTCACACTCGAACCATATGCTTCTTCTACTCCGTTGACTAACATGTATCTCTCATCGTCCTCGTCCTCATATTGTTGGCCATTAAAAACCATATCCATGATGAGCTGTCTTGCTTCATCCAATGTCTTGTTGGTCAAAGATCCTCCACAAGCAGCATCAATAATTCTCCTATCAAAAGAAGACATACCACGATAAAAAAAATTAGTGAGCAATTGAAATTCAGAAAATCCGTGGTCGGGACATTGACGACATAATTGTTGAAATCTCTCCCAATAATCTGATAAACTCTCTCTTTGCTTCTGCTTAATGCTACTAATTGCCATTCTTTGATTAGCAGCCTTCGATTCAGCAAAGAATTTGCGCAAGAACTGCTCCTCTAAGTCGTTCCAAGTTCGAATCGAAGCGGAGGGAAGAACAAACAACCAATCTCTAGCTTTGCCCTGCAATGTATAAGAAAAAGTCAACAATCTCAAATTATCATAAGAAAATCCTTGAGGGCGTAAAGTGGAGCAAACTAAATCAAATTCAGCGAGATGTTTATGTGCACTCTCTCCTAGCGAATCACCGAATTTGAGAAGAACTTGAATGAACTCAGGCTTGATTTTAGCATTTTGATCAATCGTGGGCAGCACGATGCATAACGGACGATTGCTTCTATGACGACCCAACTCACTTATCAAGGCCATGTCAGCTTCAGCTGTGGAATCAATATAAAAAAATAAAAAATAAAAATAAAAATTACAGATCGAAAAATAAGAAAATTACTGCTTAAAAACCGATCCCCGGCAACGGCGCCAAAATTTGGTGCGTCGTTTTTCACCAAAAATAAATCTGACACTCGGTCAGTATGCCCACACTGTGCAGACAGTGGTAAGCAAGATCGTCTCCCAAAGGATCGGCGAGAATTTTCCTAATTTCTAATCTGCAAAATACTTATAAACGAAAATTAAATAACAGATTTTAGAGTTTAAGAGCAAAGAAATTAAATTAACTAATTAACAAGAAATTTGTATTTAACAAATATTAAAAGCATTCCGGTTTCCAATTAATTTCACCCTAGCTTGATTATCCGATCATCGACGCAATTATAACTTTAATTCATACAAACAAACCGGTTATAACCACCGAAGACGCTTCTGACGTGATCTTATCTCTCCTTAGCTTCTCGGTAATCAGGAAGACGCTTCACCAATTACTTCTCTAATCGACTGACAACCCTAGAGACGCTCTATGGATTTAATGAGCCGGCAGCATTAACAACTAGAGAGATCCGATTCAAAATTAATAAACTCTGACGCAGGATTATTAAATTAAGACTGCTCTTCCCTTGATTCTGAAGAATCAATTTACCACAAATCAAATCTAAACCACAATTACGGATGGCCGATTTAATTGGCTACTAATTAATTACGATCCACTAAATATTTACAACTATCTAGCAGAATCGAAATAATTAACAACATTAAACACAGAGAATCACAGATGCTTGCATAAGAATTAAAGGAGAAAAACCAAATTGGATCTCACAGAATAAATCACACTAGGGCTTCCTTAATCTTCACCGGAATAAAAGTGTTTAGCTTGAATTCATAGACAAATTCAAGCTAGAAGTCATGGAGAAAACAGAAAAAAAATCGCTAGGGAGAAGAAGAGAGAAAACGTAAAAAAAAAAAAATCTAAAGTATGTATCTGCTTTTCTGCTCCTTAAGGAAGTCTTTTAAATACCTAGTAAAAATTATGATAATAAGGAAATAAAATCCCTAATCCTAATCTAACTAAGAAAATAATAAAATAAAGATAAAACCCTACAACTAAGAGTCCATGGCCTAAAATTATGAAGTAATCTCGTGCACAACCCATAATCACGTCCAAATCAGCTTCCCAAACTTTCCAAACGCTGACAGCTTTCAGCTCCAGTACGCAGCAGGCGGTATGCCCATACTGCCCGATTTCGGCACATTCCAGAACTTTCTCTCAACCTCTTTAAGGATTCAAATATCCTCTAAAATCATGTTTATTCCTTCAAATTAAGATCAAAACCTACAATAGACCAAGAAGCATGCAATTAATTCCATAAACGTGATTAAATAGATATTAAGACCAAAAATGACGCAAAATTACTCCAAAATTTATAATCAAAATACGTCCAATCAGAATCGAACCCTAATGAGTTGAATAGCTAAACAATTTTCCAACTGGGCTAACTTAAAATCTTGAAATAAGACTAATACTTAATATATATATATATAGTAAACATTCATATTTTTTTGGGGCCTTGGGCCGTTGCCCGGGCTCGCCCACCCTCAGGGCCGGCCCTGGATATATACAGCATTGGTAGGATTTAAAGTTGAGACCTTCAGTCATAAAAATACTCACTTCACTAATAGATCATCTCTAAAGAGACTTAATCTTATAAAAAAATATATTTGAAGAAGAGGGTAAGTCACTTATCCAACGTGCACATTAAATCATACTCAGTAGTCTGTAAATCACATATGATGAGTAAACGGCACGCATACTACGAAAGGATAAGCCACTTTTGATAGCAAAAAAAATTCAATTATTAATTAATTAGCTACCCGGCCGATTATCTTGTAATGTAAATTTTGTTGCATTATGGTAAAGATATGTGTATATATCACAATATTTTGAGCATGTTCATCGCATGAGTACTTTGATCAAACCCCCAAAATTCGTAACAGTATGTAGCAGTGAGCGTTTGTAAAATACGTAATTGACCTTCATCAATTTTATAAAAGGTTAATGCTTGGCTACAAATCAAGATAATAAATATAAGACGTACAATTTTGAAGTCAACTTTGTTGACATCTGATAATAAATATAAGACGCACTCTGAGGTGCGGAGCACCGCACATGCGGTGCTTTTTGAGTTTTTTCATTTTTATTTAAAAAAAATTAATTATTTATTTCGTCACATCCTATTATTTATGGCTCATACTTTTTGGGCACGAATATTAAGAAGAAGGTGTAAAAGATATAAAAGTGGTAGAGTCCACACTTTTTAAAGGGTTACCACTAATAATAGGACAGCCGAAAAAGGAAAATGAGACACTAATAACGGGACGGAAGGAATAATTAATATTTAATAAATTATAATCGGGAATTAATAAATCTTAAATAAGAATTAGAAAACTATAATTGTAATAAATCCTAATTGAAATCGATAAATTATAATTGAGGTCAATAAATTATAATTGGAAATTAATAAATTGTAATTGGAAAGTAATAAATCATAATTGAGAAGAATTTAAATAAAATTGAAAATAAAAGAAAATTTTAATGAAATTTTAAAAAAATTAAATAAAAAAAACAGGCGCGTGCGCCAAAAGTACGTGCCTGCCAGACGCGCCATGTGGTGCGTGTATTACACGCGCTCATTTCAACCCTCCGTTTCTGTGCGTGAGATATATGCGCTAGAAAAGTAAGTGGGAAATGTGCGACAACTGCAACTCCACGGTAGTTTTTTTCTAAATATAAATGGACACTTATGAATGACGTAATAGACACTTTGTATTAATTGCAACACTCAAGCCAAAACTAGTTAGAGTGGAAAGTCTTTATACCCATTTTTCAAAACTGGGATGTAAGCTACAGCCTTACTTTTTAAACCATGTAAGCCATACCCACTTTCATTTAAAACCATTTGTATATGGAATAAGGGGAATACCGAGTCAATTTTATAATATTAAATATTTTATCCTTCTATAGAATTTCTTTATTATCTGTTCTGCTTATTTTAATCCAGTTTTCAAATTTGGAAATAAATCATGCAATACTATCAGGCCCATCACACTTCCGTATAAATAAATTCTACTTATACCAACTTCATACCTTTTTGACCGGAATGCTGCCGGGTATTTTCGCCGGAAGTTTTAGGGACCTCGTCCAACCACACGATCGCAACCGATGGTTTCCAGACGCAGACTCCTTCAGCAGCACACAGCACAACCCTCGTTCGTTTCCTACTCGGGGCGTAGGGTATTTAGTCGGTATTTATAGAATAAATAGACACTGGAAAGGATAAGCAAAAGCCCGAACTTTATATAGGAATTATATCAAACTTATTACAACATAAGTATATCTCCTTTAGGGAGGAGACAGACTTGTTTAGCTACCTATGGTAGCGGAATTGAAATACATAAACTATATTATACTAAGCTAAGAACTATAACAAATATTTATTTTTGAGAGCAGAGGAGATGGTGTTGAAGATCTCTGGTCGATTTTCGATGCCTTTCTGCTCTCCAGACTTGTGACTTATATAGAGGTTTCAATTTGCAACCTCCTTCCTTCATTATTGCCTCGGATTCCTTTGTTCCGTGGCCAGCCTGTATCTGACTCAGCGTAGGACCACTACTGTCGTCCATTATTGAATAAGGACGCTCAACTTTCGGTGCTACTTGTCATTCTGCATTATCTTTATTCAATAATGCTTCTCCTGTTCTTTTACCCATTTGTTATTTAGTGGGTAATCACTTTTTTCTCCACCCACTACTGTCGTTTTCTCTTTAGTGGGTGCTCCAGCTCAGAGTCACATGACTCCAACAACCTGTGTCGGGAATCTACTTTTTTCCCGGGGCCCTTGGCGTCCTTGCTTTTGGCAACGCCTTCTGCTCGAGATGCTCGTGGGACCGAGCCTTCTCCTTCCCCTTTCTGGGCATGAACCCCTTCCCGAACTCTGGTTCTTTCTGGTTCTGACAATCCGATCAAATGTGCTCGGACCAGTTTCCAAAATGAGCCATGTTGCAATACTTACGATGAGTGTCTTTACTCGTCGTAATCTTGTTGTCCCAGAGCAAGGTTCTCTTTCTTTCGAAAGCTTCCTCTGCGAATCTTGTAGACTTTCCTGTCATGGTGTTTAACAGGAATGACCCGTTCACCGAATTCTGAAAGAATTTGAACGGGAACTTGACTTTGTCCATCTCAGTGAGACAGACCCATAAACCTCATGCTCTTCTTGTGGAGATGAGATCTTCTGGCAATGTTGAGACTAGAGTAGTCTCTTTCTCTGCAGGCGCTTTGATCTTTTCAAGGGCGCGTGCATCAGGTCTTCGAAGCCTAATATAGTGGAAGGCTTCATGGTTTCCTTTCCCTGCTGGTTCTGGGGCTGCACTGATGAAATACAACTCCAAAACGTCACCTTGGCTAAGCTGCGGATTGTTAGCCCAGGTATCATACACCGCTTCTTGAATCCACTTGGGTAGATTCTTGATTTCGGCGAATGATGGGGATGTGGTATAAACTGAAGCAAGTGCTCCGAATTCATACCATCTCTTAACTTCATGTGGATCTGAATTTGGCATCATCCACACCCGAGGATATTTTCCCGAGACATCAACCCTTATTTTTTCGGGGTTGATACCAGTCCTTGTGTTGAGCTTCTCCCAATTGGCTTGATAAACCTGCCACGAAGAAGAAACTTCAATCTTATCAATATTAATCTTAGAAATGCCAGTCATTGGCCTAAGATTAATCTCTCCCTCTTTTTCCCCAGAGGTGCTGGGTTGATATGATAGTTCAGAGTGTGACCCCTGAATATCATCTTTTTCTTGGGGCAATGGTTCCGAAGATACCACCACATTAGAACTTGGGCAAGAGGTATTTGAATCCTCTGCTACAGGTTTAGAGCCCTGTACTCGAAACTCTTCTTTTACCAAAGGATCTTTGGCCACCCGAAGGATTGGTGTTTGACATGCAGTCCAGAGTTGACTCTGAGACCGTATGCAAGCTCGTATTCTCTCGGTGACTTTCGTCTTATCGAGAGTTTGCAATTTTCCTGCTTGTTCAGCATTCAGAATGCACTCGTCCCACTCGCCGGATAACATCTCCAGATTTTCTCTGAGATGTCTATGGGCTAGTAGAATGGAGTTCACGTCAGTTTGCTCCATCTCTTGTTAAGAAATCTGCAAGAATATTTTCGTGAGATTTCAGAATGACAATATCAAAAATATAATATTGACATTCAGCTTGCCATCTAATTAATCTAGCCTTTTCAGGCTTAGATTCCATCTTGTTTCTTAAGAAAGCTTTAACTTGTGTGTTATCAACTTTCAAAGTAAATTTCTTTGCCAGTAAAAATAAAGGCCATTTTTTAAAAGCCTTTCTGACTGCAAAGAACTCTTTCTCGTTGATGTGCCATCTCACAGCCTCATCATCTGAGAATAAACCACTGCAGTATCTACAGGGTTCTTCTCCATTAGGAGTGATCTTGGTTAAGACGGCTGCCCACCAATAATCACTAGCATCTGTATACAGGACCAAGTCATCTTCGTCCTGAGGTATCGCGAGCTTTGGGAGATTTTTGCAAACCTCTTTTAACTCTCGCATCCCTTGTCGATGTTCTTCTGTCCAAATGAACGGAACATCCTTTTTCAGTAATGAACTGAAAACTTTTCTATGTTTTGCGAGATCTTTAATAAATGGTCCCGCAAAATTAACAACTCCCAAAAACTCTGAAGTTGTTTCTTATCTTTAAGATCTTCAGGAAAATTCTGGACCTTTTGAACAATATGGTCCTGCAGAATGATTCCTGCTTCATCAATCTCAATACCCAGAAATTCCATTTTCCGAGTTGCAACGACTGCCTTCTTCTCAGACAGTACTAATCCTTCTTTATAACAAACATCTGCAAAGATCTTAAGATGTTTGATATGTTCTTCCATATTTTTTGATGCTATTAAAATATCATCAATATATACGAACATGAAAGAAAAATAGTCTTTGAATAGATTATCCATCTTTCTCTGAAATATTTGAGGCGCATTAGCTAACCCCATTGGCATTACGTTCCATACATAATGCCCTTGTGGAGTAGAGAAGGCTGTAAACTTCTTACTTCCTTCCTCCATGCGAATCTGGTAAAAACCTGACTTGCAATCAAACTTAGAGAAAACCTTAGCATTCCTAATGCAGTTAATAAGGTGTTCCCTACTTGGGATAAAATATCCATCAAACTCTAGAATGTCATTAATTCCTTTGTAATTAATAACAAGTCTAGGT
The DNA here is from genome assembly GCA_031470985.1 of Agastache rugosa. Lineage (NCBI taxonomy): Eukaryota > Viridiplantae > Streptophyta > Magnoliopsida > Lamiales > Lamiaceae > Agastache > Agastache rugosa. The sequence continues at coordinate 35,850,397 of CM062605.1, forward strand.
TTACCTCGTTTGATCTCACCATGATTTCTTACCAGAAATCCGGGACTGCTGTAAGGCGAGTTCCCTGATTCGATCAGCTTTAAATCAAGGTGTTCCTTGATTATCTCCTTCATATCCTGTTGATCTTTGAGGTTCATCAGGATTGGTCTGTATCTTACAAACTCATACTCCTTTTCTGGCTTCACCTTCAAGGTTGCATTGAGCTTGTTTTTATCCCACCATGCCAAAGGATTCTCATTGTAATTCCTTTTGATTTTCCTTTTGACATCTTCTAGGGATACCTTCACCTCTTCCCTAATATCTTGATAGGATATTAAAGAAGCTTTGAGGATATGAATCTCTTCATCTCCAAGATCCCAATCCCTGATACAGCTTAGCACTGCTTCGCTGAATCTCCTTTGATCTTTCATTTTTGGGTGTCGGAGTTTTCCATCATCACCACGCTTGCTGCGAAAACTCAATGGTATCTGGCGATTAAAAGCCCCTTTGAGCCTCTGGACAATGATCTTGTGATCGCAAATGGTTGTGAACACCAATTGTCTTCTTTCATTATCTTGCATATATCTTTTGAACATCTGTAGGAAATTATTTCCTAACAGAATGTCTGCACCTGTATCATGGAAATAAATTGGTGGAGTTTTAACCTTGTACCAAGGTGTACCTCTGGCTCCTCCAATCAGAATTTCCGTCTCTTTTACTCCTTTAGCAAGGAGCAAGATTTTCTTTGAGAAATCTCTTCCTGCAATTCGGGGTAGATCCTCTTCCACCTCTGCTGGGAAGACTCCTCGTTTTGCAGTACAAATTCCTGCACCTGAGTCAATATAAGCAGCATAATATTCTGCTTTATAATTTTCATATAGCATCTCAATAGAGATGTATATGGAGAATGGACTTGTCATTCGATTAATAGTTTTCTGCCATTAATCGTGATTTCCATTCCGTCTTCTTTGTTTTCCCAAGGTTTGTGATCCTCGAGAAAATCCAAACCCAGAAGCAAAACTGCTTCTCTTCCAGCTCTACCCTTGATCTCCATCACTTGTCCCCCAATTTCCAGGGTACCTTTGTAATGATTGATCTCCGGTTGCTGCAAATAGTAAAGAACATTACAAGGGAAGTTGGTTTCCCACCTTGTAGTGTCAAATTTTACTATCACTTCTCTCCATCCCTCGGGACATTTCAGATTCACTGGAACTTTGTTACTCTGAGATGTTTGAGGGTGTGCTGCCTCTAGAATGAGACTCCGACTCCTTCCATATTGTAAAGACATAATTCGGTCTCCTTGGAAGGATAATCTTCCTGAAGTTATCCTGAGACTTTGATCGTGCCTCATGACTTCTCTATCTCGGATTTGAATATCAACATTTCTTAACCGAGCAATTTCAACTCTATCGGGAGAAACTGCTGTTGTCACCTTGTTGAAGATATATGGTATCTCAATAAACTTCTTTTCTAGAAATAACTCAGTGTGATGTGAGTTGGAAAGAGCATATGATACCTGATAAGTAATGGAGTAAGGCCTGTTTCCTTCCTCCAATAAATCCTTGCGTTTAAAGTCCTGATAAAGCTTCAGGGCTTTACTGAAATGGGTATCATTAAGATTTTAAGCAATCTTTGGATAAATGATTCCCACTACTTGTCCTGCACAAAGATCTCCCGCTATTGTTCCCAATACGGAATCCTTCAGATTTCTGACTCTTTTATCGCATATAGCGATATCAATCGGCGTGTGAACTCCGGTAAAGAGAGCCGACTTTAACATCAACTGGATTGCTCCAATATGAATCCAGTTCATTTTTTCAGCGACCTCGGGCTTTATTTTTGATAAATCTTCCCGGATGTCACTGGCTGGAATCAACTGCATCTCCACTTGATTCCCTGTAAGCTCTATAGGAAGCGACATTTCTCTCCTAGAAATTCCATAGACGATTTGTTGTTTCCTGCTTTTTAGATTAAAGTTCCTTAGAACTTGATCTATATTACTTGCCGAAAAGCCTTGATACTTTTGTATATTCAGACTCTTCTTCATGATCTTGTCAATCAGGTTTTGAGAGAGAGTTGTGTGACTGGAAAATCCTGTCCTGTCCTCCTTCTCCTGATGAACAATCTCTGGATCAGTCTGACTCCGATCTAGTTCCATCAGATCGTTCTAAATCTTCTCCGCTGAAGACTTCTTCTTGTTCATATATACTCTCATCCGAGGGTATATCTTCGAACTGATATACTTGTACCAGTTCCTGGTAGTAGACGGCATCTTCGATATCCGGAGTGGATTCGAATTTGTTGATACCTCTTCTCTCGTTGTCTGGGCAATTTGTGGAAATATGCCCTTTTGCACCGCACGTCCAGCAGTTGCAATCCTTGAAACTTTCATTAACTCTGGTGTGAGTTCTCCTGAAAGTTTTCTTGGCAGGTGTTCTTCCTTGAGATTTATTATCTCCTTGGAAAGGATACCTATTTCTTGATGGTCCACTTCTTTGGCCTGATTTGTAAGATCTGGCCTTCTGTCTTGACCATCTGGTTCTTGGTTTCCAAGAATTTCTTTTTGGATCTCCACCTTTCTGATAGGGCTGAAATCTATTTTTCTTGTATTTCTTCAGCCTCGGTGGTTCTCCTCCAATGATCGTTGGTAGATCATTGTCTTCACAGTTTAGAGGAGCAAATTTGTTAATCCTCCTCAGTTTCTTCAAGTTCTTCAGAGCTGTTGCTTGTTGACACCACTCTGAGAGCTTTCGATGTACATAAGACATCCTTCTTGCGACGTTTTCAGGATCACCTGGTTCGTAATCCTGAATCAGCATCTCTTTCCAGGGGCTTGGAAATTTCAGAAAGAAGATTTCCAGTGCTACTCTATCATCAACTTTAGATTGATGTTGATAAAGAGTAAAGAGCTGTATAAACTTGTTGAGCGATTGTTGATCCAAGACTGCAAGTCTTAGATTATACAATGCCATCAAGTATTTCTTCCTCTTCTCTAGATCATATCCTTCGAAATATCCTTCTCCCAGAAAATGGTTCTTAAAAAGAACGGCCATATTCTGGACATGTTCTGTATAGTTATCACTATCAAAACATGAATTCTTGATGTCCACAGGAAAGAAATCCCATGCTGTCTTGACAACTCCTACAAGACTCATTTCGAGAATTCTAACGAATCCTTCCTTGTTCAAGTCGAGAGTTGCTGCTGCAATTCTCAGGGCTGACGTCCATTCGTCAATAACGGATTCTCGATCTCTGAAATTTACTTCATCAAGGTCGAGCATCACTCCGTAAGGATGAATGGGATCTAGGGTAGCTTTTCCATAGGGTGTATCTTGTACCTTTGGATGCGGCCTTCTTGCCCTTGTTCTTCTTGCCGCCATGTATGCATCATTTGGGGTATGTTGATCATACCTTGCTCCAGTCTGAAAGTCCTGGACTGCATTAATGGCTCCTGGTGCATTTTGAAAATCTTGTTGATTTCCAATGATAGCTCCTGGTGGTAGTTGATTCATCGGTTGTGGATTTTGGACCACATTTTGGTTCATCTTCAAGTCCACCATTGTCATGTTAGCAAAAGATTCTGCTAACTCCTGGAGGTCGTCCAGCTTGATTCGTTCAAGATTACTCATTTCTTCTTTTCACGAATCATTCTTTTCAAGGTCTCCCTGTTGGGATCCTTTTTGGTTTCTCCCACTGGCTTTGGATAAGTGGGTTCATTACCAAAAGGATTTCTTCCTTGACTAGGACGTGGTCGTTGCTCCAGTCTTTCGATCCGTGATTGGATCTCCTTCAGGATGTTGTAGATTTCATCCTGTTTCATTGCAATCTTGTATAGATCGCGTGGTACACCATACAGGCTATCGCCATAATGTTTTACTGTCTTCTGTATTTCTCTTAGATCCGCCGAAATTTTGGAGGAATCTGGAGAAATCTCTTGATATAAAAGAGTAGATGATACTCCTTTATCCTTCTTTTGTTCCATCAGAGCTATGGAGTAATATATGAATTCCAATTTACTCCCACATGGCTCCAATGTCTTCTTCTCATAGCATGTTCTAACTCCCATTCTAGGAGTATACACCTATGTAGAAGATCTTCTTTTCTGGTGATTCCTTGGATGCAGGAATCAATCAATTCTTTCTTCTCGTTTCGCTGAATTAAAAGGTTCAGCCTATCTCGCCAGTCTGTCAGAATCCTCTGATATCTGGTTCTTCTTCACGTGGATGCAAGCTGGCCAAGAATAATAGCATCCAAGGCAATAAGGCAAGGGGGAGGCCTTTCAGACCTCTATATAAACCAGGATTGAGGAGAGCAGAGCATCGAAAAAAATCCATCAGAAATCATCTACACCATCTCCTCTGCTCTCTCCAAAATAAAATTGTTATAGTATAGTTCCTAGTATAGGATAGTTTATGTATTTCAATTCCGCTACCATAGGTAGCTAAACAAGTCTGTCTCATCCCTAAAGGAGATATACTTATGTTGTAATAAATATTATATAATTCCTAAATAAAAGTTTGGGCTTTTGTTCATCCCTTCCAATATATTATTTTCTTTGTGTACCGACCGAAAACCCTACGCTCCGAGTAGGAAACGATCGAGGGCTGTGCTGTGTGCTGCTGAAGGAGTCTGCGTCTGGAAACCATCGGTTGCGATCGTGTGGTTGGATGAGGTCCCTAAAACTTCCGGCGGAAATACCCGGCAACATTCTGGTAAAAAAGGTATGAAGTTGGTATACTTTGATTTTAGTTATACGGAAGTGTGATGGGCCTGATAGTATTGCATGATTTATCTCCAAATTGAAAAGTGAATTGATAAATCAGAGTATGTAATGAAGAAATTTAGTAGAAGGGTAAAAATTTTTACACATATTGTATGACTATAAGGTTGACTAGTTTATATCAATATTTCCCCTTATTTTATACACAAAAATTGATATAATAATCTTATTGGTTGGTCAGTGGGTACTGCTTATACCCGCTATCAAAAGTGGTCGTAGGAGGTACACACTATCTCGATACTGAATAGAATGAATTTCCTCTCTTGTATTAATTGCTAACACTCAAGCCAAAAGTAGTTATCCAGTGTTGCAGGTGGCAAAATAAGCCAAAATCCTATGAAATTTACAAATTGGAAAGGAAAAGAAATGGAGAAAATTAAAAAGAGCATAAAGCCAAAGAGAATACTGCAGTTGGAAGATGGGCTAGTTATTATTTATTATCCTCGCTCTACTTAATTATATTTTCCTTATTCCTGGCAGAATATTCCGTACATTTTTTTTGAAAAAGAATATTCCGTACATTAAATAATTAATCTCCTCCAAAATTAAAAAACACTGCTACTATATGTTAACATTGTTTTTCCATAAGATTTGTCAAGGGGTAAAAGCTAGCGTCATAATCCAAAGTTTATGTAATTAATTTTTCAGACAAAAACATCTTGACATTGTAAAAAGGATTTAATATATGCAAATATATACTATATTTATTATATTAAGTCATATCAAATTGATTTTATATATTTCCCTAAAAAAAATTGATTTTATATATTTCCCTAAAAAAATTGATTTTATATATAACCTAATTAAATAGCAGCAATTTTACAATTTAGTTCCCAAGAAAAAAATGTTATAAGTGGGCTCAGAGTTTTGAGATTTCTTAAACATAAGACTCCTTTTGAGAGGATATATATATAGGTCCAACATCGGCTGGGCTGAATTCTTATTCTGATTATTATTTTGTTTAATTCTCGTTATATCTAGTGATTTGTGATCTACAACAATACATCTAAAAATAAAATAAAAAATCACTTATTTTAATTCTTTTTCATTTGTAATGTATTTTAATTAAACCAAAATGGGTCTTTCATGTAGCAGATTAATTCTTTTGCATTTGTAATGTATTTTCATTAAACCAAAATGGGGATTTCATGTAGCAGATAAGATTCAGCTGAAATTAATTAAAAATAAATAAAAACCCCAATTTAGGTTGTTCAGTCAATTTATAAATCAATGTTTTTTTGAGCAATTTATAAATCAATGTTACAAATAAAATAAAATCAAATCGGTGGGTGAAATGAATTTCCCTTTGCTTGTAATTATAGAACTTACATTTTGAGACAGAATATTCCAAAATTCAATTCTTTATGATGATGAATTGATGATGCGTACATCCAAATATCTTCAAGTTACAGATAAAATGCCCAGAAAAAAGATGACCCAAAAATGAAAAATGGGGGATTTCTTCCCTCTCTTCACTACCGCCTGCTGCTACAAACTCCTTAAAATTAAGCTCCAAAACCCCGAAAATGGCGATTTCGATCAATTCCGTTAAACCCCAATTGCAGGTTCTCGCCTTCCCGCCTCGCGTAATTACACACAGACCCATCTCTCTGAAACTCCGCTTCAATTTCAACAGACCCACAACACTGTCCGTCACCAAACCCTACAAATGGCGCCCCGTGAAATCCTGCCTATCCAACCTAGATATCGACATGGTGAAAACCAAAGACGGCGTCTACGCCGCCAACGCCAAGAAAGTCGTCATCTTGTGGGATTTGGACAACAAGCCGCCGCGGGGGCCGCCGTACGAGGCGGCGCGTGCCCTAAAATCAATGGCCCAGAAATTCGGCGACGTGATCGACATGGCGGCCTACGCCAACCGCCACGCCTTCATCCATCTCCCCCAGTGGGTCGTCCAGGACCGCCGCGAGCAGCGCCGCCACGAAGTCCGCGAACGCAGAGGGCTGGAGACGCCGCCGGAGCCGTACATTTGCTCCGTTTGCGGGCGGAAATGCAAGACTCAGATGGATTTAAAGAAGCATTTCCGGCAGCTGCACGAGCGAGAGAGGCAGAAGAAGATGAGCAGAATGAGGAGCTTGAAGGGCAAGAAACGGCAGCGTTTCAAGGAGAGGTACATCACCGGGAATGAGAAGTACAACGAGGCGGCGCGGCGGCTGGTGACGCCGAAGGTCGGGTACGGGCTGGCGCAGGAGCTGAGGCGCGCCGGGGTGTACGTTAAGACGGTGCAGGATAAGCCGCAGGCGGCGGATTGGGCGTTGAAGAAGCAAATGCTGCATTCCATGAGTAGGGGTGTGGATTGGATCGTGCTAGTATCGGATGATTCGGATTTCTCCGAGATGCTGAGGAAGGCGAGGGAGGCGAATTTGGGGACCGTCGTGGTGGGGGATCAAGATAGATCATTGGGGAGGCATGCTGATGTTTGGGTGCAGTGGAATAGGGTTGAGAATGGAGAGATTGGAGAGGGTGATTTGGAATTGAGGAAGAGGGAATGGAAGGAGTCTGATGATGAGAGAGGTGAGAGATTTTCAGTTAGTGAGTTTGATGGGAACTTAGCTTCTGTGGAGCAGGGATTGGATGAAATCCTTGGAGCTATGGAGTTTAATGGTTCTAGGATTTCGTCGTTTTCTGAAGGAGAAGAGGACGATGAGGATTGGATTAGATCGAAGGTGGATCGGGGAGGTAAGGTTAATGCTCAGTTTGGAGGGGATTATGATGATGATGATGATGGTGATGACTATGATGATGACGATGATGATGATGAGGGTGATTACATTTTGGATAGTGATGATGAGGAATTTTAAGAAGAAAATGATGTATATTTGTGATACCACTAGAGGTTAGCTTCTTTGATTTGATTATGGGAAGCATGCTTGTTTAAGTTGGGGCAGAGGGCAGCAGGATTGTTATCGGGGTCGAATTGATCATTCTTCCAGATGGCTTGCTAGCTTTTGAGTGAGTTATATAGGAATGAGCATTGGTGGAGTTTTTCATTATGCTTAAATCTGATTGATTCTATGACAATTCAAAATCTTGGTTTTGAATGTCATTTCCACATTATTCTGCTCTTTTCTTTTATGCTTGCATTGTTCTTGTTGCATAAATGTTCAAGAAACAAGCATTGCAATTCTTTGGTGGAAGGAAAACAATGAAAAAATGTAAATGCCTGACACTATCACAGTGGAATATAATTGTTAATTGAGTACTATCTACATTTATGTGAATACCGCTTTATCTCATAATCTGTACATTGCAACGTGGATTTGTTTTAATGAAACAAGGTATTGGATTTATCACAGTAAAATATTATTGTAGTCTTAGATGCATTTTTCAGGAAGGACTTCGTTCTATCTTATCATAATCAAATTTCATACTGAATTAGTTTGAGGGGTTTGTTTTATGATTCCAGTTGCAGTATTTAGTAACACAAAATTGCTGGAATACAAAATTTGCAAAGCTTAACTTATGAAACTAACTCTATTTTGATTTATATGATGGGATCTAGGGGTATCTGTGCTGTAGGTTGTCTCATGTTTTATGGTATAATGGCTCTATATTATTTACACTGTTTTTTTGCTGATGGTTGGATGAGATATATGATGCAAATAATATGAATAACCATTCATGATAAGCAGATGTAGGTATGTGCTCTTTATAAGTTGATAGTGCGAATTTGATGTAATATCTTGATTTACTGGTAGTGTTGATGGTAGAGAAATCGAGGCAACCTCGCAGAAAAAGTAGGGTAAACCATGAAGCAGGTGAGTTCAGACTCGAGGACAAAGTAAAACGACCTCATGCTGGACATGAAGTTACAGATTAAATTTGCTCATATTGTTTGTCAATTTCAGCATTTTTCTTTCTGTCCTCCTTGTATGAATTGTTGGATGCATACCATCTCACGTCGTGTTTTTTTTTTTTTTTGAGTTATACATCAAAAGCAGCAACTGTGGCCTTGACTGTCTGATGGCTGAAAATGGAGTCTTGGAAGTAGGTATTCTTTGCTTGCAAGTGTTCAGTTCACTCCTATTTGTCAACCTAGAATTGTAAGTTTTCTAGCCCCGGTATCTAGTGCCTAATGATGTAAAAAAGGTGAGTTCGAGATGTTTACGTTGAAATTTCCAGTGTTCTTGGTTTTTTTTTTTTTATGATCTTTGGTTGTGCAATGCTTATTTAAACTGCATAGGACAATAAGTGATCCAGTTCGTCTCTCATGCTCTAGGTTCGACAATTTCCTTTCTGTTTCTTCTATAGTTGAATTATCTTGATTCCTTTAGATATAAACATTTCTGCTCAACCATTTGAAGAACTTCTGATTTTCTTTAATCTTATTTATTTATTAAATTATCTAATTTGCTGCTTAGGTTTGTGATATATACTTACTCAACTGAAGTGCCAGAGAAACCTATTAATTCTTTTGTCATGAACTTTGAAATAACCTATTAGTTTTACATAAGTTGATACGTTCTTTAGTTCAGGCGACTTCATATGTTTTACTCTTACATTCCTCAAAATTTTCATCCGGCTTTCTACTTCGTCATATGTTAAGTTACTGGTTTAGAGACTTGCTCAATAGAAGTGCCTGGAGATCGTGAGTTTTATTCCGTGCTTAGCCTAACCATCGGTGCATTGCTAGAATCCGATAGTTTATTATGATTAAACCGTCTCGTATAAAGTTTCTTGTGCATGATAGAGATCTCTGATTGATAACATATTTATTCTTTATCCTGCTTTCCCAAGCTAGACGGTTTTTTAGGACCATAACTTTTCTTGATTTGGAAAAATGGACTTTTTTTTGCGGGCTCTTAGAATGGGGACTAAAACTTTTTGTTATCCCGTCTGTAGGACAATTTCGGGCTTTTTGGCATGTTTTTATCACGTGACTTGACACGTAAAGCCCGATGTTGACGTGGATGCCACATTACATACCAGTCAGCAAAAAACTATAATAAAAATTAATTAAAACATAAAAAATTTAAAAAAAAAGGAAAAAAGCTCGTTCTCTCTCTCTCTCTCTCACCATCTTTCTCTCGCCCCGACAGCCAACACCACCACTGCCTTGCCTCCATCGCCGATCACCATCTTCTCATCTTACTCTGCCGTGGCAAACGGTGCCATCAACATACTTCTCTCACTCTCAACACAGCAGCACCATCCCCCTCCCCTCTCACTTCTCTTGGATCGGGAACCCCTCCTCCAACCTCAGAAATCCGGCGAGTACCCGTCGGTTCTCCACCAATGCTGTCCCTCCCAGAAGCAACGACGAACGGCAGCAGCAAAAGAGCTTCCGCCGCCGCGAGGGCTGAAGGGAAGGAAGAAACGAGTGATTTGTTTGGGGGCTGGGACTCGGCGGCATCCGACCGACCACCAACGCCGCCGAAGAAAGAGACGAAGGCTTGAACACCATTGCATAATCTGAAATCAGCGTTGGGCTTGAACATCAGTCATGGACCCAGCTGCTCCACTCCCAAATCTGAACCGTCGTTGTTCTTCTCTCATCTCCATCATCGTCATCTTTCTACCTCCGCCTCCTCTAGATCCCGCCGGAAAAGTCCACCTCACACTCTCTCTAGCGACCCAAAATCGTCAATAAGGTACACTAATTTCGTTGCAGATCAATGGTGGAGGCGCTTCATCAATCGGATAATTATTAGGCCTTGTCGGGGCTATAAATCTTAGTCGGCCTTGTCGTAGGCCATCGTCGCCGCCATCGCCGTTACGGTCACCAGCCAAACCCTCGCCCGCCGTGCCGTATCGCTAATCTTCGCCGACCATTGTCCTCTTCACCGTCACCGGCCTCCCTCTGTTGAGCTCTGCCGTTGTTCACGTCGCCGGAGTCCAATGAAGAAGAAGAAGAAGAAACCGCTGTTGTTGTTTGAACCACCGCACCGCAGAGCGTTGTAGAACAGTGACAACCGTCTGAATCTGCGGCGGCGGATGGAGTGTAGCAAACTGGAGAAGACGGTGGTGATAGGTGGTGGATGCAATGGAGAAGAAAGAGAGAAAGGGGGAGGCGGGTGGGCGAGACCAGAGGGAGAGAGAGAGAAAAACAACTTTCAATTATTTTCCATTATTGTTTTTTTTTATATTTTATTTTAATTATTTTTTATTAATTTTTTTGATGACTGGAATACAATGTGGCATCCACGTCAACATTGGGCTTTACATGTGAAGTCACGTCACAAAAACGTGTTAAAAAGCCTGGAATCGTCCTACATGCACGATAAAAAAAAGTTTTTGTCCCCATTCTAAGAGCCCGTAGAAAAAAGTTCATTTTTCCAAATTGAAAAAAGTTACGGTCCTAAAAAACCGTCTAGCTCCTGCTTTCCCAAAGCAGTAAGATTTGTTATGTTGCTCTTTATTCGAACGCGTCGTGCTTCATCTGCAGTTTGGCATGATGATGTATTCAGAATGATTTGGAATAGATTCTCATGATATAGATATTTTCTGATTAATCAGTGATAAGTTGAGTACTGGAGATGTTCAAATGTTTGGGTTTTTGATACTTGTTTAGTCTTTTGGAGATATATGTACAAAATTACAAATATATTTAAGATATTAAACCTACTAATGTATTTCATATTTAACCTTTCTGTTGTCCAAGAAAATCTCTTGTTGCACTTGTTGAGTTCAGTTGTAGAAATTGTTAGTGTAGAGCGAGTCGAATTGAATAGAATAAGAAAAACAGGTCATGAATTGGAATTTCATAAATAACTTTTGGGGTGGGTTCGCTCGAAAATTTTATTAAGGGTGTACTACACGTAGGATAAAATTTCTCATTCGCTGCATAATAAAATCTTCGGGCCGGGCTGATCTGATTGACTCAATTCTTTTATGCTTTGTCCGGCCTAGAATTGGCCCGGCCCATTGGTTAGGGTCAAGTCGGGCTGAAATTGACAACTCTAGTGAGAACTAATAATCCATATCTAGTAATGAGTAGAGTCAAATACAAATGAACCTTAAATTTAGAAATACAAATAGAAATTGACAACTCTTGTGAGAACTAAGAATCCATATCTAGTAGAGTCAAATACAAATGAACCTTAAATTTAGAAATACAAATAGATTCAGACTATTGACATTTGTATGATCTACGATCAATATTAACATACATCAAAGAAATGAACCGAATGTAACAATTTGACGATGTATCATAATGATAGTGTATTGAAATAAAACATACAATGCATCATCCGATATGGATAATCAATCTTCACCACCTATTTAGTGAAAATTTATTGATCAAATTTATTCATACTAGTAAATAGTAATCTTTGTAATAATATAATATACTTTTAGTCGCGTGACCAAATTCTACAAATCAGTATAACGTTTTTTAGAGTTAATAAATTAATCGTGTGTGGAAAACGACTATTTTTTTACTTTAGTTAATAAATTACAATAGTTTATTAAGTGATGTTTATAAGTGAAATTGTAGTGGTGGATTAGTAGGACCATGTTTTGATCAAGAAATAATTTATTGTAAGAGACAAAACTGCCAATAAGTAGTAAAGTTGACAAAATGACTATTGCGCAATTAGCATATTTGAATTACGAAGGCGACCCGAATTAGAAAGTCGGCAATTCCACAATTCCACAAATTTAATTTTGTCTTTTTCCTCTTTAATTATTATTTTATTGTTTCCGATTTCGAGTATTACCGAATATGCCGTCTAGTAATTTTAAATATTACTAGTAGTTTAAAAATGTATATATATAATAATCAATACAGACTATACCGCATTCATCCCATCTAGACGTTTTTTTTCAGTCGTTTGAAAATTAATGTTCACTTTCTCATTGGAAGAGTAATAAAACTTTCAATGTAACTCTTCTAATAATTTTTCAATATCAACGGTCTTTCATGTTTTTAATAAGTAATTAAGAATACAATAAAAGAAAAAAAAATAGCTAAGATAAATTATACCACGAGAATAAAAACATATGAAATTCACACTCTTACAAAATTACGATTCAGTACATGAAGTACATGAGCTGATTTGTTCGTGAATTCGTGTAATAATATCAAATGTATTAATACACAAATGCATGAACAACATTGTTCATGTGTTCGTGTAATATTGCATTCGTCTAACAATAGTACACCTATACAAGAACATGTTCATTTGTGTACTCATGCATTCACACATATTAATAGTATGTGACACGATATCAATATTATGTTTGCTTAGATTTATTAAATTATCTGCAATATATAAAAATTATGGTAGAAGAGCAAAATTATGATAGTTTTATGGAATAATAAAATAATACTCTCTCGTTCCCTAAAAGTGTGATATACTTTTAATTTGTTGTGAGGTATAAAATATTACTCCCTCCGTCCGCGAAAAGTGTAGCACTTTCCATTATTTTATACCTCACAAATATTAGGAAATGTGTTACACTTTTCGCGGACGGAGGGAGTAGTTGAACCACATTAATCTGGGACGGATGAAGTATATACCATATCATTATCTGATGTACTATTACATATTCAAACCTTTATTTTATCAAAGTATTTTGATTTATGATGCAAATAAGATATTAACCTGTCCCCTCGGGGACAGCTAAGCTGTAATAGATCTTGTCTATGAACAGATTTCTCGGGTCCCCCTTTCCCAAATTAAATATTACTCCCTCCGTACGCGAAAAAGAGTCCTATTGTGTGCTGGACACGGAGTTTAAGAAAGCTGATAAAGTTGTTGTGAGTGGAATAAAAGTACATTTCAAGGGTAGTGCTAATGGCATGTTTAGTGGCTTAATCCTATTCTTAGTTGCTGGTATGATCAGTGCGCATTTTAAGAAAGAAATTAAATGGGATGCGAAAATTACAAACATTAATTATCAACTGAAATTAAATGGTTGATTGCTACGTTAGAAATTACAGACGCATATTTATTCTCATTCAAGACTAACTTTACAGATTAAAATTAAAGACAAAACTTGTCATTGAAATTTGGTGCCAAAAAATAACTTTTCATTAATTCAAAATTCACACCAATTGAGTGCTTTGTTTGGAGGGAAATTACAACTACACCTATCATACTAAAAACAGGAATAAATACGCCTTTCAAGGCCTGCCAAAATTCAGAACAACTAAAGTGCAATAAATACAAAGAAATTACAGGAGCATGGCAGATAAAAGAAGTAGGCCAAATCTGACAGATCAAGAAAGGAACAACGTGGCACAATGGCTCCTACAAAACAGAAACAACAGTATTCTTCGATACGGAGCAAAAAAAAGAAGCTGCAGCAAGATTCCAAATTGATTTGAGGACTGTCTGGCGCATATGGAAGGCTGCAACTGCCCAACAAGCTTTGGGAAAACCTGTGCATGTGGTATCAATGAAGAAAGGATCAAAACACAAAGATAAGTGGGTATTTGATGAAGAAAAAGTCAGAAAATTATCAGTGCTAGAGAGATCAAGCATTAGAAAGATGTCATGTAAGCTTGGTGTTAGTAAAGGCTTGCTTCAGCGGTGGATCAAAGAGAAAAAGGTAAGGCCACATACAAATGCAATAAAACCATTTCTAACCCCTAAAAATATGCTTTGCAGACTGACTTGGAGCCTTAGTCAGCTAAGTTGCATTAGTGCAGATGGAAAAATACCTTTTCAGACCATGTATAACACCATACATATAGATGAAAAGTGGTTTAATTTAACCAAAATCACAGACAGGTGCTACCTTTTGCAAGATGAGATTGAGCCACACAGGTCATGCAAATCAAAAAGATTCATTCCCAAAGTAATGTTCATGTGTGTTGTTTCTAGACCACAAACTGATATCGATGGGAAAGTGATCTTTGATGGGAAGTTTGGTATTTTTCCATTCACAACAGAGGAGCCAACACAAAGAAGTTCAAAAAATAGATTGAAGGGCACCATGGAAACAAAGCCAATTCAAGCAGTCACTAAAGCTGTCATCAAGGAATGCATTATCAATAAGGTCAGTTTTTTGCATCATTTTTACTATCAGAATGCATGATCATTCATCATTTAGTGTAATTTTCAGGTTATATCAACCATTAAAGCTAAGTGGCCTCTTGGTGCAAGCAAGAACATAATTATACAACAAGATAATGCCAAACCCCACATCAACAACAATGATCCAGATTTTCAACAAGCTGCCCACTCTGATGGATTTAACATCCAATTGGTTTGCCAACCAGCGAACTCACCTGATACTAATGTCAATGATCTTGGGTTTTTTAGAGCCATACAAACACTCAAAGATGAGAAGATGGCTAATAGTGTAGAAGATTTGCTCAATAATATGACAGCTTCATTTGAAGAGTATCCAACAAGTAAGTTAAATAATGTGTTTTTAACTTTGCAAGGATGTTAACATGAAATTATCAAAGTGAGGGGCAACAACAACTACAAGATCCCACACATGAACAAGGAGAGACTTCTTAGGCTTGGCTTACTGCCAGAATGCATTCAAGTTGAGAAGCAGCTTGTAAGGGACAGTTTGGATTAACTAAAGTTGCAGGAAATTGAACAAGGATCAATCTACAACAGTGACATGCTAGTTCAGGGACTCCAACAGATGGTTTTAAGAGATTAGTTTCTCTTTATTTCAGTTTTTTGCTTAGGGTTTACAGTGACAAACAATGCAAGGTTTTTTGCGTTAAGGGACAGTTTTTTGCGTTGTTTGGAATGTAAACTATCCATATTGTAGCTATTTTTGGAACCATTGCAGTCTCAGCATTATGAAATTTCATTATTTTTTGCATCATTGACTTCTTAGGGGGTCTTATTTCAACCTCCAATACCAGGAAAATAATCACCTAGTGGTGGCATCAATAAGACAGCCCCCAGCATAATTATACCAGCCCCCAATTATCACCAGCATTAATAAGACAGACCCCAACATAATTATCACCAGCCCCAAATTACCAGCATCAATAAGACAATCCCCAAAATGAAACAACATAATTAATGGCATCACCAGCCCCCAAAATGAAACAACATAATTAATGGCATCACCAGCCCCAGCATAATTATCATAAATCGGCAAATAAGAACAAAATCACCTTGTTACAGTAGGGTCAACACACTAGGGCTCCAAATCCCTAACATCTGCAGATACCAAATTTTTGGGTCATTGCTCCACTCCTGGCACAGAATTGGCCGGCATTCTTGATCGGCGATCAAGCCATCCATGGCCATGAAAGCTTCAAAGCCAGATTCTAGCAGTATGCTTTCAGAGATTCCAACCCATCGTAGATACTTTTCCGACTCTAATGATAGGTCACAGATCGAATCCTGGACAGTGAATGGTGTTTCTGTCACCACTATTTCAGATTCGATCTTAGATCTAGAGATTGGAATCGAATCTCCGTCGGTCGTCATCGCCAAGGATAGATCGAAGAGATGATCGACGGCCGATTCAGAGCCATCCACAGCTGTGAATGGTGTTTCTATCACCACCATTTCAGATTCGATCTTAGATCTAGAGATTGGAATCGAATCTCTGCTGGTCGTCGACGCCAAGGATAGATCGAAGAGAGGATCGGCGGCCGCATCAGAGAGTGACGAACCATCCACAGCCGTAAATGGTGTTTCCGGCACGATCTCGACCGAATCACTCTCCAACTCCCATGAAAAATTAGGAATCGATTCAGTGTGGGTTGCAATCGTGATCGATAGATCATCGTAGTTGACAGGCGAGTTGAAGAGAAACAAATTTTCAGAGAGATGCAACGATTCAAAGTTGGCCATCGGATAGAATGAGAGAGGAGGAAGTGAGTGAGCTAGGCTTTTCAGATTTTGGGCGATAATAACATAAAGAGGAACTGATAAATGAGCAGATGGATTGGGCTAATAAAATGTGAGAATAAATGATAAATGAGGCAGACGGATTGGTCTATAATATGGGAAAATGGGTTGGGTTATTAGTGTTAGGATTAATGAGTTAATTGTGTTGAGTTAATTGTTTGGGGTGGGTCCATCAATGGCAAAAATATGTAAATATAGGAAAGTATGGAGGGTCTCATAGTACAAAAAGTGAAGTAGGACTCTTTTTTTGTGTACAAAAAAAAGGGGTAAGTAGGACTCTTTTTCGCGTACGGAGGGAGTACTTGTTTATCATGAGTATCTATCACAACGTTATTGTCACATATAGCAGACAAACCATTGTAGATTGAATTTATCTTTATTATTCCAAAATAGATCTAGATACACTAATATGTTCCTTTCTGCAATTCATGAAAAAGGAAAGAGAATTATATTTGCCGATTTGCGCGATCGAGGCCTTTGAAATGCTGCGGCATCTGTTATTTAGTAGTACTATATCCGTCTCAAGAATTACTAACAATTGTGGGTCCATTTCTCCATTAAAAATACCCCTACCAAACATTTACTTACATTTTATTAAAATCAGTGCCGCACTCCTTGCACCACACTAATACGGGACGGAGGAAGTACTATAATACTCACATAATATTCGTGTTGAAGATTCTTAAACTAAATTTATGAGACGGAGGTAGTGTATAAAAAAAATAAAATGTGTTTGGCAATATTCAAGCCACCAAATAAAGTAACGAACTCAAGATTGGTCCATCTTGTCGAAGAAAATCCAAAGTGCCAGATTCATTTGATCTGCTAGTGCGTTCCCTACAACTTCCACTTTAAATTCTTATTTCATCATTTTTTTATTAGAAAATATTTTCTCTCCACATATATATTAATTTTTTCTAAAGAAAGTTTTAAATTGATGTTCATTTGGGAAAGTGCCTTCTTTTAGGGAACATTTGATAAAGTTAAGTTACTTACACTAAAGAGGGCTAGGTTTTAATCTTAAATTACAATTATTAGGGTAAATACTATATTCTAATCCGATATTTAGGATTATTTTAAAAAAATGTCGTGATTTTTACAAAATAATAATTTTGAATCTGATCTATTTGACTTATTGCAAATGTAACATAAAATACAATTTTCTACGATCACGATATTATCGTGAGATAATATCCAACATTTATAATTATAAAATTATATTCACATTCATGAACTTGAATAATTAAAAGCGTAATATGGTCCACAAAATCGAGCAGCAAATTGGCAACTTAGCTTCTTCTGAATTTTTAGGCCGCCAATATAACCTTATTTTGCGGCTATTCTTCTCAAATACTCCACGAACTCTGCCTATTGCAATGAATCGGGCTTATTTTTAATTTTTTTTTCCGTGACGAGCAAAAGCCGTAGTTACTATTTGAGGTGCACGTACTTAAATTAATTATTTTTATTTATTTTTGTTTCGTGGTTGAGATTAATTGAGGTAGTTGGAAATAAGATAACTGCTTACAAAGTCCTCTTAGGAGTTCAACATGTGTATCGAAGCGCTACCCTGAAAACTCATGCAAATATAAGTTTTGAAGAAGGAAATATACCCTAATTGGAAAATCATAAATTCTAAGGGAAAATATGATTACTTTCATTTTTATAATTAACTTTCTTTTTCTTACGCATGTGGCTGACCACAGTGTGGCCGAATAACTTTATTGTTTTACTTTAATGTTGGACGACCTCCGTAAATTTATCGCAGTCAAATGATTCCTTCTCACTTATTCATGAATTGGATCGATGGCCCTGTATCACGATCGTCGCCCCATATTCATTTCCTTGTGATTAAAAATATAATTGGGGCTTCTTATTTTTTGGGGTTGCCGACATGATATTATTATTAATTAGTGATGACATTCGAATCAAATATTTTATTCCAAATAATAACAATAAATCCATATTGAGAGTCGTGTTGAATCTGTTTGACTATTACTCTATCCAATTAATCATAGTGTAGTTGCGGCTTGCTAGGAAAAACCCTTTCCCCAGTTTTTTCTCCCATAATTCGACACGATATATATTTATGTTTTCCAAAACATTTATTATTAACAAAAATGCTTTTCTATGCACTTATTTCAAAAAAAATTAAAATAATTTGATCGAGGATAACAGAAGGTAAATTTATTGTGCCCAAGTTTTTCAAAATATTTTATAAAATACATACATATCATAAATTCCTCCAAATTATTTACTCCCTCCGTTCTTTTATAAGTGTCACCCACCATCAAATTACACATACCAAGAAAATAAAGAAATTTACCTATGTAATCTTATTAATTACCATCATTAATGTATACCTACAACTAATTAACAAATTACTAGAAGCATTAAATAAGGATAAACTTGAAAAAATGTCATTAATTTACTCTCAAATTTTAAAATAGGACACTTATATGGAAACAAAAAATTAAGCTAAATAGGACATTTAAAAAAGAACGGAGGAAGTATGCTTTATAAATTAATAACCTTTTCTTGAATAAATAATTAGGAATTCCCGCCAAAACTATGCATGGATTTCGAATCTAATTTTGTTTGATCAAATTAAGATGGAGTAGGGGATTGTTCCAAAGTTGGAAAATGCACTTCGAACAAATATTTAATTAAATCGATTTGAGTTACCAATTCTCGTACTACCTCTTTATTTTATAGATTAATTATTCGTGCAATATTTTATAATATCTAATAAAACACAAAGCACGACAGTCAACCATGGCCACATATTAGAAACCTAACACCCAATAATCAAATCTGTATTTGTTTTAAAAAAAAATATTGCAAAATAGTTTATTACTCTTATATAATTACACGGCCCTTTACTAATCAAACATTGACTTTGGGCCACTTATAATCTTATTTGGAATCAACGATGCATGAATCCAAAATCAGATAAAATAAAGTTGTAATTATGACTTGAAACTGAATTTCTTGGACAGAAAATTCTCGTTAATTTCCTCGATTTGTTGATTCTTGCGTTAGGCGTGCAGCTCAATCAACCACCACCACAGTTAATCTTTTAGTCGCCCAATCTCAAATATTTTTGGAAAGAATATTCGAACTTTATTATTTGGATACGTGCATACAATATCGAGAGTCGAAACAGAAAATCTAACTTTCAAATCAGATCTTCTCCAACAATTTGCACAAGAATTACAGAATAAAACAGGTTCAACACAAAAATAATGCAGAAATAGTACAGTCTGCTCTATTTTTACGGCAGAAAATGAATATTCTAGAATACTATTTTTAATTATTTAATCTTAATAATATGTAAAATTTAATACAATAATGAATAGTAAATTTTAAAAATCATTAAGTTAATGTGTGAAATAAGATTACATTAAATTTATCTCGTAAATTTTATTCTTGATGTAGTTTTATATTTAAGCATTTCATGTTATTACAGACATTTTATCACATATGATTATTGTATTATGATATTAATTTGTAAAAAAAAGTTAAATAATATGCGTTATTTTATATTTCAACTCTATATAATGTGAGTTTGACAATCCTTATAATTTAATGCATATAAATATAACTTATATAACATTTTTTAAGATATATAATTAAATATAATAAAAAAATTAAAAGAAATATTGCAACAATGAACATGTTGCTGTAAAATTAGTGCAATATTGTTCACATCACAAAAATACAATAGATTTTACCGATTGTTGTTGGAGGAAAAGTCACACAAAAATATAATAGCGTCGATCGTTAAAATACTACTTCCTCCGTCCCACAATAAGTGTCTTATACCTAATATGGAAAACACTTTCTCTCACAAAAAGGTATAGGCTCCACCACTTTCTATCTTTTAATTCTAAATAAGACACTTATTGTAGGATGGAGGAAGTATATACATCTCCTCTTAGAGATGGTCTAAGAAGTTCTATACTCATGTTCCATCTCAATTTTGACGATTTTGCTTGAATTCGAATACGTATGTATAACATAAGGTCAAAATTCTCTTTGTAGATAGAAAATAAAATTCGGCTAGAGATTAAATTTGATAATAAAAATAAATAAAATATTTACAGTGATCAAAGATCAAACTATTGAAGGTTGACTTTACTCAATTATATTGATTTTGTTCAGGTGATGTTTACAAAAATATACTCCATCTATCTACGAAAAAGAGCTTTATTTGACTATTTTTTTTCATAAAAAAAAGCCTCATTTCATAAATAGGAGCATATTAAGAAATTTATTATAAAATTTACTTTTTCAATAATTTTTCTTAATCTTTGTGAAAATCTCAATCTGCCTATATAAATGGGACGGAGGGAGTATCAAACAGACACACGGTGTGGCTGCATGGGAGTTTTTGCCATAGTTATAATATTTTCTTTTAAAAAAAAAGATGTATGAACCCTTAGGACTTTAGGAAAATACTATGAATCATATTAAAGGCGAGTCAAACTCTTGCAATTATTGTTTTGTAAGTACTTTTTCTTTCAGTTTGAATATAATTCACAATCTTTATTTGACTTCATGTTTTATCGCAATGGAACTAATTAGTTCCATCACGTGACATAATTTGTATTTCAAAAATAACATTTTTCTGTTTAAATTTGAAGAATCTTGGAATTTCATAGTATTAAATATACAAAAATAAAATAAAATAAAATAAAATAAAGGTCAAGAGTGATTATTACTGTGTGGTAGTGGGTTAAGATCTGATCTCGAGACTCAAAAGATTGTCCACACATTTGTTAACAAGCTACAAATTTACTATATATTTTATTTCCGCATTAAATCGACAAATCAACGTGCTTATCCTATAATCAACCCTTTCCGGTAGTATTAAACTATTAATTATTAAATACTTACTAAATTACTAACCTTGTTTCGAAAAGTGTTTAAATACGGCAAAAGTTCATGTTGAATTATAATGTACATATGAATATTAATGACCAATAATTTAAGAAAAGAAAAGTGGGCAAATAAAGAAATATCTGGCATGCTTGGTTGTCATCATTATCTAAAGATAGTAGTGATTGTGAAATTCTTATTTTTCATAAAAAAATTGACACAAAAACTTATATCACATCGTATGATAATATCATAATCTGTTAAACGTTAGTCACGTCAAAATCTAGTTAAGTTCATATTTAATGGCATATATGTAATTTTGCAAATGTTTGGACAGATCTTTTTCTGCGTAACACAATTATCATATTAAAGTATAATTCGATTTAAAATTTGTTTATGGACTTGTGATATTAATTTAAATTAAATGAAATGCTATTAATAGAGAGAATCTAACTGCTTCATAAGAAAGATTTTAGATATGACAAGGTGAGATAATTTTAAAAAAATATGTGAAACAACAAACTAGTAGAGAATACTGGTTAAAACCATATAATAAATATCAAATAATATCAAATCAAATTGATTTCCTTGATCAGTTATATAGGAATGGTGTATTGTTGTTCAAGGTTTTAAATTTTAAATTTAGCTAATAAGTTTGCAGATAAAATTATTTTCTTTCTTTTTTTTCCCTTTTAATTGTTCCTTTTACTTTACTCATTTACTTTTAACTTCTCTCTATCGTTTATTCCCTCCAGAAGAGGGAAAAAAAACCCTCTATTTAATAAAGATGTTCAGTCATTCTGGGATGCTTTATAAATTGTAAAACTCTATAGTTTAAAAAAAAAATTGTGAAATATATAATCTTCTTTGAAAAGAAAATACTACTATCGAAGAATTTTTTTTTTCGGTAGTTTTCTTTTCTAATTTTTTGGTAGTTTTCTTTTCTAATTTTTTGGTAGTTAATTATTGTTGATAATGAGAACAGTATCATTCATACTTCAGTTTTCTGTGTGTGTGTGTGCGTGAGAGAGAGAGAGAGACGGCGGCAAATGGCGATGTAACATGTCGGTTTGAAAGCTACACTGTTTTCCTATAGTAGTTTCAGTTTTATTTAAAATATTGCATCATAATTTCGTTACTATATTGAATATTGAATATTCAAATGCATAGTAGTATCGTTTTTGTATGAACTTTACGCAATCACATCTATGAAAATAGCTGAATTTTAACATAAATAATGTCAATTTTCTATTACTTATAGCGGAATTCTTAAAATTAAAAAATAAATAAAAAATGAAAAATCTAAAAAAAAAAGAAGAAGTGATGATCTGGCTAGAGGCGAAGATGTCGGCGTACAAATATTGATAATGAAATAATGGTGGCGGCGCCACCATCGCGCCGCCTACTCTCTCTCATTCAATTCCCCAATTGGAAGATTACGATTTCACACATGCAGAAATTTAATTCGCCAAAATTAGTCCAAAATTATTCTCTTCTGATAATATACTGAATATAATAGCTTAAAATTTATAGCTTTTTTATTTGCAAATTGCACTTGCAACTTATTATTTGAATATATTTTTTTTGGTCAAACATTTACCGATTAAAATTACTTCATTTGCTAAACAATTAAAACAATGGAGTGTGTATTTTTCAAGTTATAAATAATATCTCATTTCAAAGAAAAAGTTAGAATGCAATATTTAATTAGCTACCTTACCAAAAACTAGAATAAAAAACCTAAACTTACTATATTCAAGTATCTTATTTGGTGGTATAGTAATTCCCAACTTGTGTAGTGTAGTGGTCCAACTTTTATTTGGTGCAGAAGTCTCATCTATATGGCATTATAGTGATTAATTTGATATATATATATATATATATATATATATATCTATCGTGTAATTTCCCAAAAAAAATTAAATATATCATTCTGAATCCCATCAAACAATATATCATGTTAAATCAATCATACTCTCATCCGAATTTTTTTTAGTACAAATTAACCTAATTTAAATGAAAGAAGTTGTATTCCCCTTCAGAGTTAGTCTCGTGTCACTGCTCTATTTTTGGGTAAATTGTGATCACCAATACAAATTGCAATTATTATAATCAATAAAACTAAATTACAATATTAATAATAAATTACATAAACATTGAAATCATACTTAAATAAGTACGATCTTCGTTATATAGGAGAAGGGGGTCGAATTTATAGTTTGAATTACACTGCTATTTATTCCGGTGTCACAAAAAATAAATAAAAATAAGAAACCGACCAAATTATTATCCAAACCGTTCACATAAAGTGACTTTACTCTTTGAAGTAATAAAATTTTTATATGTCCTTTAATTTTACTTTATTTTTAATGGGCAAAATAAGTGTGGAATTTGAGTGTCTAGGTAAGCTTTTGTTGTTTCTTCTAGATTTTACCTTTAAACTTTTGATGAAAGACACATAATAATGATACTTAAATTCGACTGTTCTAATAGTATATCTCTAGTAAAGAAAAAAAAGGAAAGGAAAACAAAACATTACATGTCCCATCGTTCTTAATTGAATTGTTAAGAGACCGACATATTTTTTTTATATACAATACGAAAAGATAAGTAATTTTCTTTAGAAAAAGTATCACATTTTATTTTTTGTTAAATTAATACACAATGTTTCAACAATTTTTTAATAATGTTACGAGATCAAATTTTGACATCAGAAAATTCACATGTCGTGCTTGTTCAAATGTGGAAATACTCAAATACATGTATAATAATGTTAAAAAAAAAAAAAATTCACATATGATTAGCGTGCCACGTGAATTTTCGATTCCCAAACTTGTGCATTTTAAAAATTTGTGGAACATTACGTACCAATTTAATAAAATTTAAAAAACAAGGCATTATGAAAAAAAATTAAAAATTGTGACAAGATCTGTCATTTTTATGGAAAGCAAAAATAAATTAAATAAATAAATAAATAAAAGAAGTTAGAGGAATTCAATTAGTTGTACTTTCTTTAACAAATCTCACGTATGTAACTAACGACAGACACATACTAGATTAACAAATAACAATAATAAAATAAAATAAATTAAATAAAAGGCATACGAAACATAATTTTACTTAAAAAAATCCAACATAGAAATCCACGAACCCTGCTTCTCCACCTCGATATAAATATCACGCCATCACCTTAACCCCATCGTTTCCTGCTTCTTGCTACCTTTTATTCTTACACCTCTCTCTCTCTCTCTCTCTCTCTCATCATCTTAACCCTAATTCTTCCCCCAAATAATCCTTCCACACAAAATCCCCCTCCAAATTCCCCCCAATTTCCCAAACCCTAAGTCGATGGAAGGCGTCTGCTGCACGACGTCGTCGACGACGTCCTCGTCGAGCTCCGAGAACCCGAAGCGGAAGCCGCGGCAGCACGCGGCGGAGAAGCCCTACAGAGGGATACGGATGCGGAAGTGGGGAAAATGGGTGGCGGAAATCAGGGAGCCGAACAAGCGCTCCAGAATCTGGCTCGGCTCCTACTCCTCCCCCGTCGCGGCGGCGCGTGCCTACGACACGGCGGTGTACTACCTCCGCGGCCCCACCGCCCGCCTCAACTTCCCCGAGTGCGTCCTAGAGTACGGCGGCGGCGGCGGCGGCGGCGACCACCAGCAAGACCTCTCCGCCGCCGCCATCAGGAAGAAGGCCACCGAGGTCGGCGCGAGGGTCGACGCGCTCCAGACGGCCAGCCGCTCAAGCACCGGCCCGAATAGCTCGGGCCGGGCCCCCCAGAAGCCCGATTTGAATGAGTATCCTAGTCCGGAAACTTCGGAGGAGAACTGAGTTATCCGATTCTGGTCTTGATTTTATGTTTTTCTTTTATTTTTTTTTTAATTTTGATTTTTAGTTTTCTGCAGAGATTGGATAAAAAGTTGTACATCTGGAGGGGGGGTGGGTTATACAGAAAAATCTTTCTCGGTATGCAAACAATTTTTAATCCGAAGGGATTAATTATACAGTTTGTGTTTAAATTTGGTTTCTTGATGAAATTAATTGTATAACTCTAGTTGATTAGCAATGGAAATGAATTTAGTGACTCGTATTAAAATCTGTGGGAAAAAAAGCTAAGTTTTGGCCTATTCGATTAACTGTTACATTGAATAAGATGATGAAGAGATAGCGATAACTTCGCTCGAATCAATTTTGGTTGGATTTATAGCATAACATTGAAAGCCAATAAAGACTATATTTACTAATTTGGTTTTGGCTATACATATATATATATATATATATATATATCTATATTTTCAATAATGGAGCTATGTTAGATTATTTTAATTTTTAAATGTCATAATTTTACTTAATAAACTAAGCGCTGATTAGGGATGGCAATGGGTCGGGTTTTTACGGGTACCCGGCTCTCCCAAATCCTAATGGGACGGGTTTGGGAATCATTAAATGGTTTTGGGACGGGTTTGGGTAGAAACATTCAAACCCGTGATG